>CM074578.1:48700566-49904259 GCA_037305975.1 Chrysolophus pictus
CTTCACCCCCAAAAACACTAGATGCTCTAAATAACTTATCTACTACAGCTTCCTGTCCCTAACAAAAGTTTAAGAACAGAACAAGCAAATCAAAACACTTCTTATCAGTACTATCAGTCTTTAAAAATTGAGAGTTTGGGACATTCTGGGCCAGATGGGATGTCTGTATGATTAACAATCCCCAGGAGAGTCTTCTTTCATGGAATTACACAACTGTTCTCTGAACTGTAAATTCTTGACGTTGACAATGTCCCAGAGAAAGGGCTTTTTAGCTCAACAACACAGCATGTTAACAGGCTTCTTCCGATTTTGTCACCTAGCAGTTTCATTTGATGCGTCCTTTATTGGACAGGTAGGAATATTTATCAGAACAGGCTCAAATAAAATGCACCAAAAAGTTTATATTTTATTATTATCTTTTTCTTCCAATTATGTTACTTTCCTGGAAAATTCTATATCTATTTAGTCCAATAATTTTGAAACATTTATATTTAAGCATTCATTAGGTATTTTGGCAATGATTTCTGTATTGGAGAATAGACTATCAGAGATGTGTAAATTAGCTTACTTCTAATTATATGCTATTTGTGTATTAGAAGGAGTAAGAATGCTTTAAATATACTTTAGTTCCTGAATTCTAAAATCCAGGGAAAGAAGTCATGCTCTCCAAAATGCTTTGTAAGATCCACTGCTAAAAAACTTACATAAAATAGCTATGTGTTATCATAGAATCCAGTCCTACACTGCATGCATGACCAGCATGCCTTTTCTCCTACTGACATGCAGGTTGGCTGCCTATGATCTCACCATCCCCATACACTTACTGATCTCAGAATCAAATTATAGAAAGCCAAAGCTTTTAAGTTTTAAAGATTCAAATATAACACTGAGCATATTAAACTAGCATGCCTCAGAGATGACAGCTTAAGACAACAGAGGTTTCAATCCTTCTAATGTTACATTTCTCCAGAAAAATCATTCTTTTTGAGCAGACAGAAGTTGAACATAAACGCTATTTAGACAGCTTCTAACAGCGTTCTCAAAACTGCAATGTTTCATTTCCAGAACTTACTCTTTCATAATTTCTCCCTTCAAAAATGAAAACAGAAGATGTAGTTGTTTTAATAATACATTTTCAGATAAAGCGGGGAATGTTTCACTCTGCTATAAGAATTTAAAGCATTTCATTTATTTGAAACACTCCCTGGTGTTGCATCAAAGACTAACACAGGAAAGGTACATTGGTTTCCAGTTTCATAAACTTAGACTTCCATCCCATAATGGCCATGCGAAAAAACAACACACAAAAAATTCTAACACACTCACAAATCTATCATCTGCTCACTTTTGTAAAACCCTGACATATTTTCTACATGCACAGATGACTGGCTGCCCTCACATAGCTCACCTGCACACCGTGACTTAAATCTGTAATAGTAACTATTATTATTAGTTTTTAAAACAGGACATTTTGGAAGGTCCCAACATCACTTCTTTACAGTACAACACAATACATCCTAGTTTCCAAGTTATTTTCTGTTAAGCACAGAAATTAAGCCCCATTAGCCTCTGCATCCTTGTAATTTAGATTTCTGGACTTTTTTTTTTTTTTTTTTTTTTTTTTTCATTTAAACTGTGGAGTCATATAGAGACAACCTGGAGATCTATGTTTGAGCACATCTAAGTTCACTTTAACAATTTATCCTGAATTTGGGGCATGTACCTGTGAGCTATTTCAGAATATCTTAAAATACCACACTGCTCTTAAGTTTGAGCACTGCACTATCTCCTTGGCATACATGTACATATACCATTTTGGAGAATATATATATTTTTTTTAAATAAAAAAGGTATGGTACTTATTTAGAACCCAAGCATCCTACTGTCCACTATAGACAGACTGTAGGAGACAATTTAAGAGCTCACTGACTTGTTTCTACCTTTTTCATACATTTAATCTGATCAGTATTTTGTGAAATACCAAACCAGTACGTATTTGAAATATGAGCTGAGTACTAGTGTAAAGAAATGTGTGTCAAAATTTGACTTATCTGAACAATTAGGGTGGTTCTCTGTACTAAGGAAGTGGAACCTTCTAAAATAGTAGTCAAAACACAGGATGTTGTGTGGCCAGAAGATTCAGACTTGACAGAACTAGCTTGTCATTTAAGTAGAAAGCTACTGTTCTGAAGCAGCACTTAAAATCAAAAAAATCAGTTCTCTGAGATGCCTTAAGTTTAGTCTCTCACTGAAGGGATGATACATTTTGTTGAAGAACTACAGAGCTTCAAAACCAAAACCTCAACAATGTGTCCAACACAGTGTGCTACCAGAGATTTTGCTGCCACAGTATCAGCTCTTAATAGTAACAGCAAGTGGCAAAACAGACTTGTAGGTGGTTAAAACCATAGCAGGTTAAGCCTATTTGCAAATTTCAGCTGATGTGGTTAACTGGAAGTTAAAAATTTACCTATAGCAGATAAGAAAGATAATAAATTGCTGATGTGGATATTTACAGAGAAATCTTACTGTCTCACCTATCAGTCTCTAAAACAAATACACCAGCTCCATCATTGTCCTATCTCACTGAGCAGAACAGACTCATTTCCTTGTATTCCGCTTGTACCCATAAATAATAGCCTATATTCCTTTAAGGTTGTCATTTCTTTGAAGAGAAATCAGTTTTTAGTCCAGTCTTTTTACATGTCCTAGCACAGAAGATTTGACTAAAGCAAGTAGGCTCATCTCATATCAGTGCCTGTGGCTGATGACTGAAAGCCAGAAACACAAGCATTCAATTCCTCTGACTGCACGACTACCCTATAATACGATAGTGCTGCTACTTGATAATAGGGAATAACTAGAAATCACAGCAAGAAACTCTCAAAGTACAATACTGAGCAAGTATTTTACATTTTTAAGGAAGTTTCAAAGTCAACATCAAAAATGCACTTACTTCTAAAAATCAATAATGCCTGCTAGTGCAAGCAAGTGCTGTAATCTGACTGCAAACTAAATGCGAGGGGCCGTCAAGCAGAATGGAAAAAGAATGGTTTGTGAGGGGCAGAACATCAGAATCACATCTGCGTTTGAAGTTTCCTGACAGCATTAACTAAACTCGAGTTCAAAAATTACAGTCATCCAAAACACATACACTGAAAAACCTGTTTAATGTTTGCAGTCTGGTGGTTTTCTCATTGATTTTAACCAAAGCTGCTTACTGCTTTTTTCCTTCTAGAAGAAAATGGCAGCCCTCAGAGAGTATCATTTGCCTTCTTTGAAGCTGACAGATAGGGTCATAAAGAAGAGAAGCACTCATCCATTGCAATGTCCAAATTTTCATCTTTTTCCATTTTCAATAAGGAAAGAGATATTGGAATGCCATAATTAAACAGGTGAAAGGCCAGCCATCAGGTATCCTTAAATTAAAGGCACTGGGAGAAAGTAATTCCCTGCCCCAGCTGGAAGGATTGGCTGATGATCCCAAGTGTCCACCAGCATTCTTTCAGTGAGCAAATTATTGCAATCAATTTGTTCAAATAGGGTACCAGTTTTACACATCATGCAAAGTGCACTACAGTTTAGTTAGTCTGGCTTTTATCCAAGTTATAAAGCAAATAAAAGAATATACATACAGCACACGACCATATTATTCTGCTGTTGCTTACCCCATCACACAGCCCACCAACTCTCTCTCCTTCAATTTTGGAGAACTTAGATAGTTTTGATAAGCCCATGTCTATTTTAAGGAAGTTGAAATTTGGATGTTGGTTACTAGGGGTGGGATTTTTTTGTGTTTTGTTGTTGCTGTTTGTTTTTGGTTCTTGTTGTTGTTGGTGGTGGTGTTTTTTTTTTCTTTGAGAGGACTTAGAAAGAGTGGTAGAAAAGATAACAAATTTCCAGTTCTTTTAATTGTAGTACTTCCAATGCCTCCCAGGATGTTTTCTGTAAAGCATATTTGAAACTAGATATTAAAGTACAGCAAGAATATCAAAGAGAAATTATGAATAAACTATTTTCTGATAAGGCACATTCACAGCTCAGTTTACAGCTGAAGCTTCCCACATAGCACAGGACTAATAGCAACACTGAGTTCTAAATACAAGGGAATAATTGCTGGTGAAGGTGCAGTAAAACCAGCCACAAAGTTCTCAGGATTTTTTTTTTCTTTTTCCCCTGTGTAGAGGTGAGGTGTGGCCTGTAAAACACACATTAGATATATTTGACTTTAAAGTATCAGATCCCATCCTCATTTATTTGCTCTGATGTGTTCAAACAGACACAAGGACTTTTAAAACTTTAAGATCTGTCTTTGGCATTAGCTGCTGGCTTTATTCCTTCCTCAGAAAACAAACAAAAATTGCATTTTTCAAACAGCACGAATCTAAAGTAGGAAAGGTTCTCCACTGTAAACAAAGAAGAAAATAGGCATCACAAAAATACCGTGTACAAACAAAAGAGAATAAAACATCCACACGATGTCCTCTTCACAGAATGTAGTCATAGGTAATTAACACACCAGGAAGCCATTATAAAGTCACTCTGAAATGAACACATATAATATCATACGGTACACTACTGCGTGTTTAAAACAACTGAGTAATATTAGCATCCTTCCAACAACTCATGGTCAAGCCTATAGCTAACATAAAATGTTTCGTTGTTTTGTTTTTTTTTTCCCCCCTCCAATGGCCAGATCAGAAGATTGCCCACCTAAAATTTCTTTTCACATGCAAGAGACCCAAGTAGTACGACTTGGTTGGCTTACACTACCAGGACCTGTTTTCCTCAGGAAAATCACATGCTGAACTTTTTCTTCAAAGAATGGATTTAAAAAATGCAGAAGTGAAGACACGACCATTGGTCAAGCTTTGGATTGCTAAATAGGCTCAAAATAATTTTCTTGATGAAATGAAACCACCATCCACAGGCATTGCAGAAAAATTAAGAGAAAAAAGAAATCCGACCAAAATTTAAAAGGCTCAACTGTTTTGCAAAATTCAGAGGTGCTCTCCTCAAACTTCATTAGTTTCCATCATTAGTTATATTGGTTTTACAGCTACTTTTTCCTACTTTTGCTCCAAGTGACAAGCAAAAATTACAGGTGAACACCTTACATAACCCATATAAAAATGATCCCATAACAAGAGATCACTGAGCTGAAGCAAAAGGAAGGCTACATATTCATTGCTATCGCTGGAAAAAGCTTTACTTCCCACATCACTGAATCATAACAGTCATAACAAATTGAAGGGATGCTTGTTTACCACTATGATGCTGGAAACTTATGCTTTCAGAAATGACCAGTGAATACGGACAGGGAGGACAAGAAAACATAAAGAAGGAATAATTTTCGAAACCAAGCTTCTGGAGAGCCAGACTTCTTTATGATATCAAAAATGACAAAAAAATCTAATACTAAAAAGTTGGACTCCCATGAATTGGTAGTGTACTGCAATAATCTAACCCTATTGTAAAAATATATATGAGGTCTACTGAAAACCATACAGTAAGTCACATGAATTAGATGAGAAATTAATTAAAAAACAAGTTTTTAAGTTACTTATATTTACTAATTTTAAGTGTTTACAAAGAAATCAATCAGAAATCTGCTTTAAATTTAATTCAGTGGTATCAATTTCAGTCACAATATAAGCTTCAAACTTGCCAACTTTGAACTTCCATCTAATTAGCTTTCACATCTCAAATTTCGTATCTGCAATGTATAAACATCTACATTTTCATCAGAGGCATGCAGAGGAAATAAGCTTCAGAATACCATACAGTTCTTTAACAGCATTTCTCACAGTATGTCAGAATACTAGTTACCCATTCTTGCTCACCATAGGCAAAAGTTACAACTAACAGTTTTGTTTTTCATCAATAGCTTGTATTTCAAAACTGAAGTTGGAATTCCCTGTATTAACCACATTTGTTTGGCCAGCAAATATTTTCTCAGTTTTAAAAATTTCAAGATACCAACTCAGCTAACACTCAGTAGCTACTATGTTTATCTAATGAAACTGGAAAAGAAGCATAGATGCAAAGGAGTTAGAAAAGGCCACATGTCATTTCCCTTGCTGCCCCACCTCTTACAATAATAGCTCACTTCAAAACAATTTATGCATGTAGGATAAGTGTCTAAACCATGTGTCTACTTAGATGCTAGAAAGAAGAGTTTAAGACATGAAAAAGCTGAAAAAGGCAAATTAAAAAGGCCCTGGGCAGGCTTCTGTGGAACAAGCTCAATTTGTCCAGGGTCCTGATCTGCAAGATCTCATGGGAGAGATTCCTGTAGGACAGGGGTGCCCAGGAGACCTCAATGATCTCCAAATACAGGAATGGCTCTTGGCAGGAGGCCACTGAGGCCAAAGAGTTCACCCAGGCTGGATGTGGCATGCAGGTGAGCCCAAACTCACAGGGAAGCCCAGGGAGGAAGATCAGGCAGGGGCTGTCCTACAGCAGTGCAGAAGTTTAACAAAGCTCAGCTGGAAACAGCTATCGGACAGAAAGTACCTCTAGAGAAATATCAGCAAAAGGACCAAACAAAATGGACTTGCTGCTTAACAGGCTGGAAAAAGTAGCAACAAAGGACATGAAAAGGCTTAAGCAATAATGGTGGGTTTTTTTTTTTGTTGTTTTGTTTTTTGTTTGTTTTTTTTTTGCCTCTGGTCTTTACCATATTCCTAGTGGCAAAGAGTTTATCAGGGAGAGACGTTAGGTAAATAAGTGAAGATTAAGTTAAGGATGAAGCACTTAAGAACAAAATGATAATCTAACTTGATAATACTAAGAGTCCGCAGACATGGGAATATATTTGCCCAGAGTGGCCAAAGAATCTCCATCCTCAGATGTTTTCCAAACCTGACTTCAAAAGTGAATCACGTTGCTCAGACTTGAATTCAGCTCTTCAAGACAGTGACCAGAGGCCACCAGAGGTCCAGCAGAAAGTCTGAATCCCTCAGTGACAAAATTATACAGTAAGAAGTTTGGGATAAAGAGCAAAAGTCACAGCATATATAAATGCAGACCAATGGTGCCTCCTTAATGCCTTCACATCATCAGGCTGCATAAGACCACAGACTCCATGAAGTCTGAAAGCTTTCTCACAGACCATCTGCTGTCTGCAAGGTTTAGATTCATACACTGACTTAAGAAAAACTGGTTATTGATCTGGATTCTGCTTGCAATATATATGTAATTTTATTTTATTTTTTTCAATGTAGCTGACAATTAGTAAAGAAAAAGAAAAATAAATCTGTATTTATTAGATGTGCTTATTTAAATCAGATCTTGCCACCAACAAACCACATCCTCAGTTACAAACAAGAGAATTTGTCATTTACCAATTGCATGAAGTATTTAGCTGTACATGACATACATATGGAAAGAGATGCAAATAAATCAGTGTTTGTTTAAATACATTGAATTTTTTAAAACACTGCATGGAGAGGCTTAAGGGCTTTTCTTTAGAAAAGTCATTTTTTGAAATGCCCTTCCTGATCTGTGATATCACTTTAGCCCTTGACAATATCACACACATTTCTAGAGTCAGTTCAGGTTCAGTACCATGCTTACCCTAGAGCTTTACAGAGTGAGACATAAAAATATCAGACAACTTACAGCTTGTCGTTATGTAGCAGGTTTTTTTTCCCCCCATGGTGGCTCTTCAGACAGTCTCACCAGAACGCAAAAAGCAATACACAGCCTTGAAGTATTATGACTTTTCAAATGTGTAACTGATATAAATCTCCTACTCTCTAAATGGTAATCACGTTTTCTGTTGCAGGATGGGTGGGGGGAGTCAATCCACAACAATGTTATTAACATCTATTCCTCTTCTTCAAGCTTCAGTTTAAAGCATTTAGTATTACTGTCTGGGTACGACACAAAATTTGAAGTGCAGTTCTCAGAATCACAGATGGGTGGAGAACTATAACCACAGTAACAAGCAGCACATTTCCCTACAGACAGCAAAGTGGGCACAGCTTTATCAGTATCACCATTCAGTGCACCAACAGATGTCAGTGCTCAAAGGCAGTGTGAAAACTGACAGTGGAGTTAAAGACTGAGTCTGCATCTGCACGTGCATATCAGGGAATAGTAAAATTACTATCTCCCTGAGCGCAACATTTTGAAAGCAAAATGTTTTTTTAAGGTTGGTATTCTTTTACACAAGCTATTTCCTATTTCCTTGGAAGAAAGCAGTCCCTGAACAAAAGAAATTTCAAAAGGCACATAGATGTTTATTATGCAGTGAAGCAAGTAAAAGAAAAACATGTAGATACTAGAAAAAAAAAAGCCCTGCAGTGGTCTGAATACTAATTAAAGAAGCAATCCACACTGATCGAATGCAATTTTATTGCTATGTTTTAAAAGCACAGACTTTGAATTAAAAAAAAAAAAAAATGTTGCCAAGCAATAAGTTCACTTCTACATAAGTCAGGTGATGTAAAATTCTGGAAGAAAGTATCAGACACTCCTTCTTTTCTGTTTTATTCTTACAGAATACAAGCACTGCTTGTAACACAAGTGCCACCAATATATACCTTCACAAGAGAGCTGCAATGCTTTTACTTTGAAATTTCAACTCCTGTTTTCCACCCAGCATCACAGAAAAAACGTTGATTCTTCTGAAAGAATTTTTGAAGAGCACACAGGAGGTCTTGTAACAGCTGGGTGCAGCACAGCCACCAGCTCTTTCTGGCACAGCATCGTTTTGGTCCTTTACTCAATACTGCCTATCTTCTCTCCCATCTCCATGTTTTTTCCTACTTTATTAGATATCTGCATTAAAAAAGGGTCCAAGTATCTTACAAGTCAGATTTCCGTTCACTCGCTTTATTTCTAAGCAATTTCAAAGCCAAGGTACGTATAGTTTCCAAGAGAGTGTGGGAGGACAAATGAAAGTAGATTTTACGCTTGTAGTTACCTTTGCTTAAGAGACTACATATCTCAGTGTTCCCACAAGGGCTGTGAAAGTCTAACAGTTGTACGAACATAACAGCAGGTTACACACTCATCCAATCTGTTTCAAAAGCTTTTAAAATTAGAGGCATCAGAATGAGCAATACCTGTATCTTCATGAACACCAGCTATAAAATCCAACCAGCTTACTGTGTAGAGTTATAGCCAATCGCTGCGTAACTTCATGTGAGCGTTTCTAGGCTACCACAGAGTTCAAAACGGTGATAACAAGATGCAAGAAAGGCAAACCTGGGGTTTTACTTCCCTACTTACTTCCCTTCAGAACAGATTCAGACCAGAGCGTTTGATTTCAGGTGTTGTTTGCAATGCCTACAGCCAGCGACCTAAGCACAGCACAACAAACCACAGCTGCCCACCTGCAGCCTTGGGCCTGACTCCACAATCCAGGTGCAAACCTACAGCATAAACAAGAGAAAAGGCAGCCCAGCACGCAGCACAGCCAAGAACCAAGCACAGCCTTTGGTTCAGAGGCAAAGAACTGAGCTGGGGCCTGACCCTGCACACAACCCCCCCCCCCCCCCCCCAACACCGCACCATCTGCACCAGGCCCAGGCCCCTCTGGGCCCTGCCACACAAGCTCCCCTGCTTGGCAGCCAGGCTGCCCAGTAGCTGTTGCAAGAAGGGATTAACCACAGTTCTGTGAAAGGTCTTGCTTAATCTCTGTCAGGCAAGGAAACATGAGCTTTATTACTCGCCAATTATATTTTCATGGCAGACTTGCAGGCGTGGTTATAGGAAGTGATGGGAAATAGGAAGACAGATTCTTCTTAGTATGCACACATTCTTTTATCACATGCCACATTTCTTGGATAAAGGAGGTTTTCAGACACAAAAAAGGAACCAGTATACGAATTACCTGGTACACTGTCCATATTAGTTATCTCCCAGGCCCACCCAAACAATTATTTTCTTTGTTTTACAAGGTCATTTCTAAGAATAACTTCAAAATAATCTACAGGACCCTTCAAAACAGAGCATCTAAAACATAATTAGTGCAGATACCTCTGTATAACTGAGTTGCTTACTAGAAAGCAGAATATTTTAGCATCACTGTACTATCTCAGGCTGCAGTTTATTGCCAGAGAAGGTCTGTACCATTAGACAGCAGCAAACAGTGAATCAAACAATGAATACTTTCCCAAAGTATTAGAC
Source organism: Chrysolophus pictus (assembly GCA_037305975.1). Taxonomy (NCBI): domain Eukaryota; kingdom Metazoa; phylum Chordata; class Aves; order Galliformes; family Phasianidae; genus Chrysolophus; species Chrysolophus pictus. The sequence continues at coordinate 48,710,707 of CM074578.1, forward strand.
TCTTATTCAGCCAAGTAAATTAGTAAGATACATTTACTATTTAATGGGCAGATAAAGGAACTACATGTTTAGGTATTTTATTTGATATGAGGACTGCAGGAATTCACTACGCTGGCTCTTCAAAACCAGGCGGGGAAAAAAAAGAAAAAACAGGGAAAGTGAAGACACTGAAGTGTTCTTACAGCACTATATTTCAGACAGCTGTAAGAAAAGGTATCTGTCCAGCAGTCATACAAGTGCCTGCAATGAAGTTAATTACAAGAAGTGCTGTCTCCTGTCTGTCCGTGATCTACGAAAAGATGATCTGTGCTTTCATTAACATTCAAAGAAGCTATCAAATCCTGTCTACCATTCTTAGCATTTTTCGGCTTGAATGAGATAGACATTTTTCAGCCTTAATAGTAGATTCTAATAAACAGGTGGAGTTTTTCTGCTTCAGTTTGCCCACAGCACAGAATTACAGCCCTAAGCAGTTGTACTCACCAACATTATGATTTACTCCATTTCTCTATACTAAATCACTGCCATAGGCTGCTACACTAATGTTAAATACAAAATTATCACCATGGGAATATAGCTTTTGCCAAAATGCAGGAGACATTCCATTTTAAGCTTTACCTCACCCCCTTTTCATCACTTTATTTAGCTTTCATGAAGAGTCTCGTGTGTCTGGAATTTAGGTTTTGCCTTTGCATAAGATGTGCACATGGTTTTCAGCTAAAGAATTAATCATATGCTGGATTTTTTTTTTTTTTTTTTTTTGAAAGCCAGATGTTTTCCACTGAACATTTAAAGTCTTTTCATTTGTCCACAATTCTAAAGATTCGGTACCCATTCTATCCATTAAACACTCACAAGTTTTGTTAATATACCTGCAGAGAATGCAGATCAAGTTGGAACATAAGAAAAGTAAACATTCCTCCAGGTCAGCTTATGGAAAGATGTAAGGATGGAAAACACAAACTAGCAATAGGTGAAGATCCTATTCCAATCAAGCATGCACACTGTCACATGCCATAACATTCCTCCTATTCATAACTGATACTCCTAAAAAAACAAAAACCACCACAGGCAGGCAGAACAACCCACCTGAAACAATGTCTTTCTGTAAAAAAACATTAAGGGATCCCAAAAGGAAGCATTTAATTTGGCAAAGGCGTGTCATATGCCACATCAAATGGACAAAAACATGACATGGTCCCACTATTCTCCACATCGTCCACCCTTCCAAACACATTAGCTTAGTAGAGGTCCACTGCTTCGTTCCCCTGTGCTCAGACAACACCATTTTAGCTCCCTGCCCCATTTAACAATGAACCCAGCAAAGCCATGGGCAGACTTCTGGCTAGCTGGCAGATTAGGATGGCTCTGCATAGGGCCTGCTGAACAGTCACTGACCCATGTCCTTAGTAACTCATTGGCAGCTCCTCTGCATCTTCTAGTGTTATTCCTTATGCCAGCTATTTAGTTCACTGTTTTATTGCATTTTAGATGCCATAACATCCACGTCCCACAAGAGCATAGAATTCCAACAAACACTGAGAAAATGCCTCTGAGCCCCAGAGGATGCCCTTAACTTAGAAATAAAAGGTACCTACATATCATTCTGCATTCCCTGTATTCAGGTACTTAATGCACCTTCTTGTTGTCTTTTATAAAACCACTATCAAACAATTAAAAAACACAAGAACTAGTATTTGTCCAGAAGGAATGCACAGTAGAACTCTAAAAAAGAACTAGTGGATACAAAACCACTGAAGTTTACAGGTAGAAAAATATAACTTCGGGGTAAAAGAAAAAAAAAAAAGCTAAGATACATTTTAAACTCCTTTGTGAAACAGTTGCAAGATGTCTGCATTATGGTCAGAGCCTGAAGAAAAGTTCAGAAGTGAATTGCATCATCAACATATTGCCAGAAATCACTAACTGATTACTTATTACATTTAGATTCTTTTTCTTCCACTGCATCCTTATGAATACATAAGGATCTGTACCATCAGGAAATGAGGCCCAATATGTTTGAAACCCAAATGTCTTCATACTTACACACAGCAGTTTAACTCTCCCTCCTACCCCAGGGAACAACTTCCCACAACTTCCTCACAGTGAAAGCACAGAATTGCACTCCGCAGGAGCCGGGGGTTCTGTAATTACTGCTCCTGCCTTTCTTTTCCTTTTTTCTGTTCTGAGAAAAAGGGTCAAGAGGCAACACCCTTCCAAAGTGCAGCACTTCCACCTGCCTCAGAGTGCTCACCTCTGCAAATGCCACATTGCAAATTCAAATGCAATGGAGAAGCCAGTGTCCTAAAACACAGAGGTTTCGTGTCTTCCTCGCCCACCTAGCATCATTCCATTCCCTCAGCCCAATCTACCGCTGAGTGGACCCTTCAAGAAAGCCTTCAACTTGTCAGAAAACTGTTCAGCTTTCCTTCTCTGTCACTTCTCTGTTGGTTCAGTGAGCTGAAGCAGCTTCCAGAGGGCTCCAAGGAGTCATGCAAAGGAGACAGTAAGCAAGAACAGGTGATCAGAAGAGATTCTCCTCTTCTTTTAACATCAAGAAGTATTAGTGAACTCACCTTACCTCATTAAAAAAAAATAAAAAAAATCAGTAAAAGAAAAACATCTCTCAGCACATTCATCAGCCCCCCAAGCAGTACCAGCAAGGGAGCTGCAAGCATGCAGGATGAGCCCCCCAACACAAGCCATCCCTGCAATTTCACCACCACTCCCCCTCACAGCCAGAAAGTCTTGATAAGAGCCAAGCGCTGCTATGTCAAGTGCATATTAGATCTCTGACTAGCCTTTTATGTCCATGTTCACGAGCTTTTCTTCCTTCAGATATTTCTGAACTTCCCTGCAACATTGCTAAAACTTCTTGCTTAATCTAACAATTTCCAACTAAAAACCACCACAGAAATAAATATTTAGAATTTTGAAAAATCTGAACTCACACTGCCAACTCAACTCCAATTCAGTTCTTTATAGGAAGACAGGATGAAGTAATCTTCAGTTGCTAAGTCTGTTCTGATGCCTTGTGACTGCTGTGCTGTCTCAAAAGACAGCACAAGAAACATAGGATCAGGGAATACACTTCTCTCCAGGACTTGTTCTAGATGACTGCAACAGCTCTGAGTTGTGCAAGCACTGAGAGCAAGGTCATGGCACTATGGACATCAAGTTCCAGTTTCCCACCACCATCCTGAAGGCATATATGTCTGAACAGCACCATACAACAACATGCAGGCTCTGAGCTAGCTATCTTCTGCAGGAGCAGCATGCTGCATTGCTGTCATGACCTGCCAATAGCTTGCTGCTCTGTAGAATTAGTCAGGGCAGAGAACTACACTAATGGGATTGTACTGGTACTTGTACCTGTGCTAGCTCATTCATTGTTTTCTATTCCTTTTCTCTGAAATAAAAAGAGTTCCATTTTTGCTATTTACCTAACACCTAGGTAATTCAATTTCTTCCCTCCAACACCACCCTCAGAAGGGATAGTAATAAAATTAGGAGAAGATTCAAAGTCAGGTTGCCCTAATTGAAACAGAGCCTCCCTGCTTTCATAGTCTGTCCCCACTATTTCTATGTTCTCCTTAATGCTGCTTTTGTTCATATCACCTTTCCCAAACTGTCTATGTGCTTGCAAGTCTTCCCTGATGTTTTCCTCCCCGTTACTTCTAATATCCAGCCACAAACAACAGTGACAACAGCAGAGACTAGACAAATGTCAGCTTGTTTTCTCACCAATGGGGAGTACCCACTCAAAACAGGGGCTGCCTCTCCATTCAGCAGGCAGAGTAACAGGACTAGAAACCACAGAGTCCTCGTTCAGAGTCCAGAGCTCTTATCAGGACACCAGAAGAGAGCAGTGTAAGGAGTACCAGGTACCCAAGCCCTGCTCCAAGTCATGGAGAAACAGGGAAACGGTCTGGACAATTATTGCTAATAAAACACAACCTCACTGACGCGCCTGAGAGCAGCTGTGCTTCCTTGCCGAAACCTCCCTGAAACACACAGCTTGATGAAGGTGCACAGCATGGGCAGCATCAGCTCAGCCAGTACAGAATCCAGCAGCCACAAGCAGCTGACAGCAGCTTTACAACAGGAAGCATTGGGCAGGCGGTGCTGCCAGAGCCTCCCTCGGTGCCTGCTTGCAACTCATAATCAGAAGAGAAACCAGAGGAGCACCACAGCAGGCATCAGTGCCCTGGGCTGAGGCTTCTGTCCCCTTACCACAAGGGCAAAGCGCAACGGCAGCAACATGAGATATCTGCTTCACTGCCTTTTCCAGTGCTTGACTTACTTGATAAGCTTATAGCAATTTGCTTATTTTTCTAGTTAATTGCCATAATATGTTGGTTTCGATACTAAGTAAAGTTCAGCAATCTTTATATTCCCATCTTTTTCAAGTTTCTCTTTTTTTTTAAATGCAATAAAGTATGCCATGGATAAAAGAGGTTAAAATTTCTATATCACATCTTTATTAAGAAATTACACAATCATGTTATTTTATTGTTTTGTGGCTGCAAACTATATTTGCTGGTACTAGCTAGAGCTAAACTTCTTCCCCAGTTTACAATCCCAGCACACAATGGCCATGCTGTAACAGGAGATTTCCACAGCTTCTCTCTAGGGCGTAGTTCACATTTTTGAAAGTTACAATATAAAGCTATACCTAAGAAGCCTGCAGACTGGAATTCCAGCCTGACAGTAGTGTATTAACGCAAAGAAGTGGACAAGAGCTTGGAAAAACAGGGAGAAGAGCATCAGAAAGGCCAGCACATGAAGCAACACAGAATAGGAAATGTTGCTTTAAGGTCAGGGAAAAGGAGTATTCCCTTAAAAGAAAAAAATAAAATCAAACTGGTTAAGGTACAGTAAGACAGAGCGATTAAGTAAACAGGTGAAGTTAGCCTGCTGAACAGGAAGAGAAAAAAATTCCCACAAAGAACACAATGTTAAGGAATTACACTGAGATAGAAAGGAAAAAATAAAGACCTGAGAACTACAAGCAGTCTCTTTGCCATCATTTCCTGTGCTTACAGCTGCCAAACATCTGGTCTGGGGGTTCCACTGCTGTCAGGGGTTCCCAAGTGGAAGTCAGGAAAAATAAGAGGAACAGGATGGAAGGGGGGAAAAAAAAATAACGGAGGGGTTCAGGAGTTTGTGTGGAAGTAGACACATCTATCTCTCATATGGGCATGCATACAGATAGATGCACACAAGCACGTTTGCATACATATATGCTAAAACATCACTAGAGATGGTGGCACAGTGCTAGCCCTGCAAAATCAGCAGTATCTCTCAGTATTATCTCCTTCATCCTGCTTACGTGTTGCACTCTGCTGTACAACAAATGTCATGCATAGGTTCTGGAGCCTCAATATGCCAATTCCAATCTCTTTTACAAGGCAATTCCAGATAACAGGAAACAGTTTGTTGGTACTTTTAATTGCTCCAGTGTGCCTCAGGGAGACTGTGAGGCTGCAGACAGGAGAACACAGGCTCTGCACACTTCGAGTTGTGCTCTGTACTATGCACTCAGGAGAGTTTCCCTTCTCCAAATCTGCCTCTGCTTATGACCCCGTACACAGTTTGCTACAACAGTTTCATTGACGCTCAGAGCACGGTATCAGATCTAGAGTTCTGTGTAGTGTAAGCGTCCACTTTTCCGATAGCTCTGTAAGAACACATCATAAAACAAAACCAAAAACAGGCTGACGGTATTTCACCAACACGGAAACACTCAGTTATTACAGCCTCGCTCCCTATCTCATCTCCATCACCACAGAATGGGAAACACACACTACTTATTAATTTACTAACCGTAACCCCAGCAGGCGGCTTATCATTTTCAAATGATAAGCAAAAGCGTCAGTAATGGCAAGAAGTTGAACTATATTTACAGAAATAAATATAGTTTTATAGAAAAACCCTTATTCTACGGAAAACACCCTACCAAGCCCCCAGCTCGCGGCAGCCCTACGCACAGCTCGGACAGAGCGCTTCGGGGAGGCACTCAGCGCTCACCACCCGACGCCGTACCGCTATAACCAAGCGGACCGCGCTCCGCTTGCGGTGCGAGACAGACGCTCCGAGCCGCCCAGCCCGCCGCCTCCCCGCTTCCAGCCCGGGTGCGCGCTTCCTCGGGGTCTCGGAGCCGTGACACGGGGGGAGAGGGAGAAGGAGGAGGCGGCCGGGCAGGACCTGTTGCCCGGCGCGGTGCCGCCGCCACCCACCTCTTTGATCTTGTCCCTCCGCTGTCGCACGGCGGGATCGGCGGGCTCCCGTCCCACGGCGCCCATGGGCTGCTGGAACGGGCGCTGGGGCAGCCCGGCGGCGGCCGCCTCCTTCCTGCCGCGGGCGTCCTGCAGAAGTTTCTCCTTGTCCTGGCGGATGTCTCTGCGGATCTCCTCGGGCAGCTTCTGCAGCGTCTCCTTGGCCTCGCGCAGGGCCCGTTCGTGGTCCGCGCGGATCCGTTCCAGGCTGCCCGCCCCGCCAGCCTCCTCCGGCATCGCCGGGCCGGCACCGGGCTGCGGCGGGGCGCGGGGCTGGAAACCGGGCGGCGGCGGCGGGGGCTGCAGGGCGGCCGAATGGAAGAAGACGCCGCTGAGCAGCTTGGAGGAGTCGGGCAGGAAGAAGATGGCCCCGAAGCAGAGGGTGATGAAGGCGCTGAACACCAGCAGCAGCACGAACTTCTCCGTCAGCCGGAACGCGCCGGGGCCCGCCGCCTTCCTGCCCCCGCCGCCCGCGCCGCCGCCCGCCGGACCGCCCAGCGCGCCCGGCCCCGCCGCGCTACCGAAGAGCGGCAGCAGGCTGGCGGCGGGCATGGCCCCCCCGCCGTCTCAGCGCGCCCCGCTGTGAGCGGAGCGGAGCGGAGCGGAGCGACGCGACGCGACGCCACGCGACTTGACCGCACCGGACGGCTCCGCGCCGCAGCGGCGGACAGAAAGTTTCCCGAGAGGCCGCGACAACTTTTCCCCTCCCCGCCGGCAGCGCGCTCGGCGTGTGCGGGGCGGGCGCTGTCAGCTCCGGCCCATGCCTCCACCGCGCCGCCGCCGCCGCGGGTGCCGCTCCCGCTCCGCCCGCGCGGAACAACTGCCGGGCGGCCGGAGGCGGGGCGGGGCGGGGCGGGGCCGCAGCCGGGCCAATAGCGGGGAAGGGGCGGGGCCATGCAGCACCCGCCCTCCAGCCACGCCCCGGCCCGCCACGCCCCGCCGGACCCGCCGTTGACGGGGGTGGGCTGCCGGCAGTTGGGCCGCTCGGCTCCGACAGTGCGCACGAAGGCACTCGAGTCCATACGCGGGGAGCAGAGCGGGGTTGGGTGTCTTCCCGTTGCCTATTACAAGGAGAGAGGTATTTTCTTACCAAAAACGAACGGCGGGAATGGGAGATCCAGGGAAACGCGCAAGGAACAGGCTGGGTGGCACACACAGCGTTATCTCCAACTTTCTGGAGCCCACCCGCACTGTGACAACAGGTCAGCCCTGCTGATCTGATTACAATGCTTCCTCCACAGGCACTTTATCACGGGAAAGCAGCAAGATCGGTTGTTCCCAGAAGTTCCGATGCCGGCACATTACTTTGTATGTTTGCATCATTTTGTTTTGCAAGTGGGAAAAAAACGGTAGAGGGAAGCCTGAGCCTTGAACAAGGGCAGGGAAAAGTCGTTGCATAAGCTGCAAAAAGGAGATGTTGAAAATGGGCCTGGCATGGGCCTCCTTCTGCTCCCAGAGGAATTCGGGGGAGATTCACCATTGACTTAATAGGAATCGAGAGAGGCTGCTGCCCGGAGCTTCTCTAAATCCCATTCTTTAGTAGTTAGAATATGTAACAGATTAATTAAAAACAGGTCTGGAAGAGATGGTTGCATTTAAATGCTGGACTGAGTCCTGCAAAACTCCCTTAAGTATACTGGTGAACGCTTCTGTGAAAATTCAGGATTATAGATGATTCCAAAGGATCAGAGGCTGCAATTTTGCATCTGGTTAAACCAGTGATTTCCTTCAGTTTTTACTCTGATTTCTTTTTTTTTTTTCTTTTTTTCCCCCTGAGTTGCCTTCCCCACAGTTAGATCTGCAGCGATTGCTTAAACCAAACAATAAGCACTGGGATTTTGACATGCATTTCCCAGAAATGTGTAACATAGCCCATGAGCTGTGCCAAGACAAGAACTGGTTAGGATGGAAGCACTCAGCCTGCTTGGAAAAGGAGATAAGAATCTCTGCCTTGGTTTGTTCGTTTGTTGTTGTTGTTGGAAAAGAACATTTAAGGTGGCAGATGCAGAGTTTACATACTGCAAGTCAGTTGACTAATGAAAAAGCTTCCTAAATGGAGAAATACCACACTCAGCTTCAGCGAACGTTTTCTGTTTCAATCACTGCGTCTGTGGGCGTATAATATTTTTCACAGATTGCCCTCAAAACTCATCGCTAATTATGTGATAATATTTGGGGCAGCATTTATTGCTGGAATAAGTGCTTTTCTTCAGCCCTCTGCAGTAATTCCTTAGGTTGCCGTGTTGCTGCAGCACTCTGAGAGATTCACAGGAACAGAACCTCCCACTGCCCTGGGTTCTGCTCCTGTGCCACAGCCCAAAGCCCTCTGCCCACTGTGGTTTTAGTGTCCAAGGTGAGAGCTGGAGGTGAAATGTATACCCATGACAGGAGGTTCACTGCCACCCTCAGCACTCTCCCTGGGACATCCTGCTCTTTTTCTGAGTGTGTGGGAAGCAACAAGTATTTTCTATGCGAAGGCAGGAGCTGCTAAATTCTCCAGCCTCTGCAATGAGATTATTGTTCCAAGGACAGCAATAACCTCCTCCTCTGAACAGAACCTGGAATTTTGTATGCAGAGCTTTCCTGTTGTGACCATCTGATGTTACAAACAGTTACCAGCAGAGTCATTTGGGAGCTCTACAGTGGGACCAGTCACTGGCACATGGAGCTGCTCACAACAGGGAGACAATGGACACTGAAAGAAAAAATATTGCTTCAACCCAACATTAACGTATAAGTCCTTCATTTTAAGTCAAAATTCACAGTAGACACAAGGCAGAACCATGTAAGATATTGCAAAGAACAGGAAAATACAGGGAGTGTTTGAGAAAAAAGCCCTTGAATTTAAGCAGTATAGCCAAGGGTTGTACATGCTCAGTTTTTACTGTATCTGACAGACGGCACAGCTGTCAAGTTAATCTTCACTGATAGGCTACCACATTAAATACTATCAAGTAATCCCAATAAACCATGAACAAATGAAGCCTAACATTTGCAGTAATCCCCTAATGATAGCAGTGCAAAGCCCACCCATACGTGCACCAGGGCTTGCACTGGAAGGGCCTCTTTTGACATAACTGTCAGCAGAGTACATCCACCTAGAGGGAACATTGAGCTGGCTTAGTCTTTTTTTTTTCTTTTTTTTTTTTCTAATTGAGCTGAGTTATATCCTGGATGACATCAGCTTAATGGGAAAAAAAACAAGCCTTCAGGCAGTTGTTTTGGTATGCTGAGTAAGGTTGGGCCCTATCCAGTGGTTATGCCAACAAAATACTAGGCTGCAGAGTGAAATACCTCCTCTCTCGGTTCAGCTGCAGGGTTAGGAGTCATTTCCCAGCTATCATGCACAAATCAGGCATTTATGGAAAGGTAGGACTGATACATGAGAGGCGGTGGGGGAGAGATTTTGTAATCACGAGACAAGGCCCTTTTATATAATAAATGTTCTGACTGGGCAAATTCAATGAGTATTGACTGAAAGACATGAAAAAAAAAAACCAAAACAACAACAACAACAACAAAAACAACTACCTCTGCGGTTTCTTTTCCCATATCCAAACATTTTAACTAGCTGTACCTAATTTGGAGTGGTTCTAGTCTTAGATCTCACCTAGTGATAGAGAATTAGGCAGTATGTTCTAAGAGATATGTGGGACAGATAAGGAGAGCATCAGCAGTCAGCCCATTTATCATCACATCCAGCAGAGGCAGAGATGTTGACTGATACATCCTGCAGCTACACAGTGAGGTTGTAACAGTACCACTCCCTTACTGGGGGTTCACAGCATGATGTTCTGGTGAAAACCAGTTTTAAAAATTTCTTGACAGTGTCCTTTCAAAACACAATACTTTTGCCCATATCTTCATAGGTTCTCTTAACAGACTTGCCTTTGGGAACACGATTCACAACACCCAAGAAGTTCCTTCTAGTTCTTTCTGGAGTAAGAACCATGACAAAGCCAGAGAGTTCCCAGGATTCACAGACAGGCTTAATAACATCCCAAGTGCTGTTTGGAAAGAGGCTTTGGCAATTTGAAGACCACATGTGTATGAAATACTGACTGTCTCTGCAGTTTTGGCACTTGGCTGCAGTTCTGGGTTCACTGTGAGGAAAGTGTGATTCACAGCTGCAAAAGCTGCTCGGTCTTCAGTGCTTAGAGTACAAGGGACTGTCTCATGCTTTTCTTTTACAGCTCAGAAGAAGGAAACGCTGACGAGTTATATAGGAGCTGTGTGGTTAGAGCATATACTCAGGAAGTTGGAGATCTGTATTCAACACATTTTATGGTCTCAGGTGATTCAAATCCATCTCTTTTGGTGTGCTGTAGTATCCTAGACAAGGATATCCATTTCTTACCCTCCCTTTTGAAGTTGTGCTACAACTCTGAGAGGAGTGCTGGTCGCTGAGGGCAAAGAGGAGAGTTTTCCCTAAGGAGCGTTGCTCAACAGCCCCAGACTGAGAACAATCGCCTCTCAGAGAAGCCTGCAGCCAAAAAGCCCTGGCACCAACCAGAGAGGTGGGAGGCATCATCTCCTTTCCTTCAAAGTGAGATGAGCATTGAAGACCAGCCTCCATTTCGAGGGTGAACTACAGAAGAAAGAAAATGAAATTCTGACATTCTTTCACAAGCATTTCCTCTAATTAAACATACAGGATGAATATGTCTAATATCCACACTTTATCTGAACTTTGGCTAATATCCAAACTTTACAAATACTGCAGGAATGTACCAGGTGTGTGAAGATGTAGCCTGCAAAACTTCTTACTCCTCTCTTTCTGTTTTTTAGTACTATGGCTCATCAATGCTATGTTAGGTTTCTTTTCTACCGATACCTCTGAAATTATCCTTCAAAACTCCTTCCATCTTCACTTGAGGGAGAGGATCATTCATTTCTCAAAATGAAGGCTCTGTAATACATGCAGCTGGCAATGCTTATTGGGAAGAATCCAGCTAAACACCCAATTAAGGGCACAAAGGCTCTGCCTGTTCTTTCTTCCCCAATATTTTGGAAGGCACAGATGACCTGCAAGACATGCTGCCAGATTAAAAAAAAAATTACTATCATTTTATAAAAGTATGAAAGATTAAAAGCATTTTCCTCAGCATCTCAAGAAGTCTGAGTCTAGAATTTGATCTCTGACCCCCTGGGGGATTGTGTACAGTATTGGCATGAAGTTATCATACTAACCCTCAAATGACATCTTTGAGACTGTCACACTCCTAGCTTTTCATATGTTTTTTTAATTGCTTCTGTTACAGACTTTCTGCAGTCTCTCAGAGCAAGCAAACAAGACCATGGTGTTATACATGTGAGGGATAGACAGGAAAACAAAAGAAATGAAAAGAACAACAGAAGTTTATCTCTGCTGACATCCTTTAAGTGATGGTTGGTTTTAAATTCCATCTGTACCTTACATTTTTAAGATGATATTAAAAGTCATGACAGGCACGTTTGTACTCTTTTTCTATCCCTCAGAGTCAAAGAGGCTCTTATTTTACTGCTCTTTTGCTTCCATTTCTGAACCTAGAATCACCAGCAAGGGTGGAAGGCCACCAGATACAGCATATATTTAAGGGACAAAGCTCAATGGATTGTAAGTGACTAAAACTTATGTGTATTAACTACTTTACTTTCCTTTAGCCATAGCTAACTCTAATAGCACCACAGTATCTTATGCCAGCACGATGACTGTAACAATTTTGTTCTCCTAGCAGCACTTCCTTGGCTGTCATCAAGATTGTATTTTGCATTTGCAGGTATGAAATCAGAGTTTATTCTGACAAGATTAAATCAAGACAAGGAATGAGGCAATAAGTTTTTGAAAGCCCTTGGAAACAGACTTACTTTCTTCTCCAAGATGGCATAATTTTCCTGAACCAGAGGGGAGAAGTGTTAGCAAAGAACAAAATATAGCCACCGGAACTGGGTTTTGCAGTCATTCAACAGCTGTGTTTAGCAAACAATGGGTGGGAATGTTGGGACATCTTGGTTGCAAACCAAAGCTAGCTGTTTCAATACATAAGCCCAAGGAAAAGCCATTGGAGTGCAGATTGATAACCTGATTAACTCTGTCAAAGTGGAATAGTATACTGTAACACATGATTGAAAGTGTTTCCAAGAGATCTTAAACATGGAGGACGCTGTGAATTACTCATTTACTAATTTATATTAGGAGTACTTGGTTAGTATAAGATTTTAATTCTGTATGCAATGGCTCCTTGGCTATTTCATTAAAAAAAACACACAAAACAAACAAACAACAACAAACACATATGAGAATGTTACTTAGTATCCTGACCATGGGTGATGCCATGTAGATTATGCAAATCGCTGTAATGTAATAGTTGAGGTGGTGCTCTTGTATTTCTGTTGGGCACTGGTGCACAATGGCTTTTTCCCTAATTCTGCTGAACAGCACATTTTAACAGAGTGAGTACAGATGTGGTTTACTGACTGTACCCCATTTGAGGCATTACTTCAAATTTAGCTTCTTTTTTGAGTATATCTTAAAAGCCACCTTCTCTTCTGTAGGTTTTAACAGCCTTGAGTTTTATAAGGAACAGAGCCTGTATATTTAGTTAGTTTCTTCACTTTCTGTTCCTATTGAAAATATTCCACTGTGTCATCTAGAAAAAAGTATTGCTTTTTTTTCTTCTCTTCTTTCCCACTTGATCTCAATTAGGCCCGCTGCACATTTCTTCTTCACGCCATTTTTTTGCAACCAGTTCCATCATTCTTCGGCACATTCTCATAATCCAAATCACAAAAGCCCTTTGGTGACTAGGAATTCTTTTTAGAAATTGGTATCTCTGTTTATGCTATATGTGATCTCACTCATCTTGATGCATCCTGTGAAGTCCGATGTGTCCAGCTTGCACCTGATTGACTGTGAATTTCTTTTGTAAGATCACTCGCAGTGGTGTGGCTCGTAGCTAAATAATACCAGCTGGTGTATGTGTGAGTGCCACACACGTGTCTGCTCAGATCTTCTATCGTTGTGAATTATTTGTCTTCTTTAAATGAAATCCAGGACTTTCAGCCTCAGTTCAATTCTAATCTTTTATCCTACTGAAACTCCCTTGTTTGATTTACTGCCTGGACTAAATGATGCAGAAAAAATCACAGCTAATCTGACCTTTGCTCTTGCTGTTTGGCTAAACCAGGTTCTTATCGAAAACCTAGAAAGGGAAAATGATGATACCAACATATATATATTTTGTCTCTATGATGGTGAGCCTTATTTTTCTCAGCAAAAAAATAAAAACTATGCTATTTCACAGTGAGATGTACTGTATGGGGTTGGATTTAATATCCTTAAATGAAATGCTGTTTTGGGGTGCAAAATTTTGTTTTGATTTCCTTAGAAATTGAATTCTTCTCCTAGTTTTTATTTCTCAGTTATTAATCCAAGGACTTGTAGTACACCACTGACAATCTATCCTAGACCAATTTTGTTTTTGTTTTGTTTTGTTTTGTTTTTCTGGTCTTCCTGAAACATGGATCTCTGCATCTTATATCCAGTAGAGACTTCCGCTTTGCTAACATCTATTATTGCCTCAGCGTCATCTGATCCTCTGGTCCTTTGTTGCAATGCTGAGCTTTCAGTGCCTAATGCTTTCCTGAATGTAAGGCATTTTTGAATGCTTTATGTACCCTGAGCATAGCAGGCAGTATGGAACCCTGGGCAGACTCAGGAATGACAACTGTAAATTAGCAACAAGCAACATTCAGACAGGCAGTTTTCTGTTGAAGATGAGATGCAGGAAAATATCCAGGGCTGAAAGGGAAAGATAGCTGAGTCAGAAGCAAATGTTTCTTAGTGAATCCTTCATGACTCAAAGAAACTGGTGAGGAAGAAAGAAAAGATTTTTCCTTTTGGACTAGTACTTCTTCCATGAAGGTCTTCCTGCAGGTAGTGTATCTGAAAAAATAAAGAGGAACTGAATGTGAGCACTGTCTGGGGAAAAGGGTAAATACTTATATGTAAATCAAGTCTCCAAAGTGGAGTACAAGCGAGAGAAATGTTCCATGGTTTCAAGCCTCTTTGTATGTCTTCACAATTACCTTTCATACAATATGTTTCCTTTACATCTCAGGGAACAGGATGGGAACCTATCTTTGTCTTGAATAAATCTGTAAAGTAATTGCAAACATGTAAAGTGAATAGTTTTTTTTTTTGTAACAGTGGCAGAACATTTATATATTTGTATAATATATCTACTGTGAGAGATATTATCAAATATTTTCTTAGGTTAACCAGTAACTGACTACTTTCTACTTCTGCAAAATGCTCATGCCTGTTTCTTATTATCAAAACTGAGTTTTGATTCATCATTGGCACTGACTATTTTGCTCAAATGAAAACAGCTTGGCATGTTCTTCTCCTTCTGTATTTGAATCAACAGATGAAAGAAGAAAAATAAGTTAATTGTTAACTTATGTACATGAAAACAGAGGACAAATTCCAGGCAGAACTGAATGAGGCATCTGGTTAAGGTCGTCATGCTCCTAGAATCACCCATTAAATGAAGTTGTTACCTGTTATTCCACTTTTTTTCCCCTAAGATTAGCACAGATCTAGTTTCTTTCAATGGACACACAGCTTAGTGTTCAGTCTATATTAGGAAAATATTGATTTGCAAATTACCCATGAAAAAATCTTTAAAATTAGGATTTTGTTCTTTTTCTGTAAGGAGTGTTTCCCAATAGACAGCAAAGTTTTCCACATCACATTCAGGCTGATTCAAGTAATTTATTCTCTCCAGTTCAAGTGGAACGAAGACTTAATCCATCCTACTTAGCAGGCAGGAAAAAGTCATGTTTCTGTAAGGGTTTGGGCTGACCTATGCCATACCTTCTGTGAGAGCTGAAACATACTGAAAAAAAATGGATGGAGTTGTCTTTAAAGATCTTTATCAGAAACAGTTTGGTGTCACGCTATCTTTTGCTACAACCTCACCATATCTCTTCAAAGAAAGATTTTCTGTCTTCTGTTGCCTCTTTCTTATTCCTCTGTTTTAGTTTTCAGTGACAGTGTGATAGCACAGAACTCAAGTGGACAGAAAAATAATTATGAGGCAAATGTTTGTCTTGGAATTTCAGTGGAAAACCTTTTGCATAATACTAATAAAAAGTAACACTCTATTCACCACAGTTCCATCAAAATGTTTATATAACTGCTTTGCTATAACCCATAAATGCTGTTGCCTTGTAAAGTATTCTGCTGACTTGTCCTCTCAGCAACTCTGTCCTATCCACAGTCCTGCTCTGGCTGTAGAGAGATTTCCACGAGGCTCCTGGGGACCACATCTTGTATCAGAAAGGTCTTTTTTTCATCTCCAGCTAATTGTTCCACCACTGATGTGTTTCTGCCACACATAGCCATCCCGTGGTTGTCTTGAAAGATAATTTCATTTAAGCCATTGTCCATCAGCACTTCACAGTGGAAGTGGAAGATTAGCAACATGGGCTTGTGCCAGGCTTTCAGGCCACAGACTTAGCTACAGTGTGCCCATGTTTCCAAGTGACCTGAAAGGTGTCACGGAATTAACTAGATCAGTTTATGCCCGTGACAGGGGGGCAGTAGGCCCCTGCCCTCCCCACCCCCCGCCTGGCCCCACAGAGGAGGAAGGGGGAAAAAGAAAGAGAAACAGCGGCAACAATCTATGGAGGTAAACTTATTTTACTAACTATGATATCGGAATGCAAAATAATACAATATAATACAACCTAATTAAAATCGAGACTAATAAATCAAATAAGATACGAGAGAGAGTTCCCGAGACCGAGTCAAACCTGAAAAAAGCTTGGAACGGCCAGGAAAGCACCCTCCAGCACCCACTGCCAGGCAGTAAGAGACCGCCCCCCCCGGAAGGGTCAGATCCCATGACTTCCGTAATGTATAGGGATAGGTGCGTAGAAATGAGAGCATTAACACCTTAATTCCAGTACATGATGTTTTGATGTGGAATATTAAAAATCAAAAAAAACAAACCCATGACAAAAGGCCAGCCAGCTGGCACCTTACCAGCCTTTTGTAGCCTACACAAAAGAAAACATCTCCCCTAGCCTGGAGTTAGCCATGCTGCTACATCCTTCAAGGTTCATCAGTCCACGAGGAGAAATCACAGGCTTGAACTAGAATGATCCAAGTCTGAGAACACAAGTACAGATTATTGTTCCATGGAATATGGACTACATGGCATATGAAATACTGGGAGGTTAGATATTATTTATTGCCAGCTGGAGTCACAAGCCATGTTTGTTGTCCAGGACAAGACATCTTTATTGCTGTCTCTTGCACTAGCCAGAGGTAAGAAGAAAGCCTAAAAATGGCTAGTTCTTACTTCCTCTACATGCCAGCATTTTTTTGCTGTACTGACTTAGGATCATACAGATGTTGACCAGAATGATGCACAGTGAGCAGTGAAAGTATAGACAGTTCAGCTGCCAGGGCAGTTCATCTAGGCACTTTCTGCTTGTTCGTGCAGGGATGAAGCAGTTTCCTCCTCTTGCTGTCACTGAAAGTTGATGATCCTTCTTAAAGAAACCCAGTGTACTACATGTACAGTAGGAGGTGGGATTAGAAACTCTTCCTCCTTGGGTGGGTGCTGCTGAGTGACCAGTTTGCAAAAGGCAGCTAATTGTGAAGTGGCTTGATGGTCTTCTAGTGAGGAAGTTTTCCCAATGCCCTTCAAGACTAAGAAAGAATAAGTGGTCAGAAGTTTAGTCAGGGACAATGTAATGGGACTGGGTAGCTGTAGCTCCAGAGAACAATATGGATTTAAGGGGACAAAGCATGCTACCCAATGCACCGTGTGGCCTGTGCTGAAGCAACTGATAGTCAAATGTGTAGACATGGGACACTCCAAGTAGTATAAACCCTTCAAATTATGAGTCAGCTCCACCTTAGGGTCGGTTTTGTTACCATTACTGCATTCAGACATTGCCTTCTTCTGCCCTGTTTCAGTCAGCTGGATTACATGATGTGATATTGAATTAAATGGTAACAAAGTATCAGCCATGTGCTCTGCAACCTTGACAAAAAATTCTTTGTGTGAGTTGTGCCTTATTCCCTGAATCTTTTAATAAGCATGGCTTACCACTAGGGCAGAAGTTAACACTCTTGTCTGTGAAGTGGCTTGTGGATGATTAATGCAATGAACTATCTACAAAGGTGAATGTCTAAATGCGTAAGTAAAACAGATACAAATAATATTAAGAGATGTGGAATCCAAATGAGTTGTTTTGGTTTAATGCATTAAACTGAAGTGAATTACTCCATCATCCTTTCCAAAACAGGATGGGTGGATATGGAAAATAGATTCATAAATAGAAATTGCTGAGCTGCATCCTGTGTCAGGCCTGTCTAATACTCCTTATCTTTTGTTTTTCTTCAATTTTTAACTGAGGAGATGTAATGTGAGCTGCCTATCATTAAGATGGAGAACTAGATGGGCCACCAGTAAGAGTCTGAGCATTTAGGAAACAGAGAGGATAACCAGTGTAAAAATAAGAAAGTATCAGCCAGAAATTATTATAATAGTAATGAAATAATGTATAAATAATATTTTAAAATGCAGAGACAAATGTCACTTGAAGGGCTAGTAATATCTTATTTCCAATGTTTACTACTCCACTGCTACTGTTTTGCATCCACTGGATTACGTTGGTAATGGTGAAAGACTCATGAAGTGGTAAATAGCCAGTGCTAAAATTTCTCTCTCACACTATCTGTACAAACCTGACGGGGACAATATGTTTCCTACCAATTTTCCACAGGAAAGAAAAGTACCAGGAAAGTAAGTAGTTCCCTGAATGAGCTATTTGCTCGGCAAAGAATCACTAAAAAGACCTGAATAGGTTTTAGTTCACTGTAGACTTTTTCTTAAAATAGGTCTGTAGGATTAAATAGGCAAAACTTCCATGACCATAAGTACACCAGATTGCTTTTGTCTCCAGGTTGGGGATTTGCCCCTTGTAAGATTTCTTTTTACTCTATTTTTTCCTTTCTTCCTCTACTAGTCCAACAACATTTTTCATAAAGCAGTATACTGAAAAAATCAATTTTCATTTGTGTTTGTTTGTTGTTTTGTTGTTGTTGGGTGGTTTTTTTTGTGTGTGTGGGGTTGGTTGTTTTTTTTTTTTTTTGCTTTAAAAGAAAAATGAATAAAAGTTTTAAATAAGTTATCCAATGCAATACTAAATTAATAATTATATCTTGCCCCTGAAAACTCTGTTGTTATTATTCAAATTATTCAAAGACATAAAATTGTAACGAATGGACAAGCAAATATGTTTGTATTTTTGCTTTATTTTTTTAAATGCAGAACTCAGATATTTGCAAACATAAATCTAATCCTGTAATCAATTATGCTGAAGTTGATTGTAGCCATCAAAATGGATTATGAGGTCAGGCTGTGGTGTTCTATAGATATATAAAATGTGTCTCAGTTTAGCTTTGTCTCAAGTACAGAGTCAGAAGGGTCTGTGTTTGGGCCTTGATGAAGACAAATTTTAAGGATGTGGTGAAATATAGGACTGAAATACTAATAAGTGAAGGCACACAACAAGAAGAGGATTATTTATGTTTGACCCTTTTTTGAGTGGATTTTAACGAAGTTTTTATCGGTGGTCCCACTATATCTCCATATTCTTCCTTGTGCCCAGATAGTAGTAGCCAAGAATACTATTCACTCTTATTTTGCCTCACAGTAATTATTGTCCTTGTTATACTAAAATACACTAAAAGTCTGCAGAGAAACTGAAGTTAATCTGAGATATAGAGAAATTTAGGTGTCAGAAAATATTCTATAATATTCCATGGTCTAAAACAGCTCCCTCATTTTTCCATGAAGTGTAAACTTTAGGTATAGACTCATGATTTCCTAAAAGGCCTGAATCATGGTACCTTAGGAAAATCTGTCTCCATCATTTTTAATATGGATGTTAAAATCAGTTTATGTTTCTTTTCTATTGTTTTTATCTGTTGTTCTCTTGTATTTAGGAGTTCAAGACAATAAGTGCTCCAGCAAATATATGTAAAATAAAAAGTGTTGTCAAGATAAATTGTTGTTATTAAACATTACCAAAAAGGCCTGCAAGCAAAGCAAGATAAATTGTCGATAGTCAATCTTTCTCTTTCCTTTCCTTTTCTGGCTGCTTGTAAACAGACAATTAAACAAACGTAGAAGAATACACTTCGGGGGAAGAAGGGAAATATTCTGCGCAGCTAACATTAATCTAGTAGGGGACATTTCCATGGACTCCTCAGTAGTCACTGGGGAAAGATAAACTCTTTCAGATGTGATAAAGAGCAGCTGCCTTTGGCTTTTGTTCTGAATTTCTTCTGGAAGAGATTTTTTTCTCTTCATTTGCAGATGTATGTAAAACGATAGAATCATAAAATTTTTCAAGTTACAAGAGACTCTTAAAGAGTCTAGTCCAACCTCTTTGAAATGAACAGGGATATCTACTGCAAGATCGTGTTGTTCAGAGCCTGGTCCAGCCTAACTGAATATCTCCACCACATCCCTGAGCAACCTGTTTCAGTGCCTCAGTGCCCTTATTGTAAAAAATTTCTTCCTTATGTCCAATCTAAATCTTCCCTTTTTTAGTCTGAGGACCTTTCCCTTGTCCCATTACAACAGACCTTGGTAAAGGATCTGTCCCCTTCCTTCTTATAGCCACCTTTTAGATACTGGAAGTCCACTGTCAGGTGTCCCTGGAGTCTTTTGTCTCCAGGCTGAACAGCCCCAGCTCTCTCAACCCGTCCTCATAGGAGAGGTGTTCCATCCCTTGGATCATTTTTGTGGCTCTTCTCTGGACGCACTGCAACAAGTCTATGCCTCTCCAGTACTGAGAACTCCAGGTCTGGACATAGTACTCCAGGTGAGGCCCCATCAGAGCAGGGTAGATCACCTCCCTTGACCTGCTGGCCATTCTTCTTTTGATGGAGCTCAGGGTACAGTTGGCTTTCTGGGCTGCAAGGGCACATTGTTGGCTCATATTCAGCTTGCCACCCACTACTACCCTCAACTCCTTTTCAGCAGGGCTGTGCTCCATCCTTACATCCCTCAGCTTGTACACATAGCAGGGGTTGTCATGAGCCAGGTGCAAGACACTGTGCTTGGATTTGTTGAACCTCATGAGGTTTGTGTGGGCCCATTCTCGAGCCTGTCTAGGTCTCCATAGATGGCATTCCATCCCTTGGGTATGTCAACCACACCACACAGTTTGGTGTTAGCTTGGTGAGATGTATTGGCTACTCCAACCTGAAGTGCTCATTGCCCTCTGAGCTTGAAGGGTAGTACCTGTGATGATCATGTGGTAGCAGCAGATAAGCACTAGTGGTGTAAGGAAGCTGCAGAAATTTTATTTTCTGAATCAGATGGAGAAGAAGGGAGGTGAATGAGCTGGTATATAATATCAAGAGAAAGACCACTCTTGCCTGATAACAGTATATGCTAGTAGCTTCATACCCTTGTTCATAAAGCATGAACCATTAGTGAAAACAGTTTTTCATCTCACAATCCTCTCACAAGCACAGACTAAAATGTTAGGCCTTGTATGTAGTTTCCAGTCACTGAATTAATGAGAAGTAGCTGAATTGATCTCTGACAAGTTCCCTCACAGATCTGGTTCAAAAGCTCTGGTTGGATGTGCTAAGCTGATGTTCTTTACCAGTTTTTTACAGTAATGCTTATAGTTGACCCATTTTCCCCGTACAAGTATGCATCTACTCCTTACTGAGGATGAACCCAATGGTCCTGATTGTCCTTTGCCTTTCCCCTTTGCAAGGACATTTTCTTCTGTAAAGAGGCAATTGAAAATCCATCGCCTATGCACTCTGAAACATGCACACTAGGTACTGGTGGCCTCTACAGTTAAGGTTTTAAAAATTGATGTAGAAAAGAATAGAGTTGGCTCCTCACTATCTTTGATTTTTCCTTTCCCCTCAAGCCACTGCTTGTTATATTACCCTGATAAAACAATTCCCCTCTTGTAAAAGCCATCTCCATGAAAGCCACACCTGTGCGATGACTCAGTCACTCAGGAGCACTGTACCTGGGAAAGCTCCCTCCATGTGGATCATTGCAAAGAACCAGCTTCCTCAAATGCAATATTGTTACAGCTTTTCCATTAGTGTGGGGAAAGATATTGATGCATAGAGGCTGATGTTAACAAGTATCTTTTCTTTCAAATTACTGGATTTGCAATCAAAGGACTCCTTCTGTTCTTGGGCTTTCTGTCAGGCTACCCTTAAACACACTCTTTTTGCTTGTTCTGGAAGCTGTCATTAAGCAGCAGAAACCTTTTATTACTGAATTTAGCTGGTTTTGAATGGGTGACCTGGAGATTAAAATTTCAGACTCTGTTACTAATTAACAGAGTCATTTGAATCCCTGATGGATTTATTACTTAGTACCTGGACTTAGATATTTTCTTCTTTCATTCTACAAAGGTGAATTTCATATCTTTTGTGATTTGAAAACTAACTTTTATAGCAGAGTACATTTAGTATGCTTATTCATCACTTCACAGTGATAAGCACTTATCTCCTTGGCCCTGATTTGTGAACACTTTAAGTCATGATCTTCTTTTTAAGCACAGCGTCAAGCATGATTCTAAAGACTTTGCTGAGGCAGGAGAAGCCTTTTTCCTTTGAGAATTGCTATACATTCTATTTGCACTGGGTATGAAAATATAGAATATGTATTAGTAAAATTTATTTTTTCTTATTTGCAATTATAACTGTTTTATATAAACCATGAAATACAGTTCAGTGGAAGAAAATGTTTTTCAGTACATGGAATATTCAAACCAATCACAGGAAACTGTTAATTGTTAGAATTTGTGACATTTTTTCTCTGGATAACAATGAAAATCTAAGAAGTTTTGCATAGAAAATTGGGATTAAAAGCAAATAACCGCACTTGTAGCATAACCAAGAAATTCAGTCATCTAAATACCAGTGGCCTAATGTGTTAGAGTGTATTATTTGGAGGTTGAAAGTTTATTACTAGAGCTATGCAATTCCTTCTCTATATCAACAGTAACTGAAAGAACCAGACAGCTAAGTCTCTGAGGACTGGATTGTGATCTCATGTATACATTTCATTGACAAAGTTCAGCACAATTGAACTCTACACTGCAATACTTTTTATCTTAGCCAAAAGGCCAAAAAACTAATTCCTTAAAAATATCTTTATTTTACCATGTAATATTTAAGGCTTGCTTTTTCAAAATACATATTACAATACATGCAATATTTGTCATGCAATGTATACAAAAATAATTGTTATAATAAAGAAATAATTTAGAAATAAATACTGGTCCTTGTGTGATATTCCTAGTCATTGTATTTATGAAAAACAGCTTCATTTCATCCTGGCAGGAACTTTACAGCTTTGTAGAGACAATTCTGAATGTACTGATTCTGCAGCAATGTAATGTATTGGGAACAAAACCTAAGGGCAATATCAGCAGTTAATCCATTCTTCTCTTGCATTACAGGTTTGTGGGAAGAAAATAGACATTTTTGGGAAGTTTTTTGCGAGTGTTTTTGTTTAAGAGTCCAACAGCTTCGTCTTCAATTTGCTTTAATTTGCAGTTCACTGAATTATCATTGTGAATGAGTTCTAGGGAACCTTCTTGTTATCAAAGTATTCTACTAAGGCTTAGGTCACAGCTTTCAGTTAAAGGAAGCAGTTTAATTTAGATCTTCTACAGTTATTACATCTGCAATTACAGGGAGTGGATTTTTCACTGTCAGGCTTAATGTAGCCTGAAAAACATCACCATCTCACACAGGTTAAACACCTTCTTTGCCTAAGAAATCATTGTTTATTTTTCCTTGCTATCTTAAATAACTGTGAAACAAGCCAAAAGAGCAAGCCGGTGCACCGCTCGGGAGCCCTGCCCAGTTCACTGGTTCGGGTTCATGCTGCAGGGACAGGAGATGTGTACTCATGCAGCATCCCTCTTCAGTGTACTTCAGTTTCAAAGGAAATCACAGCTCTAACACATATGCATTGTTAGGGAAAAGGGCCACATAGCAAAGACCTCCACCATGGTATATAGGTCAAGCCAGGAGAAACCGTGGTATCGTCCTTAATGTATGTGACTTAAGTATCATAAAGATCAGGGAGAAAATAAACTGACACAAACAGAAGCTGAAAATCTGAATGCCTTTTGTAGCACTGGGGTTTATAGGGTCCAAGTGAATAGGATATGGGTCTGAAGTGCTTGGGAAGGACAAGGTTTATGTTGCAGGAGGGAACAACAGTATTGTGTTCTAGTGTTTCTGCTTTTCAGGAAGGAGTACATAGATGCAAGTGCATCTTTGATGCAGCACCTGACAAGTGGTAGCACCATTGGCAGAGCTGTTACTGTGTCTTTAACAACAAATTAAGAGATGTCTATTTTAAGTACAACCTTGCAGAAAACGGAACTCCTTTCTGAGACAAGTGATTTAAAATTTTTTTTGGGGGTGGGCTCTGGAGTTCAGTTGTTCTGCGACAATGTTATTAAAAGTGGACCATTGTTTAGGGCAAATGAAACTGTCTCCATGAATAACTTCTGCTCTATGAAAGTTGACTTTGTGTCAACATTCATAGAACAGCCGGAAAATAAAGTGATGGATCCCCCATTAGCATGGTTTAAAATCAGTGGGCATTCATTTTTTCACATGGGTTCTTTAATTGGAAAAAATATGCTTGGCCAAGTGGCTAAAAGAAGCAGAGCACCAGGGAAATGAGATGGCATCAGGAGAGATGGAAGGAGTAAGCACTTGCTGATCTAGAAGCAGGAGCATGGAATTGTCTTCTGCATTTTATACAAGTGAAATATAGGTCTGCATGAATGTATTTCTTGGAATAAGGAATAAACCAAAGCAGTTTCTTGAATATCTTATGAGTGCTCATCTTTTTATTAGCCAACATCTTTTATCTGAGACCACAATTCAAGTCTCAGTAATAGAATTTTTGCTTGTATTTCATGGAGTTTTGTAGTGCTTTGATACTGTATTAAAAAAAATAATTAAACAAATAAATTTAAAAAATCTAAAAAATGAACAGTAGTAGCACAACTTGTCCAATTCAGCAAATAATGATTTATTAAATATATATATATATAGTCCTAGTTTCCTATTTTGTTTTGAATGCTTTTTTTTTTTTTTTTTTTAAGAAAGAAAGAAAAACCTACTGCCAGATTAATGTCTCAGCCTTTCCAATCTGCTGTAAAAGAATCCTAGGGAACAATGGGAGATGGCAGAACATTTTTACAGTTTTTATGAAAAGAGACAAATTGGAACATATAGCATTAATTTAACAAATTTCAGTAAGATTGCATAATGCCGTCTGAATTTTCTATCTACATTTTAACTGAAACCTTGGAACAACTTAAGAGAGATTTTCACTCAGAGCAACTTTCCTTCATGTTGCATGGACAGCAGTTCATGATGGGGCACGATTTGGAGGGTGTTGCAGGTGCTACTTGTATATCAATATGGGAATGTTCTGTAAAGAGTGCAATCATGTTCCTTATTCCTGAGTCTCAGGGTACTGATATTAGAAGATCTTAATAATTGAGACTACAATTGATTGTGTGTGGGTTTTTTTTTTTTTTTTCCAGGTTGAAAAGACATATTTTTTTCTGCATTGAAAACAATTTTTTTCTATCTATATGCTATAACTATTTTCCGACAAATGCTTTACTTCCATCAGCAGGGGCAGCAGCAGAATCCTTTTTAATTTAGAACATTACTTTCTTACTGCTACGGACCAGCTAATATGGCAGAGAGCCATAATTTCCACAAGTCAGCAGCAGCCCATAAAGCAAATTCATTTGTCTGTTACAGCTTAACTGTCCCATGGTTATCCTCGGTGCTCGTAGGCTATGGGAGGACGAGGGAAGGTGCAATAGGAGCAGGTCCCCTTCACCTGAAGATTCAGAGCACCCATAGGCCGGGATGGCTTACCATCTGCTGCTGCTCCTGTGCTCCTGATCTCCGCTACCTGAAAGGCCAGTGTGAAGCCTGGTAAAAGATCACCCCATGCCCACTGCCAGGATGGCATTTCTGCTCCTCTCACTCTAGCAGTTAGACATGATCCGGGCTATGAGGAAAAGCTCTTTCCCATCTGTGTAAAGAACAACTTTCTGCACCTTTAGCAGATAACTGGGTTAGTGACAGGGTAAAAGTGACAAATTATATGTATAGTACAGGGAGACTAGTTTTAACAAGAAATTTCAGAGATTACCTATAATTTTTTTCTGAGCAAAACACACACTATTTTATAACTTTCCAGTAATTGCTCAAACTAATCTCAGTTTCTCTCTGGGAGAGGGAGATTCAGATGAAATAGTATTTGGTTGCCAGTGTATTTAATAATGCTTAATGGCATATTATTTCTTACAACAAGCACAGAACTTGTTATTTTTACTTCTCTATCATAAGAAAAATGATACACTTTTTGAACACAGGGAGACTACAATTGTTGCACAGCTTTTTTACCTCTGTCTGCATCTTCGAATCAGGATTGAGGTGAGAGAAGCAGCCAATGTGAAGCAAAATGACAGTGCACAGTTTGACCACAGAGAAAGTTACAGCTAAGATTAGAGCCTCACCCAAATGTTTGGCTATGCCCTGCTGATATACTTTGTTGTCCTGTTGTTCCTCAATTTACATCATCTTCACCTAGCTGAAATTTGAGTCAGTCCAAGGAGAAGTAATGGTAGTTTAGGTCTTTCTGAGGTGAGTGTTGTCCCTTTCCCCTATTGTAGGGAACCTGTTTTGTCAGGGGAGTTGGACTTAATGATTCCCAGAGATCCCTTCCAACCCTATGATTCTTTGATTCTGTGACTCTGTGAAAACAAGATGATTATGTTCCTGGAGTTTGCACACGCGTTCCTGACCCCAGTGGTGACCTCGTGCACATGTATCTTGGCATTGTTCAGAATCTGAATATGTTTACTGGTTCTCGTCATTGACTTCCTGTACCCTCAGCATGCATGCTTAGTGTTTCCTGGTCTGCATGGCTCTGGCTGTGTCTGGTGAGGTTCACTGCTGTGCTCTGAGGAGGCCATCAGGACTTTCTCTGCACTTCCAGTGAAACTAGAGTGAAAACAGGGTATGAACCTCAGTTGAGGTGTCCACAGGACAGACTGCTGGGAGCTACGATCCTTTGGAGTGAAGAAGGAACTCTCCAAGTGGGATCAGAGAGGCAGAGAGATGTGTGAAGGCAGTTGATCTGCAGTGCTGTATGAGGGCTGGTGGTAGCAGACAGGAGGATGGAGGAGACTGGACAGTAGCTGGGAATGCTCTCAACTTTTGTTGTAACAGGCTTTGCTTCACTGTAGTCGACTTGCAGTGCTCAGTGTAAGTCAGCTCAAATTCACCCTGTGTGGCCCCAGGTTGGGGCTGGGTCACTGTTTGGTACAGATCTGGAAATGAAAGCAGAACAGAATGTGAGAAAAACCTGCAGATTAAGGGAGGTAAGCATGTGGAGAGGACAAAGCCAAAATATCTCTGTGTTCCCATTGATCTTTGGAGTTGTCCCCAGACATTTTTAGGTTAAAGAACTGACAATTACTTGGCAGATAACCCATGGAGACACCTAACTTGACAGAATTAGGAATTGTGCATTCCAAGGGTGACATGTCCTTGAACAAGTTTTGGGAAATGGTTCATACACAAGTGCCATCCCTAAGCATCATTCATGCATGTGTGCTTGTTTGACTGTCAGAGCACTATGACAAATGTGTTGCTGTGGTCAATGCAAGAGAACACTGACACTCAATTTACAGCTGAGTTCCTCCATACCATTTTTAAAACTGAGTACACTGTTGATTGAGTTTAGTGGTGTGTTGCAAGGATATGTATTTTTTTTTTTTTTCAGATTTCTCCCTTGAGAGTCCAGCAAGAGGAGCAACAAGTAGTTTACTGAACTACTCACAAATCTTTCCAGCTTTTAAGCTCTGGAAACTTGTTTCAGACAGTATTGTTTAAATAAAGTTAGGATTCTATGGTTTAACTGAACCAATTCTTGTGTCTCTGTGATTCCTATTTTATTCCTGTTAGGAAAAAGTTTATAGTAACTCTAAAGACGCCACTTGCCAGAAATGAAATTTTTAAGTTATTTAGGAAGACTGTATAAACCTTCTAAAATTACAGGCTTAACCATACAAGGAAATACATTTGGAACAATTTAGACTGCACCTATTATATTGTAATAGCTATTTTGCATAGATACTCTGTATAGATTCAGAGGGCATCTTATCAATGTGTATAAATACCTGAAGGGAGAGTGCAAAGAGAATGGAGCCAGGCTTTTTTCAGTGGTGTTCAGTGAAAGGACAAAGGCCCATGGGCACAAATTGGAACACAGATGGCTCTGTACAAACACCAGGAAGCACTTACGTGCAGTGCAGGAAATGGAGCACTGGCAAAGGTTGCTCAGCAAAGTTTTGGAGTCTTCTCCTTGGAGATCTTCAAAGTCTGCCAGGATGTGGGCCTAGGCAATGTGAGCAGGGGTTGGACCAGATGGACCCTGTCAGCTGGTCTGTCATTATTCTGTGACATTCTGCACTATTTGTAAAAAGAGCAAAAGAAGGTTGGAGCAGCCATCAAGTGTCTGCTGCAGGGTATTTTCATTTTCTAAATTTGTGAAAAATTCTTAGCAATATATGGCAAAGTTGTAGGTAGATGTTTTGATGGGTCATGGTAGGATGCATGTGGGAAAGGATGTGTTGGAAATCTCAGAGGGAATTGCTATATAAGGTCTACATCATTTCACATTGGTTTATACAAATGTTTTATGAGCAACTTTATTAAAGAAATATTAACAGAAATGTCACAGGAAGACAGTTTTTTTGTTGGTGGTGGATAGTTTTTGTTTTGGTATAAGTTTTAATTTTCCTTTTGTTTTAGTCATTCTGGAAAATTCTAGGGGCTCAGTTCACAAAGTGCCCACACTGGCATCCAGAGATGGAAGAGTGCTGGTAGCAGTTCACTCATACAGGTGAATCACAGAGAGGCCCAAGTACTCTACATGCCACAGTAAAACCACAAGATAGGCCAGCAGAGCCTAAACATTGAGAGGTGCTGAGTCAAAGCTTCCATACAGTGACTTAATGTATCTCTCATCAGCAGGTTTCAGTCCACCTACTGTAAAAAAATCACTGACAAGAGCATTAATGCCAAATTGTTTATGCTTTCTGATCTCCCTTGAACACAACAGCCTTTAGTAGCATTACGATTTTTCAGTTGTTTCTCTCATGTCAGCAGGTGTGAATTACAGCACTGTAATTTAAAATAACAGACACATAGTGTGAAGTCTAAAAAAATGAGATATCTAGAACAACTATACAAGCAGATGGTTTTATAGGCCAGCATTTAAAAGAAGATATAATGCTATTCAGTCTTGAATTGAAAAAGACAAGCATCCTTTGAACTCATCCAGCTACTGGGCAGCCTCATTAGAAACAATGAGTTTGGGATCTTTGCCAAAGTATTAATATCCTTCTTCAGAAATGTTCAGAACAAACATAAAGATCTTAAGCATCTTGAACAAAGCTATTTCCACACAACTATACAGCAAAAATTGACACTAAGAGAGTAACTATATCTCATTTTGTGACAACTGAAAATGCTTTTGGCTGCATTATCTAGAGATGCTAGGTGGCTTTAGCAAGACCTTTCTTCAACAAAATAATTATAGTACGGTGTATAGCATCTATTCAGTTAGGAGCAACAAGTAGTCAGAGAATTCATTTTTTCTTTACAGTTTCAGGGGAGTGACCAGCCAGCAATGCTTCCCCTGTCAGTAACAGCATTCCAGGAAGTGGAGAAAAACAAGCAGTTAGAAATGATCTCTTGCATTCCCAATAAGCCTTGGCCTTTCCAGTGATGCAGAGGACAATTACTATAATTTTTATTCTCCATGAAGTGCAGGTGAGTCATGGTAGTAAAGAGCTTGTATCTTTTTCTGTATTTTATTCTGCCAAACCTGAGCTCTTGATTCTCGACACCACAGCTATCATGCATTTAGCTGATGACTGAATGAAACTGGTGGTTAAAACATAACTTTCCCAGTAAAGATTGCCTTTCTTAAGTAAGTGATTATTTTGTTAGAATTTAGTTCCTGTAATGCTTTTGTGATAATACTGAGGTAGTGAGAAAATTGTGGTTTCTGTGCTACAGTGCTGAATGCTGGCTGAGGATAAATGGGTTTATTTCTCAGTCCTGCTCCAGATTTCCCTACGACCATGAAAAAGCCAGATAAGCAGTCTGTGTTTTACTTCTTTGTCTGAGAAACCTGAAGGGTAAGCAGCCCTGAGTGCTTAACTCTTGGCCAGAAAATATTCTGGCAATTTCTGGCAATTCTGGATCCTCTAAAGTTTGTGGTCAAGATGAAAATGGTGGAATGGAAGGGATGCACCAAGATCCTTTAATTCTAGCGAGCTGGAAAGCAAGAAAAGTTGAATGACAGAGGAAATATTTATAAAAGATTAGCGGAAATATTTTTACAGCTATTGTACACTTTCTTTCATTTTCTGTACTTACATATAATCCAGCTTTTCTCACATGACTCTGTCTCACTTTTTAATTGGTCATTACAAAACATTCAGTTCTTTCAGGCATTGATCTAAGAAAACCTTACAGAAAAAAAAGTCTTTTCAGTCTTCATATTTACAGTACTATCTATTCCTCCTAGTGCATGTCTCATACTGAGTGGCTTTTTTTTTCTTTTATCTTGAAACTAAATTTAAAAGTCCACATCAATAGGAAATATAGGTATATTTGCTCATATACACAGCCATCATAGATTATAGATAGCTTCTCTTCCAGTAGTACTTTGCTCTACTGCCCAAATGTAGCACATTCCTACCAGCCTTGGCAGTGTCTGGACCCTTGTTGAGGTTGGTCATTACATCCCCATTATGTAATGCCCCATTAGGGGCATTGTGGAAATGAAGCGCTGAATTCATTTCATAGCTCTTAATCATACTAAGAAATGTAGTAACATTTTATCCTAAACATTTTTTTCTCTCAAGATTTCCCTCCCTCTGGATATATTCCTGCTGCCTTATAGCATCATCTGTAGTCCACTGACAGTTCAACTTAATGGGAGTTTTCCCATTGATTCCATTATTTACTTTGTTTCACTTGGTGTTATTGATTCATATTCACTTTAGCTCAGACCCTTAGGCTAAACACTTCTGAAAGGAGAAACTCCTTCTCTCAGGAGCACCTCATTTTCAGCAAGAGATAAGATTTCCAAGACTGGAAATATTAATGTGGACCTGAACCAAGGAAAACAAAAATCTATACATTCCTGCTTATTCAGCACATTTTATATCTGCCAGGAATACATATGCACCCCAATTTACATTTTTATTTAGACATCTCTTCATTTAATCCTTCAATGGGTGAAGCACTGAATCTTTCTTCTTGTGTTTTTCTTTCCTTCTTGAGCCTTCAGTCTTCTGTTTCTCCTCAATCACTGTATCAAGCTAAACACAGACATCTGCTGCTCAGGAAATATTTTGTGCCTTTCCTACTATCTACAGGTGGCTGCATTTGGCTGCATTTTCCAGACCTACTTCTTCCACATTTCTCTGATGGAAAGATACAGCAGCAGTTGTACTTAGCATGGTTTTGAGAAATATATATGTGTCAAAAAATTCATACAACCTCTGAATATAGTTCCATGGATGTTTTCCCTCCACAAAATATTTTGTATTT
Organism: Chrysolophus pictus; assembly: GCA_037305975.1. NCBI lineage: Eukaryota > Metazoa > Chordata > Aves > Galliformes > Phasianidae > Chrysolophus > Chrysolophus pictus. Next base: position 48,741,733 of record CM074578.1, read on the forward strand.
TCTTTTTCTTTCTTTTTTTCTTTTTTTCTTTTTCTTTTTTTTTTTTTTTTTTTCCATCCCTTGTTTACATGGAGAGGAAAATGGAAGTTTTTAAATATTTGTTTTATTTATTCATTTAAATGGATTGAAGGGCAGCAAAGTGAGTAGTAGGTGAGTATCTGGGATATTCACACTGCATACAGAGATCCCTGGGAATCTACTTCAGCCCACAGCCAAGAACCTGCTCTGTCCACATCTGATCTGAGTACAGAACCACTTGGTCGCTTTGGACCAGATCTCTCTTCTAGCTCTCATAACAAAAAAATCAATATGTTCCCCTGCTCCATGCCTATACATTTTCCAGCGTGTTTCTACAACAATTATGTTGCTATAATTAATCAAGATCTAATGCTTTATTCTCTCCCCCCATTTAGTTTCTGCCTAAATTTGATTTCTGTGTCTAGTACTGGTTTGTCCTGTGCCTGTTATTTGACACACATCTCTGCTGCCCAGTTGACTACAAAACAGGGATAACACATCCTTTTTTTTTCCCCAGGATGCCTTTCTATTATTATAATAACTGAATTTTAATGTAAATGTGTAAATAGATAGAAGAATACTAAATATTGCTCAAATGAAAAGCAATATTCATACAGATACACCTTCATGTCTTAAATAAGCATGTAGTTATTGCTATTTGTTACTTTGCTTTCTACAGCTCAATAAAGGTGGTTTTGCACCTCTGACGACAATTAATATAAAGTGAGAAATATATATCTGTATCACAAATGTTAAACTACTTAATATAACATACGAGTAGCATTAGATTAATTTTTTTATGCATTTCTATGCATGTTATACTTCTGATAGTTCCTTGTGGGTTTTATTTCAGCCATTGCTTTTGCACACAGAAAAAAAATGCAGCGGTTTGTTTTAGACTGTGAAAAAAAATAATCACCAGCATTTGAGTTCCCAGACAGCACACTATGAAGCTGTTACCAGACAAAGTCTTAATATTCCTGCAGTTTATAACTGTAGGTACTAAGTTTCGGTTGGTCTTTCACATTCTGTTTGTGATGAGCCTTACAAATATTCATGTAATATATGTAGTTATGAATCCGCATGTGATTCTAAGGTGTGATTTTAATATAGGTTTGTATAAAAGGCAAAATATAATAAATTTTGTAAATTAAAATGCATTTGTTGAGAAGTATTTGAACATGAGGTATTTTTCTGTTCATGGGGTGTGTTGTGTTTGGAGGCTTTATGCTCTACATTTCACTACAGGCAGAGAAACATACTGAGAAGCAGATGAACCATTAATACTTTCTTTTTACAATTCTATTTCCTGAAAGATAAAACATTTTTGTTTTAGGAGTCTGTACATTATCTGCTGTACTATGCCTAATAGGGTTGGCCAGATCTCCAGATGATACCATGAACACCTTCCTTCTGATAGTCCACCCTTAGAGTTGGCAGGAGTTTTTCTGGTGATGAAACGTTAGGCTTGGAGGTAGCAGTAAGGACTGAGTGCTCTGCTGATCTGCTAGATGTCCCTTCTGGAGGACACCCAGCAAAGTTTGATCCATGTTCCCCCTCCAAAGAGCTGTGGAATGAGATCCTCCCCTTGCTAAATGAGACAGATTTGTTCACACTTGGCCAGCCTGATACAGGCTGTTTTGAAGATATGTTTGTCTTTAACAAGTTGCTACAGTGCGATTTGGTCCCAGAATTATCAAGAAATAGTGTTTGATTCTGTCTGGCAACACTAACGTGGCCTATAGTTTGTATTACAAAAAGTTCCTGAATCAAATATGCTAAACTTTTAGTTTCCTTCCAATAATCTGATGATCCACATGCCCTTTTCATATGGTGATTTTTTGCTGACACACTCCTAACCTTCTTTCAATATCCCCTTTGGCCTCACAAATGAGTGGAGCAGAAGAAGGTAATAAATACGAAAGGCTTTTTATAATTGGAAAGATGTGAGACTCTCTTCATATTCTCATGGGATATCATACCCTATAATTCACAAAATTTTCCTGTGGCTAGTTCAGGTAGTTAGGAGTTTGCATTGTTCCTATTAAAAGCCAAAGGCACGTCTTTGCTCCTCCAATGATTTTAATGAAGGCAGCTTCAAAACTTACTAAATACTGTATCATTTAAAAATTTCAGAGTATCTGGTTATGATTCTGAAAGGTTAATAACATTTTAAATTGGAACTACAAAATACTAATCGTGCTTCCTTCTTAAGTCAAATGCACTTTATGTCCGTTACTATGGTGATGATAATTAATATACATAGAATTGTAACAAGCTGAAATAGACTGGATAATGCAGTGCGGAGCAGTTCTTGGAAGAATTGACTGTCCTCAGCTGCCAGTGCCGATGGAGAAATGCATCTCAAAGGAAAACCACTGCATTTTGCAGTCAGGTCCTATAACTTTGGTCAATTAGGAGTGGAACTTTTCAAATTGTACTGCACAATCCTATTGAAGGCAACCAGATGTGATTCCAGAGCAAGAGACAGCACCAGACTGAAACATCATTCTCGTGAGGTTCAACAGAATCTCAGTTCCTACTGAAGTTTTCACAGGCAGTTCAAGACAGCTTAGATGCTTACCTGGAAGGCACTCAAAGTGCCATTCAATTCTAAATGATTCAAGCACTGCTAAACAACTCCTACAAAATAATTCCTGCTTGTGGCAGAGCAGTGAAAATGAACAGGACAGAAAATATAATTAATGTGCTATTTAGGAAGTCAGAGAAGAGACTTTGATTTTACTTCTATTTTCAAGCAATTTCTATGTGAAGTGAAGACACTTTGTGAATCTCCCCCCTTCCCTTCCTTTTTCTCACCATGAGTTCAACTATGTCTAGATTTAATTTTAATTGCGAATAAACAAACTGGTTTATAAGATCAAGATATAAGATATTCCCTGTGTTTCCTCTTGAAGGCAAGGAAATACTATGCAGGAGGTATGTGAGGGTATGCATATAAACTCACTCCAAGTGTTTTTATATGTGTATTACACATATACATCCTAGGAACACATTTCTCCTTCCTCAGGAAACAGGAAAACTAGATGACCTTTAAGTGCCCCTTCCAACTCAAATGATTCTATGTTTCTATGAAACTACAGGCTGTTTAGCAGGTGTTCTGAGGACTTCATCCCAGAAATATTTTTGTTTTAGTTCTCTGTTAAATGGAACTGGGAGTTTTTTTAATATGTCATCTGTAACTGTGCATATACTATTAAAATTAATTTTATTTTTATCCTATTTTGGAGATATCACTTTGTTATATATGTCTTTCAGCCATAAATGCATCAAGGGTTTCCAATTTAATCAAAATTTATATTAAACTTATTTAAGAAAATGCTGCCATAGAAAATCATTCATCCTAGATTTTAATCCTTCTGTGGTTGGAGGGTTCCTCTGATTCCCTATGAGATACAGAATCACAGAATGGCCAGGATTGGAAGGGACCTCAAGGATCATGAATCTCCAACCCCCCTGCTACATGCAGGGCCACCAACCTCCCCATTTAATGCTAGACCAGGCTGCCCAGGGCCCCATCCAACCTGGCCTTGAACACCTCCAGGGACAGGGCATCCACAACCTCACTGGGCAGCCTGTTCCAGCACCTCACCACTCTCTCTGTAAAGAATTTCCCCCTGACATCCAACCTAAATCTCCCCTCCCTTAACTTAAAACCATTTCCCCTTGTCCTGCAGTTATCAACCCTTTCAAAGGGTTGATTCCCCTCCTCTTTGTAGGCACCCTTTAGGTATTGAAAGGCTGCAATGAGGTCACCCCGCAGATACACCTTGCATCCAAGGTCTACCCTCCAAAAAAGTATGAACTGGTTTTTTTTAGGTAAAAGATCAGGCTTCTTACATGAATCCATTAATGAGATGGAGTAAAATAGGTAGTTGGATGTGCAGTTTTACAAAATCATATTTCTCTCCTGTACTTCTGCTACAGAGTGAGTGTAGTGGAAAGAGTCTGTAATTTAAAAAGATTTGTTAAACTTCAGTCACCAAAAGAACTTGAGAGAATCACCGAGCTAGTATGTTACCTATTAAGGAATCTCATCTCTTATGTGCTGCTTTAAAAGTTAGCTTAAAAACATACATGTAAAGAAGTGTGAAGATTGGACAGGATTTATTTTTCTTAAGCAGGCATTTACTGTTTTAGGAAAAAGCAAGTTTGGCATTTAAAAGCCTTAAAGCAGAGTGTTTATCACAGGTGCTGAAACAAAAGCTTCTTGAATTCTAAATTACAAACCTGGTCAGGAATTGACTATCTGACCATGCCTTTTAACTCTCCTTAAATACATACAGTATGTCTTTGTGACTCTCAGCATCCTAGAAGAAAATATGGCAGAAGCAGCTCTGCAAGGTTCTCACAGAGGAATAACAAATACAGAGCTAAACCATTTTAAATGTGGAAACGTCTTTGTTAGCTGGAAACTGTGTTGCCTGTGCTACCGAGCTGCACAAAACAACTCAGCATTGTTTTTGTAGTAGCTTTAAAACCCATTGTTTTCTGATGGAAAGATTCAGAAAGAGAGCCTGTGCTTCCACATTTTGTTTGGAGCCAAGGCTCGTGCACTGGTGGAGCTCACAGTAACTGTGCTATGGCATTCTGCCCAGTGATAGGTAGGGAAGACAACAGCATACCAGTTTGCCTGCTTTTCACAAGCCTCTAAACTCTACATGTAATCAAAGGGACTTTTCATATTTAATAGTATTTATTTTGTGTGTCAGATAACACTTGCTAAAAGTCATCAGCTTTTCATTACCAAGATCATTAATACTATTGGTGATACCGTGACTTGAATAACTCTCCACTTGTTTGTCACAGCTGCAAATTGACTTTCTAATGATCCTGCCATAAATTTTCCTTTTCAGGAACAAATTCAGAAGTATCAGACCTGTTTCTTACCTCTTCTTTTTTTTTTAATTGACATTTACTTTTAATGTAAAGTGATGTTAAACCAGTGATCTTAGAAGGAGGCTAGAAGGTCATATTTTCAAATAGGTAACACGTTGCTGATGGAGCAGTGTTTGTGCATTCAAATTTTGCTGATTTTTCCATCTGTTCCCCCTGCTGTGATAGGACACCTGGCAAAAAGACCAGATCTTGTTTTTTTCCTGCATGTGCACACTTTGGCCTGTTAACCTTTGCATTGCTACTGCTGTGCATGATGGAAAGGACAAAATTGTGCTGGGCTGGCAGGCAGGAAACCCGTCTGCTCCGTACTTTCACTTTTACTTGCAAACTGAGCCAATGAGTTACTGGGAGAAATCGAAGTGCACTTGTGACAGTTTTTAAGAGCATAAAGGCAGGCAAAGGTTCTTGTTCTTAACATGAATTTGCTCTCATACAATACTGCAGATGGACATGTAGCCTTAGATCTTAAGGTCAACAGTAAGTCAGAAGGCCGTTTAGTCTTGCCTCTTACAAAAATCAAGGTGTGAGTTTCCTTCTGTTCTTTAGCCAGGTAGAGATCAGTGATTAATATGTAACTTCTAGGAGACATAATGGAGTGCAGAATACAGAATACAGAAACCTTTTCAGTTTCTTGCAATTATTCATTGCCCTAATGCTATATTTTTGCCTGTGTAAATATGGCTGTATAATTCCTTGACTAGAGAGGCCACCTGTGCCTCTACTTTCTTATACTGCAAATTTCTTGTGATTGGCCTGTCAAGGCTTCATTTAACAAATCCAAATAAGCAGGAAGTTAAGAAATTAAGAACTCTTGTTATGATACAAGATGTTAAATATGTGTCTGCAGTGAATGCCCAGACTGGATAGTAAAAGCAGAAGAGTTGCCACTTGAGTTCTAACATAGAAAATGAAATGTAATGAGGAGTCACTGCATGGTACAGTTAGGCCAACATATTGTAGCTGCAAAGAGTACATCATCAGATTTGGCTATTCTAGATGGCAGTTTAATGACAGTATCCAGCCAGCTCTGATTGTTTGTTGTGTTGTTAGCAGGCACTAGTTGATATAGTGACAGAAAACTCCATTTGAGTTTGGATTGTCAAAACTGAAAAAAAAGAGCACCAGCCAATCAGCACTATAGTCAGAAGGCAATTGTTAGGGGCAAAATAATTCAGCTTGGTTGCTCAGCTTATTTCCTTGGTGAGAGTGTGAACTGGAGCTGAAACTTCCTGAAGGCGTCCTTGCTGAAGGTGAGAGCCAATCCATAGAGATCAGCCAGGCTTGCAGCTGAATCCAGCACAGTACTAACCATGGCAAATAATGTTCCAATGAAACTGTCATGGCCAGACTTAATTTTACGGACTTCAGTAGTCCTCTACCCGAGCGGTGAGTGCTGCAAACTTTGACTATCTAAATGTTTTTTCTGCTTTTTTTTGGTGCTCCTGTCACTTTCATCTTGAACAAAGTCTCTGGGAATGGAGAAGACCAAGGGAACCTTGTCCCTTGCATCCAAGGGCAAGCCAGTTTGGTGGAAAGACCTGAAGGAATAAAGTCTGTTGCTTAGTTTGCTTGCCAAGAGGGCTGTAGATTTGGATTATGTCATTTTGATTTTGGTAGTGAAGAAGAAATTTCCATTTCCATTTGTCGCCAAGATATAGTTTACCTTATTCACCAAGACCTTCTAATTCAAAAGATTTTACAAAGTCAAACAAACATCATTTGAATGTTAATTGAAGTGGATGATCTGATAAATTGCGATCTCACACTGTTGCTGAATTTATTTGTTTTTCTGTTGTTGTAATTCAAATCAATCTCTATAGAGTACTCTGGTAGACATCATACATCTCCGCACTACTTGATGATGAAGTAAGATATTAAGAGAATTCCACAAAGATCTATATGTAGGAAAGGCTTTATCTGTAGAGGGAGGTGGAACTGCAGAAACCCCTTAAAGATATAAAACCTTGAGAATAACCTGTCAGTAGGGAAGAAGACTTTGCGATCCAGACTGATTTGACAAACACCTGCTTTGGGAGGACTGAGTGTTAAGTGCAGGGAAACAGAGGTGTCTTAGTATGTTTTTGGTCAAGGGGCATCTGGAGAGGAAGGGTTACCTGCTTTGTTGGGTCACATCAAAACAATCATAGGAGTTACTAGTCACTAAGGCCCCACAGAAAATAATAAATCAATATGAAAACCACAGCCTATGCACTGGGAACAGTAATGTTCCCTTTTATATGCAGAAATTACTCTATATTGGGAAAGAGTTTGCAATGTTTCCCCTTAACAATACAAAATAAATGTGAAAAAGCAACATGACCCTGGTAATCTTTTCTCACAAAGTCACACATGACGTGCTTAGTATCAAATAGTGAACAAGTAAATAGTTCTGTAATCAGAGAAGAGCTTGAATACTTCATTTTGGATGGAATGAAATAAAATACCTCTGACAGTAATCAATCAACCTGTTACAACCTTGCTTCCGGTGGTTCCAATCTTTTTTTTTTTTTTTCAAGAGAGATGTCAGCAGTCACCCATGACAAGGATAAAGCAGCACAGACAATGTGGCAACTGAAGAGAAAAAGCAGTAATGCCATAGCAAATGTATCTACTGCTATTATTTGCTCTCATGAGTGGAAATTAAAATAAAAAAAGCACTTTTACAAGCTGTTATCTTATCATTACAGGTAACAGAACTGATACCCTCTAGGGTATATAAGTGCTTTTGCGCAACCGAAGTGTCCCCTATATGAACTTGTATAAAATTTCCTTCTCCTAGAAAAAAAAGAATTGCTGAAATTTGCCATACATACAATTGAAATATTAACTTGTCATACGTAGTGTCACTAATGAGAATTCAGAGCAGCGTTTAGCCCTAACTGAAGAAGTTATATGCAAGTTTGGTCAGCAAATACTTACATTTGAGCTCCTTAAACCAGAGGCATGCCCTACCCTTACTGCTCTGAAACTCCAAAGCTAGATACTCAATATTACAGAGACACTCAAAGAAAGTAGCTACACTTGCATGGTTCTTTGTTGCTAAAGCGAAAGAAATTGAGAAGGATGATGATGGTGTAGCTTAAAACATGGCAGCTAGTAAAAAAAATAACAATAATGAAATGGAGCTTTTGTTACTAAGTCATTTCAGTAGCATGAAAAGTGTTATGTTGATGATGAGGAGAATTTGCTACATATTATAGTCTTAACTAATAAAATGCTACTATAATGCCGGGAAATTGAAGATTTTAGCTCCTGTCTTATGAGTCATCTGAGGTTTCAAAGTAATGAGTGTATATTAACATTTACATTGCTTAGGGCTGGATGTAGGTTTAGACACCATCTGTAAGAAGATGTAGAGACATTTTTGTCCATATCCCTGCCTTTGGTTGGTGTTCAGGAAACTCATTTTCCCCTTTAACTTGTTATCTTTGTGCTCTTCGTGGGCAAGGTAGGTTTCTTGGGTTTTTTTTCTGTGCTTCAGTATTGTTGTTTGCATTATGTTATCCTCGATGCCAGTGTCTCCTCTTATAAATCACCTATGACTGCCTCATTCCCCTCTATCTAACACCTTGCATACTAATTCACCCTTGCGTGACCAGAGTAAGAAAATCAGCAGGAAAAAGCAAAGGATAAGACGGAAGAGCATTTCCATTGGGATAGCTCATTGGGATGAAAACAAGACATCCTATCTCTTGCTGAAGTATGAAAAATCAGTAAATCCTTTGATTTTCATAGGATGGCCTTATTTCCCCTTTTGGAAGGAAGGAAACTCTCCCTGACCTGCCTTTAAAAGCTCTCTGGGGACAACATATCCTCTCTGCTCCTCTCTCTTAGAGAGATGGAGCCTCAGGGCTTATGGCAGAAAGCCCACAAGGGATCTACTGCTTGTGCCTGTGTGTGTGTGTGCACGGTCCTTAGCCTCACTTGGATCTTGGGGGCTGCCCACTCACTTCTCCTGGAAGGGAGGCATTATCCCTGTGAGTCACAATGTCTTGTTGCACCTGGTGGGTTTCCGAAATAGGATTTTTCCTAGGGTAAAAATGTAATCAAGCTGCTGTTGGCACTATGCTCTGTTCCCTTACCTCTTTCCTCTGTTTCAGGGGGTCGCTTCACCTAGAGTGCAGTAAGCATGCTAGTATTAGTGATGGTGCTAAGAGCAACGCATTAACTCATTAATTCTACACATCTCTGCCAAATCTATTGAAAGCCATTTGATCATGCTGTGCTATCTGGAGGAACAGCCTACAGTCTCCCCTCTTCCCTAATTTTCCATACTGTAGCATACATAAAATGGCATATCCCTCTGCATACGTGCACAGACGGTCCTGATTTCTCCCACGTGATCAGACAGATGATTTTGCTCACTTTTTAAATGTCAAATTTACTCTTCTTCCTTCAAAAAGTCTCAGTTTCACAGATTCATGTCTCTCCTCCCATTGTGCTCTTTTCTTCTTTTCCCCCACTTTTTTTCCTATTGGCAGGAAACCGTCAACATGTACAAACTGACCAGCATGTATGAATAGTAAAAACAATATATTCTGGAATAATTCCTGCATGAAAAACCTTCCAGAATACTACAGAGTAATTGTCCATTTTTTCCAAAGCTACACAATGTGTCCTCAAATCTTGAAAATTCTCAGACTGGTTTCTTTTCTACATGTCTCCAGTGTAATGACAGGGAAACCCAGACCGTCTCTGCTGGATGACAAACACTGCTTATCCTGATATAAATCTTGTGTCACACTATAGAGAATTCATTTCCTGTTTCTCTCTGTAAAAAGGATCACCCTAGTTATTCCAGATTTTATCTACTTTAGGTCTGAATGTATTGATTTCTCTCTCTTCTTGCTATCATTTAATTTTGCCATTAAAAACATAACAGACTTCATAAATTTGGAGGTGTTTAATCTCTCTTAAAAATAGCTATATCGTAAATGCTACAACTCAGTGAAAACAATAACATTTTTTATACTATCATAACTGCATCCTTAAATGATCATAAATTGACTCAGAATTAGCATAATAATTCTATAAAACAAATAAGTACTTATAAATTGAATGTGAAAAAGGATTTAATTTGGCATAAGGAAGGAAATAGATCCTAGCGCAGAACTGGAAAGTATATGGTGGCATGTTAAACAGTAGAAGTTTGAGTAATTACCAGAAAATCCAGGATGTTAATACAGTGAATGACTGCTGGCTGAAATGTTTAATACTATGTGAAAGACTGATGGAAGCTGTCCTAGCACATCAAGACCATATTAAACATACAAATTATCCATTAGGATGATTTCAGTCCTTCGATACAAGCATTCAGTTAAGGAATACTTCTCTGTAAGCAGGAGGCACACAGAGTTCCTATTACAAACCAAAACTATTTCCATTCTTGGTGTTAAACATAGCTTTATTTTTAAATTTTAAAATCTATAGTTTTCCTTATTATCGTTGGCATTATCAGCTTCTTTGAACTTAGCTGGCATTTAGTGGCCACATACAGATTGAGGTCTCATGCGGGAAAAATTGTCCTCTGATACCAGGCAGAAAAGCAGATGGGGTAGGAGGAAGTAGTGAGAGCAATAACAAGAAAGTGAGTGGAGGAGAGATGGGACTGATATAGTATGAGATTAAAATACCAGGTTTCTTACTTTTTTTGCCAAGCTAACTCAAGTCTCCAAGTCTCTCATCCTTTCAGAGCTCTCTGTGAGTGCCCTGCATACCAGGAAAAGTGGCCAGGTAGGTGTTCACAAACAACACTTGTGTGGAGGCAAGTTGTGGATGCTTCTGCAAATGACTCCACCAGTCCGTTGAGGCAGCAGTCCTATTGGGAAAGAAGGCCCCACCTGGGAAGGCGGGGGCAGTTCTCCTTCCAGAGCTGTGTGCTTTCTGATTTGACTACAGAGCTTGCTGGTAAATACATTAATTGTGAAGAATAGATTTGGGTTTCTTTTTTATAAAAAAATAAAAATCAGAGAATAAACTAAGAGTATCAGTTTTCAGACCAGTTTCTGATGCTCATCTGCATTACGCTGCACTGAAGCAAACAGCAGGTGTGCTGCTTGCTATAAGCACATCTAGAAACTGGAAACAGGACTTGCATGCTTTTCTCCAGAAATTCCCTAAAGAAAACTCAAAGATTAAATTTCTTTTTTTCCTTAACTTTTATTTTACTTTTGTATTACTTTGTTTATAACAGCTGTTGTTTTAAGGCAAATAATTTTATAGCTTAGATTTGAGAGCACACTGTGCTAAAGTTTGTGGCCACTTGTTTAATCTAAACATCCACTGGAATTTTCTGATGGTACTAACTTTACAATATAGTTAAATATCCTTTGTTTTGGGAATTGTGAATATATTCAAATACAGGAATGTTTTATAGATAAGCATAGTGTAGGTCATGACCTGAACTGATGATTGAGTACCTGGTGAAGGGGTATGACTGGCCCAGGAAGCACAGATGCAAGCAATTCACCTGTGTTTCACAGGTGATGTGAAGGCATAGACTTTGAGTCCACCCTCCCTGGGCTCATTTAAGAGCTAGCCTCTGAAGAGGGAGTGTCTCCTGGACGTTCTTTGGGAAGGAATGTTGTACAAGTAGAGGTTCTCATTATCAGTGGGGTGAGTCAGGTTTTTTCCTGTTTATGACTTTTGGTAGTTCTAATAGTACTTTGACTGGTATTGCAAAGAATCTATCATGTAGATAAGCATGCAGGTGGAAAAGGATATGTAGTTACTATTTTTTTTATTTTTATTTTTTTGGTTTTGTAATTAAAATCTAAACAGAAATTAGAGTATTTCTAAAATGGTTTAAGGGTCCATTCTTCATTTGATAAGCAAACTTCAGAATATATATATATATATATATATATATATTTCTCTATGGAAGTACCTACACTTGTAGGTAACTCTGAAAGTAGTCACCTCAGATTTCTATGGAAATAACAATAGGTTCAAAAAGTGCAATAATACTATGTGGTGGAGTAAGTTCTGAGCTACAAAACACTATTTCTCAATGTGGTAGCTACCATTAGCTGTATATTTTTGTTAGTAATGAACAAAAGCCTCTATGCAGTGATCATAAAAATTTGCCTGGCCATCCAGAATATGGCTTGTCACTCATGTTGCTGTCATTGCTATTGAAATAAATCACCCAATTCCTCATTGTGTTCACACTTGCTATAATGATTATGTCAATCTATGTCATTTTTTGCGTGTTGGAATTTAGTTCCACACCTCTTGCTCTATATTCACATTCATATCAGATGCCATTTTCTTAGACTGCCCCTCTGTCACATGGCAAAAAAAATGTAGCAGAGGATTTACACTTCACGATTGCTGGGAAGGTTTGATCTCTACTGTCATACCATCAATATCCGCAGCTGTTGTTGTGGGCCCACGTAATGAAACAGGAGGCATTACTTTTGGAAAAGTCCTCGTACATCAGTCACAGACCATTGAAATGAAGACAAAGTCTGCATTTGGGTTCAGCAAGATAAATTTGTTAGTTGGCCGTACTTTTTTTTAGTACTGGGCAATACTACCTTTGCTTTCCATAATTAGAAAGTATTTGTTTTTCAAAACTGTGTCTCAGTTTTAGCAAATACAATCTTAAAATTTGTAGCAAAAATACTCAGATACAGCAGACTTGATTTTTTTTTTTTTTTTTTTTTCCTGACACTAACTTGCTGCCTGTAGAATTGATGCAGGTTTAGCAAAGGGGAAACCCACAACAGCTCCTTATTTCATTTGCTCAGCCCAGTTTTGGAGTTTGGACCTCTCCTGTTGGATGGCTCAGTTGCATGCTTGGCTTCTATTACTAGCAGCCTGTAGCACAAATGTCTCTTCTCACCGTGCAGGAGAGAATAGAGGTCGTGCAGATTGCTGAAGGTAGGACAACTCTCTTTTGCTGGTAACAGAACCACAGACAGCTGGCACAGCAATGGATCTGCCTCAAGCAGCTCAGATCCAGATGAAAAATGGTATCTGGGGACTTTGTCCTGGAAACTTAGTCAGTACTAGATTATAAGGATATATTGATATCACGATAAGGACGGATCAGCTAGATGATGTATGTGAAACGAAAGTGTGATGGTGCTTGGGGAGGAAGAATCACAGTGGCAGAAAGTCAGATGTGCTTCCCTCACCTAGAGTCCAAATGGCACCAGAAGCCACTTGAGAAAAAAACAAGTTGGAAAGAGCTGTTTGGTCCTTGGGACTGTGTGCTCTTCTCATCAACCCCAGGGTTGCTCCTCCCAAGTAATTCCTCATGTTCTCAGTATGGGTTTGCACAGTTTACTGCGGGTAGAGAATTGAATCACATTTAATTTGAGAGTTTACTGCCAGACTGGAGCCAATTTTTAAGCCAGCTGTACAGCATTGATTTAAAAAGAGATGGAGACAATTCAAAGCTCTGTGAATTTGGCATAAATTAACAATCTTGGCTGAGTATTACTGAGTCCAAACTGTGTAGTTTGGACTAATTCAAACCTAGAGCTCACAGTGAAATTCGGGAGATGTGAATCCATGCCAAAGAAAAGGTTTGCATATATCTCTGTAAATTGGAAGTGTCAAGTTTTCAACAGCTCAGCTCGATAAGCCAGTAAGGAGAGATTTCCCTTGAAGTCTGCAGCCCTTCTGGAATCCAGAATGAGCGTGTCAAGGCCACATATCACACCTGATATGTGTCTTCGTTAAGCAGCTCCATGTGAATGGGTTGTTAATGACATAAACAATAGCAATTATCAGTATTGATACTATATTGACAAGCTTTGAAATTGTTTGGTGATTCATTCTCTTAAATTAGCTATTTTCTTCTATGTAGTGTGAATACTGCAATTACTGATAGCAAAACAAAAATAGCTTAAGGGAAAAAAACAACGGAAAACCCAACTATCTTGGGAAAATATATTTGGGGCCAAAAAGTATATGGTTTGGAGATGCATATTGTACTCCTTGTGAATATGTTACGGTTAAAACTGGCCTTCTCTGTGTACGATTTGTGAATAATTTCCATGACAGTATTAATTGCTTATAATTAGTTACTAAATTGGTTGAGTAGTTTTTAGGTGGAAGTTCTGTATGCAACTTCTTGTAATGAATATTTATGATGTGCAAAATTTTCTATCATATGGTATTTATCTTGTCTTTAATTGGGTAACTGAAAAAATGTAAATGGAGAGGGAAATAATCAGCAAAGAACAGATCACAAATGAAACACAAATATTGTTCACTGATAATCATGCATGTAGACAGCTGTGAGTATTTGCATGTGCAGCAGTTGCTTCTCAAACTCTACCAAAAATTATTTTCAGTATTATTAATGTATGTATGTTTTAAAGAGTACCGTAGGTAGCATAGGTGACTTATAAAACCTCTTTAAAATAAGAGAAGATCAAGGCAAATATAAAGTGCAAGTTGACTAGGCTTTGCTTAGATTAAAGAACTAGAGTTTGGGTCTTCCACAGTATAACTGAAGTGCCAACATCTGAAAAATAGGTTTGTTTTTTTTTTAAAAAAAAAACTGATCAGTAGACTCCCTTTTTTATTAAAAAAAGATTAAGATTTACACTTCAGCTGCAGAGAACTCTATTCAGTAGCTATGAATGCCTACCACTGAAAAAATAGTACATAGAGGATAGAATATGGGAAGAAGAATTTGTTGTCAATGTGATTAATGGTATGTAACTCGATTCCTTTTTAGTATTCTATAATCCCACATTTTAACACCTGCTCTGGTGTTAAAACAGTCACAAATGGCTGGTTGTCTTATATTAGGGTAACTTGTGATGATGTCTTAATATTTAACTCAGTTACATAATCTGCATTACTAGTGTCCCATTTCTCTCTATTATCATTACCTGTGGGACTTAAGAGTATCTGGTAAGCACCCTGTGAGCCTGTAGACACTGTTTCAGGGGACCAGGCAGTGTTGTGTGCTCTCGTTCTGACCCAGACCTCACATGGGCAGATTAGTCTTGGTTACACTTCATAGGCATTAATAATCACAATTGAAATAGCTTAAAACAGAGTAATGAACTCACCTGAGCATCTCAGTAAGAATATTTATCAATCATTAGAAAAACAGTCAAAAACATGAAAAATTAGCATGCCAGAAGCTATGTAATAAACCCCATAAAACAAGATACTAGAAAGATTAAGCTTCTCTTTCTCTACAGCAATATATATCTATAATGAGATGCAGTTGCTTTTTACAAATGTGCTGCAGATTAATTAGCTTCAGAATATTGCAGCTTGGTCACAGAACCTTAAAGGCTCTTGAAACAAATATCTGTGGTAAAGGAAGTGAAGTGAGTGCAGGAGGGACACCATGGAAGGCAAATAATCTTGGCTTTTTGTGTTGTCATATTTTGGGACACAATTTCACTTTAACACCTTTTCACTCAAAAATCTGGATAGGGTGTTACAGATGTGACCTTAACCTGAAAACTTTAAATTTGAAGGAGTAAGTGAAGGAGAAACTAGTTGGCAGAATTGCCATTTCTCAAAAAAAAAAAAAAAAAAAGCATCATTTAAAGACCCTATAGTAAACGCTATTTTCATTTTTCCCACTTCCTACTTTGTGTATAACTTTTAAAACGGTTCCAGTTTTTTAAAAACAAATGTGCTCAGCCAGAATTATTCAACTGTAGTATAACTTAAGTTAAAGAGAATGTGTGCCATAATTAAAAGCTTTGCTGTGTCAACACTTACTCTTTTCTGTTCATGTATTTTCTTCAGTCCATCAGGGAAAGAGAAGTGCATAGGACTATGTTTAAGGCACATAACTAGAAAAGTCATCACAATGCATTATGTATAAGGAAATACAATGGTGTACTATAAAGAATTCATCAGTGTGAGTATGAGATGCCTGCATTACTTAAGGGAAGCAATAGACAAAGCTAAATTATGTAGGTTTTCCCAATAAATACCACAAAAGCCTTATGCAGAGACTGTCACTTGTTATGTGCTGTGTAGAAATAGTTCATATTCATTATTAAAATTTTTGTTTCTACTTCTATATGAAGGTTGATATTTTATTTATAGTAAGGTACATCTCTAGATAAAACTTGACATTATTTGTAGATGCACTAAAGCAATAATTTAGATCCAGACAAACCATATGCCATGACATGGGAGAACAAGTGCTTTAGAATTCAAAGACAAAGCAATCAGAAGAATTCATCAGGAGTTGGGTGGTAAGATGATGCCTAGCAAAACTTCTAGACTTTTAGAATATTAGATGCCGGTGTATCTCAGAAAGTAATAACTGATCTAGAACTGAGCAATCTCATCCTGGGAGACAAATGTTCTTCAGAAAAAGAGGGCAGGTTTATTTTCTTTGTCAGATCTTTTATTTTATTCTGATTAATTTTATTTTCGATATAGCAATTTTAGCATTCTTACTGCTTTTGTTTTGAAATGACTAACAGAGAAGTTGTAGATGGTATCACAGATATAAAGTGAAATTGTAACCCTGGCTACCACTTCTATGTGAACTTATTATTGTTCAAATTCTTATCTTTTATAAACAATGCCAAATAACTTCAAGATCATTTTCCTTTCCTTTCATCCATGACATTTATTGACCTATAAATTACTTCAATTGCTTTCTTTCCCTATTTGTGCTATTGTGACTTGACAGCTCGTTTTGGTTGCAATTCACTAACACCTGAATGTAACGTGTACCATAGAAGTGATGACTCACCAAATCCTGCTAAAATCAGTGGGGGTAATTCCATATGCCTTTCCTCATCAAGTTTTGTAAATACGTCTTCAGGATGGATTAAGATGTGGATTACTTGCTCTATCCTTGCCAAGGAGCTGCAGTAAGAGACATGCCAATGGCTATGGGGGTCCAGTGGCTGCAGCAGATTCTATAAAGGAGGACATCCCTTTACCTCTGTGAAGGTAAAGGTACTCAAGATCCTTCTGCTTGTTTCCCTGGCTTTGTGCACCATGTGCTCTCACAGAACTGCAATGCTGGAACACCACTGCTTTGGTAGAACAACTACCTTAACTAGAAGGTAGTTGTTAATGGACTATCTGAAAACTCTTATTTGAGTTTGAAACATTGCAGCAGTTTACTCTTGGGTGCTCTTCTCTATTGATATTTCTGAATTATAGTAAATGCTCTTCTCACAAACTGAGAGCTCAGTAAAATATAATGCTCCATCAGAATGCAGGTTATTAGAAGGACAACTTCATTCTATGATCCCAAAGGGATAATTTCTTTTTCATCTTTTCTCTCTATGTCAGAATACAGAGCCACCAATAAATAGTACATAAAGGAGAACAGAGCAAAAAGAAGTGTAAAAGTTTGCAATCTTATTAGCTCAAGCATAAAAGTACAGAAAAGAGGCAGGGGCTCAAGTTGGGGAAAGTCTGAACCTATCGCACTGAAGCATGGTTTGCACTAGTCTAATGAGTTTTCTATCAAATGAGGCATGAAACATACTGCCAGAATATAAAGTCAGTGAAATAACCAAATTACAGTGTAATGCCATTATATGTTTTATCTTATTAGAGAGCTGATGCGGAATACATTACCTTTAAATTTATACAATCTGCAAATCAGAAGAAAAATGCTTTTTTTAATGAATGAGCCATTCAGATAAGTTGCAATAAAAAGAGAACAGATAAGTTGCATTAAATGGAGATTAAAAATGTCTGAAATCATAAGAAAAATATACATCTGTAAGACTTGCAGGAATGCATAAAAAGGATTGTTCAGTAAAGATGCTAATTCAATGTCCTATTTACAATCCTTGCTTGTCCAGAACTATGGAAACACACACAATTACAAAGCATAGCATTGCACAGAAAATGTTTGGAAAGACTTTAGAATAACAATTAATAGCTGCAATATCACAAACTTAATGTTAGCACATTATAAAGTTAAATTTACTTCAAGTCTTGAGTATTTTAGAACAGTAAGTTTTGTAAACGTTTAATCAGCAAGGATTGCTTTACTGAAGAAGGAATTCTGCAAGTAGTAAGTGGTATTTTTGCTTAACTAAAGGAGTAGGTGATTAAAGTTTAAAAAATGGAAAGGAAAAGTGAAAGTGATCTCAAGTTGCTTGTTCATAGTCATATTACTATTTCTGTCCCAAAGGTACATTTTTGCAACTGTAAGACAATTGGATGCTTTCAAAGTTAACAGAATTTCTATGCATCTCATGAGGCTGCAAACTGTCTACTCCAATCTCCTCAAATATAAGACTAGACTGTCTTCCTGAATGTTCTCCTTCTGACTACTTATGAATTCCATTTTTAGTGGTTTTATTGCTATCTACATCTAGGATAATCCTAGAATTGATGACAAGTCAGTGTATTACAACAATAACTGCAATCTGATAAATAAACCATCTTTCATCCTAAATGCCACTGGGCAGTTCTGAATCTTCTTCAAGGTGAAACATTGTTCTAACCACAGCAGTGCTTTGCCTATGCCAGTTCACGCTTTTTTGCATCCTTTTGTTATCTGCTACTGAAACAGTTGTGTGTTTCCTCACAGCTTGCTGTTTAACAGACAACTGCCCATCAACCTCCTTAACATCCCTTTATCTGCTCAATGTTATACTGACACTGATAGACTATGCTTTCATTTTTAACATGTCCCAGGTGTTTTCTTTCTAGATAGATACCCTTGGCAATAGAGTGCTGTTGAACTCTGTGGAAAGATAAAACTTTCATTAAAAATTTATTTCCTGCTTGCCTGGTATTTTCCTGGTTTACGTGTTTCTGAAGGCATTTTGATGCTTTCTTGTACGTGGGAATATTTCCAGGCTTCACATCAGTGTGTTTGCTGGGAAGAGCAAGGTCTCTATTCAAAAGCAGGTAGTTATAATGAGCACTTCAGATACAGCACTGGGACGGTCTATCTGCCCACAGCAAGTCTAAACAGGTAGTGTCACCAGCCAACAGGAACACACCCTCACTTTATTTCTAAAAACGACTGCCTGCATTTCATTTGACTACACAAACTGAATCTTGTTGCAAAGACCTGGTGGTGGTAAACATTTTTATTGGCATGCTCTTTAATAGCAAGATGGTACAGAATCAATTGCAGCATAAGTTGACAAATCTTTCTTAAAACTTCTAATGCTTATGGCATGTGGATTTTGCTTTTGGATACTCTCATTTTTAGAACAAAGATGTAGTTGACACAGTCTTTTGGGTCTAAACGCAATCTGCTCTTCCTTTAGGTCTGCCTCAGTTACTTCCCTGTTCTGTTAATGAACTAACTGTAGGTTTTTTTTTTTTTCTCACACTGAAAAGAGAGTGAATGTCCTGACTGGACTTACGCATCTCTAAACTCGTATTTCTTTAGTATTCTTGGGTATCTTAGTGCAGGAAAGCATCTACAGAGTTAAGCCAGTGCTCTCAGAGCACAATGGTTATTATGCCCCATTGGTTTTGATCTCAGATTTTCTTTAAGACCCTCATTACTGAGCGTATGTTGAAGAATGCTGTCAGTACTATGACTTACTGCAATCTTCCATTTTTTTATGTTGTCATAACTGACTAATGATACTAACACTGTAGATTCATAATTTTCTGTGTGTGTGTGTGTGTGTGTGTGTGAAATGTAGCTGAGAGCAACCAATTGTTTCCCAGTGTAACATCTCTCTGTTTTGGAAGTCCTAAAGAAGCTTTGTCACAGTGTCCCAGTCCCTTGAATGTGGGAATACTGAAACTAGAGCAATCTTGTTCTTCCATCACCTGCACTGCAGCTATTGCTTCCATAATGTGGAAAATCTTTTTATACATATTTCTTTTTTTGGTGGAACTTCTTGAAACCCTTCATTTCCTCAGAGCCTTCTTCAGCTTTTATTATTCTAATTGGATCAAATGTATTGTGTTTTTTTTTCCATGCAATATGCAAGAGTGGTGACTTTGCTCTGTTGATTTAGTAGAAGTCTTCTGATGCTTAGCTCTCAACTCACAACTCTGCCTATGCAAGTGCAGAATCTTTCGAATAGGAATGTGCTGAAGAAGAGGCCTGGCAACAAATGCTGGGCTCCATAAACCCTGTATGTGTTGAGGAAATAGCTCAGAAGTCTGCTCATGTTGGGCAATCAGAACTAAATCTCCTGCTTTATATCTCCTTCCACTTGTACTATTCCCAGATAGCTACAACAGGAGATTGGCTGCTGTTTACCACAAGTAAATTTCCTCAAGTACGTGGAGTTGGACTAGTGAAAGAAGTGGAAGGTAATCTATCTCAGTGGCTTAAAGAATATTATCCTGCTTGAAGCTTCCTTACTTCTACCTACTAGAGCAAAACTTCCTTGTCCACTAGACAAAAGGTTTGGGGCTAATCCCAAAAGCCCTTCTATGGCTTCTTATTCCTTCAGAAGGATCTCAAGAACAACTTAGGGGAGACTTGATTCATTTGTCTTTTGAATCCTAACAGCTATTAAAATGTGGCTGTCAAAATGAAAGCTCTGTTAGTGTCCTTTGTCCATACACAAAAAAAAAAAAAAAAAAAATTCCAGGTAAAGGAAGATTATTTTTGGAAATTAGCCCCTCTAGTTGATAAAGTCCTTTTATTTTTTTTTTGTCTTAAATGGTAGATTAAGGTGGTGAACTTATCCTTCAAAAATGTTTAAGATTAGTTAAGCTGGATCTTGTGGAAAAAGGTTTCAAATAAAAAGTAATGAATCTAAAGACTCTCCAGTCTTTTTCTGTACTGTATTTCAGAATTGAATTTATTTCTCACAATTTTTTTTGAAAGAAAACATTACCTAGTGCAATTTTGCTGAATAGAAAAACAATAATTGTCTGTGCGGAGGAAAAAATGCTGCTTCATTTGGCATTAGACCATTCTAATGACTTGTGGTAATAATGACATCTTTCTCTACTTAATAGCATATGAAACTAATGCGTTGAAGAGGCAATTCAGAATTACAAAGTTGGTTGCAAGTAGCATCTTCTATAAGCATTTTTAAGGTAATCATGTGGAAGACCATAATGAATACCAATCAGAAAAGAAGATATCTGACATGACTTGGATATGTTTATTTTCTTAAATAACTATAAGTATTTTAAAGGAAATATTTTTTACTGGTAGAAAATCGAGGTTGAGTGACTGGTATTGATTTATCCTCTAGAGAATTAAAATTAATCATAATTCAAGTTTTGTAGTTAATGATTAATGGGAAAGCAGGACAGAAAACAAATACATTGATTGTTTTATATATATTTTTATATATATATATATATATATATTATATATAAAAATGTGTATATATATATATATATATATGTGCTCACATATTGAAGTGGGAAATAGTAATTGGTAGGGAGCAGCACACGTGACCTGGAAATCAATGTTTTTCTCTGCAGAGTAGAAAAGCTTAAGAAACATAATTTGAGAGAAGAAAATGAATGGGGGGCAGGATCTTGCTCTAAACTATTATTTTACTGGTAGACAGTATTCCATAGGGTACTGTAATGTATCTAGAGACAAAGCTGTGGGAGTATGCAAGTTTGTTTATAAACTTATGTGTATTGTGCAATTTAACAAGCTACAACAAGTATTCTGAGTATTTTGAAGTTGTTTACAGTGTAAAGCCTTTTCAATTTACAACTTCAGAGCATGCTCAATGGATATGTGTGTTCCCATGACATCATTGGTAGGATATTGCTCAGTGAACAAAACGGAGTAATGTCATACTCTTCTAAATGAAATAAAAACAGAAATATGGGAATTGTTTTAGGGATCAGATCATCAGTCCAGTATTTTGTCTAAGAATTGTCAGTGCTCACTGACAAAACACCTAATCCCTTCCACACCAACAGGTAATGAAACAATCTCGAACCAAAACTTGACTATGCATGTATTTATGTGTAACCACCACTACATTGGAATTGCCTTAAAGTTCATGTAAAAATGTAAAATTGGTATTATACTCATGGTCGTGTCATGAAAACCCATAGAGATGTTTAAGAGGTTCTTCTAGAAGCTGATTAAATTCAGCAATGAAACAGAAGCGAGGAGCTGACCAGCTGTGAATTATGTAACTGCCAGCAGCTGTGGAATGGGATATGTGGCTTGTCTTCCGAAGGAGAAATAGGAGTAAGGAGCATGAGGCAAGCAGTCAGTGTCAGTCCCAAGTTACTCCTGTATTATGCTTTTGATTTGTTTTGAAAAAATGTATCAGGAGGCTGTTCTGAGGAATAATGCACGTGTGGTGACTACTGCAGCTTCCTTATTCTTTGCTCAACAGTGGGCTTCAAACCAATGAAGAACTGCAAAAATGCAAGCTTTTAGGAATTGGTGTGAAATCTGCACTATGGGGACATTACTCATCTTTACGGAAGTTCTTGGCAACTCTGAAATTACTCAATAAACTAGCAAAGTAGTAGAATTAAATGAACATTACATGTTCCTGAGTTTGAACATTTAACCTTTTTTCTTTTCTCAAGATCATTTCCATAGTTGACATTTGAGTTTAATGTATAATTGACTGCTTACCAGAAAAATTCTATATCTTATAATTAAATAACCAGCAGGCACTGTGGTGGTTGGGTATATTTGGTAAGGAATATTGATGAGAATTTCTTACTGTAACAACATGCATGTGTATTAAGATCAGCAACATGAGTTCTTTGTCTCTGAACATTGTACAATCAATATTCTATTACTGCAGTGTGAACTCTGCTGCATTTGTAGCTAGATTAAATGTGAAAGATTCA
This sequence comes from Chrysolophus pictus, assembly GCA_037305975.1. Taxonomy (NCBI): domain Eukaryota; kingdom Metazoa; phylum Chordata; class Aves; order Galliformes; family Phasianidae; genus Chrysolophus; species Chrysolophus pictus. The sequence goes on from CM074578.1 coordinate 48,764,368, forward strand.
AGAATGCAACAATGGAAGGTGTTCTGATTTCTATATCTAAAACACATGTAAGTTGTTTAGTTCAGTAATAACTCTACTCTGATACCTGTTGCTTCAATTACTACTGGTGTAATTTCATTAAAACAGCAGTGCTGAAAGTTTTATTTTAATTGGGATTTTCTTCAGTAATAATTTCAAAGCATTTTCATTTTCTTCTTGATGACTTTGTATTCTTTCTGCTGTTTTGTTTTGTATAACGAAGATCTCCACAGCATCAAGAGATCCATTAAATAGATAGCTTGTATTTTTTTAACCAGAAATGATATTTGACTCAAACCAGACCGGCCGTTTTGTGAAATGAGGTCTTTCTGAAAGTGGGACGAAATGCTTCTTCAGAGCAAAGGAAAGGGTGTGAAGCTATTACAGTACAAGTTGATGTAACATTTTGGATATCAGTAAAGTTCATGATAAGGCTTCTCACAGTACCTTTCTGGAAAAAATGTCCAGTACATAGCTAAAGAAAACCATATTGTGATGGGAAACAGTTGGCTGACAGATTGCCCTCAAAGGGTTGTAGTAATTGGAATTGCATCAGGTTTGTGGTTTGTCAGTAGTGGGATTCCACAGGACCTTGTTTTAGTGCCAGTTCCCTTCAATATTTTTATCAATGATCTGGGTCTAGGACTCAAATGCATACTAAGCAAGATTGCAGACCTGTTGCCTCCCTCAGAGGTCTCATGGAGAAATCTTAGCAAATTAGAGAGTGGAGCAGTCACAGAAAGAGAAAAGCCTTCATGCGCTATTCCCTGAAATAATTACTGTGACATCTTTTGTTCAGGGTTCAAAAAATCTCTTATTTACCCAACCCATTCTGCCACTTTTGCTGAATCGAATTTTGAATTTATTTGGTCATTTTCTGGGGGGGGTGGAAGTAAAGTCTGTCCACATGACTTTACAAGTCCTGATTTGACTCTTGCTTTAACTACTTCATACATCAATTTCATTGGTATTATTGAGTGGATGTGACACTGCTCTGTTCCCTCCTCTTTCCTAAATTCTGTGAGGAAAATATGGGGAAACAATGCTTTTAGAGAAATCAGGATATACAGTTCTCTCTCTCATTTTTAACGTGTCAAAGCACCATACCACATGTTCAATATTTGAATGAATTTTCTTTCTAGTACCAGTGTCCAAAGAGAGAGGTCAGAAAAGATCATTTCTCTATGGGTGCTGACTGGAAGACAGCTCTCAGCCCTCACTGCTACCTTCATAACAGCAGGAAAGCACTGGTGAGGGAAGAGCTGTGCTGCAATGTTATGCTATACTAGAGGGTTTCATTTGTCACAGAAATGTCATAGGTGGGAAGATTGAAGTGACCTTAAAAGGTCCTGACTGCTGTGCCTCTTTTTTTCTGACCATTTGTCATATTTTGTAACAAGCTTTAGAATCCTAATCCTGTCCTCTGGTATGTGTCCTCTGCTGCACATCTAGTATGAGTTCTTTCATCCAAACCATCAGTGCAAGCATTAAGTTCTTGAAGACTGAGAGCAGGCCTCTAGGGAATCCATTGGCTGTACCATCTAATTCATGCTTTCTTAAAAGAATCAGGTGAGGCAATGTCATAAACCACACTGAAATCTAGTTGTTTCAAAACTGTTGCTTCTGCTCTGCCTATGAAAACCATAATTTGTGTCATAGGAGGAGAGCAGATCAGCTTCTCTTGTCCTGACTGCTATTTGTCATGCTGTTATTTTCTAGGGCTTACACACTGATTATTCCCTTCATCTTTTTTTCCCTAAGGAAAAGCTGTTTCTCTTCTTCCTTCTTGCCCTCTTGATTTTTTTTTTTTTTTTAGCACCACATTTGCCTTATTTTATGGACTATCTTTCCATTCTCTGTGATATCTCAATGACAACAGCTAATGCTTCTGAGATTGCTCAGATACTATTTCACACAAGAGTGAGATTCATTAGGCACAACTGATGTGAAAAAAGTTAATTTATCAAAGTATCTGCTGCATCTGATGTCTTATTCCTTTTTCACTTGTGCTAATTATATTAATTACTTGACATAAGTTGGCATTTTTTCTTTCTACGTAACACTGAATCACAAGTTGTTATCTTCAGCAGGGCAGGAAATATTCGCTTGGGCTTCCATCTCAATCTGCTTGTTTTCTCTTGCTAGTGATATCTCATTTTGGACCTCGATCTTTGCATTTTTTTAATCTGTAAAGGCTCTTGTTTCAAACACACTTCTATCAATTCCTCCTGACTTACAGTTTCTGTATGAATTGATGCAAAGATCACAGGAGGATCAATCATTCTAGCCACCTACCTTCATTGAGATTATTCTGTCCCCCATGATGAGATTGCTTCCTCTTCTTTAAAGAACATTTGACTTACGAGGTCTTAGCTATTAGTTCTCAGAATTTCTTAAACTTTGCTTCATTTAAGTCTGTCCTTAATTGTCTGGACAGTTCTGCTCATCTTGTATCTCTGTCATTTTGTATATGCTTCCACCCAACCTCAATTTCACAAGCAAGGTAACATCCAATGCTATTTTTTTCCTATGCACCTCTCTTTTAGAAGCTGTACTTGTTCATGGCTAAGTGAATTAGTTCACAATGTCTTTTGCAGTGATTAAATCACTTTAAGATTTTCTTCTCCTGGTTATTCACTATACTTATTCTATTAGCGTTTGGATGTCAAAACTCACTTCTCATAGCTTCACCATGAATAAAAATATACTCCTTAAATAGAGCCCTTCCCAATATAACCTTATGAGGTAGTTGTTCTTTGTTGCAAATGTGAAGCCCTTTCTTTTTGCCTACTTTTGAGAGGAGCATGCGATGTTATTTCTATGCTCTTCACAGACATAAATATTAAAACATTTTTAAAAGAATCATTTGAGTTGGAAGGAATCTTCAAAGGTCATCTAGTCCAACTCCCCTGCAATGAAAAGGAACACTTACAGCTAGATCAGGTTGCTCAGAGCCTGGTCCAGCCTGACCTTGAGTGTCTCCAAGGATGGATATCCACCACATTTTTGGGCAACCTTTTCCAGTGCTTCCCTTCCTTTTTTTTTTCTACAATGAAATTTTTTTTTTTCTTACACTCAATTTGAACTGCCCCTTTTTTTAGTTTGAAACTATTTTCCTTTGTCCTGTTACGACAGATTCTGATAGAAATTGTGTCCCTTAAAGAAACACAACCAAAGCTCCAAGAAACCTGATTACCCTTGTGAGAACTGCCTTGAATTTGTGAAACACAGGGATTTGGTGGCCTTCTAAGGCTGTAATGAAAATACCTAGTTTTACAAGTATAGAAAACTGAAATACAGATTTTAAAAGAATAATCAGAATCATGACCGTGTTTCTAAGATGTTAGTCTTATTTTGTATAGCAGCACATACTTACTAGTGGTTAAAGAGTCAAGAGAGATATTAAAGGTTTTGTTACTGTAGGAATGGAATTTTGTTTCTGCATTAGATATTGAAAAGGGGGGAATTGATCTGAAGAAGTAGAGCACAATGTATTGGTATTTTTGTAACTTGTCCTTAGAAATAGCTGATGTGAAAAAGTAGAAATACCATATATGTTAGTAACATACTTTAAAAACTTAGTTGCTGAATTATGTGATTAATTCTTGCTTGCGAAACTGCAATAGTTTTTAAATGTTGCAAGTAGTGCATTATGGACTAGAAAGCACATTGTAGGGTTATTCTTGGGTAAGAGACCCTCAGCAAAAGGAAAACAGACCTAACAAACATCAAAACAGGCGGGGCCTCCATGTAAGGCTGGATTGCCTTACTCTGTGGGTAGGTTGGGATGCAACAGGCAGGCAAGAAGGTACTCCCTTCTACTCTCTTTCCAAGCTTATCTCTATGCAAGGATGAGCAGATGTCCAGAAACAACGATCGAGTGTTGAATGAGCAAATGTGAGAAGTTAACTAATTAGCGATATATGCTTAGCTAGCAAAAATTGATGTTTATCCAGTACCTGTATGTTTAGTTAAGCATCAGGAAGATTGTGAACCTGAAGTACTCAGCCAATGAGGAACCAGGGAGGAAGAGATAAGAGTCAAGTAATAGAGCACAAAAGATGTAATGCTGTTTTCTGTGTGCTCTCCTGCTTGCAGGATGCCCACCTTTGCAATTGCAAATAAAATCTGTTTTATCAGAGATACTGTCCTGATAAATTATTTGGATATTTTCAGCATTACTATTTGAGTGTTTATGATGCAGATAATGCCTTTTGAACATACCATCACTTATTTATTTTTGTCTGTTTACTCAATAAAAGGCCAAGGAATATTTTTGTGTCCCTCCTAGCGTGGCTCTTCTCTCCATATCTAACCTTGTTTTCTCCCAAAAATAGGTTAGCTGTGGTCTACTTCTAAGCATGTACCATCCTCTATACTATGCCTGTCTGCTACCTATAAGAGTATTAACTAGCATTGGGCAAAATCACACTGGGGCATTGAAGTAGTTAAGTAAAACAAATACTTATGGGCTGGGAAACTACTTCCTTCCTCAGGACTTTTTCTGCAAATGCAGTTCCAAGAAAACCTCTCATTAAGTTGCTGTTAGCTATGCAGTGACATTCTCAGGAAATCTGCTTTAGTTGTTACTACTGAAATTTTTTAAGTTCAGATTTTCCAAACATTTTACCCAATGCATAATTGGAAGACAATGATTACTCCACCAGACTGAAAAATTTAATAAGTTATTTAAAAAAATATATATTCAAAGTATCACTGCATTTCATCACAACACAAATAAAAATGTTTGAAGAACAATGTGTGTCTAGAACAACAGTTGAATATCAGGAGAAAACTGAGTTCTAATACTTTTTCCTAGGCCTTGTTTTAAACAAAAATGGATAGTGCTCTAAAAGACAGGCTGTGGTATTTATGCAGGGCAGTTAAACAAAAATGACCTTTTAGATTTTGCATTTCTATCTCTTACATGAGTGATTCAACTCTGAGAATTTGGGTTTTAAAAGTTTGTGTAGAATTAACTGAACAGGTGCTACTTTTAACAGTCTTATTATTTAGTATATCATGTTATATATTACTTAGTATTTTTTTTTTTAGCTTCAGTAAGTTTGTTTTTGATTCATTATGACTGAGAATAATTTTTTTTAACTGCAATGGAGCCTGGGAGATACAGATCAGTGCTATGTACTGCCTGGTGCAGCATGCTGTTCTCAGCAGTTGTTTTGATTCTGTGGAACTATGTCCGAAGGTTAACAATGAGTCCTAAGTGAAGCACATATCTCTGAGCACCTGTATATGTTGTGCTGTGCTGTCCCTGTGCTTGAAGAAGAAAGCTCTCATTACCATATTCTCTCTTGTCCATGACAGACAATCTCAATTTCTCACCTGTTTATGTCTGAGAGTGTTATGAACTATGATTGTTTACTGCTAAGGGTTAAAGCTATGTGACAGGCTTGAGCAAGTCTAGAAGTTTGGTTATACCTCCAAGGCAGTTCCACTTTCCCATTCTGCCTCATTTTCCTCTCTTTCACTCTTCACTTCGCAGTCTTGACCTCTCTGTTGAGTTGGCTCTGTGCTTCCTCTGATCTTGCTCCAAGCCAATGCAAACTTGCTCAAATAGTAGAAAATCAATCTAGTGGAACAGGAAAAAACAAAACAAAAAAAAATTTCCTTCTGTGTTAGAATTGGTTACTGCTTGTGCTGAAGAGGTAGAATTGTGGGGGTAAGAAAGATGACATTCAGAATGTATGTTTGCATACATACCTGGCTTTCTTTTTTGATCACGGCAAATATTAAATAGGCTCATCTGCATCATGTAACCTCTATGCTTGGAACTGATTCAGATGTATAGAAAATTTACTTAAGGGTAAGTGCATCAGCTGAGCGGCAGTAAGATGCAATAAACTCAGCCATGGATAAGACTTTTGTCTAGCTCCATTTATTTGAATAATAACTCTCTGGTAAGTGCAACACTTGAACTTTGGTCAGATTACCCCCATTGAAAAGTGTATTTGGATTTGTAGACTTTGGTCAGCAGAAAAATCAATGGATAAATTCCAGTCTAATTCAGCTAACAGCCTTGTGCTTCAACTTAGATGCCCCTGCTGCTTAGACAGATAAAAATTTGTCACTGAAGACATTAGCCTCTTTCTATTGATTAGAGAGGGAACTTTGACCTTTAAATCTGGAGAACCAAAGGAAGTGCAAATAAGGTGCCTAAGGCTGGGTGACTGGATCCTGCTCATTGAGCATTCGAATAAAGATAGAAGAAAAAAAAAAAGGTTAGAAAAAAAAAGGCCAAGTTTGGAAGGCTCCTCTGGAGATCACTTAGTTCCAAATTACTGCTCAAGGCAGGGTCTCCTAGAGCAGGTCAGATTTTGAATTTTTCTAAGAATGGTAACTCTAAAACTTTTCTGTTTAACCTGCTCCATTGCATCTAGCACTGATTTTTCACTTTGCTTATGTTCAAATGTACGTTCTTGTACTTTGGTGTGTGCTCATTGTCTCTTGTCCTTGGCAACATTGAGTCTGCTGCGTTTTCTTTACTCTCTGCCATCAGGTACTTATGCACCTATGTTGTGGTTTTATCTCTAGATCTGTGTCTGTGGCTGGAAGACAGCAAGCCCACAAGCTCATCAGCCCAAAGAGGGGAGAAAGGGAGGGAAAGGGGAAGGAAAAAAAAACCACAAAAAAATAGCAACAATGCTCTAAGGAGGAACACAAATGCAGTTCACTAATTATAATAGTGGAAATGCAAGTTAATTGAGATTGATGCTAATATATCAAGTAAATTTGAGAGTTTCTGAAAACTGAAGTTCTTACTCTGATCCACCAGGGAGCAAAGAGATAAAACTGACTGGAAGTCACTGGACTATCTTTCTCCCCAGAAGACGGAAATGAAAAAGCAGTCTTCTTGTTTGAGTCTGGAGCTGCAGCATTAACTCTTTATTTCCCGGTTCACTGCATATTGTTATGATGTGGAATACCAATAACAAACAGCAAAATCATGACAACCTAATTCATAAGTTCCTCAGCACCTTCTATTCTCCAGGCTGGACAACACCAGCTCCCCTCTTCTGTGTCGGAAAGTTGTCACTGAAGCACTCCAGAAAACTTCTGGATTGCTTGTGCCCTTCTGTAAAGTCCCTCCAGCTGATACTGGGGTTATTCAAGTACCCCATGAGGATAAGGGCTTGTGACTTTGTTCAGTTTTCTGAAGAAGTCTTAACCTCCTGATCAGATAATCTGTACCACAACATCAATAACTTTTCTTCAGATAACAATATTAATACAGATAATTTTATTGTAGTATGGAAATATTTTACACATTTCTAGAAAAACAATCATTCTTATTAATATCTAGATGATAAGAAAAAATTGAATAGTGGTAAAAGGTATAAGTAGGTAAGAGGCCCTGAAAAAACCATCTAGTTTGAGTGTAATTTTTTTTTTACTGTATGTTATTATAATATAATCTTAGTTTATTTTAGTAATCTAGCTACATTGTTGATATTAATATTTTAAAAGAAAACTTTCCAGGGCAAGGAACATGCCTTCCTTTGTGTTTTGTATGATAAGTAGATTGTTGCTGTGAAGTATGAATAACTGCTTAGTGGCCTCAGCAAAAATGACTGAATTTGTAGAGTAACTTCATGTAAACTCTACTTGTCCTTGAATTTTTTCTCACTTAAATACTATATATATGCAAGATGCTCTACAGAGGTCAATGCAAATGCATATGCAGTGCTTAAACAGTGATATAATAGAAGATAAAGGCAAGGAACTAGGATAAGAACAGTAAACTTAGTGGAAAAAGGTAAGCTATATGATACAGGACAAAAGAACTAGGACGATCAAATACTATACTAGGAACATAAGATGATTTGATAGGTGGGATGTGGTTAATGAGGCTAGACTTTATAATTGCAAAACTGAAATACTAGGACAGCACAGTGGGTAAGGAAGTAGGACAACAAGTGAGATGTCTTAGCAGGAAGGCTTGCAATTCTTCACTGTTGCACTAATAATCCTTGATAGACATTGCATCAGGATTCATTCAGATTCAAAAACTTTCTCTCTAGTTACTTGGTTTGTGTGGCTTTTATTTCACTCTTCAGAACAGCAGTACTCTGTCAAACTGGGAGCTCAAGTGAAGACAAGTTGGTGCAGGCAGGGCAGCTCAGCTGCAGCCAGCAAGGCAGGCTGGCTTGGAGCTCCCTGGCAGTGTAGTGGAGTGTCCCAAAGCTTTTCAGTGCTGTTGGCTTCCTCAGAGCATGTGATTCAGAGCCACCCAGCAGAAATGAGCTGGGTTAGCACAATGACGGTATGTGCTGATGAATTTTTTTCTTTAAGACTATCATGATTCAAAACAAGCCTCCCTGAGGATAGATCATGAAGGTAGATATTATTGCAAATGAAATTGTATGAGTGACATCCTATTGCTGCGAAAGGCAATGCTAAATAACCATCTTCTTATCTCTAACAACAATGAAGAGTATATGTTACTGTGTGATTAACAACCTGGTTCTGAAAAACCACAGGTGAGTTTTTAAGGGAGATTGCTGAGGTTTTTCATATAATTCAAGGAAACCAATTTTCTTAGATTTATAAAATTTTGTGGGACTAAAGCCCAACAGTTTATTGTGTGTTAAATTGATAGAACAGAGCATTCAGTTTTATACTTGCACAAATCTCCATTGCAGAAGTATAGGAGAGAACTGTGTGCCTGGAAAGGCAAAAGCTGTTGTGAATACTGCAGTACCATGCGGTGATGTAAAAAGCCTCATGTGAGTTGATTAGTGATCTAGTTAAACACAGAGGGATCTATTTTGGTATATGTGAATATCAAAAACATTGAAAATATAGCTTGGAAAAAAACCCTGAAGTCAAGACAGCATTTTCCAACCACCTAAGCTGGCTGCAAAAATGAATTCTTCAGACTTTCCAAAAACACTGAGCCTACCATTAAGATGGACTTTTGCTTTATCTTGGCTCTCTGATCTTTTGTGTTTTTCCAACATCAGAATACAACAGAAATAAAATGGAAATTAAAAGTTGAAGTTAGAAGAGTAGAATGGAACTCCAAACCAGATCTCTTAGTTTTGGATAATGACATAAATCTGGCATTTTTATGCTGTCAGTCTCCAATTCCCTTTCCTATGCTGTTACACTGTATCATTCTAATTATAAAATTACAGAAGACTTTTAAGGAAATTGTGAGTTTTGGGGCTGGAACACATTTTCTTACACAGTGAGAAAAATGGAGAACTGAAGAAGTGGATCACAAAAAGAAGCACTGCTGCCGGTAGAAATTAAAAAAGAGGTATTATTAGACATGAGGAATTTCAGTAGGAAATGATAAAAACCAGCATAATGATTCACATTATTATATGCTTATTTGGAAATAAATGGTAGTGATTATGCAAGTCCTTTATTTCTGATTTGATAATACTTGTTGATAAAGTATAGGGAATTACATAATTTAGAAAAACTGCTTGGTTCTGATTTAGATGTAGTGTAACAGCCCTCCATGCTGCCTGGTTTGGGAATTGTCAGTCAATTTACGTCTTGGTGAGCATGAACCACAAGAACATTCCAGCATGTAATTTTGTTACATAGACAGTATTTCACAGCAGTCTCTCAAACTTACAGCAGTCTCATGCCCAGAGCAGATGAACACGAATGTGGCCAGCTCATTTGTCTAGGCACTGCCTGACCAGTTAAGTTTTAGCCACATGTTTGTCCATTACCAATTAGGGATACTCATGAAGTCATCAGATTCTAGTTCACTAGGAGCATGTATTGTAGAAGGTAAAAGCCTGAGCAGCACAGTCTGCCCCTGGTTGTTTGCCTGAGCACTGTACCATTCTTGAATTTAAAGATCGTGGCTGTGTGTAGAAGGGCAGACGGTGTGTGTTAACATAGTTCTAAATAATATAGATACCTCATGTACATGGAGTAAGGGCTGAACGTTTCTTAAATGCAGGAAATGGATGCATTTTTTCTGCACTTCCTCTGGCAAATAAGAATTTCTGTCTGATTTCTAAACTAGGCTTCACACAACGATGGGAAAGGTTTGTTGTGGTAACTATACCACATATATATAAAATGTTCTAACGTAGGTTCAGCTTTATCAGCAAAGAGATATTGCTTATACCAGTTCCCCAAAAGAAACAATAATTGGAACGTATCACTTATCCCTATCTATGCTTTTGTTTCTAAAATTAAACTTGGATTTTTATATATCTATTTATTTTGCATAGAAATGAGCACAGAATAACACAACTTTAACTAATAATCCATACTGACATTTTAGATTTGCCTTAGAGGAAAGCACCTCTTAACCCTCCCACCTTTACTTCAGCTGAATTTCATACGATAGTAAAGAGAGCTTCCACTGTGTTCTTGATTTATTTATTCATTCATTCATTTATTTTGTGATACATGTTGACTTCTCTCATTTTAGCTTTCAGCACATGAGAAGAGAAAAGATGTTAGGTCTATACATGAACAAGAACAGGAAGAAGTCACCACACTGCCTTATTCCTCTATTCTACCAGTCCTAATATTTTCTGTTTTTTTTTTTTTTTCTGATGCTTTTGTTAGCTATGATCAGGAGCAGGAACAAGATTATTTCAATGTCTGTGGAGCAGAAGGAGAGCTGACATACTTAGGGGCAGAAATATTTCAGAATGACAACAAAAAAGAAGCTTAAAGGTATTTACTTTAACCTTGCTAACTTTTCGATAAGAACTGTTCAGCCTTTTTGTTATGAAATTTCTGTCCATCCTAGCATATAGCTGTTGCCTTCAAATTAATTGTTTGTTTATCTTTCAAATAATGTTTACTATATCACTTCTAGGATCTTGCAGTAAGAGCATAGCTAGAGAAAGTAGGACTCTGTCTAGAAAAATCAGGACAGTGTGTTCGCATGTCCTTCAAGATCAAGCAGATTAATCTCTTGAATTTGCTCTTACCCTCTATGTAAATATGTAAAAACAGGCTGGATTATTAGGTTTACCTTGTGTAGTCACTCTGGTGACACTGACTTACACATCAGCCTCCTAGAGTTCTATAAGAGATAAGATTAGTAAGGAAATAAAGTTCAAGGGTCAGAGCTTTGGTAAACAGCTGAAGTTGAAGGAAGCATTAATTAATACAGACACATCAAATAGCTGTTTAAGTTTCAGACCTTGGATTTGTAACACACAAGTATACAAAGAGGAAGAAACAAGTAAGGCAACGTGCCCCTAACACAGATATCACAGTGAATGAGAGGTTTTATGAGACTTCTCCCAAACTTTCTAGCTACTACAATATTGAGAACATGGCATGTCCTTAAGACAGAATTCTGCCTGTGGGCTTTTCATCACACAGATGCTACTTTTACCTCATGTTTTACTTTTACTTGGCTTGGGCAGGATGCTTGCTCACATTCACAGCCTTTTCTGAGAGATTACACTAAACTCACTGCTTGCTTTCTCAGTCCCTAGGGGAGAAGCAGGTTGGCTTGCAGGCCTTTGCCCATTCAGAACCTCTTGCAGTAGCAGGTGAAGCAGAGATGATGCCCATGATTGCCCATAATTCTGCAAAAGCAAGAAGAGATGTAGCTGCAGCTCTGGAAGTAAGACAAGCTATAAGATTTAGGAGAGATGAAATGCAGTTTGGTATCCTCTCTGGGCTCTGCTTAGCAGTTGCTTTACTTCATCATTCACTCTAGGATTCCTACTTTCTGTGAATTGGTTTTCTCTTGTGCATCTGAAGAATGTATTTACCTGTTGCGTAGGTTTAACTTTAAGAGTATAGTGAATATACAGATTTCTAAGGACTGCATGGATTTTGAACTTTGAGCTTCTTTTTGAAGCTCAGAAGCGCATGCAGAATGAACTCTTATTGCTGGCAACTGTCTTCAGCAATTCCTACAGATATAAAAGGACTTGAGGATCACAGTGGGAAAAGAGGAAAGAAATTCAGTCTTTCTTTCAGAGCTGTGCATCTTTAATTCCCTTTGATCTCTTTGCTCAGTATTTGATTAAATGTTTGGATGTAGGCTGAACTACCTAATCAGAGGCAGTTCGTAATAACTCTGTATTACTGCTATGTGGTTCAATTTTCTTCTGTAATCTTGCAGACCAGGATATAGGGACTTGGAGTTGGTTTCATTCATAAGTGAGAGGATATATAAGGTCAGTTTCATGCTGCTTTTAAGATTTTCAGAGGCAATTCTCCAGGTACAACAAATTCTGTATCTGTTTGCTGAAGCAAATTGACAGTGTAAAAATAATGTCTTGTTGTTAATATTTACAGTGGTGGCTACAGGGGGAGAGTACTTCATACTTGTTAGCCAAAACTAATGTCGACAGAGCATTTCAGATACATAGGTACTTTAACCACAGCCTCAGACCCGGATAACCTTGATCTGAACAGCTCTCTAATGTCAGGATTTTTTTAATCCTGCTGTGACTTTCACAATGATTTTCTTTTTCATAATGAGTCAGACACTCATTCTAAAGATAGTTCCAGATGTAACTTCCTATCTTGCTGCTACTTCTCTAGATTTAAAATCTATTTCTGATAACTGAGATTTAGGCTACGCTTGTACTGCTGAATTAAACAATGGTAGAACATTCACAGACAGAAGGGTCCCTGGCACTGTTTTCACCCATGATAGTCAGCAATTTTCTGAATCATTGTCCAGGTACAGTGAGGGGCTTAGAACAAACCAGGGACTATGCTTGCTGTGGCAGTTTGGATGACCTTTGTTTTGGAGGCTAAGTGAACTTAATTGCAGAGACATGGCTGTGTTTTGCCAGCTGCTCTTAGGGACAGAAAATGTGTCCTGGCATGTTTCCTTTACTAGTATGGATATAGCCTTCAGGTTTTTTTTCTTTGGTCTTGTTAGGAAATGTTTTCCTTCAGATGAGGCAAAAAGATAAATCACTTTATCTATTCATTTATGACTTGGAACTAAGTAGAAGCCAATGAGCTCATGGAACTTTTCAACAGAAAAACAGGAAGAGCTTGTGTATCTAACATTATCCTTTGTCTATGCAGGTAGTATTTAAAGGTGAACTGCTTTTCTCAAATCACAGTAATGTTGCTGTTTGGCTCTCTGCGTTTAAGGGTGATTTGCCGTATTAGAAGCACAACATGCCAATGAAAAAAAAATTACTTAATTCTCTTTTGGTCAGTTTTGTGCTAATTATTTGTTGTCTTCATTGAAAATTTAATTCCAAAATGAAGGTAAATTTTCTGAATGTTCTCCTGAGAAAACTTTCTTAATGCCCAATATCTTCTGATGTTAAGCTAGAGATGAAGTTCATTTATTATTATCATAGAAAGTATTGATGAGATATTTGTATTTGCACCTCTAAGGTATCTAAGAAAATCATACCATATGAAGTACTGAATTGAAACTATCAAATTTAAATTCACCTTTCCTTTTTAACTAAAAATTGTGGTTATTTTTGTAATTTGTAGAGTCATTTGTCTCACTGGTGTGAGGGAAGCATGGGTCCTAAGAGGCACTGGAGGAAGTTTGTCCTTATTGCTTGAAAATGGTGAAGGACACTCCGGGGGTGGTGCTTTGGTCCAGCTCATTCCATGGTGGAGGGAGAGTTGTGGTAAGCTGATGTGTGACCAAGGTGCAATTCCTAGGTCGAGGAATCTCTTATGATCAGATTACAGGGTGTCTTTATCTTCATCTGCAACACTCAGTCTGAAACTTCAGGGCATATATACTAGTGTGTGGAAGGGAAAAATGGCATGTAATTACCAGAAAAGCTTTGGGTCACGTAGCCCATTGCTTTATCAGTGTGATTATAGCTCTTGAACATCAGTCTTCGAAAGACTGAATGGCTCAAATAATAAGGCTTCTACCCTTTCTATCTGGGGGGTTTTCCATTGTCAGAAAAATTTCCCTGGTAACTTCTATTTGATATATATTTATACTTTTTTTTAATATTAGCCTAATTTTTTAAAACTCTTTTTATCCCCCACCCTCCAAAGGAGAGACATCAGTCTCATCTTAAAACCAGTCACATCTTAAATGTGGACTCAGTAGAAGATCTGAATTTCACATCCTGTGTTATCACATAGCTTGATATATCATAGGTAGCTCTTCATCATCTTGTAATCTTTTCCAGTTCCCTATTATGTACAGTTAAAAGGTAGACCACATGGGGATGTTGGACCTGTTCAAACAAGCCTAGTGATATTTTAATTCAGCTTTATTTATGGGGGAACTAAACACATTGGTAAACATTTAAATCATGAGGCTAATGGGAGTAGTTAGTTTTCAAATTTGAATTGCACATGTTCTCCTTTGTTCTGACGTTTTCTTTCTTCAAAGTGCCCGTTTCTGAATGGTAAAGATGATAATAGGTTAATCCCTTTTCAGCTGGCAAGATAAGCAGGAAATTGTCAGAGAAATGATCAATTTTAATCAAATATGTGAGCACCAATCCCACTGAAGAGCTTAGAGCTTCAGTTTGACCAGTGATCTGGTGACTGAGAATGGGGCAGGAACAATTAAAGCTCTTAGCACTTTTATAATATTATATAATGCTCTTCATCATATTTGAAAAGTTGTGGTTGTCAGGTGAGGTCCCAGATGACTGGAGGAAGGGTCACGCCACTCCCAATTATAAGAAAGGGAGCAAGGAGGACCTGGGGAACTACAGGCCAGTGAGTCTCACCTCTGTGCCTGGGAAGATCGTGGAGCAGATCCTTCTGGATGACATGCTAGATCACATGAGGAATGAGCGTGTGATTTGAGAGAGCTGGCACAGCTTCACAAGGGGAAGGTCATGCTTAACCAATCTGGTGGCCTTCTGTGATGGAGTGACACCATTAGTGGACAAAGGGAAGGCGACTGATGTCATTTACCTGGACTTGTGCAAGGCCTTTGACATGGTCCCCCACCACATCTTTATCTCCAAATTGGAGAGATGTGAATTTGATGGGTGGACCACCTGGTAGATAAGGAACTGATTGAAAGGCTGCAGACAAAGGGTGGTTCTATGGTTCTATGTCCAGGTGGAGGCAGGTAATGAGCAGTGTCCCCCAGGGGACTGTCTTGGGACTGATGCTCTTTAGCATCTTTATCAGTGACATCAATAATGGAATCGAGTGCACCCTCAGCAAGTTTGGTGATGACACCAAGCTGCAAGGTGCAGTTGATGCAATGGAAGGAAGGGATGCTGTTCAGAGGGACCTCAACAGATTTGAAAGGTGGGCCCAGGTGAATTTAAAGAGGTTCAACACAGCTAAGTGCAAGGTTTTGTGCTTGGGTTGGAGGAATCCCAGGTGTATATACAGACTGGAAGGAGAAATCCTTGAGAGTAGCCCTGTGGAGAAGGACCTGGGGGCTCCTGGTGAATGAAAAACCTAACATGAGTTGGCAATGTGCTCTTGCAGCTCAGGAAGCAAATGGTATCCTGGGCTCCATCAAAAGAGGGGTGGCCAGAAGGGAGAGGGAGGTGATTGTCCCTCTCCACTCTGCCCTTGTGAGACCCCATCTGGAGTACTGCGTCCAGGTCTGGGGCCCACAGTACAAGGAAGAGAGCAGTTGGAGAGGGTCCAGAGGTGAGTCATGAAGATGATCAGGGGGCTGGAGCACCTTCCCTACAAAAGCTGAGGGAGCTGGACTTGTTCAGGCTGGAGAGAAGGCTGTGGGGTGACCTCATTGCAGCCTTTCAGGACCTAAAGGGAGCTTACAAACAGGAGGGGAGTCAACTCTTTGAAAGGGTGAATAACAGCAGGACAAGGGGAATTGGTCTTAAGCTGAGGGAGGGAAAATCTAGGTTGGATGTCAGGGGGGAGTTCTTTACAGGGAGAGTGGTGAGGTGCTGCAACAGGCTGCCCAGAGAGGCTGTGAATGCCCTGTCCCTGGAGGTGTTCAAGGCCAGACTGGATGCATTCCTGGGCAGCCTGTGGAGGTTGGTGGCCCTGCCTACAACAGGAGGTTGAAACTTCATGATCCTTGAAGTTCTTTCCAACCCAAGCCATTCTATTATAATGAGAAATAGTAAGTATCTGTAAGGTTTATACTGAGTTTGCTCAATCTATCTAATAATACTTGCAGTCTTCCTGTGCGAGTTTATGGGGTTGCTCCATGTTGAACCATGTGTCGATTAAAAAAAAAAAAAAAAAAAAAAATGACAGTGAGCTAAGGATGTGTGTGGCATATACTAAAATCTAATGGCTGTTATAAAGCATTCTTGTATGAAATATTAAATTCACGATACAAAAAAAAATGCCAGTGGATGCCAAGCCTCTGAGTTTTGGTGTATGTGGTGTGCTCACCTCCTTCTCTTTTTGTGTATTCACATATGTAGTTCACATGCCTAGAAATGATTGATTTGCCACTTAGATGTGGTTGTGATTTCAGTGTTAGTTATCTTTCTGTTCTCCTTTTGTGGATTTGTCTTGAAAATGTTTACTAGATTTATGTATTTATTTAAATCTGAGAGTGGCTAGTGCACTCAAGTTGTCCTAAGGTAAAAATCTAACCCAAACCAGGCCCATTGCTTCCATTTCCGGAACAAGTGAGGTTACTGTTGTACCTCAGTTAGTTCCTCACTTCCTCTATTTCCAAATAGTTTTCAAGAACTTTCTTCAGTTCCAAAACCCTGTGATTTTTTTTGTCCAGCATCCTCCTTAATGCAGATCCATTGCCATTTAGCAGTAGAGAAAAATCAGGAAAGGTTCTTGGAAACAGCTATGTGAATGTTTTCCCTAATCTAATCTCATGCTTCTCTGTGAGTGAAGTTGTGTTAACTTCCCTCAAAGAAGCAGAGCAGAACCTATTGAAAACTCCTGAGAAAGGATGTCTGAGGGATGCCATTGCCTGACCAACCTCTCCAGGACTCTTAAAGGCTCTTTATCCTTTCTGTATTTGCCCTCCCACTATTTTTAAATATTGCCTCACTCAGTTCCTCCATGTGCTGGTCCCTGTGCTAAACTGGCTTAGGTAATTCCTGTGCTATAAGAAGCTGTACGAAAGAGGCTGCTCCTTTTTGCACTAGGCTCTGCTACCTGTATTAGATCCCTGCACAGCCCAGGTGTCTAACAGTGTGAGGCTGACAGCTCAAAGTTGTATGGGTAGTGATTAATACATCTCTTTCCCCAGTGTTGCTTCTCTGATTGAGTTGTCTCCCAGTGCAGAAGCTCTTAGTAGGTTATAGATCAAGGTTAGATGTTTGGGAAAGTGTCCAAGCAGAGGTATGCAACACTGACTTCAGTGCAGGATGCACGTACTGTTTTCAAGAAAGCTTCCCAAAGCATTTTGTGAGCCATATTTAGCCTATGAGGGTTTCTCTGGACTCCCCTCACCTTATTTTATGGAGTCACGTGCTGATGGTTTGTCCTAGATCATGCCGCTGTGTGAAAAGAGAGAGCAATTGGCTCATCCTTTCATCTTCCTTCTTTTGTTTGTTTTCTTTTTCTACCCTTCTTTTCAGTGACATAAATTGATAGTCTCTTGCAAAAAGGTAATAGCATCAGGTAGCTGTAGTATCATTTGATGTTCCAAAAGCCTTTGATTATCTGGCAGCAGTTTAAAGTGCAGCTCTACACTGAAAAAATGATCTTAAAAATGGCACTGTGGGGTTCTGTGCCTGTCATCCCTAAATCATTTTCATATCAAATGCCTTCAGTGTGCAGTGAAAAAGGTGCTTATTTTTTTTCTTGCCTGTCAGCCCCTGTGAACTCAGCCTGGACTTGAAGTTCACACTGGGTTCTTTTCTTCTCCCATGTAACTGTCAGCATCTGAGCACACCATGGACCAAATTAAGCCTTCAGCTACACCACAGTAAGTCTATGGTGTTTGAACTGGTCCTGTACCGCTGCTTGTAAAACCCTGTCTTTTCTGCAGTTTTGTTCTGGTGGCTGGAACATATTAATTGGTTCTGTTGATGCATGAGAACAAGAAATACAAATAACTTCTGTACATCTATACTGATTTTGGTATGTGAACGTGGGTGGAAAGCACACATTTAAAATTTTTTTTGTCTCTAAAGCAGGCTGCACTGGTTACAGGTCTGGGGGGAGAAAATACCATATTTTTTTTTTTACAAAGTATTTTTCAGATAAAAATTATACTCTAAAGAAGAATAAGCCTACTTTTCATATAACATGCTTAACTAATTTGCTTTACTTTTTTACTTTGCATATGTCATTCTTGCTCAGAATGAGCTACTCAGTCTTGTTTTACCTGTTGTTCTTTTTGTATTTTTTTGTAGGTCTCTCTAAAGTTGTCACAGAATACACGTCTTATCTGATAACTATGTTCTCCCATCTCTCTGCCAGGTGAAGATTGTTTGCTTTTCAAACTGTGCTCTGCTTTATTTCAAATAATCATAAAATCACAGAACAGATCAAAATCATGCTTTGTACATATATATACATGCAGCAGCATATTTTACGTGTTGTGTGTGTTATAATAGTGTTCTGAAGATGATGTTTTCACAGACCAAAGTCCCAATATTCAGCAATAGTTAACAACAACAACAACAACAACAACAACAAAAAAAAAAACCCAGCAGATCCCAGTAATTGTGTTTTATCAGTCAAAGAGATATAGGGAAGGAAGTGCATGCAATTCAAAGTAGTTTTGATTTATTGGCCAACAGTTTGACTGGATTGCATGAAAGAGAAAAGTAGGAGTTCTTAAAAATCAATTAATTTCAATTTTCTGAATAAAAGGTTCCAGTAGTCCTTATCTCGCTGCTTGTTTCCAGGACAGCCAGCTAACTAAGATGAGCTGACTAGTTCTCTACCAAATTGCCTGTACTCAAGGCATTGCTATTTCATAGAAGAGCGGAAGGAATCCTGAAGAAACCCACTGCTGTGCTTGTGTACAAAACTAATACAATGTATAAGCATAAAAAGAAAAAAATGAAACAATTTCAACAAACCATGCTTGCTTTGAATTCTAGGGGTTTAGTTTTGCTTAATTCAACAGACCCTCTGTAGTGGCCTCCAGACTGTCTGGCTTCCCAAATAGTTCTTTGAAGATGGGTCCAGGTTCCCTTTGAGCACGTGAGATGAATTTCTGAGTGTATTTAGTAGCACTAAATCAAGTAGTTACCTGAGGAAATGCCTGTTGATTAGTATTGCCCAGTATAAGATGGGGAAGGCGACAGAAATTAATTGGCTTATATTAAAGACAGTGAAAACCAATGGGGTCCAAATTTGTAAAGGAGCAATTTTCAGACTGTGCTCTGTATTGGCTGGTCTAAACAACAAAAACAAAAAAAAGACCTACAAAGCACAAAGTTTGTTAAAAGGAATGTAGAGGGATAGTTTAGACTTTGTTCTGCAAATTTATGTCTGCCAGTGTTTTCGTCCTTACTTCTCCTGAACAGATCTTTCACATCTGTGTTGATAGCAATAACCCAGGCACCTGTAAGTCCAATTTCAACAGTACAAATAGAAGCGATACAACTTCATCATGTAAATGGCTGCTGAAGGGCACTGTTAATGGAAGTGAGTTCTGTCATTCTTTGCACATTCATTGCAATGTGGCTCCCAATCACTGTTCTTTCAGTGGGAAAACAACAAAAATGTAATTGGAAACTGAAAAGGTCCATCCCTAGGATATTTCATGAGATGGTATGGAGCACTAGAAAAAGGTTTATGTTCTATGCCACTTCTCTGGTAAAGACTTGCATAACTCACTTGAGGCTCCACTACTCCTGAGCAAAGCACTCATCCCAAATGCACGGCTATAAAACCTTTATAGTGCCTTGCAAAGCATGATGTACTATAAAGTTTTTATATCCACGCATTTGGGATGACCACATTACATCATCACACATTTTCCCTATAAAGATTCAGGCTTACTGCTGCTCTAAGCCAACTAACATTTACAGATGGTCCATGGAATAGCTAAAAGTTCCCTGCTACATTTTTTGTTGTTGTTGTCAGCATAAATTTAATGTACTCCTTTTGTTTCATTAAGTCCCACAGTTAGGCTGCAGGGGAAGTAGAATAGTGCGGTCAATACACAACTGGATTTGCTTTCTAGTTATATCAATCACATTGTCTCACTCCATTATTAAACATTTATGCTGTGGTAATGTTTACACAGTACAGCTGATATACAAGCCCAGATGCAACATCAGTGTGTGTGTGGCGTGTATCACGGGATCTCGTTTGTATGCTCTCAGCCCTCGAGGAATCTATAAAAGATTTCATTGTGTTAAGCAGCAACATAGAGTAAAAGGATGCTTCCCGTCTCTATCTTTGTTTAATCTCAGTTCTTCCCTTGAGTAGTTTTCAGTAGTTCTCATTGTTCTACCTTGTTATGACTCTCTGAGCTCTCACAGAGGAGGAAGACCTCAGGAAAACACAAACTGAAGTTAAAAAAAAAAAATTAAAAAAAAAAAAAAGGACCCATTCATTCTTGGGTAGCACAAATTTACTTTGGCTCAGCTACTTATGGCACTGCACCCTCCAACCATCCGTAGAAAGGGAATAGTGCTGCTAAATCATTGGATAAATTGGGTTGAGATAAGTTGCAAAAGGACTTTTTTTACTGTGTTGAATGTAGGGGTGCATATAAAATTTTAAATTCAAGAATGGCTTTTGGAAAGGTAGACAGTGTAAAATATATAAAAAGATTAAGGATTATGTAAAGAAATGTGCTTGTTTGAACAAGGATTATACACTTAAAGTTTGTCAGGATGTCTGAAGTGTCTTGGAAAATATGAACTAGCTGTTGTGATGAACACAGCAATTTTAAAATCAATAGCTTGTATTAAAACAAGAAGCCTTTAAATACTATCACTTTAAATGTACTTCTGTTTTTAAAACTAAAGTTATTTTACAAGTAAATTATTTTCATTATTATAATTACCATTTTTTTGGTAAATGCACATTTACAGAGCAAGAGTTGTTATAATTATGGAGAAAGAGGAAAGCACTGCAGATTTAGGGAAAAAAAGAACCGAATGAGAAAGTTTCCAAATTTGAGATTCAAGGGAAAAAAACTATCTGTATGGAAAATATTTGGACCAGTCTCCTGAGATAATTAGCATTCCTCAGTTTTTACATATAGTTTCATGAGTTTTATTAGTTTAAATAATGGTGCTGACTGAGGAGACTGGGGCTCTTTTGTGCCCAAATGCATTAATCAGACAAGGTAGAATGTGGGTTTACTCCAGAGTTTTACTACACTATTAGGCTTTAAAAATTATTAATTACTTGTTTAAAGCACTCCTTTTTTATTTATTTCCAGTTTTGATCTCATTATTAGAAAACTGGGTCCAAAAGTTGGTTAATTCTTGCCTCTTGAGCTATCATTTAAAGCAGGTTTTAGTAGATTTTTAGAAGTACAAGATCAGCTGGAAGTTGTAATTTTATGTTTGATGATCATCAATATGCAAGGAAAGGAAAATAATGTCACTCATTGTAACCGTTCATTCACTGACATCTGTTTCTGACAGCAGGCAGGATCTGAGTTTCTGCCATACATTTTCAGCAGCTAAACAAATGGGAGAACTTTGACAATCTGCAGTGCTGTGTTAGATATGGAAATTGCATCAGTTCACCAGTACTTCACCAGGTGGAAAGCAGAGCGTGTTGTATTTGTGCATGAGATAGAAAATGATCATCACTTTCTTATGAAGAATGCAGACAGTCATCAAGTAGGTAATGTTTGGCGTAATTGAATGAGTTATAGAACGGAAAATTTGAGACTTAGATGCTTTCAGGCTGGAGACTTGTAAATTTTCACAGGATTAATAAAATGGATGAAAAGTCATCCTTTGTTGTATGTCTAGAGCTGTATGGTGCTGAAGACTTTCTCTAATTGCCGTGAGGTCTTAATGAGTAGTCCCTCCGTATGTTTATTTATGCTTTCAAGCTACTGTTTATATGTGCCTAGTAATGGTGAAAAACGTCTTCCAGGTGCAGCATAATGTAAATGTGAAAGACAAAGCTCTGAGGGACAGAACCGAGCACAGCAGCTGACAGCTGCACATATGATGTCCCCTGCTGGAATAGTTTAATACAGCCCACAATCAATTAATTACGTTTATAGTTTGTGGAGAGATCTGCAAAGGCTGTCAGGTGCAGTGAAGAAAGTCATTTTGGAAAGACATCGATGGAAATGTATGCATTCCTTCTCGAAATAGCTGCTAGCTATATCTAAGATACTGGAGAGTATCTTATGTTTTGAGAATGAAAATAAGTTTGCATGACCTCATGTGCTCTTCTGCGTTGTCCTTCATTTGACATTTGTGTTGGTCCAAACTGAAAGTAATTTGAGTGTAGTTCTTTTCTGAATAATATCTAGATGAAAAGAGCATTTTAGAGTTCACTGCTTGTGTCAGTGAATTTCAGATCGAATCTCATCCAATTTACACAGAAAATTTGAAGACCGCATAATCTGATGTAGACTTATTTTGAGATGGGCATGGCATTACACATCATTGTACGTGAAAGGATCTGAATTCTGAGCCTGGAAAAAGAACATTCATATGTGAAGTAGTATTCTTCCTTTCTCCACTGTATTATTTATTACTTATCCATCAACACTCTTTAAGAATAGATTTTGCAGACAGAATGCCCTGATCATTCTGCTTAGCTCTAGCTAATTGTTCTGGCCCTGCTGAAAGGAAAAGGATGCTCATTCACTCACATAGCACTGTTCTAACCTGACAAAAGAGGTTTAAATGTGTGCAAGCACACAATTTGCAGGTTTTGCATGCATCTGGCTGAGCATCTAAATCTAGAAACATTTATTCCTTCTTTTCAAACAATTTCTGGCTATGCAGCTTGATCTAATCAGATATTCTCACTCAGATCATGCAAATGTCAGCCTATATGTAAGAATTATGGGTCTGAGATTCAGTATAGGACTTACCTATACACCAGAACCAAATGCAGTGTGCTACATTTCCAGAACTGGCTAGTTTGTGTGCTGGAAATGAAGGAGATGCAGCAGTTCTCCATTGTGGAGGGAGCTAGGATTTCTCCATTTGAGCCCAAGCGCAACAGAAATTAAGGTATGCGAGAGCTGAATCAAGCAGCTGATTTGGATACTGGTTCCTTTGTCAACAGTTGTTTTGGCCAAACTCTCTCCAGTAGAGCTCTGGTCTTGAATAGATACTGTGGGATTGCATCTGTCAATTAACTTTCCAAAGGGATGCTTCATCCCTTGCTGAGAGACCATTTGTGAGGTCTCAGAGCAGTCTTAACCACCACTTTCCCAACACCTGCAGCGTAGGAAAAGTCCAGAAGTAGCCTAGAGAAAGCTACTGTGCCTATAATTCAAAACAAAACTTATTTTACTCTGACTTTGATTAAACTGACTTCTGTCAGCTTAATCAGACAAACGACTGGGTAAGGTAAATTTGCTGTTTGAGTGTTTATACAGTTTGTAATGATTTATCTGAATGGAATACTGTTTGGATCAGTATCATTACAATAAATAAATACATCTTAAAATCTGCAGATCTGTCTGAATTTCCAGCTTGTTCTATCCCGTGGTCAGTTTCCAGACTTGTGAATGGCATGGTCTAAGTTCTCTAGGTTTAAACCAATCTAGCACTTCCCTCATTTCTATTTTTTTTCTATTCATGCCCTTTCCTGTGTCATAACCTCTGCTTTTTTGAGGTGATAGCCTTTACTGCTCCATTATAGTCAGGAGAACACCAACACTTTTCATCCACTCAGAGCTATGACAAACAGGAATGAACAAATCCCCACTAGCAGTTTGCTGTAATATCCCATTTGTGCACTGCAGTGCTGCATTTCTGCTACTGTGCAGCATTATGTGAATCACTAAATAGAACTAATTAATGTGATTTAGGTGGATGTCTGCTTAGCAAGCTATCACAGTTTCCTTCTCTCATCTGTGTGTCCAGCAGTCTTTCTGCACTAGGGTAGAGAATCAAGGGCTCTTCTCTCTGCTCTTTGTAGCTGTGATTTGGCAAGAGGAAGGTAATTTACTGTTTTTAGTATATCTGATGTAAACATGTCTTTAAGTATATGGGAGACCCTGGGTGCAAAAGCAGTATGTGACCAATGACTCTTAGCAGTTTCCTGCATAAAGATACTTTTTGGGGTTAATATGCTAATAAATTAGATGGGACAGCTCAGTTTCTTCAGAGTTACTGAACTGAGAAGCTTCCAGGTAAACTTCCTTAGGTTGCTTTGGAGGCATGTTTTGTTTAAGCTTTCACACCCTGTCCATTTTTTTCATTTGGTTATCTTCCACAAGAGCTCATTTGTAGTTTGGGATATACAACAAAAGTTTTTTGGACAGTCAAAAGGCAGTGCCAAACACTAGGTTTTTCTGCTTTGTTTAGTCTGTCTTCTTTGTCTACATCCTGTTTTGAATATCTGCAGGATAAAGAGTAAGTCTGTCTACAAAGTACTGTGCTCACTTATTCTTCCTATGCGACTATTTTCCTTTTTTGTGTTCTACTATGAGGACTTCCTCTTTCATAGGGAGTGTTTCTGCCACGCTTACTTTTGACCTGCCACTGGCTAGTTTCAGCTGGTGACCTCTCAGCATTTGTTCCTTGTTCATTGTTTCACAGTTTCAAATATCTCTGTTGCAATCCCCCCTCAGCTGGACACTGGAAATGAGACTAGTAATTTTGTTTGTTCTTTATAATGGGAGCCATTCTGAAATTGCCTTCAGGCAACTTCTGTAATTGGCTTCATTGCTGTTTTCCTTCTCTGCTGTTTTTTTTTTTCTAGTTGCTTTTTGATATGGAGACGGAA
Organism: Chrysolophus pictus; assembly: GCA_037305975.1. NCBI lineage: Eukaryota > Metazoa > Chordata > Aves > Galliformes > Phasianidae > Chrysolophus > Chrysolophus pictus. The sequence continues at coordinate 48,789,082 of CM074578.1, forward strand.
GCAAGAACAGCAGAGAGTTTTCATGAAGAGATATGTGGTGATGTAGAGGTGTTTTGCTTTGGCTGTCTATTAGTTTTCTCATGATTCTGATACTTGATTTGTTCATTTGGCTCCTGCTCAATGACATGCTGTTTTTTTTTTTTTTTTCCAATGATTTACTGAAAGCTGAAGATCTCAGTCTTGTTGGTAATCTTCTCTGAGACCAATCCTGCAGATGTGGAACTGTTTTTCCCTGCTTGTTTCCTTCTGTATTTATGTATATTGAATCTTACTGGCAGTGTTTACCAGAAGTTGTATTAAAACAGCACAAACAGTTGTGATCTATTAACAATAATAGTGACTTACACAGAATGACAGAACTGTTTAGTTTGCAAAAGACCACTAAGCTGACAGAGTCCAACTATCAACACTACCAAATCCACCACTGAATGATGTCCCTAATTGTCCTCCACTTCCCTGAACAGCCTGTTCCAGTCCTTCACCTCTTGCGTGAATAAATTATTCCTAATATCTTAATAATATGAGGGATTAAGGCAGGAGAAACTGTGGAGGAATAGAATATATGTACAGGAGACAGTTTAGGAGAACTGTGATGCTATGACTACAGATGTACCATAGGAGTATTGAGAATATGGCAGTGCATTGTCATGGAGATCTAGGCGCTTTTTACATCACTAGAAGGAAATGTAGCACTGGTTTTGTGTTGATTTTTCTCTCTTTTTTGTTTATGCTCCTTCAATGAGTGACACAGTGAGACATAAGGGTAGGCTGGTGCCAGTAGATGGGGTGTGCTGCCTTGTAATGCTGAGGTTCTATGACTAGAACATGCTAATGCATTTGAACACATTTTCAGGCTCTGCTAGCAAAGCCTGACAAAGAACTATGCACACCTGGGGGATTAGTGGCCACCCGCTCTGTTTGACAATAGCTTCTATTAAGCTAAAGTAAACTAAGTTTAAATTAAGTTTAAGATGTTAAAAGCTGTGTGGTTCCATTTCTCAGTGTGCCTGAGAACATCTCTTATTGTAGCAGAGTGGCATTTGGCCCTGGAAACGCATACAGTAAATCAAAGTTTGTGTTACTGACATGGTAACAGCTTGACACTGTGCAGACTGACATGATTTGTTGGTAAGTTCTCAGAAGGAGATGCTGCAGACATTGTGCTCAGACCTTCTTATTAACCTGTGTCTCCCAATGACATGATCCACAGCAAGCAGTTACGGCGTCTCAAGTCGGCGCCTCTGATGCTGTGTGGTCTTTCTATCTCAGTCCCCAGTGTGTGATTTGGGAGTGTGTACATATGGAATGAAATCTATTGTGCTATGGTAGATCTGCAAACAGTGTTTGTTGTAACAATGAATATAAACAAAAGGGGGAAATATAGTGATGTGACAAATGTCTTCAGCTCTATATGTAAACTAAACAAGCCTGCTTTTACATGCCCATGCAGATAAAAATGTTAAATAATGTGGTTTTAAAATGCCTTAGGTTGTCTTAAACTGACAAAGGAAGAACAGTTGCAGCTGCCAAGAGAGTCTAACGCTCTCATGTTAGTCACTGGTGCACAAGAAAAAAATAATAAAAGTATGATTATCTATTATAATAAAACTGGCCACCTGTGGGTGCCATCTGGTGGTGAATACTCTGATCCTGATCCAACAATGCATTTGCATGTGTGCTTATCTCTAAAGCATGTACATCCCTCTGAAGTGTGTAAGCACATTACTAAATCACACATGAGTTGGTAGGCATGTTGGAAAAAATGAATGCTAATGCAAATTCTTCCATGGAGCTCTTCTGAAAGCTAAGGTTTATAACACTCAATCTTAAGAAGGCTTCTTGCTCATGATCAAGAAGGCAAGGAGATATGCTGTAAACTCCCAGGACACACAGGAAGGCATGGAGATGCTGGGAATAGAGTTCAGCTATTTGCATTCTCATACCTTTGCCCCAGCTGTGTCTCTTCATTCCTGTGAAAACTGAAAATAAAATTTGAAAGTGTTTGGGTTGTAATCACACACGTGTGTGGAGAGGGCTGTGCTCTGAGGTGCATTAGCGCAGCTCAGTACTTGGATTCTGGCATTCTTCTGTAGCTCATGAGTTCAGACACATGCTAGCAGAAACTCCTAGTTTCAGTCACAGCTGGTGGAGTTTAGGGTTCCCCACACCTGTCAGTGGAGATGTGAAAGTTCAAAGAAATACCTAACCACCAACAGTTGGCCCTCTCCCATCTGTGCCCAGTTCCTAAAAGATAGAACTGGTGGGAGGTACTGCTTCTCATTCCTGATCAGCACCCAGCCCAAGAGGGGACAAGGTGATTTTCGCTTCTGCTGAGAAGTGCTAGGAACAGCAACCTCTGATGGAGGGGCAGACACTTAGAGACTGGGGAGGAGGGCAGGGTGAGGGACCTTGTCCCATGTTTTACTACAGAGGCTTTACAGCCTCCTTCTTTACAGTCGTGAGGTTTCTTGCCTTGTATAAAGCAGGCATAATATGATGCAATCGCATTAAAACTAAAGAAAAGGCTCAGAATTTCCTTTTTTTCTTCACCTATAAAACAAAGTTTTATCTTAATTTTATCTTAATTTCTGCTCTACACACATGAGTTCAGTATTCAGATGAACAGTTCTCGGTGTGGTTCAAAATGCTGTAAACTGGAAAGTAGTAGATATCATTCTCCCAGAAAGCACAGTGGGGAATAAGCAAATAAAGTTGAAACAGATAAAGATCCAAGTATTGATCTCTGCTTGTGTTGCCTAATAGAGCGTAACTCCAAAGGAATATTGTAGTCACTGTTGGAGAAGAAATCGAAATAATCTGGCTATCACTTTACATGTCTCAGTATCAGAAAGGTTATGTAAGCTAAAGAGTGCTGGGGATTTACCCTAAGTAACAACAGATTTTTATGAGAGGTATAGATTTGGAGAAGCTACCAGGTACACGTTATCAGGAGCACTTACTTCAGGCAAGTAGGGCTTTGATTCTGTAGTGAGGATCTATGTGCAACTGAAATGTGAGTTATCTCTCAGCTACATATACCTCCACTAAATGACTGCATTGAAGGTAACACTGGGATTTTTATGTTTATTGGTAGTGTGAAACCAGTGCTAAAGATCACACATGAAAGGTGGTATTTTTTCTAACTTTCAGTTTCACTATACTTTCAAAAGTCTTTTTTTTTGAAATTGTTCAGGAAATCCACCTTCATTATGCAATTAATACTTGCTAGTTCCTGAAGTTGTAACTGTACTTGAGATATAAGAGTGGGAATGACATTTTCTGACTCAGCAATGATGGTTATCACTCTTGCAGATAAAAGGGTTTTATTATAGCTTTACTTCTGCTCAAATCACAGAACCTACAGTTATAGAAAGGCAAAATGGATTCCATCTGGCTCATACATTAGCCACAATTGTTTATGGAGCTTCAGCTACAGGGACAAATTGCCAAGGCAGAAATGAAGACCTTGAGGACAAATGCAGTTTCACACCTGTAATTTAGAGTGGAGTTTAGCTCACAAAATCTTTGCAACATGCAATAAAAGGGAGCTTTGCCCGAATTTGAGACCAACTTTCCGTTGAAGCTTTCAGAGCTAGCAGCTAGGAGAAAAATCATTTTGTGCTTGTAAACTGTGAAAATTCTATCTGAAAGCCCTTGGGACACTGACTGCACAGTAGCATGATGCTGTTACTTTTCAGTGTGCACAAACATCACCCTCATGGTTTGCATTATTCATGCAAACAAGATGCTGTAAACGCTGTCTCCACCAGAGAAAGGAGGCTTCAGTTGTGTCTTGAAACCCTGCAGGCTTTCCTCTTGGGTTTGATTTGCAAGGAAATACTAAGCAGATGCCTCAGTGTTTCAATGAGTAAAGATGTATTCCTACTGCCACTTGTAGGAGTCTTGTTGAAAGCTCAGGAAATTTGCGTGGGCATGGAGTACTACTAACACGTACTGGAACAGCATTTCAGGACTGAGAAATTATGCTCAGCCTTACAGCCACGGAAGCTGCCTGCGAAGCAGTGATGAATACCTTCTCAGCTGGGGAGTCTTGCAAGAAAAATGTGCAGGTTTTATAAACTGAAACCTGTAACAACTGCAGCAAGTTGAAGGTGGATGTGGTTGGCAGGTTACAAGCTGATTGTACTGAATTTCTGTAGCTTTATTAATTTTCATTTACTTAGAGTACTGGAGCTATATGCCTGTTCTGAAATCCATGCTTTCTGAGCTGACTGTGGTAGGGGAGCAGATGGGGTAGGAGTTGGATCAAACTGGCAGAGGTTGAGGGTTGCACTGGAAGATGAGAATGAGTTCCCCAACCAAATCTCAGGCAAGAGCCTTTATCAGAAAAATTTTTCTTTCCTGTCTTTTCTTTTTTTATTCATTCATTTTTCTGTGCCGACACAACAACACTGTAGCTCTATCACTTCCTGCAGACCTTAGCAGTCCTATAATCCCTGAATCATTTTCACTGTACTTGAAATGTATTTGTGGTACTTCTCTCTTAGTAGTTTTCCAGATAGAAGAGAGTACTGGACCTTAAAACTGAAGAGATGACTGAAAAACTACTAGCGCTACTGGCTTACTAGGCCCCTCAGGAAACACTGTGCTGAAAACCTAACTGTAAACTTCTGCTTAAACCTCACTGGTTTAACATGTTTTAACTACTGATATATACTGATATATATGGCCCCATAGGACAACTTGTTTTTTCAATTGCCTTCTTCTCACTTCTCCCAGATGAAATGCACTGTGAAAAAGTGAAGACTATTTATTTCTTACAATGGTACCGAAGCTTGTGAAATAACCAACTTTTAAATTGTATTTCATACGCCATTGACTAGAAATTCTCATGGCTTCATTGCAATCCAGATCTCTTTTATTAAAAGGCATTCTTTCAATCCCAGTATGAGCTCTTTCTGTATTGTGAGTTATTATACACTAAATATGCACACTAATCCAAATGAAACTAACTTCCCTTGGGTATTTTTATAGCTTATAGTCAGTTGAATCTGAGTAGAAGCTACAGAACCATGGAGCAGTGTGCCACTCTGTTTTGACTGACATAAAATAATTTACTGATTTTTCCTTAAGACAGAAAGATTTGTTTTTAAGGAAGGGCTGGAAGGGCTTTTAATGAAGCTGCATGTTTTTTTTCTAGTTTCCAATTAGGAAAATAATAACTGAGTTTTGTGCACGTTCAGTTACATTCTGTGAAGCGATGGCACACTTTTATCCCTTACACAGTGTAGTGATTTTTGTACCTAATCGAAGCCTCTAAAATGTTATGGGCATTAAATTTGTGCTAATGAGGTGTTCAGGAATGCAAGGAAGAACAATAGCTTGTCACTTCTTCATGAACTGATCTGACAATTTTGTTGTGCTTAGGGTATGAAACAAAAAAGCTGTGGAGATGTTGTCATTAGTAAGATTTATAGCAGCAAAGGCTGTGGTGACATAGACCAGTAAGGATTACATTTAGATGTAAATGATCACCTGAAAGAGTACAACTGGGGCAATTTATCTAATTAAATATTTGGAGGTGACATTTTCTGCGATACACTGGGGAAAATCCTGTTGTCCTGTGGTATCGTTTACATACAGTATTAATGCTCTTGATGTTGCTTTCCTAAATATACATATCCTTTGTTTCTCAGTAACATATCTCTCCTCCCCTGTGTTTTTTCTCCTTTAGCCTGTAAATAAAATGACTGTGTTAAAAGTGTGAGATTTAGTTTATGCTGTTAGTTACATTTCAAGATGTTTTAGTCTCATTCTTGCCTAGAGTCCTTGACAAAATAAAAAGGTTCTTATTCAAGAAAAGTATTTCTAAGAGTAGTTCTACAAAGTGCTTCTTATCTTGCTTTTGTTCATAAATGATCCTCTGTGACCAAAATTATGGATTCTAGCATGCTGAGTGACAGTTCACTTCCCTGAGAGCTTTTCAGAGAGAAAACACATTTTACATCCAAGATGTAGCCCAGTCTGGGGGTTCTAATTGTTACTGAATATTGAATATTGAAACAGTTATTGCAATTTTAGAACATAAATTGCTTCTGTGGTTAAACAATGAAATTAACAAAGCTCGTGTTGGAAAAAAATCACAGGAATTTCTTTATTTTCATTTTCTGTGCTGTGGAGTATGGACTAATCTATTGTGGGGAAAAATATTGTTCAGCGATGTATTGATTCAGAATTAGTCCTCCTTTGGGTAGTTTGTTTTCTCCTTGGAAGCAGCAATGTCCAATGCTGGAAACAACAGTCTAGTTAAACTATCAGTTTATTCTGGTGTGTTTTAGAAGGGCATCTTGTCATCACAATGCTGATGCATGAGGACTATCTTTGTGGCCTTGTGTAGGGAATATGTATTCTTCACCACATTTGAAAGCCTTCTTTTGGCTTTGCAAATGTTATTTTGAAATAGATTTTCTAATAAATAGTTCTATGGATTTATGTTTCTTTTAGATTAACATAGGAAAAAAAAAAAAAGAGGGAACATTCTCTACAATAACCCAAAAACTGTGTACTAAGTGGCTAGAAAACATAATACTAAACCATGATCTAATTCAGTTTTTAACATAGTGGGTAATATTTTTTCCTGTTGCATTGCCATTACCTTCTGTAGTAAAGAAGAGATAAGCAAGTAATGAGGATACTTTTAAGTAAAGCCCTGTAGACTAAGTTAAACCGGACACTGGTCTCCTTTTCCATTTATGAGTGTCAAAATTTAATTCACATACCTCTCACAACTGAGAAAATGAAGACATGGTCTGCTTTTTCACCCAGCAATAAAATCTGGGGGCATCATTTATATCCTTTAGCCAAAGTTCTGCAAAAGACCACCCCCTTGAGAAGACAGATTATCTAAAATAAAGAAGCTTCTTGAAGCATCTGCTAGGGATTTTAGCCTGTAAGAGATTAAAGTTACCTTACAAAAAGAATGCAAATATGACAAAATGTCATTTATCTCCTTTGAGCTCAGTAATTTCTCCCATCTTTTCTTCAGACCTCTTTTATTATTTTTTTTTTCTCTAATGCTTATGCCAGTATCTTTTAAGTCTTTATGTGGACATTCATGCTTTTTAATAAGATTTTCTTTTTTCTTTTTTTTCCTGTGGTTGTTTCATTTAAATAACTTTCTGAGTTGTATAAGTTGTGAATTAAATCAGTTGGGTTTATTTTGAAAAATCTTCTCTAAATTGTCACAATGCTGTAACCATTTGGCTCAAATTCAGCTCTTAGTTTTTCTGATTTATGAACGAGCTTGCCAGAATAGGAAGAATACTGGAAACTGTCTCCTGGGAAATCTTTAAATCATATAGTATTGTATTACAGAATTAAAATTATATCTGTAACTGTATGGATCCCATAGATGATGAGACTAATGTTTTTCCTTATCTGCCTTTATCCATTTAAATGACAGAATTACTCTTATTGTATTTGCTATACAGATGTTGGATGTGTCTTCCCTAAGGTTGTCTTGAGGTTTTCTTTGTAGGCAGTAGTGAAAACTAAGCACTTCCAGAGGGATGCTTATCCCATTTTTTTTTTTTTTTTCATGAATTGAATCACCCCTGCGATTAGACTGCCCTGCCTTTTTCTAAATTGTAAAGGGACTAATAGTGTCCACTATAAGCCTACATTTTAGATCGCAAAAGCTAGATGGAAGAAAAATCACCCACCCAGTCTATGTACTTCCCATGGCACTCAATAAGTATGCTAACCAGAAGATTTTTTTCTGCACAGGGTTAACTCTGCTTTGGGGCTGCAATTTTAAACCAGGGTTTTAGATTGACTAAAAGAAAGTCAAAGTAATTAAAATTTTTATGTTGAGATACAACCTGCCTTCAGTGGAAATGCATGGGAAGCACAGGCAGCAAAATCTAACAGAGATCTTATCATTTCATCTCAAAATCTATGTTGGACATCTTGCTTTTACAGCATGCGTAGCAACATCCTTTGGAAAAATAAACTTTATATGCTGTGCAAATACCTCTTTTGATAGTATAGAGTAACCACCAATCTAAAAATCTTTCTTTTGTTTATATGCTTCATGTTTTTTTTTATGCTTCATATTGTTACACACAGTATTTCAGAGTTCTGCTGTGATGTGACGAGGGGAATTCTTCCCTATTTCAAGGCATCACTTCCCTTTGTTTCATTCTTTAGTTCATGTTTCATTCTTCTGCATCATGCTGGTTATCATGGTCATTTATATCCCAAATCTCTGGTGAGCTCCTTGCAGGCCTGAGGGTTTGTCTGTGCAAAGATCTATTTGCAGCAGAGAAAGTTTAGCGCTCAGATTGCTGAGTTCTGTTTGATTTAGAGGGCAATGCCTGAACTCACCTTTATTAAATGTGGCAAGGCCTGACAGAGCCTTAATCAGTTTTCTCTCTCATCTTTTTCTACACTTATCAGTGAAAGAGAAAAAAATAAATTGAAAACTGTGTTCATGGAAAGTGGCAAGATGAAAAATAAGATGACTATGAACAGTATGTTGCATTTGTTTTAATTCCTGTTTCTATGCATAGGAATGATCACGTTTCAGGTCAAAAATGGTCCATTCTTTGTAATGTTGATCTTCATTTTTTCAAGTTATTTATTCAAGTTATTTACCTTATGAAATAACATGTTTGACTTTGGCAATAGAAATATTCAGTAGGACAGTTATCAGCATTTTCCAGTCTGATTACACTGATTATGGACACGTAAGAGTTATGACTAGTAGGTAAGGTTTTTTGTTTTCTGTTTCTTTTTTTTTTTTTTTTTATACACAAGCTTATGTTTAGGGACAAAGGCCATTTATTTATGAAGTGCCTGGCTGTGGGACACAGTGGTGAAGTAACATTCCATATAGAGTTTGTATGAGAGTGAGCAGAGGCCAGTTTCCTTACCGCTGTCCACCACTCAGGTCAGGGTTGCTTCCTGACAGCCTCACTTCTGGTGGAGCACTCAGCAATCCTTAGCAGTCTGTAGGAGGAGGAGGAAACCTACAGCTCTCAGAAAGACTTTCTGACTTTCCCTGATTGCCTTTTGTGCATAAATCTATTTCAGACACAGGTACAGCCTGTTCTTTTCCTCTCTGAAGTATTCTAATTTATGTTCTTGCTTTCATTGTTGGTTATAGTTCCTTCTGGGACTGCTCAAATTGTAGGCAGAGAATGGTCTGAGGGGAGGACCTTATTGTCTCAATGGCATTGGGTTTTATCTACAGTATATAAATGGGATAGTAATATTGATGTGCTAAACCTTAATTCTCATACTGCATCTGACTTGTGCCTCCCTGACCACAAATGCTTTTCTGTTAGATTTATTGGCACATTCCTTGAGCAGCTTTCAGCACCTGTGGTAGGGCAAGAGCATTAACAGTGCTCGGGTTGGGATATTTGTCTGTGAGCTGGCAATCCTGCACTCAAAAAATGAATTGAACTGCAGGAAAGCTGCTTAAAAAGGACAGTAATGCATGTCACAGGAAGGGAAGATAAGAGTGATATAAGCTCACTTTTGCCTAGTTCTCCAAACTTATGTGGGCCAGAACATCATTAGGTAGTTGAAATTCCCAGAGGGGTTTCTTCCAGAATGTAATGGTGTTTCATTTGTGTTAGGCTTTATTTTAGAAGCTTCTGAGTCTCTGTTACACCAATAGCACTGAGGAAGTGCAGCAATACAGAAATGCAATACAGGAGGAGAGATGGAAAAGTGTTGGTGTCTCTGGGCGTGGCAGTCTAATTGACACTTAAAATGATTTGCAAAATTCTCCTGAGATTTTGTCACTCATGAGTAATGTAAGACATTTTGAAACCAAGCCTTTTGTAATTCCTTTATATGCATCGTGGGTCTTTATTTTTCGCGCTTAGCTTCCACTATTTCAGTGAGCAATTGACCTCTTCCTCTCTTAGAAAGGTTTTGATGCTTCTCATTGAGTAACCATTTATAAAAGAAATGAAAATAAGCATTTATAATAAAAATTGATCTTAATTGTCACTACTCATTCCAAGCTGGCAAAAATTAATTTTAAAAATAAATCAAAATCTATTTTTTTTCTGAAGAATAGTAAGTATAATCTATTTCTGTAGTCAGCCCCCGGGTGTAACTCATATATTTCATAGAATCACAGAATAACTTGGGTGTGAAAGGACCTTAAAGTCCACCCTGTTTGAAACCCCTGTTGTGGGCAGGGCTGCCATGCACCAGATCAGGCTGGCTGGGGCCCCATTCAACCTGGCCTTTGAGAATTTCTGTCACTTTGTTTAGCAGCATCATCTCATCTCACCTCAAATTAGAAAGGCTCTGGGGAAAGTGAAAAGGCTGATACTTAATGTAAAGAACACAAAACAATCTTTCTGTAATGACTGCAGTGGCCATCAATGCTATCTGAATGAGAGCAGCATTACAATAGCAGTGAAGTTTGGCTTTAGGGACCCAGTTCATGGCAGGTGGGTGAGTAACTCTGCAGATGGATAATAGGTTTAGCACACCCACTTTTTTTTCCTCATCATATGGATATTGCTTTCCACAGTTTTCCTGAGAATAATTGAATTAAACTTGTGGAATGCCTGGGGCAGAAGGGAGATTCAGTAAAGTATGTATGCTGAAACAGTGAAATCAAGTAATTTCTCTTTTATACAACAATAAAAGTTAGGTAACTGGCCAGAAGAAGAAATCTTGCTGGTAATTGCAGTCTTTTTCTAACTTTAATTTTGGAAAAGTGGTTAGCTGATGTTTACAATTCAGCAGTGGAAACGTTATTGTCCGAATTGATAATAGCTGCTAAATGTAACAGATGCCCCTCTGGCTGCAGTACTTCAGTAAACTTGCTTATCTATTGCTGGATTATATTATAAAACATCAGTGTCAGCTCTCATTGAGGAGGTGTCTCTGAGCTTTTGTTTTCATTGTTTGAGGATGCTGCTCACAGAGTCGTGTGTCAGCAGTTTGGCTTTTGTGTAAAACCTAGCTGTGCAAAACAAAGCTTATGTCAGGTACGGCCTCTGTGATATGATGATGATGTTCTTAATTAAGGTTTATAAATATTAGCCTTTAAAACTTAGTAATATCCCCAGCTAACCTCAAAGGCAAAACCCATGGTTGTGTACTTCCAAATGACACACAGTAAAATGACTGAGCTATTTCAACAGTTACTTAAATAAAAACAAAGACTGATAGTCTTTGGTTTTTTTTAAAGTAACTTACATTTTCTTAATTTACACAATTCTTTTTCGTTATTTATCCTCTCTACAGATACACTAGTCAGTAATATAAGAATGAGAGTTACCTAGAAATTGGAGAGTGGTGAAGGATGTGCATGTGATTAAAACAACCTCATAGGCCCATATCAGATCAAAGCAATGGCTAAATGTTTGCACACACAATTTGGAAAAATTTTTGCAAGAGTGTTTGTCACTGTTATAAATGTGCTGCAAGACAAAGATAGTGGTTGTTTTGTCAGTCTGACTTTATTTTCAGAGCTAACGCACACTGCAATTTAATTTCATGTTTTTCTCCAGCATCAGAAAGTACTTAATTTTTTATTTTGTCCCATCTTTCCTTTTGGCTACATATGCATCTCAGAGGGGCTGCCAAAGTTTAAATGATCATGGTGTTGATTAGTGATTTCTTATTTATGGATGTTTTTTCTTTTGCATTAGTCTATTCATTTCATTTAACAAATTTGTTTTTGTGACTCATTTATTCATTTGTCTTGGAGAAGGGAGCATAAATTAGGAGAGAAAACACAACTCAGCTCTTTGAAATAGAAATCACTGGATTGCCTTCTGGAAATGTGGGGAGAGGCTGAGATACAAGGACACAGAATCTCTATATGTTCCTGCTAAAGAAGTACAGCTGTCAGATAGAACTTATAAGATAAGACATTCCTCTGTGCATTTTAACATTTAATAATGTTGCAATAGAGTGAGATAGGAATAAGAAATTTGCTGTTAAATCTGTAATATTGCTGAAAACCAAGACTGGAAGTAGAGATGCAGACAGCCACTGGTGATACAAGAGTTCTGCTTGATAAAACTATATAAAGCTATATAAGATAAAACTACTAATTCTTCCTCCATCTGATTTGTGGCTCCTGGCAGAACGGATAATTGATGTTCTGTACAGAAATAATAGCCTATCTGGAAAATCTTAGGTATGTCATCTGCTGTTATTTTAGATGAGGAAGCAAAGAACGTTTTTCTGAGAGTGATGATGTATGAAGAAACAACAGTATGCTTGAAATATCAATAGTGAGAAATGTACAAGTGTAGTATTTCACGCGAAGCAGTTCTGATACAAGCCATTTTTAGGAATTTAGTGTATGGGAATGGTCTTGAAAATGGAATGTTTTTGGTATTTTTAAGATATTATTTGAAGTGCTATCTGAAATTTTCTCATGAGAATTAGAACCATAAAGAAGTACCTTCACTTTTTAAAGTTCTGTGGAGTTTTGACTCCTCCTGAGCCCCAGAGGTTAATATAAAAGATTTATCTGGAATTTCAAAGGCCTTTGACGTAGTCTGTCAGAAAGTTATTAAAAAGCTACTCACCTGAAGTGTCATCATGGATTGCAAGTTAAAGACAAAAGAGAATTAAAAGATTGATTTTCAGCATGACAAAGTGTCATCAATTGTTGCACTGTGTGCCTTAGAGTACAGAACAGAAGTGGCCAAAAAATAAAATATAAGTCATAATATTGTGAAGAAAACAGTATGGATAATGCAAATGATGGTGATACATTGTCCTTCATTGCAGGCAGTACAGTATTTGGCTATGATAGCCTTGTTTTTATAAAGAAATAGGATGTGAGTAGGTAAGGAAATCTAGAATCAAGTGCTAAATTGTATGAGAAGGTTGTATTTTCTTCTTAGAACTAAGACACATAAAAAATGAGAGATATTCTTCTCTTCCTTTAGTTTAGAAAACAAATAGCGTGGTAGAAATAGCATGATAGAAACATATCCAGTAATTGACACTGCGGGAAAGATAAACTCAGCTTAAAATGAAAATCTGGATAGGATTCACTGTTGTAAATCAGCAGTGAACAAAATGAACAAAATCCTTTCTTCCAGGTTATGTCTGGAAGGTTTTTCTTTTCTTCCTTCCATAAGGAAGAAGTTCTTTCCAAATCTGATGTTGTTGAAATATATTTCAGGCTGGGGTCAGATTCTGGGTCTTGTTTGCACGGGAGACATTTCATCTTCCTTTAGCTGTAAGTTTTGTCCATCTGAACACAGCAAATTCTGGCATATTTTTCCATACAGGATGTCTTGTTTCTCTCAAGCATCTGGTATTGGCCACAGTTGGAGGTGAGATCAATGTTTCTCAAACTTGGCTGAAATGCTTTTGAGCTCAAAGGGGTGCTGGAGGGGGGAGCTTGAGTTACCTTAGTTGTTGATAGTAAGAAGTCAGTTGTCCCTGGCTTGGCAACAGCTCAGCTCCTTCAGGATACTGGAGCAGCTGTGTTGACTGCATGTGTGCACAGTAGCCTGAAAGAGTAAAATATATGCCAAACACTGGTGGGCATAGACAGCAAGGCTGACCTAGTTTCATCAAGGGAAAAAAAAAGGGAATCCAAACAGAGTGCTGAAGAAATGGATTTGTGGTGTGAAGGTCAGAGAAAGAGCAGTGGATGGTTTAAAATGTAAGAGGACAAGTTCTAGAGAAAATAATGAGAAACGTAAAACAGAGAATAAAAAGCACAGAAAGGGAAGAGAGCAAGCAAAAAGATCATCAGCCAATCTCATAGTGAAATTCACATTAAGTGAACCCCTTGTTCCCCCAAATTCCTGGGACTTGCTGTCTGACTGCTTTGAACATACATTTGTGTGAGGTGAAGAGATGAAACATGACCTTAGAATTCTGTTCAGTTATACTCTAAAAATGTTTAAAGCACTCAGTCACTTGGATCTTGATTGATCGATTAATAGTTTGTGATTCATTAGCAATCATTAGTTCAAAATCTACACTTCAGATGGACTGTTCCTGAGATGAGTTCGTGAACTGTCATACTGTATCTTGTCCCTTGCTCAAGAAAAACCAAATCCTAGATTTTCTGGAGATCAAAGCGTTACACTCCTGTTCATGAAAAGATGTATAAATGTCATGTTTTCTTGCTTGTACAGTGGGATTTCAGATACTTGTTCATATTGTAGATGTGAGTGAATCAGGGGAATAGCTGAACTGGTACGCACTGTCTCTGAAGTGCGTCTTGCAATAGTATTCATTTTGCAGTGTTGGTAATTGATGATGCTCAAAACCTTTATATTGCCGCATCATACACACCTTTTTAGTTGATAAAGAAGACAATAGAAGCAGTATTATATACATACAGATGGCACGGAGGACAATTAATGTTTCTCACACTGACAACTCGATCATAACTTTAAGGGTGTGCTTTCTGACTGGCCTGGTGACTGCAAGCACTTAAGATGTAGCTGTTGACATATTTTCAGTCTTAGTTGGTAGATAAAGGAAAGTAAGGAAGATCTATAAATTAGGGAAAGTAGTAAGTGGAAAGATCAATTTTCTGAATAGCTGATGTGATGACTGGTGCTCTGTCATTTCTACTTTTTCAGTGTAATGCCTTATATTCCTGTAAGAGAATGTAGAATAAGAACCTGCTAGGACATCACTGTTAATTAAGAGTTTGCTCTAGCAAAAATACAGGAAGTCATTAAATGTGAGGGAAACTAGGAATCTTCTTCCATTTGCATTAAACTTTGTAAAATTCCTAATTTCCTTAACAAAGTTTTAATCTCCTTGTTTTGGCCTTTGTTATAAGAAAAACCATACAGGCAAAGTGATTGCAGTGGTATAAAGCCCATACAAATACAAGCAACTCTGAAGCACATATGCTGACTTCTGCAGTTGGAATGGAGTGAAAACACAACCTCATATCCCCATGTGAGGAGTAATAGAGAGGGGCATATACTGGCTGCGTCATTAAGTGCAGCAAGTCCCTTGTGATATCTATAGCTTGCGAGAAGTTAGTTCATTGCCCTCTCAATACTCGCTCAGTTTTACAGCTAGTGTGGATTATATACTGTAATCATAGCCCTGATTGTAGGGAAAAACATCTAGTTTATCAAGAAGACATCTAAGTCACATAATTGCTCTTGAAAATTGCTCTTTTCACATTGATGATGTCCTGATCAACCTGATTTCAGAGAATAGGGGTTTTTTTTGTGGCTAATGAACTCTATCCATTTGATTCAAATGTTTTCCTCCTCATAAATTCTACATTGTGTATTGATTCTTATCTTTTGATGTATTAAAATGTGTCCTTTTCATGGTTTTCCTCACAGTCATAAAGAATAGCTTTGTATTATTTTCCAATATGCTAAAAGATGTGAAATGTTCAGACATTTTCAGTATTTCTGCAAAGTTAGCCAAAAGAATGTCCTGAGGATGTTTTCACAAACAGTCTCTGACAAAGTGTGGTCTGTTTGAGTGTACTCGCTTGTTCTGAGTGTTGGGGTCACCACCAGTTTAAAACATGAGGAGTTTTATGTGTTTTTACCTAAGTGAGCTTTCATTTACAAACTCGTACCTGAGGAATGTTTTCTGCTGACTGTTGAATAGTACCCATAAGTTTTGTTTCTCTTGACTGAAGAAATGATATGCAATATGGGCCTCCAATCACAACTTTAAATGAAGTATAGGCAACAGTGAATAGTTTACTTCAACCATTAGGTTGAAATCCATACTGGAATTTGTCAAAGGATTCAGCAACAAATCTACAGAAATCATGACCAGTTTGCAGATGCTTTGTGAACAGGAACAGGACTTTCTTCATCAGCTACCTTATTCATTCTGAATAAGTCAAGTTTTCACTGTTTTGAATGATTTTTTTGCCTGCTTAAAACTGTGTGAAGGAATACTGTCTGTGTAGCTGTATTTACATTCATGATTTAAAAGAGCAACTTAAAATAGTAAAGGGAGGAGCTTAAATAGGAAAAATAGACTAAAAGTGAGCAAAAGAAAACTAAGGATGAGAAACTGTGAGTAATTTCTAAACATAATTTCTGAAGGTTCTAAATAGCATCAAGAAAAGTAGCAGCAGCAGCACTGCCTATATGAATTGAGTTAAACTGCACAAAGTAATTCTTGAGAAGCAAAACTGTATTAAGAGACAAATAGGTAAGATAGACCATTCTCACCTTTATTTAGGGTTGTCTTAAGCATATATTGCTGGACCAAGCATCATATGTTTTTCTTCTTTTGAACAACCTTTTCTGTATTGGCATTGGTTTCTTCTTTGCATAAGTTAATAAAAGGTAAAAGTTAGAAACTATATATAAAGTAAGAAGGTAAAACCAAGCATTTACGTGTTAGAACTGTTCAAATAAGTTATCTATTATTATGCAAACACTTAGCAATAATTCTTCAAATTTTGATTTCTTAAAAGTAGATACTAATTTGTGTATTTTACTACTAATTGTTTGCTGTAATAACATGTAGGTGAAATACCATTCTTTGAATCAGCAAGTTACAATAAGAAGGAATAAAATCATATTAGAGAATATTGGATACTGTGGCAATGTACTGCAATACTTTTATGGGTCACTACAAGAATTATCCTTGCAAAAGGCAAGGTGATTCCTTTTGAAAAGAAAGCATTTCTTTGAACCTTATGACTGTATTGACAGCTTCTATGATTCAATACAATTTTTTTTCCAGATAACTCTTGCGTAATTTCAGATATTGCATGATTTCTTCTGGATAAATGGATGTTAAAAAATGGAAAACACTCATTTTCTAAGCCTAGGTGGCAATTTTCTTATTTTGTTGTCATATGGATAAAGCATGTGCCATTCTGAGTTGTGCTAGTTCCTAGGAAGAAAAATTTGGTCCTAGATTAATGAAATCTACCAAAATAATATTTGTTTTCTTGGACATTCTATTGACATTTCTAAATGGTCTGTCAGATCTCCTTCCTAAGACATTAGCTTACTAGTGTAGTTAGTCTCTCATTCAGAGAGTCCAATGTTAGTGTTACTCTCCTGCTAATAACATCTGTCAGCATTTTCTGAAGAAACACAGCCTTTCTGCACAGCACTCCTTTCTAATGATGAGCAGCCTCAGAAACATTAAAAGATTTGGGAAGAAGTCAGGAAACTGTATTCATAACTTCAGGATCTATTGTAGATCTGAAGACTTGGCCACTCAGGCTGGGACTCAGGAGAAAGTTAAAGGAATTGTCCTGGTTTCATCTGGCACAAAGTTGGTTTTCCTCATAGTAGTTGGTATGATGCTATGTTTTGGCTTTAGGAGAAAAACAATTTTGATAACACACTGTTAGTGTTTTAGTTGTTGCTGAGCAGTGCTGTACAGAGCCAAGGGCATTTCAGCTTCTACTATTGTCCTGTCAGCAAGGGGGGGCTGGAGATGCACAAGGGCTGTGGGGGAACAGATCCAGAACAGCTGGCCTAGAATGGCCAAAGGGATATTCCATGTCATACGACATCATGAAGAACTATAATTATGGAGAAGTTGGACGGGGAGGTCAAACACTGCTTGGGAACTGGCTGGTCATCAGTTGGTGAGCAATTGTTGTGCATCACTTGTTTTGTAAATATACACACACACACACACGTATGTATATCATCATCTCTACAATTATTCGTTTCTTCCATCTCTGTCTTGGTAAATGACCTTTATCTCAAACTATGAGTTCCATCCATTTTTTCTGATTCTCTCCTCCATCCCAAACAGAAAGCTGGGTTAAACCTCAACAGGAGCGTAAGAGGTGAGCCCATCTTGTCAGCAGGATATTGAATACAGCATGATCCAAGAAAGGGGACCAGCCTCTCTTCACTGTCCCACTGTGCCCTGTCCCTGTTCTGGTTTCAGATGGACAGTGTTAATAGCACTTCAGTGATTTGGCTGAATGATGGGTGCATGCCTCAGGCCAGGCCAAGCCTCTCAGCTGAGCCAGAACAGCTGTCATGAGTTAGACAAGGGATTATTCTATTTGACTGAGTGTGTGTTGTTGGTGTGAGAGGCAGAGTTAGCATAGTACTGCACCCTCCTCTCCTCAGCATTCCATTGCTTCCTATGCAGTCCACGCTCATGCTACACACAAAAACTAATTAAAAATATTGCTAAAAGTCACATAATAATGTTAAAAATTTACAGCCTTCTGGAAATGTGTTACTAGCTGTCCCAGGCTGCATGTTGAACATGTCTGTTTTATCTTATAAGGTGATCCACATTATTCTCTATGCCATGAGTCTAGTGTGAATACATGAGGACTAAAGTTTTGAAAGTAATATCCAACAGGACAGGATGATACGGAAGTAGGACAGAAGGGCGGAGCATGGGTCCCATGTCACAGAGACTTTTGCTAGTATGTTAAAATTATCAGCGTAGTCACACAGAAATATCAAAACATCAACTTGTTTTTACAGGTAGAATTGTATTTGAATACTAATGTAAAATAAGCCTAGAAAATAATGTTGTATGTGCTCCCACATGCATGGCTTGTGATAGAGGCTTTGCATACATGTATATTATTTTTTCAGGGGTGTCAGAGAGAAACATTTATCTACAGGGGCCTGCATGATGCATCCAGGGCAAGCCAATGAGACGTATGGACTGAAAAGCCACTATTGCTTATGGGAGTTTTTCTTGTTCTGTCAAGACATGACTATGTGTGGAAAGTGAAGCACGCACTGAAAAGGAAAGCAACAAGTTATTGTAATTTGAAATAAGAGCTCTTAAAATAAAACTAACCCTTCCGCTTTTGTTATTTAACTCATTTATTGCATGTATTTTAAAAAATATATCAGACTTGTCTTACTGTAGCACTATGGTATAATGTGATATGGTAAGTTCTACCACTGTACAATGTGTTAGAAAACCTCTTGCTTCTGTTTTATTAAAAAAAGTATTTTACACATCAGATTCCTTCCTTCCTTCCTTCCTTCCTTCCTTCCTTCCTTCCTTCCTTCCTTCCTTCCTTCCTTCCTTCCTTCCTTCCTTCCTTCCTTCCTTCCTTCCTTCCTTCCTTCCTTCCTTCCTTCCTTCCTTCCTTCTTTCTTTCTTTCTAGCAGCACATGTGAGTCCAGTAGTTGCTTCATTATCAAAACTGAGGACATACTTCTGCAAAAAAAGTGCATAAATTCAGTATGCTTAACTGTTGGAAAGTTGTGGGGTTTTTTAGTTTAGTTTTGTTGTTATTACTGTTTTTTGTTCCCCCCACTAACTCGGCCAAAAAATGTTACCTGCTGTAGGGAACCTGCTTTAGCACGGGGTTGGACTCACGATCTCTAGAGGTCCCTTCCAACACCTACAAGTCTGTGATTCTGTGAAAACATTAAACCTCTTTGAAGTGCTTCTAAAGAGACATCAAGAAGAATAAGAATAATAGGAGGTAGGTTTTTCTTTCTGTATTTGTTTTCTCTTACTAAGTTGCATTTGCAGGTGAAACAGAGGCTTTTACATTAAAAGGTTACTACCATAGCAGGAGGCAAAAGCTTATTATTTTCTGACTTTACATCATGTGACTAAGTCTCTGCCAGACAGAAGTATGTAGCCCTCCAAGACTTCATTTCCATATGGGGATAAGTGCATTCATGGCAGGTACAAATGGCTGTTTCATGAAAATTGGAAGCATTTATTTACAGGAGGTGGCAGAATGGTAGACAAATTAAGCTCTCAGTATGTTGGAAACCACAAGGTTGTGTGTCCTTGTGGCTCCCCTGTTGTGTGGTGGCCATCAGTAAAATAATGCATGGTCTATGTTGTTACTTTTGAGTTTAGTAAATAGAGGTTTGCAGCCTACATTTTATGGATGTGCAAAGGAGCTGTGGGACTGGTCTCATCACTGCTGTGGTAGGCATCCCCTCCTGCTTTACAATGTTTTATGTAGCTTTTTTTTTGTTGTGCCAATAACTGGAATGTATTTAGGCAACATGGCTGTAGTATAACTAATACAACAGTCAAAACCAAACATTGCTGGTAAGAACTTATGTTCTTCTGATTTTATTGAGACAGGGATTGTATCTTTATTCTTAACAGCCTGTAGATGATCTTCCATGACTTTTCTAATTACTTTGAATGTGGCTTATGAATAAAGTATCCCATTATTTCTGATTTTTTGAATTATATTTTATTTATCTCCAATAAAAGCCTTAAAGTTTGGAGCATTAAAAAAGCAAATAGAAAGACTCCTCTCTAGGTTTTAAGTTTTGTGCAGAGCCTAAAACTCTTTAATCTAAATATGATATGTAAAGAATTTAGATGGACTGCCTTTTGTTTTGTTTTGTTTTAATTGAGGCCAGAAATACGTCCTAGAAAGTTATTTATTATGTGGCCTAAGAATTAGATAGAACATCAGTGCTTTGACTTAGCTGAGTTCCCATACTACTTCTGCAGTGGTCTTCAGAATTGCCCATTACTGTTGCTTTATGTAGATACTAGAGGTAGTATTTTCTTTGGGAAAAGTAAAGTGATGGAAAAGTGATGTGTGGTTTGAAAAGACTATAAGAAAGGAATCAGGTAATGGTATGAGGGGAAAACCTGTTCTTAGTATAGGTCCTCACTTCTTTGAGGGCTGAGACATTCAGTATACTTCAAAAAAAAAGAGATTTGGTGGAGCAAATGGATACAAAAAAAAAAAAAAAAGAATGGATGGCCCAAAATAGCTGTGAGAAAATGTGAAAAAGTGAAAACAATGAAAATGCAGCAGAGTAGCTTTTGTCTTCTTTTATCATGTAATGTTTTCCTTCAAAGAAATAATTATCCTTTCTTTTTCCTATTTCTTTTATGGGAAAGCAGGAGGAACTGCAACAGATTCAAGCATAACTAATTCTTTTCCTGGAGGGAGCCTTGGGTTCCTCTTGGTGATAACAACTTATCCAGCTTTTGCACAGACCCTTTTTGGCCTTTATCCTTCTCTCCTGCTTTCCCTTTCTCCCTATACAGGTAGCTATCTCCATTTTGAGCAGTGATCTTCTGCTCTCTCTGTAGGCTTGGGCATATCAACCCTGATCCAGGACTCCAAAAATGGCTCTGAAAGTGGCAGGAAATGTTTTTTTCCCAAAGTGCAGGGCAAGATGTTAGGAGGGGAACTTCTGGCTCCATCTCCACCACAGTGTTTGGGTCATGATCTTTTTCTTCCTGAACCCATCCCTCCTCAAGCATCACTTTTATCGTTGCATGCTATCTTCAGTAACTTAAACTGGTGTTTTATTCAACCTAGCCTTTCACCAGTGAAGAGGCATGGAAGAAAACTGAAATGCATTTCATTTTTTTTGAAGTGTTTAGATGTTAATATGGTGTATATTGCTGAAGAGCATCAGATGAGGATTTGCTGCTCAGTTAAACAAATAAATAAAAAGGTTTATATTACTAACCACAAGAACATTTCTCAAGTTCCTTCTGTCTGCAATAACTCCATATTAAGATGAGGTTAATGTATTTAACAAGCTTCCCCTCTATAGTGCTCCCTTTTTTTCTCTCCTTTCTTACTTTCTCTCACACTGTTTCAACACAGAGAAAACTGAGTGCATGCTCTGAGTGGAAGTTCCTGCTGTTTCAAGGTGGTTGTCAGTCACAGCGACTGGGGAAACAGCTTCTGGATGCACTGGACATCAAAGGAAGTGTCTGGATGTGAAAAAGCAACTTAATTTGAAGACCACCAAGATTAATGCATTTTCCTCTAGCAGTTGCAAATTTGTCTTGCTCTGCTCTTCCCCCACCTCTCAAACTGCGTCATTTTAATCAAGTTTCTGTGAAATACTGTTCTAAATTGTTATACACCACAAGACTGATTACTAGTTTTATGTAGAATGTGAGAAAGGAGAAGGGAAGATAATTTTTATTATTGCCACAGGAGACTGCATCCACTTTGTCTTAAATCTCAGCATGTAAGGTCACCGAAGAGAGCTTTACTTTTTGATAAGCAAAATAGGTACAATATTACTTCTGAAATAGCTAAATGATTTGGAAGCTAACGCACAGTCATCTCATAATCAGACTGGCTCCAAACTGTGGTGTTTAAGGAGAGGGGGCAAGCCCTACTTTAGAGTGGCCTGGTCTTAAATTTTGCTATTTCTTAAAATGTATCATTTTGATTGCCAGAGTATCTTACTGAGTACATTCATTAAAGCTGCGTTTCTACCTCAGCCAGCCTTTAAATACCCTCATACATCCTAGTAATTATACCACTGCCTCTTTGTACTAATACATGAGTTTAGCTGTCATTTTGATATTTTAGTGTTAGTCACTATGCAGCTCAAAAATATTTAGATAAATAAAATCCTGAATGTTAAACCTCCCACCCACATAACAAAGATAATTTAATATTTCTGATTCTGTATCTGTTGTTCATTGCTTTAGCTCTGTATAAATTTTTATCCTAATTGCAAAATCACCTGATCATGCATTTGGAACACGTTTCTATTGATCTCACTTTTGAATAACTTCTTTCACAATGGCAGGGGTAATAATCATATTTATTTTGGCATATGCATTCAGTATATTTCCTCCCTGCTGTGTAAACATGCAGAGAGCTGATATTAGGAAGACCCTGCTTTGCCTGTGCTTGTGTCTGAAAATAACAGGTCATAACTGGTTGAAAGAACATAAAGCATGTTTACTGAAGTAACTGACAGGGACAAAAATTGTCCCCTGCAGGGTGTGAGCGTGTGAGCACGCAAATCTGGTACAACACACACAAAAAGTGAGAGGAAAACACCAGCATCTTGCCTTGCAAGTTTTCTTGCCCCAGTGCAAAGAATGATTGTGAAAATCTATGACTTGATACCTATAAGGCACCAAGCCCTTTCAAACTCCCTAGAGAGATCGCCTGACCAAGGGTTTCTCCTCAGTGCACAGGGATTTAGAATGGGGTTGCCCAGTGATCTCAACCATTAGCTGCTTTTGTGCCCTCAAATATTAATTAAGAGGGTTCAAGCCACAAGTGAGAGATTGAGGAGAATGGACTTGCTAAGCTGGGAGAGTTTACTTTGCACAGTTTAGTAGAGAAATGCGTGTATTGATGGCAAGGGAGTCCAAATTTTTAAGGACTGGGCAAGGAACAAAAAAAATCCTGTATGAGAATTCACTCTCTGGTACACTCTGCAGATACAGACAGCCCATTTTACCTTTTCTATGTTAGTCACCCTACTTGCAACACGGGGGTAATACCTGGCTGATGTTGTTATGGGGTGACTTGCTCAGCATGAGTTAGCATTCTGAACATAAAGAAAAGCCAAGTAACAGGAGCTTAGTTTTATTAAGCTGTCCTGCTTCCTTCCGTATCTGACTGAGATTTGTTTCATCTGTACCTACCTAGCTGCCTTTTCATGCACACCAACAATTTGTACAACAGAAATTTACAGTCTATTAAAGAAAATTTACACCCTCTTAGAGAACAAAAGGAAACACGTAGGTGTGAATTTTCGATGCTGTTGTAGCAATATATTTGTTTGCACAGATATACCTCAGAAAGAGATGGAATTTTGTACAGTGTTTTATGGTGTTCTAAGAAACAATTAATCTACAAACACCTGTACATTAATTAAAATCTTTTGCTGCTATTTCACAGTATCATTTTTATTTTTTCTGTCATCTGAGTAGAGTAGTCTATTCATAATTTTTCCTCATGATATGTAAATTTCTATCTTATGTTACTATTATTTACCAGCACGTGTGCTTAACTCCTACCTTGACAAGGCAGACTTCCACTGGCCCTTCTTCCCTTCTTTTTTTGCCTCTGTATAGTCACTTCCCCTATGCCTTTTGATATATGGATTTTGCTAGGCTTTCCATTAACCATTGTTTTGCCTCTTTATTTTTTTTTTTTTCCCCTACCAAACATCTAGTTATGAAGAAACCTTATTTTTTTTACCTCATTTCAGACAGCTCATACTGAGTCCTACAATAGTGGAGATGCTCCAGGAGTAAGCCCTGGGGCAAGAAAGTGGCTTTAAAATATTATAAAATATTGACCTTCAAGCATCTGTGGAATGACAACTTGATAAAAATTTGCTTGATAATACGTTAGTTTACTTCTTTCTTAAGATCTGAGCTATAAGCCATTTGAGTAAATCTTTCCTTTTAAGTAAGCACACTGTGTAACTGGCTCTGATTGAGAAACAGAGTTGAACTTGGCCATGTATTAAGGAGAAATTATGGCATTTCTGAGACTTAGAGTAAAGAGAGCAACTTCCATAGTGAAACTGTCTATTTAGTATTAGTAACACATGGCTAAAGTAAAAAGGTTTCACATGCACTGCATATCATCTGATTTAATTGTCTTGAGAGTCTAATATACAGGTCAGTAAGACTTAAGTTTTAACTGAGCAGATGTGGACTGAGAAAAAGTTTTAGAAGAGAGAGTGCAAAGCCAAATATTTTTGTACCTGTTATTTTCATGAAGAATTTTGTTTGGGCTTTCACAGTTCCACAACATTGTGACTTTGTTGTGTGTGTTTGTTTGGCTTTCTTTGACTATTTGCTATACAGATGAGGGCATGATAGTAGTAGTAAATTCTTTTTAAGTCTATTTTTGTTTGTAATCATCTTGAGTTTTACTAAAAGTTTTCTTGTTTGTACATGTTAGATTCTAAAACATAGATGAAAGATAACTTACTGAAAGAAAGAGCTTCTATTTTCTAGTCAAGACTTTTCTGCAGCTGCCTATAGTAATTGGAAGAACTGACAACAAAAGTCAAAGATGAGTAAGTGATTGAGGACAGATGTAAGATGATGTGAATGACATTCTATGCAAAATACAAATAGCTCTGAAAAATGCTAATTTGTTTGTTTTAAATAACTGATCTCTTTAAGATGAGACCTGATACTTAATTTCTTCTTTTCCTTGCAATGCAATGTGTGTATATGCACAGCGGTGGCAAGGTAGAATGTGGATGTGCTATACTGACCCGGGCACCTGCTCCTCCAAGAAGCTGAATTTTTAGGAAGAGACACTCAGCATCCCCACTACTTCAGTTAGTAACTTGAGGCTCAAGATCTTCATCTCTCTGAAGGAAATGGTATTGAAGACTGTGAAGCAGTCTACTTGCATAATGTAGAACTATTTGCTTCAGAGGAGGCTTGAGGTTAATAGCTCTTCTGCCTATCTTGACATAGGATCACCTGCACGCTAAGAAATTTTGCAAGTTTTTTGGATGTCTTATCTTTACCTTTTTTGCTGCAATTTATATATTATTATTGCTTGCTCCAACTATTATAAACATGGAGAACAAATTGCTCACTTCCTCACTGTAGCAACTGTTTACATATCTCAAGCTACTATGTCATATTATCTTTAAGTTAGGCAATTGTTCATGCTTCCCAGCCTTCTGGATACTCTTGTGACTATTCTTTCTATTCTTCAGTTACTCTACATCATTCCTTTGATATTAACCCTAAAACAGGATACTCTGTTCAAATGGGGGCTTTATCAGAACTAAACAGAAGAACACAACGACTTCACACATTTTTCAACTACATTTTTGTGGTTTCATCCTAATATGGTATTTGGTCCTTTCACAGCAGTATAATGTTCTTGGCTCCATGATCCAAAATTATTTTTAAAAAGTTAGAGAAGATAGAAATGATATTAGTAATAGAGAGAGCAGAAACTACCACACTTGAAGCACAACTTTCTGAGATCCAGAGTTAGATATGTGGACAGTAAGAGTCCAAATGGTGAAAAAAGAGCATTTGCGTTCCTGCACAGAAAGTCACAAGTGCTAATAGGAAATGGCTCCCTTCTTCCTACAGCTGAAATAAAGATCTATATGCAAATGATACCAGAAGTCAAAGTACAAGCATTAATAAAATTTAACTGAAACTGAGCTGGTTGAGTATCAGAATCTTTCTGCTGTTTTCTAGCAGGCTGCAAATTTATCTGTTAGATGGTTTCCTGTGATGACAACCTGTACTTTGTGCAAAGGGACATGAGCTATGTTCAGGGTGTAATGAGTACAGGCCAAGCAAGAAATCAGGGCACTGCTCTTCAGGTCTGTCTCTTCCAAGTCCAGATCCTATTCATGAGCGTTGCTCTGAGCTGTAAGAAATTAATAACACATTCAGATGTGGTAGTAGCATTCTTACTGAGTGAAACGCAGTGCTCTATCTCTGTTGCTCATAGTCTGAAGAAATGATGTAGGATGTAGTAGTTACATTGCACGGTACCAGCACTATAGGCCTACATGACTTGGATAGTAATCCTGGTTTGAACATGTCCAGTAAATAACCCTCTTCCTCTGTGAAGGAGTGAGTGGTAAGGAGTGTTTTGTTGTTGATTGTTTTCTTAAGCTCTTCTAAATTCACTGCTGGTGGTTGCTGGTGCATGGAGATAACATCTCAGCATCTCAACGTAGTGAGTTTACCCAGGCAGGCCTAATGTGTGACAGCCTGCTTGGGCCTGAAAATGCACAGCTTCTTAATTTTCTATGAAAAAGCTGATTAATGCTCTAAGAAAGGCTCAGGCTTTCCCCAAGGAACTTCTCTATAACTGATGTCATCTTTGCTAGTCATGTTAGCGGAGAGTTGCAAACCACAACACACATGATGGAAAGGCTCCACCTTTCTGGCACAGTGATTTGTAATCAGTTTCTGAGCATGCCAGGTGGGGTGGCTGGCTCTCTGTATCTCGTCAACAACAAAAAGTTATTCAGCAAATTAGTGCAATACATTGATTTTTTTTTCCAGTGAGGTGTTAGGAATGAAATAAATGTCTTTCATTTCACCTGTGTAGGTGGTCATTACAGCTCTAGATAAAAACAATGTTAATAAAAAGGGACAGTTATTGCCAGTCCAAATGCCAAAAGCAAGAAGTGGTAAATATGGTCTTTTTTATATCATCGTAGGCTACTTTCTCAAGGGTGTTGGTACAAAGAATTCTAGATAAAATTTTAAACTGTTTTTCTCTTTGCTATTGTATACGATATCATACATTATTGACAGAAGTTTGCTGTATATAATGACTATCTCCCTGGTGCAGTCTTTTAACCATGATTCTCTAGGGTATTTTATAGAGTATATATAAAGTCCTGTATTCTGTTAGTCTTCTCTCTTGTTTATGTTGGTTGGCCTGTGCCAGCTGTTCAATTAATACATGTTTTTTTCTCTTGCAGACATGCTGTTAAAGGTGCTAAAAAGCACCATGAAGGAGATTTCACAGAACTGGACAAACAATTATCAGTGGGATCTGAACACAGGAGTAATTTTGCTAAGATTATCACTGTCAGCTTTCATGATGAAAGAACTAAAGAGAACTGAAGTTCAACTCCTACGCTGCCGAAGCAGTCAGTCATGTAGGTGTGTAAAAAAAGTAAAAAGCACCTGCCAGAGGTGGCTACCTCATTTTTATATCTAGCTTCTCCAGTTTTCTCAAGTCTTCAACACTACAAGAAATTGTCTTAGAGGAACAGATGTGCTAGAGAGTAAGTAATGAAAAACAGAGTGTTTCACTTTAGGTTATTCAGCTGAGTATGTTTCATCTGGATAGGCATGATAAGTTGTCATCTGATGAATATTTGCCTGCCTTTTTCAAAACAGATGGGAAATATAGTGGTGTTCCTAGGAGAAAAATATTATTTCTTTGGAAATTTCTGTTGGCCCTTAGCATGGAAATAAAGGAATTACTCTAGATGATTTGAGAAAAATATGCTACAATACTGGCTTGCTGAAGCTGGAGGATCTGAGCCATAGGAAAACTGAGGAAAACCTGACTGGTTAAAAGTCAAATTTCCTTGTTTCTATTTGTAAACATTAATCAAAAGCTTTGCCTGATGTGTTACACTTGTGAGAGGAGTGGAAATATCCCCATTATTCAGCACTTCATCCCCTCAGTTGGTGCCAGCAGAACTCATGGTGTGGTAAGATCTATCCGTAATCACCAGGATGGGGCTCTTCTGGTGGGGAAGAAGTGGCAAGTTGATGATGTAAGTCAAAACTTGCTGGTGGCTGAGGTGAGTTTATGAGTGATTTAAGTAAAAGGTTCATTTTGGCATAGCTGAGACAGCACTATATTTCTTCTTTTCACCTAAAAAATAACAAAAACTTTTTTCTTTGAGAAAATTTGCCATGTATTCTGGGATCACTGCCACAGTGTACAGTCTCATGCAGATGGTTTTTTATCAGTAGTGTGGCTAAGAGCCTTGAGAATCTTATTAGTAAAGGTTAAGGTCTTCAAAAACCTCTAACCCAAATTTTAATCATATTGTTCTTATTCTTCTGCAGATCTACTAGAATTCTTAGGCACATTAGAGACTTTTACACAATAACTAGCAATTCTTGTTCTCTCACAAAGCCCTGTCATGATAGAATTCAAGCCATTTATGATATAATCAATAAGGAATGCTTCTACAGACCAGCACAACTACTTTACTATCTTTTCCTGTAGGAAATTATAACAGCACTGTGAGGATTATTATTCTACAGAGAGCAACTGTGCTCAAACACAGCACCTAATTTTACCGTCAGTTTTTTTTCTGTGTGCACGCACATAGATCTAGTTATAAGTTGTACACAGACCACTTTATGAGTTGTTTTTTTTTTTAATTCATAGCTCCTGAAATTATTTGTATAAATGGTAATTGTCATGGGAGATTTAGAAAGAATGGGGATTCCTGTGTTACACAAAAGTTTATCACTTTGAAATATCAGATCTTCTAATCTTTTTCATATGTGTGGCAAAATCTAAAATTTAAAGTTGTTAGATTTTCTCCTTTGTTCCTATGGGAAAACTGTTCTTGAGCCTGAATTTCAACTCCTCAATAAACGAGAAACTGTCCTCTGTCTTCCAGGGCAAACCCATTCCTGGCTAACTCGTATTTTTTACTGGCAATTGGCTCCCATCTTATGTAACATGTTTGCCCTTATCCCTCTGTGATAGCTCTGAGATTTAGTAGATGACAGAAGTGATTTGTTTTATCTGGGATTAAGGATGGATATAAGCACTGTTTTTCAAACACTGTATCAAGCCTATGGAAAAAATTTTTTATTACTTTTTACATGACTCTGCCTCTGCATCCTCAACCATTAAGGTTTAATTTGGTCCACAGTGAAATGCTTCTTTTGTAACTGTTTCATTCAAAAGTATTTTAACTACAAGTCTTCATAGCCATAAAATCCTTTTTTGTGTAGTGCCAGTGAGTCTGAAAAATCATTGACTGATGTTTCACAAACTGTTTGTAGGTACTCTACTATCTGCAAATGCTACACTAGCAGCTGAAAAATTCCATCTGCCCAGATAGCTCTGTAGGTTAATTCAGATAAGTTTTGGTAGATTTCCCTGGACAGAGAACTACAGAGAACATAAAATTTTCTTGAGTTTGTGTGAGTAGTTCTTAGTAAATTTGTGGCGCAGACATGGACTTTCCAGCTGAAGGGTTGAAAGGTGGTGAAACAGCCAAGTGTATATAGCCTGCTCCAGTCAGCAGGTCCCAAGGCAAGGTAGGAATATCTTGTGCAATGGGAGACAGAGCTGTGCCATCCTCTGGCAGTGTATATATATACTTCAGGGAATTTTATGTATGTGTAAGAAAAAAGAATGTCTTTGGAGCCTTGTTTCACTAAAAGGTTTTGCAGTGCTTGTTGATGTTTGATAATGTAACTTTTTTTTTTTTTCTTCCAAACATCTGTACAGTCTGGTTTATTCTGTCAAATTTCTAGTGTGAAGAGTTTCACATATTTGCAAATTGGGCATGGAAGAGATTTGCTCTGGGCTGCTGATTTTAATGGTGTTATCTGTCATGGCAGCTCTTGTGCCATTTCATATTTAGCTATGTGTTATTACAGATGACAGTGAATAATATGAGAAATTCCTTTGTGTAGTGTTTTCAAAAATTAAAAAAGAAAATGCAGCTCAATGCCATGAAAATAACACAGTCTATTTTGAAAATAAGTACTTAGGGAACTTCATATCTTCCTTTGGAAATGCTTGTTACTGTGAGACCTATGTGTATAGAGACTAACATGACAATTAACTTTGTGTGGGTCAAGTGCAGTCTGCTTGAGTGATGTGATCACTCCAGAGTACTTGCTGACGATTAGTTTCATTGGTATGTGCTGTATTGTAGGGGCACCTGGGAAACCTTGCTGTGATTATAAGACTCTCCAGCCTAGTGCAGGCAAGACCTTGGCTCTTGGTGTACTGCCAGGTGACTTGCTCCTATTCCCTAAGATGAGGAAGAAAGGACTGAATATGAGAAATGAATATGCATCTGGCACGTGACTGGATCCACTTCTTAGCTGTTAGAAGCCTCGCTTTTTATATTGTGTAATACTTATGACAGCAGAAAGATCAAACTTACAGAAGAGGTATTTGTTAGAGCTGGTGAGAAGCAGCCACTTAGCATTGAGTGAAAGGCAGTACAGATAAAGATGCTGCATTGAAAAATTCTGATGAAAACCACACTGAACAGTAGGAAGCATTTAACAATCACTGTGCTTAACTGCCCTGTCATCATTTACATAGAGAGTTGTTCAAAAAGGGGATGGAATTACAATGGAGGAACCTGGCAAAATCCTGAAAGCTGCTCTTCTTTTAGCCTTCAAGCAGGAATGCATCTGGAATGTATATTTCCACATTGTTCTCTATAAAGCTTTAATTTTGAATTCACATATGGTA
The DNA here is from genome assembly GCA_037305975.1 of Chrysolophus pictus. NCBI lineage: Eukaryota > Metazoa > Chordata > Aves > Galliformes > Phasianidae > Chrysolophus > Chrysolophus pictus. Next base: position 48,819,668 of record CM074578.1, read on the forward strand.
CTTAATTTGCATTTTTCATACAGTCATTAATGCTTTGGTGAACTCAAAAGGTCTAGAAAAGTATTCAAAGCCTTGGATACTTCCCAGAAATGTACTGGCCTGGAAATTAGGCTTGAAATCTACAGATAGAAGCTGACCAGGGATTTTGATTCTTTCTTTGTGAGGTATTTTAATAATAGAAGGCTTTTTCTTGGGCTTATTTTATATTTTGGACTAGTTTTCATGCCTCTGAATCACTTTGCTATTGATATTTTTTCACTCATGTTTCTAGTAGAGGCCAAATAGAATGTATCTTGAAGGAAGAGCAGCAGATTTAGGAATTGAAACTACCCTGGAAAAAAGCTCCTGTCTTAATCTAAGTCAGGAAAAGCAAGTTCTGGCCGTGGTAAAGTTGACAATAGGCTGCTATCCACAGCCAGAAGATACAGTGGTGATCACAAGACTTGCAAGTAAGAAGGTAGAACAGCTGAAATACCCAAATAACAGATTCTGCTCGTTTTCAGGGGAGTGCACAAGATCAATGGGATTTACTTGCTAAGTTTGGGATTTACTATTGACCAGACAGCCATCCAGTAGTGGGGACAGGACAACAACTTTAACTAGCAGCTGGCATGCCGTCTTTGCCATCTGGTGGATAGTCATTTGGTAGGAAGATGTGACTAGCTGAAGGCAAATCTTATAGAAAGAGTGTAATCTTTCTTAATTCCCCAACCCAAAATAAATCACAAGATATGAGAAAACTCATTCTCTTTTTTCGTCTACTATTACATGAAGCAGTGAATGCTTTCAGATATGAGAGAGATAGCTGATGAGAGACCAGTAGGACTTCCTCCCTTCATATCCTCACCCAGGGATAGTGCAGTTTCTGTTTTGTGTTGCTCTTGCCTTTTATCTGTGCAGCTGTGATCTTCAGATCTTCATCAGATATCATCAAGCTGCTGGAGCTACTCTGTTGAGTGGGAGTAGGTAATTTGTTAACTGCTTGTCTTGGAGTAAACTACTTGGTCATGCGAGTTAGTCTGACAAAAGAACAAAAAAAAGAAAGTAATTGGTAATTACTCCCTCCATGCCTTCCCTTCTCTCTCTCTCTCTCTTTTTTTTTTTTTTTTTTTTTAAGGGATACCTTTAAAGCAGTGTTATGTACCTATTTAATCACTTAGACCAATTGATGAAATAAAAGCTTTCGTCCCTTGGCCCCTTACACATTATTCTTGTTAATTATTTTTTTAATTTTTTAATTATCCTTTTTTACACTTAACACTTTTTTAATTATCCTTCCATTGTTTTTTCTGATGCCACTTCCATAACTTCTGCATTGGTGACTGTGGACATGACAAATCTAAAAACTTGTCTTAGAGAAGAATTGCTGCTGCTGTGCTGCTTCCAGTGGAGGCATAAAACATAATGGGTGACGTAGAAGTAGTCAGTCAGGAGTTCCCTGGTGGCTCATCTGTTTTGCTATGGGTAATGATCCCTCACTGGCACACGCATGTGCACATGCCTGTGGTCTGATGTATGTGGGGACACACTTGCACAAGTGTGTGCATGTGCTCATTAACTAGCTTGAATTTCACATTAGCTAGCTAATTTTTCAGGATGGCTGATAGCTTATTAGTTGAGAACATGTTTAAGCAGATGGGTTTGTCATATCTCTCCGTAATCCTAACAGAGAGGAGAAGATCTGCAGTATGGAAGAAGAGACTGCAGATTGCAGTGGTCCATGGTTGGTTTCTAGAGGACAAAAAGACTGAATTCATTTTTGCTGTTGGAAGTGTACAATGTGGATGTAGAAATTTTGCTGTTATATACACTGAAATTTACAGAACCTGTATTCACAAAATATAAGTCCCTGCACAACTTCTCTGACCCTCACACCTCACTGTTTTAAGAAACAGTGACCAAATTTGCTGGAAGATAAAGATGAAGTAGAAGTAAAACTTTAAATATGGATGTACAATTGAGAGAAAGGAAAGGAAATGGAAAATATTGTATCTTTCCCTAGGGGCTGGAGATACTATAAACAAAGCATTTTCAGCCTACGTGACAAAAGTAAGTCACGATGCAAAGAAATAACTAGGCATAGTATTTACATCACAGTGCTTATTTATTCCTTAAACTGCATCCACTGCCTGCCTGTCTCCCCCAGCAAATTACTTCAAAAAGATGTTTTGCTATACTAGCGTTCATCAAAATTTTTTGTCAGGCGTCTTATGCAAGGAAGTTCAACCTTTAGTCTGCTTGCAGTGATTGGCCACTATTGTTTACATAAGGGCTTGCTATTTGAGCAGCACACTTGCACACTTATACAAAGTTTGATGATTTTGCTCTTTGATAAGTACTTGCACAGGCACAGCTACCACTAACCACATGGTGCACTCCCCCTTTTATTTGCGTGAGGACTGCCTACAAAGGCAAATTTTAACCAGTATATTTCCTGGGCTGTCTTTTAGCAAATAATAGTCAGTGTACTTTGTCTTCTGCATTTTCCCAACTCCAGACTCTAGAGGACGCTTGTGACTACATTTTTCAAAACCAAAATAATTACTTTCCATGACACCTTATGAACACAAACTGGCATAAAACAGAGAACTCTTATGGCTGAGATTTTTAAGTTGGGTTTTCAGTAGGTCACAGCTTATTTAGGTTGTTCCTACAATGCCTTTGGAAGCCATTAAAACATCACGTCAGTTGTTGTTGTCAGTTGTTTATACATAGAGAAGTAATGTCACAAGAGAAACTGTTTGAAGTGAGCAGAGCTCCCTTCTGCTTACTCACAGTTATGTGGTGCACACCTGTGAGAGTCTGACTATCTTCTGGTCGCAGAAAAGTGCATTTTTGTAGCATACTATGGAATGGATTGGGTGCTGCAGGGCAGTAATCCAATATGGCATTGATTTTTGTTATGTAATATTTGGTAATCTCAAGTTAATAAATAGCTTATGCCCCTACAAAATGTATGTCCTAAAACTTAGCTGTTCTATTTCCAAGTTCTCCTCTGTTCCTAGATCTGCCTATCAAATGAGTAAATTATTTTTTAAATATTAGCAACCGGGCAGCGCATACAACTGCCTGGGTTTTCTTACTGCAAAGGGAATGAAGGTTCCCTTTGTCCTTAAAATTTGCTCTCTCACATTTATCAAAAAACTTAGTCACAAACTCTTTTCATTTCTCTCATGAAAATCCCAGGAGCCGTTCCTAGCAGTAAGTAATACAATGAAGAAGAATTGGCCATGCTGAACTTTCAGGTGGAAATGAGTTTGAAGGCTCAAATCTGGGCAGATTCCTGGCTATTTTCCAGGAAGAAAATGAGAATAGTAATTATGAAGAGCAGACAAGAAAGGATAAAAAGATGAAGAGATGAACACAACGCACTAGTTAAAGGAAATGGTATTACTTAATTCTGAAATGGTACAGTAATCTAACCTCTGATGAATTGGAGGTAAGGGGTAGTGGTGAGAGTTCACATAGTACAAAAGAAACAGAAGACTGAGATGTGAGATAAGACAAGCATAAAAAGAAAGACTGTAATTTTAAGTGAGTTCGGATTCTACCTTATGTTTTTTGCCATTGTAACAATAGATAATAAATGAAATGCAAATGGGGCACTTAACTAACAACTATTTCTTGCACAGCTACTATGTCAGTAATTCAACCTGTGTGTGATTTGAAATTAGATCTGATCCAGATTCATGATCAGAATATTTTAAATCCAATTAACTAAATCACAGATCCTAATGTAATTACTGTTAATATCTCCTGATACTAAAGGATGTGTACAAGATCAAGATGCATGGCTTAATACAGACCTTAACTCTCCAGAGGAGAAGAAAAAGATATGGAAACAACTGAGTAATTTTGCAATTTATTATTTATTTTGAATGTGCAGAGTCATTTTTTTTCTGGGATTTTTTTTCCCACTGTTGTCAGTTTAATGACTTTGTGAATAAATGTGACACCCCTCCTCCACCCTCAACCCCCTCCCCCCCCCCCCCCAAGCCTTCTCTAAGTGAACGGTTTCTAATAAAGTTGTAACAGATCAATCACCAAAAGGTCTTGGCAGAAAAATCGGTAGGTAATAAAAAAGATAAAGGACACTGAAATGATGGGAGTGACACGTGGTGGGATATTAGCTTTATGAAGACAACTTTGTCTAATAAGAAAAGTTAGGTAGTAGTACCACATGGGAGCAAGTGGAGGCTTCCTACCACTGCCAGAAATGCTTGATGCCATTTCTGAGTACAAAATGTTATGGTGGGAATGGCAGGTGCTTTCAGTAAGAGATGCTCTATAAGTGTTAGATGTGCTTAAACCAAATTAAGTGGACATGTCAATTATGAAAAAACTAAGGATTATCTGTCTGTTAAAAAGGTGATGGCTGGACTTGCATCTAAAGTGCTGACCTGGGCCCAGACAATGTTTCCACTCCAGAGCCACACCACAGGCTATCCAGTGTTCTGTGTTCCCCACAGCAGACTCTGTTCTCCTTATGCCTGGTGTTACACTGTGAATGGTATTGCATTGTGATTTGAATATGCTGATAATGATGGAAATGTGAAACAAAATCAAGACCAGCCTAACTGTATGAATTGATGAATCTGTTGGAACAAGTTGTCCAATAAGATTGTGGATGCCCTAACCCTGGAGGTATTCAAGGCCAGGCTGGATGTTGCTCTGGGCAGCCTGGTCTAGTAGTTGGCGACCCCACACATAGCAGGGGGGTTCAAACTAGATGATCACTGTGGTCCTTTTCAACCCAGGACATTCTATGATTCTATGATTCTGCAAGAATTTGTGTGCAAATATGTGGAAGAGCATATTGCCCTGTAGAAACATGCAGTCCATATTATTCCAGATGGTGCATATATGTTGAGTAGGGGAGATGCCTGCCATTTTCTTGCAAGACAGCTGCACAAGTGTTGTTTTTTTTTTTACAGTTGACTCAATTGATTTGTTTCCAGCTTTGTTCATCTGCATCTCACTACTCATTCTCTGATGCTCCTTTTCCCTCTAGCTCCTTCTTTTCTTGCCTGCAGCTTTCCCTCTCATAGCTGCTACCATGGCTGCTCTCTTGCTCTGCATTCCTTTGTCTTGCATCCTTCTCCTTTCCTTCTCTTGCCTTCTCCAAAAAGTTCTTCACTCTTTTTAAGACAAATAGATCAAACCTCTCCTGTCTGTTACCTCATGGGATGACACCTGAACCATCTCATTTGCAAGGTTGCCTCACTGTTCGTACATTTTTTTTCCTGATTTTTATTAGGTGATAGTGGGAGGTGGGAGTTGCTGTCTTTGTTTCTCCCCAGTCTTCAATTTAAGATACTTTTCCCTCCTTTCCCTACTCCTTCTCTTTCTTTAAGTAGCACTGCTTATGATTTTTCCTCTTTTCTTATTCCTGGTGCTACCAACGTTTCAGCCAGCTCCTAATCAGTTTTGCACCCCAGCTTCAATCTTTGGCCTCTCTTTCTACACACGGAATTGTCTATTGTCATAACTAACCTCCACATACCAGTAAGACAGGTTTTCTTAGGAACCTTCTGTCTCACTGCATTTGCCTTCTAAGGTTGGTTCAAAGCTGTTTCAAATTCTTCAGAAATGATGTGATATATATAAAGACTTGTTTCATTACTTGTCCACAGAATAACTGCAGGATAAAGCTTTACAAAAATCCATGAAGAATATGATCCTAAAAAACTACATACATGTTAAGTAGCTAATCAGTGGTAGGTAGATTTCTGATGTTTTGGGCATAGTCCTAAAAGTTGGGGATTTTTAAAATTATTACTCTTTATTTTTCTTATTTTATTTCACAGTGTTGGATCTACCCTGCCAACAGTTACTGTAATCTGGAATATGGCTGTTTTCTGTGATGGAGGTGGACTTTTTCTTCAAGCAATGCATTCTGTAGCAGTACACTGTATCTACTGTACTGCTGGGGTTTTGTAGTTTGAAAAAGGTCTTTCTGAAAGTATGAAGAGAGAACATGGGAAATGATGAGGGAACTGTAGCTTTGCTTCCAACATTTTGCTTTTGAGACAGATAAGTGTACTACCTATTAGTAAAAGGCGTCTTTAGGAAATACAAAAAGGAAACAAAATCTGGTTTTGAACACAGAAGATTAAACTTTTAAGAAACTAATCTCCTCTACAAAACTTTTCTTTCTTCCCACATTCCTAATTCAGTAGAATGAGATACCAACAGGGATCATTTCTAATGAATGGAAACATATAAATTGAGGATAGCCCTACTGATTGAAACAAATTGATTCTACAATGGATTGGCACAAAAGAATTATATTTGAATCCTTATTTGCTAAAGAGAAGAGGCAGATAAGCAGTACTTCCAGTTGTCAAACTATCTTATTATATTAGTGGTAGTAGTATTTTTAAAGAGGATTTTTCTTTTCTCCATAGCTCATTTTTACTGTTGTTGTTGCTTTTTCAGTGTGTGGTCTTAATGATGAATTTGTAACATTTATGTTTATTTGCATGGCAGGGCCTGAACTGCCATAGGAAAGCATAATATTTTTAAGGGAGAATTAACAGGAGAAGAAGCTGGATCATAGAAAAGGAACTAAATTATTCACATTGTCTCAAACATCAGAAAATTATATTTCAAAAATCCTGCAAGCACATTACTCTTTTTACAAATGGTCTCTTTCTGCAACTTAGTATTTTTTTTTTCTGTCACCAGTCTCTCTTTTATTTCAGAATAATACAATGAAGACTTCACAGTTTTATATTCTGACTTAACCCTTCCGAAGTGAATTGCCAACACAAAAACAGAATGTGATTGTCAAGAGAAAAGCCAGTGTAAGTACTGATTTTGCAGTGAATTTAAATATGAGCACTGCATTGTCTGAGACTTTCAAAACCAGACTGCTGACAGATAAATAGAACTTTATGTGGCTAAGGTTTATTTCTAAGTCAATTTTCACTCATTACAGGGGTGACTCAGTAAAAAAAAAAAATAGTTCTAGTTTTAAATGCATGTTCACAAAATGTAAGTACTGGTCTAGTTTTAAATGTGTGTTCAAAATCAATTTGACTAATCATGACTTTAATAACATGGATGAAATGAAGCTAAAATACAGAGTTGCTATTTTCCTTAAAATGATATGTTTAACTTCAAAGACACAGAAATCTTGAACAATTAATTAATTGCATTAAAAAAGGGGTGGCCAGCAGGGAGAGGGAGGTGATTGTCCACCTCTACTTGGCTCTTGTGGGGCCCCATTTGAAATACTATATCCAGTCCTGGGGCACCCAGCACAAGAAAGACATAGAGTTCTTGGAACGAGTCCAGAGGAGGGCCACTAAGATGATCAGAGGCCTGGAGCACCTCTACTGTGAAGAAAGATTGAGGGAACTGGGCTTGTTTAGTGTGGTGAAGGGAAAGCTCTGGGGAGATCTCATTGTGGCCTTCCAGTACTTGAAGGGAGCATATAAACAGGAAAGGAAGCGGCTGTTGACGAGGGTGGATAGTGATGGGACAAGGGGGAATGGTTTTAAACTGAGACAGAGGAAGTTTAGGTTAGATATTAGGAGGAAGTTTTTCACTCAGAGGGTGATGAAACACACTGGAACAGGTTGCCCAAGGAGGCTGTGGATGCCCCATCCCTGGAGGCATTCAAGGCCAGGCTGGATGTGGCTTTGGGCAGCCTGGTCTGGTGGTTGGTGACCCTGCACGTAGCAGGGGGATTGAAACTAGATGATCATTGTGATCCTTTTCAACCTAGGCCATTCTATGATTCTGTAACCAAAGTCAGCCCTACAGCCAGGTACCCACTTTCATGTTTATTGCTGAACTTACACTGATTAGATTTATTATGCTGCATTTGACTTGTTGAATATTGTTTTTGTTTTTAAGACCAAGAAAAAGCCAGACAGTCCTTGATTGAATCATAGTTTACATCCCCTTTTTCCTCCTAATGCAATGGAACTGGATAACAGGAAAGTTTCCTTGCTCATTTCAAGCCTTCCTTTTTCTTTTTGTCTGTCTGTCTGTCTCTCTTCCTCCTGCAGCTTGCTTTTAGTTCAGAAATCCTCGTAGCTTTCTCGCTGGAATCCACAAGTGCTCTTCAGCCTGTCAGACCTCCTGCCACCCTCTGTGTTTATGCATCTGGCATTTTAGGCTTTGGATGTATGAAAGCTTCTGCAAACAGCAGTCAGATCTCTGAAATTGCAGTATATTCACAGTGAATATGCTTATTTCTTTCTTCATGTAACTCAGTTTCTGACTGGTATTATGTGTAGCTTGCATTTTGGGCAGTAGCAACTTTTCCTCTCATTCTCAGAGAAGCTTAATTGCCTCTCATATTTCTCTCAAATAATGGGTTATCCTTTCAAAAACTGATTATAGTATAAAATCCATCCCTAAGTATAATAATTACATGTATTCAAAGCATATTACAAATATCCAAACTTTGAATCCAAGCTGTAAAATGATATAATCATGATAAATATGGCTAGAATGATCCTTGTGAGATCCTCTGGCCCCTCCTTCTCTTAAGACAGATTCAGTTATACTGAGAGCCTTCTTTGTAGGTGTTTGTATGTGCTGCTCTTAGTAGCATCCCACCCAAGATGGTCTGTCGACTTCTAACATGATCCTCTATTCTCCGATTATCCTTCTAATTAAACAGATCCCTCCTTCAGCCATTTATCTTACATCTTCTTTTCTTAATTTAAATCCATTTTTTACATTTTTTTCACCAGTGAACACAAAACACAGTTCTTCCTTTCCCTTTTACATATCTCAAAATCATTATACTATGTTTTTAAATCTTCAAATCTTCTTTTTGGTAAACTGAACTTCAGCTCTCCTTTTTTTTCCTATTTTTTTTTTTTTTTTTTTGAGATGGAGGGAGGGGAAGGTGTTCATATATATATATATATGTATATAAACCTTTTTTTTCTTTTTGGACACTTTCTGATTCACTACTTCATTGAAGATTGACAGCCTAAAGGAAATGATGTGTTGACTGATCTCTAGTAGCTTTTTTGAGGTGTGTGAAAAGCTTGGACAGAAGAAGCTCCACTTTATAGGTAAGCGGGCTGCAAGCTGTTTTCTTTTAAACAGCATTTCTGATTAGTTGCTTTTTCTCTATTTTATAACTATGCACTTGATTGTTTCTATGTAAAAGCAACAGTTACTACTTGCTTTTATTGCATGCTTTATGTGCTTATATATGCTCCAGTTAATGACTTCAAATTTGAAATAATTTACAGTTCCCTGTTCCTCTGAGACAATTATTTTTCTGTCCAATCATGAGGACTCAAAAGCATGGGATGAGTTGAGCAAGAGACTTGAAAGATTCTCAATTATATAGGAGATGAGCCTATTAAATTACCAATGCAGAGTCATAATTTCCTTGGGATGACTTATACTTGTTACCAAAGAAAAAATAGTCTTGGGCAAGTGTTCTACTAGATGCAGAGTAAAATCTTATTCAGCACACTGAAGCACCTGGCCATTAATCAGAAGTGGAATGAATCACAATTTTCTGTGTGCTATGAGTTTCTTAATCCCACTGAAAGTCATCTCTGAGTTCTATTCCTTGCCTAAACTCATCAGCCTTTGCCTCTAAGGAAGCAAAGCTTCTTCTCTTTATCCCTGGCCTCTTTTGCTCCTAAATGGCAGTGAGGTAACACCTTCAAGCAAAATGGAGCTGTAGAATCATAGAATCACAGAATGGAATATTCTGAGTGGAAAGTATCATTAAGTCCAACTCCTAGTTAACTAACCTACCAGCTTCCTGCAGCTTACCTAGGACCTTGGGTGCCATCAGTCATTTTGTTACAACACACCCTATACAGCTGATGTTAATGTGATTTTCAGAAAACTACTACTGTGTGTGCCAGTCTCCTTGTCTAAGGTTAGAATCTGTCCTTTGTTTACTGGAAAGCTGCAGTATCCTTTTATTTTCTATGACTTGTTCCTATCGGCTCTTGTTCAACCTACTGTTATGAAGTGGAAAATTCCATCTTGGGACTGTCAGTGATATAGAAGAATTAATAGAAGTTTGAGTTTCTGTGTGATCTGTGGGAAAGTTTTATTATTTGGCTGTAGATTACATGTGCAGCTAGAAAATAGGTTTTATCCCTTTTCCTTTGTACTGGAGGATTTTCCATGTGTATTTCAACTCCTGTTCTGGACACAAAGTTTTTACTACTTTCTATAGGACTAACTAAAAATTTTTGAGTGATTTTTTTTCACCTGTGAAATTCTGAAATTTCTGCTATCACTTTGCTTTCACAAATTGTCTTTTTAACTAGTGATAACGTCAGACACAGAATCACAGAATGGTATGGGTTGGAAAACTTTTCTCCTTTTGAGGGCTTCGGTGGATCCACTGACACCGCAGTCCCCCAGTCGGGGTCATAATGAATTGAACTTATCTATTGCAAATCAGATACTGCTGATAAGATTCTCTTTGCAGTGCCTACACAGCACTACTGTGTATGCATGTAAATTATTCTCCTGGATTAGTACCTTTTTGATTGACTTGATTTTGTTTTTAAGTTACGTTATATTTTAAGATCAACAATGCCAAATTAGAAGATGTTTTCCCTGGACTAACTATTTCCACTGCTCAAAGCAGGTAACATCAAGCACCTGGAGACAACTTTATATCTCTTTCAATAAATAAAAAGTTTGTCTTTAAAGTCAGATTACATTTTGCCTTAAAACCTTTTCATAAATGGATTTTTTTTCCTGCTTAAAAGACAAGTCAGTAAAGATTTATTATAACTTCTCTCAAGAGATGTCTTGCTTCTGTAACTCACCTCCTTAAAGAGATAGTCACAGAAACGATAGGTGTATTCTACACAGGAGGTTTGGAAAATTATTGCCATTTTTTGAATTACTACTATGCTTTGAATTTGAATGTATCTTTAGATACTAACCCCTTTACTGCTACATTACGTTTTATGCTAGAGGTCACCTCTAACATTTTTAATACTCTAATGTTAAGTCTTTCAGGGGATGGGGGGCTGTAGTCATTTATTAAATTTGATTTCTCATAGCAGTGCACTTATGTAAAGCAGGCCTTTAGCAGGAGACGATACAGGGCATACCGAAGAATTGAGCTATGAGAATTTTATGGATGTGAGATTGAATAAGGACTTTCTGGTGTGAACAGTATCATTCCTGGCATGTGTGGTCCAGAATGCTCTGTCAGGGAGAGCTTGGTAAAAAAGTCAGAAAAAAGCTCTGGCTGTTTCCCTCCATGGGGACAGTGAGCAGTTTTTACATTGTTCAAACTTCTTACATGAGCAAGATACTGTCAAGTTTAATCTTTTCTTTGCTCAGTTTTCTGCAAGGAACACAGAAGCAGTCACCTGTAAGGAGCAGAGCTGCATCCCCATTCTGTCTGGTTTGTGGCAAGAGGAAGAAGGCCCTCTACATGTATGAAAGCTCACACTACATTTGTATCTTGGGACCACATCAAGTGTACGCATACAGCTGAGTGCAGTGCATTATAGGAAGAAACACACTCTGCTCTGATATGTCTTTGGTTTGCAACTCAACAGTAGGGACACTGTGTTTGAAAGCGGCTTTTTAATTGTCTTCTGAGGTTCTTTCCACTGGTGCTAGTAGATGATTCCAATGGTCACGACTCTGTGCCAGCATAGGTGTCCACAGTCTCTTGAGTCCTTTGAACAGCCAGTGTTTAAATTAGCACTGATCCATGTTTCCTGTTTTTACATTCTTAAAATGAGTTTGCTCTAACTAAAATGACTTGAGTTCAGTGATGTCATTCCTGCACCAGCTTGCACTGCCAAAGCAGTGGAAAAGATTAGCCTTCAAGACCTTTTACTACATTTATCTATTTCATTTAGTTAAAATAAAATGTTTATTATCGGAGCTATTGTTGTTGTCTGTAGCACATCCAACAATGCTGGAAATGCTGTACCGTAGAGTAAATCATGTTCTGTCCAACTGACTAGAGGTTCTCAGAGTCCTTGCATCTCTTGCAAAAACTATTTAGTATTCAGATGTGCTTGAACTTTGCTTCTGACACTTCTGACAAGCAAGGAGGAATGAAATGGGCAAACAGTAGTAATTTCTATATGACTCTCAGTGGGTATGCTTATACTGAAATACTAGTAGGAGAGAAGGAGGCTGTTTGTCAGGGATGTTCACTGGGAAATATCTTGAGTGATGGGCTGAGTGATGAACGTATTGCATGTGGGCAAATGTTATGGCAGTGGTATAAATCATGGAAAATATGGCATGGTGTAGCACAACCTAAGTAAGTCATAGACTCCAGTGTTATGGATTGGCTCCAAAAAAGCTGATTCATTCTTTGAGTCTCTGGCAGACTCATGCTGCTTGACTGTGTGTATCTATTGCTTACAAAGCAGGATTTGGTCAGTGGGCTAGTGAGTAAAATTTACAATTCCAGAAACCTGAAATAGAGGAATGAGTCTTTAAGCAGGCATATGTTGCACATCTTACCAAAGACAACTGTTTGCTACAAAACCAGTGCATTGTAGATGTTAACCAGTCTCACTTGTTAAACCTGGCAAACAGCAGAAACCTTTGTTTCAAAAAAAAACAAACCCAACAAATGGATCAGGCCTTGCAAGCTTATATGCTATTTTGGAGTTTATCATAAAGTTGTATCACTGTGCAGTAATATCATTTTAATTATAAAGCTCATGTACCCTTATACCCTATAATATTATTGTAACATCTCTACTTTCACCTAACCCCAGGCATCTAAAATAAGTGAGGGTTACAATAAAGGCCAAAGCTGTTGAATTTCCTTCATCACTTTAACTTTAAAATAATACTCAGCTAAATTGGTACAGTGTTCTCCTGGGACATAAATAACATAGGATTCAACTGCAGGCCAGATAGCTTAGGGAAGAAAAACACCCAATGATCACTGAAGGGTTCATTCTTAGATCAGCAGGGGCATGCACAAAACCTATTTGAGCTAATAGGTTTGCAGGCACAAATCTGGCCACTTACACAGAATTGTGTTTACTACATTCATATTTCTTCATAATGAGTATCTGCAACTTTTCTCTAAGTCAATAGAAGATGTATTTTACATGCTTGGGACATACTACACATCCGTATAAATACGTACAGAATGAATTAGGCCCCATGCCCCCAATCTTGAGGTGGTCAATACCCATGCCCTTTCTCTCCAGTGGAATCTGAGGATGCTCAATTTTTAGCTAAATGGAACTAATAAGCAATGAGGCGAGATATTTTTAGCTGCATGAACTTGAATCATTAAATGCGGAGAAGGCTACTATGAATTGAGGTATAAAATGTTACCTTCACAGGAAGGGATTTGCCTTGGATTTTACACACAGAATTTAATAAAGGTGATACTGTAAAGGAGAGAATATGTACATATACCTATATAAAGATTCAGAGAAAAAATTATATGACTATATATACGAGAAATAATTCTCATTTAAATTCTGTTTTGTTTCATGAGCAACTTATATAGCTATCATTTCTTTCCCCCTGTTTATTGCCTGTTATTTGTACTGCAGACTACATTAACAGGTAGTTTTCTTGCACTGGCAGATCCTCAGATGTGTAGTAAGAGACCATTTCTGTCTTTCAAAAGCTTAATATGTGTGTATCCTGCTGAATTCTCCAGGATTTTTTGTGGGGAGGTGAGTTGTGTTTTGTTTATGAGAAACTAGTTTGATAAAAATCTAAGTCTTTCTTGAGGCAGCAATAATTTTATGATACAATCAAGCAACAAATTCAGAAACCAGTGCTTTCTTGTAACATTTGCTAATTTTTGCTGACTGTGATTAAAATCCTTTTATCTTGCGAAAAGTAACCCAGATACACTGTACTGAGCTATACAGTTTGTGCAAGATGAGCAAGTTATTACTATATAGACTGGAATATGTAACATTACCTTCCTAGCCTGCAACCAATGATGTGTAAAAGTAAATTTACATTCCAGAATAGCTCTATTAACTTTACATAGGAATGTGTATTTTCAGCAAATTCTATGGCACTACTCTTGCACACAAAATTATTCATATCTATAATTTCCTGCCAGGCTCCTGATGTTTGTACCACCAGGGATATGGATCACAGCTCTTCTAAAGAACAAGGGAATCAATTCTTAGTAGACTTTTTTTTTTTTTTTTTTTTTTTTAATGCTACATCTGGTCTAAATATTAAATAACAATTCTTAATTACTTCTTTTCATGATTTGTGTTTAAACCTATAAACTTGTTGCTACATGATGTGCAGGCTATTTTTTTTTTCTTTTTTTAGAATAAAGAAATTGATTTGGGGTCTAAAGGAATCTAAGAAAAAACTACTAGCCAAATATGTACTACAAACCAATAAAAAAATAATTGACATAGAACACCAATTAGAACTGTTTTTTTTCCTGTCCAACTGATGATACAAAGTGAGTATCAACAGATGTTTAAAAAAAAAGAAAATGGATTTAAGAAGCAATTTTTCAAGCTGAAAATAACAAGTTTTGGCATACTCTGGGATGGGTATCAGTTTCTCTTCTCATTAGAATAAGTGGGCCTCAGAGAGTAGCAGAATAACCACCTTCCCTCCAAATCCAGGTGGAGACAGATTCCTTTTACTTCATCTAGAATATCACAAGTTCATTGGGCCAGATGACATCCACCTGAGGATGCTGAGGGAGCTGGTAGAGGTGATTGCCAAGATGTTTCAACCATCTATTAGTGTTCCTGGTCAACTGGAGAGGTCCCAGAGGTTTGGAGATCTGCCAATGTAACTCCCATTTACAAGAAGGGTTGTAAGTGGGATCCAGGGAACTACAGGTCTGTCAGCCTGATGTCTGTGCCAGAAAAGGTTATGGAATAGACCATTTTGAGTGAGATCACATAGCATATGTAGGCTAACTAGGGGATCCGGCTCAGCCAGCATATGCATTCATGAAAGGCAGGTCCTTCTTGACCAACCTGATCTTCTTCTTTGATCAAGTGACTCAGCTAGTGGTTGAGGGAAAGGCTGCTGACGTAGTCTACCAGACTTCAGCAAAGTGGGAGACACTGTCTCCCACAGTATTCATCCGGGGAAGCTGGCAGCCTGTGGCTTGGATGGGTACACTCTTTGCTGTGTAAAGAACTGGCTGGACAACAAAACTGGTGAGGGATCTGGAGCACAAGTCTCATGAAGAGTAGCTGAGAGAACTGGGATTGTTTAGTCTGGAGAAGAGGAGGCTCAGGGGAGACCTCATCATTCTCTACAAATACCTGAAAGGAGGTTGTGGTGAGGTGGGGGTTGGTTTCCTCTACCGCATAACTAGTGATAGGACAAGAGGGAATGGCCTCAAATTGTCACTGTGAAGTTTCAGTTTGGATATTAAGAACAATTTATTCTCCGGAAGAGTGGTTGGGTGCTGGAATGTGCTGCTCAGGGTGGTGGTTGAGTCATCATTCCTGGAGGTGTTGAAAAATATTTAGATTTCATACAAAGGGACATGCTTTAGTGGGAAAATATTGGTAGTAGATGGACAGTTAGACAGTTAGATCTTTTCTCCTTTTCATAGAACAGGTAGAAAGACTTTTAGTTGTCCAGTCCCCATAAAAATGACAATTTTCACAAACAGTTAAATCAAAACCACAGTCTGTGTATAACAATAAGATGTCTAATACGGGATCACTGAGCATATGTTTTTTATGAGCAATTAAGCATTAGGTTGGAATGAAAAGTTTTCTTAAAACACCTTCAATTCATCAAAGCAGAAAGAGTCCTTGCAATTATCTTGTCTCAACTTTAGAAAACATCAACTTCAAAGTATGCTATTTCTCCATAACTCTTGTAGCTGTAACCTTTTCAGTTACTTTACTTTGTCCTATATAAGTCTCACCAGCAGAGTAACTAATGGATAGTTAGCACCAAAATGGTGTTAAAAAGTAAGAGACCCTTTGGTTTAAGTATTAAACAGGCTTTTCAAATGGGGTGGGCTCTAAGTGTCAGAAGTTTTAGTATCAAGGAATTTCTTTCAGTATGTGCACTTTGGGTAAGTGGTCAGAATGGCTCAGAACTGCATCCTGCTCCTGGAAGCACCCAAGACATAGATAATTTCAGCATTTGGTGGGAAGAGCTTTAGCCCAAGTACAGAGGGAACTTGCTCTCCTCATATGGGTTCAATGCTCTGGTCTTTTTCACCTCTCCACTTTTCCTACTTACCATGGAGTAGGCAAGAAGCAGCTAGAAAGAAGAAGGTTGGAAACTGCTTAATAGAAAAACTACATACTTTTTCCTAATTATTTATTATTCTTGATCCCTCCTGCAATAAAATTAAACCAGAATTCATGTATTTCTGAATGTGTGCCATTTGAATTTAGATCTGGAATTCAGACATCAATTTCACTCCAGGAAAATTTATGAGGTCCTGCATTCTCAGAAATGTTTTTTGTGAGATTACACATAATTTTCAAGTTATTCAGCTAATCAAAATACTGTTTCTAACGCTGTAACAGTCTGTATTCAGCAATGTTTCTTCCCCAGTTATTTGACTCTATGGTCTTACATTTCTTGTGTTCACCCACATTCATTCATTCTGCATTATAGGCTTGTTCCTAAAGAAATCAGAGAGCCTGTGGTTTGATTGAAAGTTACTGCACATCTCAGGAGTAGATTTAATTTGAGTGATATTCACTATAATCCAGTTTTATATGATGCATTAGAAAATAAAGCTACAGCAGAGTATCTACAAGCAATTTTTGTGTCTTATTTGAAGAAAAGAAATCTTAGCAGAAGAAAGCATAGAATTAAACTGCTTTTTTGTACTTTAATACCAAAGTCAAAGGAAAGAAGAGAAGAGGAGAGAAGAGGAGAAAAAAGAAAAAAGAAGAAAAGAAAAAAGAAGAAAAGAGAAGAAAAGAAAAGAAAAGAAAAGAAAAAAAGAAAAGAAAAGAAAAGAGAAAAAAAAAAGAAAAAAAAGAAAAAAAAGAAAAAGGGTGTTGGTCATAAACAGCCTTCTGTCAGCTGTTAAAAACTGGGATTGTTGGTTTGGTAGCAACATTATTTCAGGTAAATGAGAAGGCAGAACTGTAAACAAATTGAAATGTTCGATTCCCCAGCTGAAATGTGGGTTGGTGCCTGGTATTTATAGCTTAGTACATTCTCATTAATCCATTCTTTTAACTTTTTTTTTTCTTTTAAAACTCCCTAAGAAAGAACACTAGCAACATATATTTGTTGCTTCTAAGTATTCTGTTATTTTTGAACAATTATGTGGTAACATACATTTTTCTTTCCAAAGATCTCATGCAGTTTTTACTTGTATCGTACCATGGAAAAGAACCACTGCATTTCTTAAACTATTAACAAATACTCTAAATGATGAAAACCTACTGAAGCCAGCAGGAAACACAATCCAGCAATTACACAGTAGCTATAACTTAGATTTTTTTTAAATTTGGATTCAGTGAATGAGTAGTAGTTATTGTAATTAGATCTTTGAAGAAATTTTTGATAACATTTGGCTGTTCCTGACATAGCTGAACACTTGCCTATAAAGTTAATCATCTGTCACTGAAAGAATCTATGTACTCTAACCAAATTTATTATCAACCTCAGATTCATATAAAAACATTTAAAATGATCTATTAGTGTTATTTTGGCCACAGAATCTGTAGAAAAAAAAAGTCATTTTACCTTTTTATATCTTAGTAAAAAAGTACAGTAGAAAGACTTACAGTTGTATCCATAATCTCAGAAATGCATGACTCAGCCTAGTCAAGTTGAAGTAGTGACAGCAATTCCTTTGTTCTCAGTGTGATCTAGCTCATGTGTCTGTCTTCAGAACATGTCTAGACTGATAGATAATTGTTTTTAAGAAAATTTAATTGTAAAGGTGTTTCCTGCAAAATCTGAGTCTGCACGTGTGGTTTTAAAAGTTCAAAATTAGATGTTCTGGAAAGCCAACATTGCAGAAGCTGTGTCAAATATGGTCAGTAAGATATTTTATATCCTGGTCTAATTGGAGTAAAGACCAACATAAAAAAATCTGCTGTTGGAGGGGTTGCATCACTAGCAGTAATAGATTCTGTAAGCTAGTGAAAGACCTGAATGTAATACTTCATTTATGGTTAGCACAGATGTAATGAGTAATGACAGTATAGAATTTATTACAAGATGTTGAAAACAAATTTATTTTGTAACCATTTCTGTTTTGAAAAATTGTATTTAATTATTTCAGTTACCCAACAGATTACATTTGGACAGTTCATTCCTCAGAACTGTCTCAGAGCTTATCAGTTAAGACAAGATCATCATTGACCTATGTTAACTTTAATGCTATGAAAGTTGCATTTCAAGAGCTTCAAGCTTTTCTCTGCTTCTCTGCAGCATGTTTAGTCAAGAGACTATGTTTATACTGTCTGTTTGCCTTTACTTGCTTTCACCATACACTGGAAGGCTTGCATAGCTGCTGGAAGTAACTGACAGATGAGTACCTGCTAGGAGGTGGATCTATCTGCAGGGTATGTGCAGCCCCACAGTTGTTCACCGGGGTCTTTTTAATGTTGAACTGAGCATTAAAGAAGCACTGAGGAAAGCTACATTTTCATTTCTGAATGTGAGGTTTACTTAACAATTTTGAGGAACAGAGACACCCTTAACAAATTAACTTAACCTTTAGATGTAACTTAATTTACAGTTGAAAAACAGTTTCCTGGAATGCTTCCAATTAGCCTTGATAGAGACCTCAGTCAATACTTCTGGAGTCAATCATAGAATCATAAAATGGGTTGGATTAGAACAGATCTTAAAGATCCTCGAGTTCCAACATATCTTTCACAAGATCAAGTTGCCCCATCAACCTGGCCTTGAACACCTATAAGGGTTGGGACATCCATTGGATTTCTGAGTAAATTATTCCAATGTCTCTCCACCCGAAGGAATACCTTTGATTGTTCCTGTAGGATATATATCTCTTGGAATGGGTCCAGAGGAGGGCCACTAAGATTATCAGAGGGCTGGAGCACCTCTCCTACGAAGAAAGTTTAAGGGAACTGCACTTGTTTACTGTGGAGAAGAGAAGGCTCCAGGGAGACCTCACTGTGGCCTTCCAATATTTGAAAGAAGCATATAAACAGGAGGAAAAATGACTGTTTACAAAGATGGAAAATACTAGGACAAGGGGGGATGGTTTTAAACTGAGACAGGGGAAGTTTAGGTTAGATATTAGGAGGAAGTTTTTCACTCAGAGGGTGATGAAACACACTGGAACAGGTTGCCCAAGGAGGTTGTGGATGCCCCATCCCTGGAGGCATTCAAGGCCAGGCTGGATGTGGCTCTGGGCAGCCTGGTCTGGTGGCTGGCGACACTACACATAGCAGGGGGGTTGAAACTGGATGATCATTATGGTCCTTTTCAACCCTGGCCATTCTATGATTCTGATTCTAAATTCCCTTGAATAAACAAAACCAAAATGTCAATATGTTTTTCAATATTTTTTGAAAATACCTATTTGTCTTCTGTTCTTTGAAGACCTTTGGACTTATCAGTGATTAGCTTCATAAACAAAAGTAGAGAAAGTAGTTTTGCCAGATACTTAGATGGTGTTAATATCTCCTAAGCGACAAGACGGATATAAATCTACAATTCTCAACACAGTGTAATGCTGCATCTAGAGGTGTGTTAATTATAAATATGACATCCAGTATTGGCTGATGCTTAATAGAAGTAGTTATCTTCCACTTCACATAATAATTATAATGAATGTTGTGAATTTTGGGAAGTTTGAGCCAGTAAATGAAAAAGCATAGCCTTTCTTAAATTCACAAAAAATGACAAAATATAGGAGGCTATTTTTTTGCCATTGGCATGGCTATGTCAAAAATGCATGATCAAATATGGGAGTCAAAAAGACAACTTTGAATTTCTCAGCCAGGATGAAATGAATACTTAGATTGCTGTAATGCAAGTTTTGTTGTGCTTGTTTTTTTTTTTTTTTAATTATTATTTTAATTGCTAATAGTCATTAAAAGTTGAAATAAGGCTGTAGAGAGCATTTATTAATTTGGATTCACTTATATTAATCTGTAAAACACTCTTAGTTTTGTTGGTTCTAAAAAGAAAACAAGTGAGACCTGAAGTCTAATCTGGACAGCTCAAGGTTGGGAAGGCAAAGATAATTTCAGAGAAAGGTCTGCTCCTCTGCTCCTTCTCTTCCCAAACTCAAGAGGTGGTCTGGTGTAATGGTTAAAAAAAAAAATTGTGACAGTATTTCTGAATCTTGTGAGAAATTGGTCTGATACCTTTAATTTTGTGAAACTCATCTGAATACTTTTTTGAAATACTCAAAATATTCCTGTTCATGTTAGAACACAGATCTAAAGATGTTAAAATTATGTTTTAGCACTTGCAGACCAACAGAAGAGCAAAGCCTTCCTAAATATAGTCTGCTATTTAGTACATAATCCTTGTCTACCTATTATAATTCAAAACCCATATTCTTAGGTGTTTCATAGTGTCACAAGGTTCATGCTACTTATATGTGGAGAAATGCAAATAGAAAGTGAGAGATGGTTCCTGAAAACATGAACACAACCTGAGGAGTAGATATGAACAGGTCAGTTCTTGCTAACCTTTGGAAAACTTTGCTTCAGTGTTGAAGAATTATGTGAGTTAGGGAAAATGGCTCTCAATTGTGTCTGTTAGCTATAAACTGTAATGCCACTCATTAGCTACCTTCTGTCATGATGAAAAGGCTTAAATAAAAGTACTGAGAAACAGCAAGACAAACTGTGATTTCATAGAAATACTCAGCATGATCATTCTATCTGTCCTGTCAGGAAAACTTATAAGATTTAAAATATTTTAAAAGAAAAAATAATACAGAGTATCAACAAAAAAGAGTGGTGAGAGTTAAAAATTCATGCTTTCTGCACACATTCTGCTTTTGATGTCATCTGGACAGATGCTACCAGACGTGGCAAAACTGTGAATGGAGCTTTTTCTCCTAGAAATGTTAGGGTCTGCAGGTTGTGCCCAAATCCTCCTTGGGTGTGTTACAGAAACCCAAGACAACCTAATGCATGGAAATGTGGCTTCAAGGAAAGGAAAACAAAGCAGAGAAAAAGTCATTAGATTTTATTCTAGGAAATTTAGCTTCCTTTAATAGTATTTTTTTTTTTTTTTCATTTGTGTCATTATTTGAGTTAGATGTTCAATACCAGGTTTTACTTGTCTATTTTTCTTATTTCTGTAAGCATTGTTTCTTCATAATAGTTGCAAAACTTTCATTCCCATAGTCTCTTATATGCTCAAGATGTCATGTACAACTGGTAGCAGACAGTCTGCCTGAGAAAAATACAAAACAGTAGCTATCCCAATATATATATGTTGGAAGAGGTTAGACACTAGTGCGATCATGGTGCTGGATCAGCTTTGTGCTCCGAGGTGAGTAGGAGGGCTGTTGTTGCTCTGCAAGGAGCACAGGAGGAGGCAAATGGCCAGGGCTGCATGATTCTTTTAATTAAGTTCCAGCTGCTCAGACTCTGCACAGCTAGCTTTTTACTGAGGTGTTGTCTCAGGTTGGCCTGTCCTTACCTGATGGTGTGAGGCTTCAGCAAATGCAACAGCACAAGCCATGAGCCAGAATTACCTACCAGGTGTAGCTGTGGATGTTGTGCCTTGAGCACGTGGCAGGGCACTGGGGCTTAGCAAGAGTCAGGCAGCTCAAGTTTTCAGTACTTTTCCAAAGTCTTATGCATGTTGCGGCTTCCAAACAGGAGGGTCAGCATACAAAAAGCCACAGAGGTGTCCAGAGGTGTCCATAGCTGGCAGATTTAGTGGTATTTTATGATTCCTGTTCATACTATGAGTGAAAGAGGAGTCTATATTTCAGTTCTGACTGAGACTTAATATACGAAGGGTGGTGGCAGGGAACAAGGCTATGGAAAATAAAGTGATTGGATGATGATGCTCAGTGTACCTGAAAAGCAGGAAGGATCAAACCCCCAAATTAGATACATTATGCAGAAAATGATGGCAGTTACACATAGCTGGAATCTGAAGAGAGACACATTCAGACATTGTCAGAGGTGGAGACCTAGCATGATACTGCACTGGAAAGGTGTCTTGAGGTGAAAGCTTTTATAGTAGACATGGTGTACCACACTGTGCATAGAAAAGATGAGACAGTAGGGGTAGCTTAGGGAAAGGTTGTTTTACCAATTCTGAGCTTGAATCATGCTGTTAATTTAGGCTGAATGTCTATATTCCGTTCAGATGGTCTAAAACTGAGCATTGTTACTGCTAATTTCTCCCAGAATCTATGCTTTGTTGCCAAAATACAAACCCAGATGTGCTGACACAGCTAATTGGAATGGAACCATCTGACAGAATACTTTTGTTGCATGCAAGGAGAGCTGTTTCGTAACTGGCTGGTAGCAAAGGTTTCACAGGAGACCATCTAGCCAAAATAACTTGGAAATGTTTTTGTCTTGGTTTCCCTTGCTCCAGGGCTTTTGTATACCAGCCATACACCTCCATGAAGCAAATGGATTGAATCTGGCTTGTAAACTGCACTCCTGTTTCAGCAGACTTTGTATTGCTAGAACTGGTTGTCTGGTTTGAGCCAAGGATGACTCTGCCACATATCACAGACCAGCTTTTACAGCTGAGCCCTTTCTGTCACCAGGACATTTCTCATACTGAACTCTGCACAGGCCCACTGAGTAGGAATGTGTGTAAACTTTCCCGTTGCCCTTTTCTGCTGTGTTGTTTGCTTTGCCTCTTTATTTTCCTACCTGTTGAACAACAGAGATGGGTGGAAAATTAAGTGTTGTGACAGAAACATGAGAGGTAAACCTAGCTACCTCAGGCAATGCTAAAAGCACTGCCAGGCACCTCAAAACTATATTAAAAATATATGGAACCACACAGCTAAGTGCCAGATTTCAGAACACATTTTCCTTCTGCCTGCCTGAGGGAATGGCAGACACAAACCCCTGGATGTGAAGGCTAGTGCTTGCTATGGTTGCTGCGGTTTTGGCAGGGCTATGGTCTGTTCTGCTGCAGCACAGTGCCATCTGGCACAGAATGCGGTAACAGTCTGACAGTGCTTATTTAGAGAGGGAAAGCCACTCGGAACTCTGGCAGAGTTTGCCTCTGCCAGAATGAGGCATGAGCTCCACGAGGATTAAGCTGAAACCTGACCTTTATTAAGTATTGATACAGAAGGGCAGGATGTGGCCGTGCCTCTCTCTGCTGAGGGACGTTTCCCAGAATCTACCTGCCTTCCTTATGCTCAATAATTTCCCCTCATTTCTCGCTGTAAATTGCTTTTTAGCTTGGCAGGTGTTGCCACCCCTGACAAGCACTTATCTTCCCCATGGGGAAATGCTTGGAGGCAGAGCAAATGCTTGCTTCTTCGCAGCTATTGCCAGTGGGAGCACATGGCTTT
Source organism: Chrysolophus pictus (assembly GCA_037305975.1). Classification (NCBI taxonomy): domain Eukaryota; kingdom Metazoa; phylum Chordata; class Aves; order Galliformes; family Phasianidae; genus Chrysolophus; species Chrysolophus pictus. Next base: position 48,843,066 of record CM074578.1, read on the forward strand.
AGCAGCAGCAGTGCAGAAAGGGGCACAGGGGATGTAGAGCACTAATATCATGCACTTTGTAATGTGCTGCTTGGAAACGAAACCAAACTAGCACTGACAACAAAGCCCTCCAACAATCACTTTCCATGCTGAGCTATTCCTCACTTGGCTTCTGAAGATTATTTCATGTTGGTTGAGTTAGTGACTAGAGGCCACTGACAGTTGTGAAAGACAAGAACAGCCTTGCTTTAGGGATGTAAGCAGCATAAAAGAACACCTTACACCAAGTTTACTTTTCTCTTTTTTCCCATTTTGTTTGCACAGAGTGTGCAATAATAGAGTTTTAAGTATCTCTTTATGCAAAGAGCTGTATGACTGCTTCCACTGTCCATACTCTATATGTTTTGACTCATAGTTACCTCCTGCTGCTCTGTTAACTGCTCTGTTCTGCAAAATAATCCTGGATGTTTAGATTGTGGTGGGAATTTGGAGCTGATAGGGCATTACAAGGCTCTGACATCACTGCCTACTCAGGACTTCTGTTTTCTGAGATACGTGGAGCACCATTATCACATCACTATACAGCAGCCACCCTGCACCCTCTGCCAAGGGGTAATGAAGACATTTCACCTATGAGGAAATGAAGTAGTGCTCGTAGGCCTTATCTGCTTAATAGCTGCAGTGTGCAACACTCCCCTGACACCAGAGGCACTCTACTTAATAGATTTAATGAAAGAATGACTGCATTATATGTTGTTGGAAGTGACAGTGCATTGTCCTGTTCACTGAGGACTAAATTCAACAATTTGAGGGCATATCTTCATCAGTTCCTGTGCAGCTCAAAGCCAAGCACTGGCTGCTCAGCCTCTGAGTACTCTCAGAGACTTGAGCTGAATGCTGAACTGGTCTCACTCTGGAAACGCACGCTGCAATGCCTGGCACTGGGCTTCTATCCACGTGCCTGTCAGCAGTTTACTCTTCTCTTCCTTCCGGTACTTGAATTTCAATTAATGTCACCCTTTCATTTAACAACAACAACAACAGAAAGAAAGAAAAAAAAAAAGAAAAAAAAAAAGAAAAAACAATCCTTTAATTTTCATGTGCTCTCTCCCATCTTTTATTTCCCCCTGAAAACCTAATTTCCAAGTCAATACTTAATGTGCAGGGAAGCATTCTTTTTCTAAATTGGTGCAATCATGGGTGAATAATGCACAGGTAAACTTCTCAAAACATATCAGTGTAGATGTATGGTGGCTGCATGAATGTTGACAGGCCTAATAAACAGGAAAGGCTGTGGACCAAGCTTTATATATAAAAGTGAAGCTGGTATTCATCCTGCCCTGCTTTTAAGATATGCATGTATATTCCCATTCTGCCTTTTACAGTACTGATAGTTCATCTTTAATAAATCAAAGGCAGCTTTTTCTTGCTTGCATGCTCTCTAAAGGAGAGGATGTCAAATCACACCCTAAACAGTTTTGACACAGAGATAACGTCTGGTGAAAAGCACTAATGGTAGCCTTTTATTTACAGATATGTTGAGAAGTATGTGGGGGTAATGATGGTATTTTTCTTCTTTCTCACAGGAAGAGAATAATATTAGAGACACATTCTTTTTTTCTCCACCAGCTCCAAAGGAGTTTGGTTTCCTGTCGTGTCTTGAAAAACTCCTTTACACTTGTCTAGCCAGGACAGTTTCCAACACGCATCCTCTGTTATGCTCAGACACCCTGATGACTTGGCTGACACCGATGTCAGTGTTTCTCTTGCCGCATGCCCACTGTGTGGGCTGATGCCTGTCAGCTGCCCGGAGCGCTGCTGCTGGAGCTCCTTGTACAACAGTGGGCTCCTTGCCACACAGAAAGGGCTCAGCAGGGGCTCCAGGCTTTTGGCACATTCTTGGGCTTGATCTGAACTTAACTGATACAACTTGAATCTTTGGAGAAAATGCTACAGGGAAGAACAGAAGACCAGTGAGGTAGCAAAGTGCAAATATGATGTAACATTTTCCTCTGGCATTCTTCAACTAAAGAGGTTCGATTTTTCTTTTGCAGCTTGGTTGCTTCAGCTTGCAGCCATACAAGCTCCCATTTATAGCTTTTGAGACTGACTGTTGTCTCAACTCGTGGGTTTCTTTAGCTATGAGAGGTTCAGCACTGATGTGATACTGAAAGGCTCTTTGTGCTGCAGCCGTAAGGACTGGCAAAACAGCGTTGTCAAAACTGTGATAAATACCTGCACTGCTACAGGGTTTTGGAGAAGGAGCAAAAGGAAAGCAGTTTTTTCTGACTTAGGTTCCTGAGTGCAATTTCTTTGAAGGAGACTTTGTAATTGGAGTATTATATAAATACTATTCGTTTTGTGAGAACATACTTGTGTAAAGTGCCCTCATCTACAACAGTGTAACTTGTTTTAGAGATAAAAATGTTTTATATTTCCATTTTTACTTCTCTTTTCACATATGAAATCAACTCAATAAAGCTCTTTTTTTTTCTTTCACTTAGTGCCTTCTTCTAGTGCAGGTCGTGCTAGCTATATTCCTCTGAACTGTTCCAAAGATCTCCAAGTTTTTCTGTTCTGTATCTAACTGAAAGCGTTACCAAGGAAGATAGTTAAAATATGTAGTGGCTAAAAGGTGAAAATCTGAGTATCTTTTCTATTGTTATCTTTGAAAAGAAATTTCTTTAGTTCACTGCAAATTCACCACAAATAAATATGAGTGATATGTGAATTCTGGACTGCGTTCCATATCAGTGGGTGCTAGAAACATGATGGGAAGCATTAGTATCCTCACCTTTAACTTATACCACTTCTTTTTACAAACTGTGCTTTAAAATAATTTTAATCATACAAAAGAACATCCATTGCTAAGAAGCCAGATAACACGAAAAAGTCATAGTTTAGATGAGACTAAATAGACATACATTGTTTTTTTTACAATGAAGTTCTCGAAAAGATGAAATGCAGATGAAAGCTCAATACATGTCCTCTACCTGTGGAAGATCTTGGCCTCTAACCAGTCATTTTGGAAATGACAGCATACAGCACAAAGCAAAAATGTATCACTTCCTTAGTCAACTCTTGATAATGAAAGAGGGCTAATTTTGTTCAAAAAATAGTATGTGAAGTAATGAGAGTTGAAGGTTCCTGGACTACTTTCAAATGATGCCTGCAAATAAAGCTGAGAAAATTATGATTAAAGTGCTTAATGATTTCTCTGCTATCTTCAAGAAAATCAGACTGTTCTTATGCCTAAGACTAAAGATTTTAGGTCTTACAATTGCGAATATTTTTAATATCTGTTTTTTTGATTGTACATTCAGATTTTGGCTACTATACGTGCATGTATTTCAAATATTTTGTAACAGTTTCAAGACAGGCAATATCTTTCCATTATTAATAATAAAGAGCTAATGATAAGTTGGCTTTAGTAGCTATAGGCCTTGCCAAGGCTTTTGATTTAGTAAGGCATGATCCCATTATGTATGCTGATAAAAATATTGAATTAGGGCCTATTCTTGCAGAAAAATTTCAAGATCTATATCAGAATTATTCTCATTCAGAAACCAAAGTGGAGTTGATAGTGACAATTATTCTCTTTTATAGTAGTTTTATACAGAGTTTTCCATAAGTTCAGATTTTATTTTATATCACCTTTGATTTTCTCCTTTATTAATTGAGGAATGAAATAATCAACTTAATAATAATTTGTGGGCAAATAATAATTTTTGTTTCTGCAAATATACCTGCTCTTGGCAGGAACTTGTATTCTCATTGATTAAAATTCAGAGTTGTAGTTGTAGTTGTTCTTGTGCTATGTTTAAAATAAGCTCAGATAATATACATAGTATAACTAATATAAAAGGTATTGTTATCCTAAATGAGCACTGAAAAATATGAAATGAAATTGATAATATATTTGAAATATATTTGGGTGTCCAAATTTATCATTGAAGAGTATATGTAATTATCACCTTCAATTAAGCTAATTAAATGGTTCAATAAATGAAACAAAGCATCAATTAAAATACCAGAAATATAACTTTTTTAATGCTTATCCTCTGCTTATTCCCTTCCTGAATTATTTTACAATTTAACTCTCTTTTTGTCTTTTAGTATCTATGCTGTTATACAGACTTACTTGCAAAAAAACCAACTGAAATATCATTCCTCTACCACAATGGATATCTGACAAACTAATGTATTCTGGATTTTGAATAGAGATTCTTTGTCCCTATCATTTACCACGTAGCCTCTCATAAATTGGTTAGAGACAGAGAAGATATGCTATTTCAAGAGATTACGTGGGTTAAAACCTCTGCCTCTCCAGTAGATTTATGCTGGTGAGAATTCACTACAACAAATCATCTGAAGTGTTTTTTCTATCCTTCAAATTTCAACTGGAGACAAGCATAGAAGATAGTCCATCAGTGTCACGGAATAGGAATAAATTAAAGAAAACTAGCGATAGAAAATCATGACTAAATAGAACTTAAAAGTCTTTCTTTAGACAACCATCAATTTGTTCCATTTTTCAGATTAATTTTGTTTGTACAGTGTCTGTGGTCAAAGCTACAAAAGAAAAAATGTCAAAATACTGGGGCACTATAGGGTACGAGAAAGTTTCAAACTAAATGGATGAAGGCTGTAATGAAAATGCCCAAGAAGAATAACACTTGCAGATTCTGCAAAACAACTGGAGTTCTTAGAGGAGATGAGAAGACAGTTGTTCTGTCATGGAAAGATGTGATAACAGGATCCAAAATATAGAGAAGAGCCATTATTTGAAGATTGAGTGCTTCAGTCAGGGCTGGAACAGAACAGAAGCAGGATCTTGTAATTCCTTCTCTTCAAATTTTTGTTATTACATTGCATAGAAAATGGACAGAAGGCACTTGTGCAGTTATTTGTTTTCATGGTGGATCTCTTGCTTCAGAAGATTTGAAAGAAGGCTGCACTTTAATAAGTAGTAAACAGCAGGTCTTTCATTTACTGAGAAGTCAAAAAGAATTAAAGAGAATATATAACAAGGTATAGCTTATAAAAAATTGTGAAAAGCTTTGCTTTTTGCAGGTTAATCTGTATATAGGACTCTTTCTCTCTCTATATGAGCCTGTTTCCATCTTTTATATAACAAATGTGGGCAAAGGAGGAACTCCAGTAGATTTGCCAAGCATGATTTCTTAAAACAAACAAACAAACAGACAGACACACACATGCACACAAAAAAACACAAAAACAAACAACAACAAAAAATCTTTCCTTTTTTTTTTTGGCTTTTCATCATAACCTACCATTGTGTTTTATCTCAACAAGCAGCTAAACACTACATAGATTTTTCTTCACTTCCCTTCCTCCCACTGGGATGGCGAAGAGAACTGGGGAAAAAAAAAAAATAATAAGGTAGAACTCATAGAGATAAAAACTATTTATTAAGAAAAGGAAAAAAGGAAGAGAGAAATAACGGTGTGTATATATACATATATATAACACACATAATTATATGTATATATGAACACAAAACAAGTGATATACAAAGCAATTGCTCACCATCCACCAATTGATGCCCAGCCAGTCCCCAAGCAGCAGCTGCCTGTTATGCCAACTCCCATTAGTTTTATAATTTATTGTATGATACGGAATATAGATTTGGCCAGCTTGGGTAAACTGTTCTGGTTCTGTTCCTTCCCAGCTACTAGTGCTCCCCAGTTCCCTCACTGGCAGGACAATATGAGAAGCTGAGAAACGGAAACATCCTTGGCTTTACAGCACTGCCCATCAACAACTAAAACATTGGTGTGTTATCAGCATTGTTTTTCTTCTAAAGCCAAAATATAACATCATAACAGACACTATGAAGAAAATCAATTCACTGGCCCAGCTGGAACCTGGACATCTACTTTTCACTGCTAAAACAAGAGAGCACAGTTGATGATATGGAGCACTGTCCAAACATGATAACACCTTTGGCCAAGGTGATGACTGAACCCTGAAAAGCATGGGCTAAGTCAGTAGGTCAGGCAGGGATTTAGGGTTATCTGTCAAATACAGATTCCCAAGAACCAGCCAAACCTAGCTTGCAATCACAATCATCTTCTGGAATAGGAAGCCAAATATGTCTGTAGCATTTTTTACCCTACTCATCATGAATCACTGTTATTAGTTATGGACTACTGAAGCTCTAACAGAAAGGAGCACCAGAAAGATTTTGGAGAAATTTACAGTCCTTACAGATGTTTCATCCTTATTTTCATTGATCAGAGCGTGCCTTGTGAGTCTGAGAAGCAAAGTAATTCATACCTGGCATAGGTAAGCACCGATATCATGAGAATAAAGTTCTGTAAGAGATTGATATGTCAGAAGTGCCTTTGTGTGGGGGAAAGTCTTTTAAGCAAAGGTTTCTGAAAAAGCAGTATGGGATGTTGAGGAAAATAATACCTTTTTTTGAAGGCAGAAGCTGTTATTTTGATGTCTACATGTAGAGTGTTGATCTATGCTTATTTTTGTAAAGAATGCCATATTGATTCATTTAAAATTGGATTTTCTAGCTATTCCTGGGAGAATTTGTTGTTTATTGGCTTTTATAGATAATTATCTTCTTTTTCCATACTTCTGTATTCCGTGCATTTTCAGCAAAGTTGGCTTAGATCTTCTTTACTGGTAGATAGCTTTGGTTTTTGTCTGTGATATTCTATAGGTACAACTTCTTAAATCTTGACCTCTTAAAAGGTCAAGATGTTTGAAAATGTAATAATAGGGAATAGCAGATATAGCTGCTTTAAACCAGCTTCAGATCACTCAAGAAAGGTAGATGTCACAATCCAGTAATAAAGAAGGAATAGTCTCCCCTTTCTGTGGAGTAGAGCTTGTTGAATACTCCAGAGGAGATAACCTCCAACTAGAGATGCTTCCTTTGGGGTTGCCAGCCCTCAAATGAAGTTAGAGAGGGCTAGAGCCAAAGTCCACTCCTTCTGGTCACAAAGGTGAATTGCTTTCACCTGTGCTCCCAGGGCTGGCTACACCACTTCAACAGGTGCTCAATCACTGGTTCAGGACATGACCTAACAATTCTCATATGGCAAGTAACTTCTTTTCTATTGGAATATATCTTCTGTTTACTTAGCATCTCTTCTTTTGAGGAAAACTATGTTTATACAGGCAATAGGCCTCAGGATGTTTCTAGCACACAAAGGATGTGTCTCAGCTGGCCTCTTGAGAAATTCTTCCCTTTCTCATGTAGGGTTTTTAGTTCCAGATACAGTCTGTGGGTGGTTGAATAGGCATTAAAATCCTAGCAAGTATTTTAGATGTCTGTTATTGATTTCTATTAGAATTGGGCATGCAAAGAATATCTGAATTGTATGTTCAAAGATTCATCAGTATCTTAACCAAAATGATCCATTACAGCCAATTACCAGAAAAGGTGGAGCTCCCACTGCTCAGTGTCTCTAGGCTTATAACTCCTACACTTCCTCAGGCCCTCTGAAGTATTCCCAGATGTTCAGTTTAAGAAAAGAAGAACAAGGTTTTTTTGCTAAGTTCCTTGAAAACCTTGTACATACTTAATATGAGGTAGAAGCTGCAGAAGACTGCTGAGCTGTGTCCCTTCCCAGTCTTCTTTAGCCACTGACTGAGTTCTTTAGGCACACCAGCTACCTTATTGGAGAAATGAGACTAAATAAACCTATACAAAGTAATTTCCCTTATAACACTTGGTAATAACTGAATTTTTATGTCAATCAGAGTGATTATTTATTGTGTTTTATTTCTCATTATTATTCATGTATTTCTCTGACTAAAGGCAATATTTTCTCTAAGTTGACTGTGAATTTCTTGATAAAATCAGCTACAGTTAGTTCTTTATTATTCCTGTGTGTTTTTGTGGCTGGTCCTATCTCTTTTGGCTCAGTGAGGATGATTAAGTATTCTACTTGATCTTCACTTATCATGGGAGTACTATGTAAATTATTTCCAAAATGTCCTGTTTTATATTTTATTTACCTACAGTATAACATGAATATTATCAGAAATGTATACCTTTCTAGTACAATTCTTAGATTTGAAAATTTAACTTCTATTTTTGCTTCAGGTCTTACGATTTGTTGTTTACTTGGTCAGTTAGCAATATGCTTCTAAGTCCTCTAAATTAATTATCCTGGCCTCTAACTAGCAGTTCACAATAATTAGTTTCTAGAAGTATGTTCCTTAGCTATTCAAAACACATTTAGAGTTCAACAAGAAGAAATAACAAGGACTGTTTCTATCTTTTAAGTAGTGCATATATACTTTTTTGTTTCTCAAAGTATGCAGCAAAACTTTTCTTTGATGAGATCTGTAGACCACATGTATTTATTTTTATCTTACTTGCGAGAAACTTCAGTGATGTGACTGGAATTTTGGCTCCCAGAAAAGAGCATGTAGCACAGCAGAAGTTCCAGGATACCTTGGAAGGCATGGTTTTGCTGTTGAAATTCCCCGTCTCTGATGTTTTCCTACTTTTCATCTGTGAATGTGCACTAGCCTATTCTGCTCCCCAGAGAACTGTTTCAAGTTGGTCACTTTGCACCCCTTTGAGATAATGCCTTCTGTCACTGCTGTGCTAGTAATGTGTCTTACATTTGCAGGCAGTTATATTTTCTTTTTGCCCAATAAAGCATAACTTATGCATAAAATGTTTATTAATTTATTTATCAAGTTGAAGATACAGGAATAAATTCAGAGAATTTGAGAGAATATTTGCATTCCTTTATTCTTCAGCTTTCAACTTGAAATGATGTATTCCAGTGAGTACTTGTAGTAGCTGAATAGAATTTGTGAATAGAATTTCTCAAAAAAATTTTAGCAAATTTCTATTACTGCCATTTTCAAATATTTTTGTTATATTTGGTCAAAATTTCTGAGAAATAATATTTGTCTTAACATTACCCATCTTTTGTTATTTTTATTTTGTTTTACTTCATCAAGTAATCTTTCTCAGCAAAATATTGTTTGTACACTATTGTTTGCCTCTTCTTAGAAGAAAGTATTGTGAATTCACAGTGGATGCATATTTAGAACAGTTACCTTTATTTCTTTGTTCATTATCTAATGCTATGAGAGTATTTCTATGTTTAGCTCTTTTTTGGGTGCATTTTCTTAGGAAAATTTGTCTTTTAAGTTACTTACAAAATGGATAAAACCAATAAATATTTTTGAAGAGGAGACCTAGTTTGTCCTTTTTATCAAGGGTAGGCTTATACTCATTTCATCTGGTAGTTATCTAGACCTGTGAACCTTGTAGTCTCATGTTTCAAAACTTCCTTCGTCCATATGCTTCTAGTCTAGAAGCATTGCTGTGGGAGTAGGTCTCCCATCTGTTTGGTATTTTGACCATTAGGCTATCATGCAAAAGATAACAAAAGCCTTCTCTTTTGACATCATCTCTGAATGAACTCCAAGTAGTCAACAAGTCTTATGAATGCTCTAAATACTCTTTTCAAAGCAGGCTCTTTGTCCAAATCCTGGACAGTAAATATCAGATCTATTCTTATCTCAGGTTGAGGCCTAAATTTAACTAGCATACAGACTTAGGTTTATTAGGGATGCTCCCCAAGACAGGAGGTACAAGAAAGTTGGCTATCTGGCCTTCTGTCTTCAGGCACACATTTAGTTTAGGAAAGATCAGAAATTTCTCCTGGATGACTAGAAATGTTCATGTTCAAAGACCAAGAATGTTTTCCAGTTCTGTTGAGATAGCTGAGGCTAAATAGTATTGGATAAATGATCTTTTGTCTGCTCTCCAAAATCTTTTTGCACAAGGCAACATCTCAGATTTTACCCTTAGTAGGATTTTACTTGTCTGTTGCACTTTACTTGATTTGATAACAAAGGAATCAGGTTTTCTGCTATAATTACACTGTCACTGTACCCATTAGTTAGAAATCTATAATCACAGAATCATAAAATATCCTGAGTTGGAAGGGACTCTCAAGGATCATCAATTCTTTTCTGATGTGGCATTTGTCTCAGAATTTGAAGAGACGGTCAAGAGGGATTATAGTACAGTGGGAAGAGCTGGAAGAAAGGAGAAGCTTGCATGCTTGTAAGATGGAAGAATTCAGCCTGACACACCAGAACACCCAGTATTCCATTTTGGACAAAGAAAAATGATGGCACAAATTTTTTTGTACCACTTCAAAAGCAGAACGTGAATTAATTTGAAATTTGAACTAGTGAAAAAAAGCAGGCTATGTTGTAAAACTTCACAAAGGTTTTAATTATGTTGCATGTGTGGTGAACAGTGCATGGGCAAACTTTGCTCGTATTCAGAGACACAAATCTGCCTATTCTGTAACAAAGAGTATATTTGAACTATAGTCTAAGGAACTTTCTATCTTCTTCTTGTCTTTCCTTTAGAGTTGTTTTTTTATTTGTTTGTTTTTTGTTTGTTTTTTTTGTTGTTGTTGTTTTTATGTACCACAGTTAAAAAAAAAAAAAAGTAAACTGGTTTTCCTGCACTCCTGCTTTAGACCAACAATATATTTTGAATGGCCTCTTTATCTAATAAGCTTAGGAAATCAGATATTCAGCTGCTTCTGGAACACTTTAACACTTTTCCAAGTAACTTTTTTTCTTTGCATCCTAACCTTGCAAGCCCTCTGCATGCATGATGAGCGTAGATTGGGAAAATCTCTCTGCATGCAAAATGAGTATGGATTGGGAAACATCTTTAAAATAAGTGATTTTAGCTCCATGAAAGATTAAGTATAAAGCAAGATTTCTTGACTTGCTTCAGGGGAGAGAAGTTGAACCAATAAAGAGAAAAATGAAGGAAATTAATGGCAGATTTATAAGGACACTGCAACCTGCTTCTGACTAAAGCAATTTGGCCCAGTAATTTCTTAGATCTGAAGGGGATGGAAAGAGAAAACAGTGGCAAGCAACCACAAGGATAATTGAAAAATAAAGCTGATAAATGCTTGTGTGATTTTGAAAAATAAGAGCTGGCAACTTTTTTTTTCTTTCTCGTTAAACAGTTTGGCTAAGAAAACTTGTGAATCTCACTTTTGTTTCTCTTTCCATTCTCATCTATTCTGAATGCTTGTTTCTGGAAAACTTTTAAAGATTCTTTGTCCACTGTGATCATAACTTGGACAGATGATAGACACAAATGTCTGCTAATGCAACTTTTCAGGCACTTTCCTGCTTGGGTGAATGAGCCTGCTGATAATTTTTTTTTGTGATTTTCTGCCTTCCTCTCTCAGAAAACATGATCAGAAATGAGAAAGCTGTTAGGCTAGTACAGGGGAGCATACAAGCATTCCAGCTGCCATGAAGTGATATCCTGAAGTCTTCAGACTCCTGCTGGTCTGGAGGACAGAAAATGAGATCTGTGACTTAGATTTGTGTTTTAATATGTGATAGTTCCTACACATTCTCCAAGCCACAATATCGTGCTGTTGTACTATTACACTAAACTGTAGTCCCTTTGTACAGTAGGAGCTGAACAAAGGCCATATTATTATATGGAATTAAAATGTCTTTGGATGTATTCACACCTCAGAAAATGTGACCTTCAATTGCTGTGATATAAACTTGAAAGGAGAATCTTTTTCTGTCTGCAGACAGCCCCAGATTTACATGCCTTGACATAGCATCAAAGTTACCTGGCAAAACTTCTAGGGCCAAAAGCATAGAACTGTCTAATCTGTGTTCAAAAATCTGCCCCTTCTTTTTTATTTAAAGATAGCAGTTATCAAGGAAATGCTGAAACATTTACGTGAGAAGAACATGATTAGTGAATAAACTGTTACTGTTTAATTCAAAGAAATAGAAGAATGAACAGCTTAACAACAGCATGAAAGAGACAGTTGTTCACACCTGCACCACCACCTCAGCAGCTAATTAAGGAGAAAAATTAAGGAACGAAAATGAGAGACAGCTTAATCATTGCTAGGCTTGTGAATTCTATCTCAGAAAATAAAATAATGCTTAATAAAAGCAGATGAGGGGGCTGAGAATCTGGAGCAGGGAATAGGAGAAAGTGAATAGACTGACTTTGATTCTTCTTTATTGATGTAATAAAGACAATTGTGGATAAAATGTTCTAACTTATGAAACTGATTAATAATGAATAATATAAAGATTTTTGAGTAATCAGGAGAAGAGAATTATTAAATGATAGAATTCATACCTTTATTTTAAAATAAAGTGTTAGAATTAGATGAGAATTTTGATTGCATTCTAGCAAAAATCCAGAGGGCACTGATCTCAAGGAGACACAGTCTTTTTCATGCATTGTGTGGATGGAAAAGCTTGTGAATGGACATTAATTGTGATTAAAATGTTGATTTTCCCTGATGATTCCTTTGATTGTTATACTTCATTTTAGGCTTTCAACATTTTTTAGTCATCCATAAGTGAAAAAATAAACACATTTCTTTATCATTCTGCAAGTCTAGCTACAGGCCCCAGCATAAGAAGAGAGGGAAAGAAGCTTGGACGGGCTGCAGCGTGTGCTATAAGTAAGCAAATGTTGTTTGTCTGGGAATTGTAGGTTGCTCTGAAAGTAATGTCTCCTATTTATTTCCATGGAAACTGCAGCCGTTACAAAGAGTACAATAACACTATTTGATGGAGCAAAATCTGAGCTACAAAACACTATTTTTCAACACAGTTACTACCGTAAGTTGATTGGCACAGGTTAGCCGACTGAGCTGCTCTTCTTTTTGTGGTGTGATAGCTGTGCATGGCTATCTGGAACACAACTGGTCTTTCATATCACTGTTGCTACTGCTGAAACTCACCACACACCACCTCACTGTGCTCACATCCACTGTTTGTTTTCAACAACAGTTTCAACAGACATTCAACAAGAACTGATAAATGTCAGTGGGTACAGTTTTTTCCTCATGGAGGAAATCAACAATGCCCCTATGCTTCATATGCACTGCCATGTCAGTTGGACTGCCGCTCTGCTGCCATCTGTCACACGGCAACAAAACGTATCAGAATACTGGTGGGAAGGTTCAACCTCTATTCTGTCACCAACATCTGCCTAAGACATTGTGGGCCAACATAATAAATAGGAGGCATTATTTTCAGAGCCCTTTTACATTGTAAATATTTCTACAAGAAGTGTTCCAGTGCATTCTAAGATAGATGCAATAAAACTGAAAGTTATGCTTGTAATGAAATTGGACATGTCCAGCATAATTTCAAAATCTTTCTAGAAAAATATATCAACATAAATAATGCATTAATTCTTATGCATATCCTAGGGTCCTGCTGATATCAATTTAGAGTTCAGTGGAGGTGGTGTACTGTTCTTAATATTCATTTTCCTAATATATATGAGGTTGATAGTTGTAAGGGTATTTTGCAGCACTAACCAGAAATATTACATGTATTAACAACAGACATGAAATAATATATTGCTGTTTCCTAATTCATTTTACAAAAAATAATGTGAATTTATGGTTCAACTAGCTATTCTTGCCTTGCTGTTTTATCTAAATGTTTCGTCCAGCAGAGTGGTTTTTTTGTTGTGTTGTTTCTCTTTTTTTCTTTTTTTTTTGAGTTCTACATTTTTGAGGTGCCTGAAAATGTCTTAAAACTACTTAAGCTTATTTTCATTGTAAACTTTTTCTGTTTTCTTTTTGTTTTTAGCTGGGGAATGTAGTCATACAAACACAATAGCAAAGGAATCCCAGAAACAAAAGTAGGAGAGTCTTGTTTGTCTTTGCACATGTAGGGAAACACTAGGAAATTAGAGAGAAAAGAAACCAGAATGCATATTCCTTCTCATACAGTGTCTTGGGAAACTCCTGGAGGATTGTTCAGGAATTAATGTCTCCTTAGACAGCGCATCCAAGAAATTGCTTCATTTATTATATCTTTTGAATTGTTGTCATGGGATTTTGTCCGCTCTTATCATTTTTGTTTTTCTCTCCCCTTTTAAAATTCTCTTAAAGGACTCAGACACATTTTAAATATGCAAACTAATTGTGATAAATGTCATAGCTAATGAAGATGAGGTGTTTAGCTTCATTTTCCTTAGAGACCCACAGGCAGGAAAACATCATAAAACAGCTATGGAAGGAACTCTGTTACAACTACAAAAGAAAACCACAAATCTTAATTGGAGGAACAAGTGGGCTTTTTACTTGATTCTTGCTGCAGGCAGCAGGGATTTGGATCTGGTATTATTCTCCAACATTGCAAGTCTTTTAAACTAAGGATGTTTGTTTCTGTTTCCAACTCTGTCTCTTAAAAACGTTTCCTTCCCCATGTGAAGGAAGCTGTGAAAAGGAGGAAGATTCCCCCATCTTTTTTTTTTTTTTCCTACATCTGTTAGGTTTTTACTCAGTGATAAATGTTCTGCATTCAAGTCCATCATGTGAAAGGGTTGTAATTTGTGCTGACTGAAGTTCTCAAATGTATCTGCTTTTTTTTTATTGATCTTGAGGTGAGAATGCTTAGTGTTAGTAATAGAAAGATGTTTTTTTGCTGCTGTAATTAACTCTCTCTCTGTCAAGAAAAAACAACCTGAGCAGAGAATTCTGAATAGAAGCTACTTCTCTCTGAATTTAATAGGGTTAATAGATTGTGTTTTTTTTCCACCCAAACTTGTTCAATAAGTTCAGCATATGACAGGAGGTTGAAATTACTTCATTGTTTTGCTTGTCACTCAAGGAATTATTTATTATAGGCAATCAAGTATTGAATTGCCATCTACACAAAAACTTATGATATGGTTAGAAGACTTGGGGGAAAAAAGATAAAATAATAATCAAAGAGTGAGTACTGTTTAGAACAGTAATCGCTGGGAAATATGCCTTGTTGGGAAGATGCTACAAAATTGTTTAAGTGTATTCTCCATGTCATAGGGGTGGGGATTATCTTTTCCATTTGTTTCCAACTGTGTGCATCTTTGTTTTTTTATAAATTTCTGCTTTAATTTCCCATTGTTACACTTGCACAGAAAAATCTTACTACTTCAGTTTCCTGCTGTTGTCTTAATATAGCAGGCTGTGATCTTTGCCACAGTCTCCCTATGAGAACATAACTGATATTTTCAGTATTGTAGGAAGGCTAAAGTTGAAGTGTCTGCCTTTATTTTTTACTTCTAACTGAAGGTAGGGTGTAAACCATGCTCTGATGGTATGCAAACATAATGAATCAATCTACCATGTTTCTTCATTAAGCTTTGTTGCCCACTCATTTAGCCTGTGGCTGACTGTTGAAATGTGTTCTATGCCACTTATTTTAATGTTATTTACTGCTAAGAGGAGTCTAAATTTCCCAGTTGCTTTCTTCCTATGAGTTAAATATCATGTTTTCTCCTGAGCTAACAGTAATAATTCAGTTTTTCGTAGAACGTATTTTGACGAAAACTCCATACACAATTTGAAAATTAAGAATTTCAGAACCTTGACAATAGTGGGGCAGTTCTAGGCCTTGACAGTTCTAAAAGGCTGGGTAATGAGAGCATGAGATTTCCTTTAATTACCTTTATTTATTGTTCTCTATAGTGTGACATCCAAAGTACCTTTAGTCTGCAATTTCTTGTAGGCCAAGGTACTGCTATTGCAGGATGATGTGGTATCACACGACTGCCACTCCTGGGAATTACAATGCCAGTTAAACTCACCTCTTTGGTCAAAGTGCTGCCATTACTTCCTGCATTTTGATTTGTCCCTCTTCAAATTAGGCTATCACAGCAATTGTCAAAGTACGGAAGTGGTGAGGAGCACCTGAAAACTTCATCTAGTTTTTTCATAGTAACAAGAGATTGTATTCACTACTTGCTTTTCTCTTTACATAATCCAGTAATCATGCATGTTTATCATCAGTAAGCTTTTGTAAATACTAATGATAAAAGCTGCAGAAATTAAGACAAAGTAAAGGAAGTGAATGAATAGAATAAATGGGAATTATATTAAAATGATGGCCAGGAAAAGGCTTAAAGAATAAGGGATTCAAAAACAGTCTACCATTTGACATCAGAAATTGTCTAAGCATATACTTGAAAAGAAAGATTTTCCCAGGGCAAAACTGGCAGAAAACATCCATTCAGAATTTGGAACTGATATAATGCTAAATAACACTTTCAACAAGTTTCCAAGAGTACTACTATATGAGATCTGAGAACAAAATTAATCTTTCTTGTGAACTTTCAGAAGATTTTACTCAAGTACTCCAGTGCTAAGTCTTGATCTTCAGATTGCTCAGTTGGAACCCAAGACTTCCAGCTGCTATGCATTTTCTTATGAGAAGTGATTATGGCCTTTTGGGCCTGTAAAGTAAACTGACCAGGCTACCATTAAGGAATTAAATTCCTCAATGGATTGAAGAATGGTCCTCCTTATTGAATCAAGTATAATCAGAGAGAGATTTAGGAAGAAAGTAATATAAGCCCAAGGAAAATGAGTAAGGGAACAGTTAAGCACAATAATGACCTTATTTCAGAGGCCAAATTTACCAAAGATGGATGTAAATACAGTAGAAAAAAATTCTAGACCTACTATGAAAATGAGAATTACTCTTGAGGTCAAGTTCCAATGTATTTGAATAAATTATTTGTTATCCTTGTACTGTAGATGCTGCTATGTGCAAGTATTGTTGTCTTTGCTTCTCTGATGTATGGATTTCTGCAACTTTGTATGTCACGTTGGAAGGAAAATAAAACATACAGATAACTAAATGCAGTTCTAATTTCTCTAACAGAGAGAAGAGCGCTCTCCCAAGACCAATGTATCCTTGTTTCCTCTACCACCCTCTTCTTATTCCCTTAGTGTTCCTGGTGTGGGGTCTTGAGCTTAAGTTTCCCAGATGTCATCGATTCATATTATTATGCTTATTTGTTTGGTTTCTTTCTCTCCTCTTTTGTGTTTTAATTAAATATTTATTAAACTTGATTCCCTCTTGTCCTACTCTTTTGCTGACAACAAGATTTTAAAATTCCTCCATGGTTATACAAATCCCAAAAGGATTTAGGCTCATTCCAAAGTACAGCAATTACCTGTAAGGAAAAATAGATCTGTCTCTTCCTCTCTTATTTAAAAACAAACAAACAAAAACGCACACACACAAAAAAAAAACAACACAAAAAAACCCACAAAAAAACAACACAACATAGCAAAACCTATTGCTATTGTCAATGCTTATCTTCAAGAGAGTCCCATGATGGTGATGTCTGAGCAGAGACGAGTCAGGAAATGTCTAGCAGTTCTGGGTTTTCATATCATTTCATTTAAAAAATGAATGAAATTTAAATGAAATTTAAATGAAATCATTTCATTTAAAAAAGTATCAATTAGCTAAACAAAAGTTCCTTTTTTTTTCATAATAACATACAGCTGGCTGCATTAGCTTCACAAAGCCTTGCTAAAAAGCCTGTCTTCTTCTTTCTTATAGCTCCCTTTTAGGTACAGAAAGGTCACTGTCAGGTCTCTCCGAAGCCTTACCTTCCCCAGGCTGAACAGCTCCAGGAATCTCAGCCTGCCCTCATAGGAGAGGTGTTCCAACCCTTGGATTACTTTTGTGGCCCTCCTCTGGATGTGCTCCAACATGTCTATGTCTCTCCTGTACTGAGGATTCCACATCAGGATGCAGTACTCCATGTGAGATCTCGCCAAAGTATAAACTACTCTTATATCTGTTTTGCCAACCATTGCTGTTTTTATTTCTTTTTCTTTTTAAAGTTAATTATGCTAATTTATATTTAAATTAAAAAATATATTTTGATCTTTTTTTGTTGTTGTTGTTAAACTAACTGAAGAAGAAAGTGTCTTTCTTTTACCTTTGGATGTGTTGGAATCCTGCCACTTTTTTTTTTTAACGCTAGAAGATGGTGTTCCATTTTCATGAGAGGGTCTTCCAGCAGCAGGGTTACCTGGAGTGTACACATTGATGGCTGAAAATTGCGATGACTGTATCTGTTTGTAGATCTAGTCCCTTCTCTTTATCGTGTAGTGATTGCAGTCCAGCACAGGACTGTCCTGCCATTGCAGTGTGCATGAGACAGTTTTGCTGTCCTTGTGGTATTCCTGTTCAAGCTTTAGTAACAATGAAAATTTCTAATTAATACACTGTGAATGTAGGTTACTTGGTCGCATCTCTGTCCAAGTCTATGTTTCCTCAGCTGGTTTGGGCTTTCCCTTTGACAAAGAAGAGCTTGCTTCTTCTATAAATGCATTTTTTCACATGCAATTAAGAGATAATCATCTTCTGTCTAACACTTCAGTTGGTGACCTGCTGGCTCCCTTCCCTCTTTCTCCTGTGAGAGATTCTGACAGACTGGTGAACATCTATATACTGAGTGTGTGACATTGAGGAACAGAGTTAGGTATAATTTATCGTAGTTATGTTGTCTTTTTTGGCACGCCCCTGCAATTTATAAGCAGGCTTGACATACCACAAAAATTATTCTTCTGTCTCCCCTGTGTAGGTGGATTGTGGGTAAATGTGTGTACAGGGACACTGCTTGTATTATGCTGATGGATTTTGAGGTGATGCAATTAAGAGAAGTTTTCATTGGGTTTGGTTTCAAATTGTGGCACGTCATATTCTTCCTGAAAGAAATAATGGTAATTCAATCTCATATTAAAAAAATCACCTCTAGTTGCACAAGAGGTGTTGTGAACTATTAAAAGCAGAATTATCGTTTTGTTGTAGATGTAAAGGTATACAGTGCAATGTGTTTTCTGTAAAGTTGGACTTAAAATTTGTAAGATCTTTCTGTATTTTTTGGATGGAGAATTTGTGATATTACTTAGGTGTATTTTGGCTTCTGCTACTTTATAGCAGAACTATGACTTGGCAGATTCAATTAGCTGAAGGCTGAATAGCGATTTTCATATAACCTTGTGGCAGAAGCTTTATGATACACAATAAAGCTCTGAAATGAGATATATTTTAATTAGATGATAGCTGTGATATGAAGATTTGTTAATTAAGTAGTCAGAATGTTCTAATGAGCTGTGCATTTTGAGGAAGTCTCTGACTGAAGATGAAAAGCATGTTAGCAAAGTTCAAAATTCCTTTTAGTCTGAATGTAATCTCATGAGGGCTGTGCAAAAGTGCAAAATAAAATAAGACCTGGAAATTATGTAGATACTTACCTATGACATTTCTATTTTGGGAAACGTCTTCTTAAAAACCAACCAACAAACAAAAAGAAAAGACCAAAAAGCAAGAAGAAACCTGGTGTTTTTTAAAACAGACATTCAATTCAGTAAAAACATCCTTTTGGAGAGGGATATTAGGTTTATAAGAAATAGATGGAGCAAATGCATTCCTTGTTTTCTAATCACTACAAATGCAATGTGCCTGAGCTCTCTAGATTATTTCTCTAGTTTGTTTGGTCCCCAGATCTTGAATACATAGGTGACCTAGAGAAGACTTTGTATTACTGTCTCACTATTGCTATGTGTTTACTTCTCTCTAACACAGAGTTGTTTATATCTGTGCGGGATCTATAGAGAAACAACTATACCTAAATAGTTATGAGGTATCTCTTTAATTACCAGAACCACCTCTCTTCATTCTAAAATATCCTCACAGAGAAACAAATGGCTAGAATCCTGCAGGCCTCATGCTGAGCAGCAATGAAATTATGTGATAAGAGCTAATAACATAAGAGGAAGACCTGTGAATCTGTCCTGCAGTCATCTTCCTGTATATTTGTGGCCTCTTTTCTGCTTTCCCTGTCTTAGTTCAATTCCTGTCCCCTCACTCCTAAATCAGGATTTTTTTCAGCTTTGATTCTCCCACTCTTCTCCTCAGGTTTCATGCAGTCTATATTAGCATGACATTGCTTTTCAAACAACTCTTCTTCTGCATGAATGCCAGCTATTTGAAACACAGATTACATGCAATAAGATATAGTAAGTGCATGTTTTTTCAGCCAATTAGCAGCAAGTTTTTGACCTTTTCTATGGGATGGCAGACCTTTAATTGTATCGAATTTGTAATATTTCTTTGCTTGGGATACTGTTCATATGCAGATCACTGTTAGTAAGCTTGGGAGGGGAACAGCCTCAATTAGAAAAAATAATACTGTTTCAAAATTAGCTATTGCTCCTCAGGAAATAGTTCCTGGGATCACCATATGTGGGTCCATTAGCCATTGGCTTGGTGCTCAGCTGTGCAATAGCAGGGAGTTTGTATGAAAGGAACGGAGATCACATTAAAGTTACTGATATGTTAGTAAATAAATCCAGGACACATTTATGGTTGAGAGGTAATACAGTCTTTTTTCACTGTAGAAGAACAAGAGGGGATCAAGTGGCAACTGTCTACAAAAAAACAAACAAACAAAAAACCACCCTTACTGAAACAGGTTAAAATTACTGATTAAATTCATAGAATAATAATAAAAAGATCCATCACAAGTTGTTAAACTCAAAGATGTAAACAGCCACTTAGTAAGACCTCAAGGTAGCTGAGTGTATCGTGTTTACTGCCCTCTTGTTTCTGAACATCAGTTGCTATCTGCTGTTAGGCAGGCTGCTGGATAAAGTTGACTTTCTCCTGAGCAATACAGTCATTCTTACTCTTTTTTGAATGAAGAAAAAGAATACAAAAAAGTATCTTCCTGGCCTCTCCTTTCCTGACCTCTAGGCATTGGTGACCTGACAGTTGTTTCTTTACTCGCTCTGCATCTCAAAAAATGCTAAGGCAACTTAAAACCTACGAGAAGAGAGTATGAATAAGGAGGTCCTTTCAGTTGATCTACCTTGGGGACAATTTTTTTTCTCTAGCACAGCAGATAAATTTTGCAACTTCTTTTTGTATACGGAAACCTTGATTTTTTCTTCAGTTTTGTCTTGATTGCATTAGCACACAGGTGTTCCTAAAGTAAATCTTTAATGCAAATGTGCTTTTTCTGCATCCAAGTTAACATTTTTGCAGCTGCATTTTACAACTCTGAAATAATTTTTTTTTTTTTTTTTTTTTTTTTTGGTAAATGTTCTGGGAGGAAAAATAATAGGATTATTTGCAACCTCTACAGGCAGCAAATAACTCAGAAGCCTCCTAGAAAAAAAAGCCTGTTCTGAGCCCATGCCTACTAAGCAGCAACACAGCCTTTTCTTTGTGAATGAGAACATTTACAGTGACCCTGTGACATTTCTACTTTTTTTTTTTTTATCAGCAATATACATTTTTGAATATTTTGCTACGAAATCATTCAGTTCTGTGAGAAATTTAGTATCAGCCACTTTCCTCTCTTCCCAGATGACTTTAACACATCTCAAAATGTGTTTTCTGCATCCCTAGATTAAAGTATTCACTAAATACCAGTAAACTGCCGAAAGATTGAGATTGAATAAACATAAACGCTCCTTTGAAGCTAGTCCCATCTGGCAAATAAAAGAACAGACGTGTCAGCAAGGCAAGTTTAACTTACTTCAAAAAGAAAAAGTGTGTTGCAATCAAAAGCCTACAGTACTAGAAACTTCAAGCTCAATTTAGATGAGGTATAATGACATGAAAAATAAAATTGCCCACAGAACTCGGAGGCCAGATTTTCCCTTATAGTTTTTATGTTATAGCTATACAATGTTCTCTAATGTATGGAAGGAATGCTTTCTTCCTTCTTCTCCTACACGGTTACAGGTCAAAAGGTTGTCAAACTTCATGTCAGGAAACAAGACTAGTGTGGCACATGTGTGGCACATGCCCCATCCCTGGAGGTATTCAAGGCCAGATTGGATGGGGCCCTGGGCAGCCTGGTCTAGCATTAGGTGGGATGATTGGTGGCCCTGCATGTGGCAGGGGGGTTGGAGATTGATGATCCTCGAGGTCCCTTCCAACCCTGGCCATTTTGTGATTCTGTGATTCTGTGTTTTGAACGTTATTTGTAAGAAAGACTGGAGGAATATATGTAGGTTGCTCCAAAAGCAATGCTTCGTATTTATTTCTGTGGAAACTCTAAGAGATACAAAGAACAAAATAACACTACTCAATAAAGCAGATTCTCAGCTATGAAACGCTGTTTTTCAGTACTCACCACCATTAGCCTATTCACACAGATGAGCTGATAGAGATGCTCTTCATTAACATCTGTGTAACATCTGTGCATGACCACATAGAACCCGTCGTATTTTTCACATCCCTGTTGCCACTCACTGCGTTCCCATCCTCTGGTCTCCAAAAATGTTCAGCAAGTGTCAGTGAATGTCAGTGCATGACTTTTTTTTTTTTTTTCTGAATGGAAGAATACAATTCCAGATCTTTGCTTCATATGCACTCCATGTCAGATGTCATTTTGTCAGACTGCCTCTCTGCTGCCATGGGTCACATGGCAACAACATGTAATGGAATATAGATGGGAAAGTTCAACCTCTGCTGCCATACCACCTACACTGGCCTGTGACGTCGTGGGCCAACATAACAAAATAAGAGGTGTTATTTTTGGAGAAGCCTTCCTATTTCCTTCTTTATGCACACTTCCAGTGATCCTAATCCTGCTGATTATCAAACAGACACTTTTGGAGTGTAGAGCTCTGCATTGCTTTTTCCTGACATTCCTGGCTTTTTTGATGGCAGCTGTATAATGGCCTGATGTTACTTCCAGAGAGTAAAAACAACTTCTGTTTTCATTCCAGATCCCTGTTACTTTCTCTCTCTCTCTTTTTTTCCTCTGTATTTCAAACTTGTGGCAAGTTCTAGGAAGCTGATAATTTCAAAGCTTGATTTGTTTCAGTTGTTCCATAAAGTGACTTTGGTGTACTTTCCAGGCTTTGGAGTGGAAGAGAAAGAAGAAATCATAACACCATATAAAGGTATATGTTTATTAAATAATGCAGCTCATGTAACCAACCTTTTGATTGCAATGTGATAAATCATGCTTTCCTAGTAAGAAATGAGTAACACTGTTTCAGATATAGTCCTAAATTCTTGTAAGGATTGAGCTAATTTTGTCATTTACAGAAAGCTCCAAAGTGAATATTACTATGGTGGAGATTCTTTAGTGATTGTGGTTTTCTTTATTAATTTTTTTTTTAAATGACAATCCAAATTTTAATTCAGGTTTAGTTTGAATATTTATGTGAAGTAGCTAGCAAAAAATAATCTTTTAAAAGAAATTAAGTCTGAAAAGGATAGGCTGTATGTTTCTGTGGAATACGCTGAAAGTATATACTTACACCACTTTCACAAAGATAAATTTTGTTACATTTCCTGTGAGTGAGAGAATTCTCAGGTGTTACTTAAAAACAATCGACCATAAATGTGTATTTGCTTGCCACTTCTCCTTCAGCAGCAGGACTTTTATACTGCTCTTCCTCACCTTACAGTTTAAACACTAATAATTGTGCAGAGAGATAATGGTTGCTGGGTATATTATGTACTCTTCTTTTTTTCTGTCCTTAAATGTAACTTTTCTTATTTCTATCAGTCTATCACCATAGTTGAAATTCAGCTATAGCAATGTGTGTGCTGCCAAATTTAGACTGTTAACCCACAGGGGACTTCATTAGTAGATAGCTTTTTTTCAGTTCAAAGATTGCACTTGAGAGTTTTAAAACTCTCTAGTTTACTAATTAGCTTACCTCCAAGGACTGTGCTTAATGGTGTACAAACCTTTTTTATTGATGTGGGCACTTGCACACATCTCATTCAACTTAGAGCATCACCATCCCCTGTTGCATTCAAGGACAAATGCTTTTAAACTTTCGAGTGCAATAGAAGAACTTTCCCTTGTCTATTAGCTCTGATTTTGCAGAAATTTTTCTTTTTATGTGAGTACATGAAATAAATAGTCTAATTTTAAATAAATTAATGTCATGTATCGAATGCGTTAAGACAGCGTTACTGTTGCAGTGCAAGAGACTTCCCACATGGTTTCATTTTTTGAAAGTTCACGTGTAAGTTAATTCTTATAATTGGAATAATCAAATCAATCCCTAACAGAATACTAATCAGAAACCTTGCCACAAGACCTTTCTCAGAAGATATTTTTCTGTGGGCTATGCAGTTTCCGGGTTGAGTAACTTTGGTGATCAGGTCTGCATAATCAATTCCAGTCTGCAGGAATCCTAATTGTATGGAAATTGAATGTTTTTTTTGTTCCATGAATACTCACTATATGACAGTCCCAGGTTCCCCCTCCATTACAGTGCTTTAGCTTTTCAGTGTCTTCTGCACAGGCACCATTTAGATGGACATCCCTAGCCTTGCTGCTTTGCTCCACTTTCCTATCAGGGGTAGGACAGGCTCAATCAGCCAGATAGTGCTGGTGGACAATTTTTGCATTGTTTTGAGGAGTTTCTCATTAGTTACTCATCTTCTTTTAGGTTGAGAATATGCAGTTTACATTTTTTTTCTGGAAATTCTGGCTTCTTTTCTTCAGATTTCAAGGCAAAGACAGAATCCTGCAGGACCGTGTCCTTACGGTGAACCTATCAGTTTTTGTTATACAGAATTACACATACAGTAAAACTAAATACACACTTAATAGAAAACAGTTTATTGTATTGCCAGTTTAAAAGATCATTTGTTCTAGTTTCTGTTACTGTGAAAGCAGAACCAACCATTAGTGCGCTGTCCACTTCTAACCAACCTGATCAGTAGACTTCATTTTTTTTTCAAAGTTCATTTTGCAGAGTTCTGCTTAGAAGCACACCCATACACCCCAATATTTGTCTTTGCATAGTTCTTATAGCATGTATTTAGATGAAGACGTTCGGTATAACCCAAAGCAAGTGCTATCTAAAAGCAGCATATCTTCATGCATTGCTTTTCTTCTACAGAAGTGGGAGAGGACATAGGTCATGTCTGCTTTTTGGATCGGGTAGGTACTACTGATCTGACTTCAGTGAAACTGTCTGCTAAATCTTTCTTGCCCATCTGTTTTTCTCACGGATTGCATGTGAGAGAGCTGACATCTTTAAATGCTCTCGGTTTTGGATCCAGAAGAGTGGATACAATATTTTGAATAGTTTCCAGCATGAAGTGTAATTTTACTGCAAATCATTCACTCTATGCTCCTCATTCTTGTGTTTAGTTACACACACATGCACACACAGACACCTATGTATATATATAGGTATATATATATACCTCTCTCTCTCTCTCTCTCTCTCTCTTTCTCTCTCCACCTATGTATATATAGAGGTATATATATATACCTCTCTATATATAGAGGTATGCAGAAATTTATGCTTCACCTTGCTTCAGAGAATGCTGGTGCCAGCTGGCTCTACTTTCTGAGCTGTTGGACCACTGATGCACAGTGAAGTCAAATCTGTGGTCTGTTGAATGATCAGGGGGACAATTAATCTCATAAGGTCTATAACTGGAAATCCACCAGTAGTATTACACTGTTTTCCATACTTGTTTCTTTCTCTTGTTAGGCTAATATTATGCTCTTTGATTTAAAGAAAGTCAATGAGCATGTGTGAAAAACTAACGTAACATATTAAGGAATTGAGTTTCTTATAATGAGCATCGTATCCTGAGCACTTTGATTTGAACTTACTTTATTTCTGTTTTGCATACCATGCGAAACTATTTACTTATGAAACCTTTTGCAACAGTAAAGAAACTTCAACACATAACAGAAATATAAGCCAGATAAGTTATTTCTGGAAAATAGACAGATTTTTTTTTTTTTTTTTCTGCTACCCCACAGCTTGGGATATCCTGAAATTAGACAGCAGATTAAGGCTGGATTTCACCAACTTTGATTCCAGAATTTAAAATGGAAATATGCACCTTTCCAAACACTTCCCCCCCACTTCCTCCATTGTTTCTTTTTTACTAGCTCCTTTCTGTAATAGTCCTGATATTTGCTTTCACACAGCCTGTTCAAGCAGACAGAACTTTTCCCTCATCTTGAACAACTCTTCCATTAACTTAAGCCACTCAAACAGATATTCCTTCAACAAATCCAGAATAATTAATCCTCTAGAATTTATCATTGTAATGCTTCAACCAGCCAACTTTCTCTTCCAATTTTTCAGCTCTTTTCTTCAATGTAATATATTACTATTCTAAAAGTTAATGACTAGGCAGACTTAATGCTCACATATTACAACAACAGGACAGTACAAGGGCCTGAATAGTACAGCATGTTGTGTTTGTCACAGTTAAGACTAACTACAAATTTGACTGGTAAATAGAGATTTAGTTATATCCCTTTTATGTTATCTTTCTAAAGGGCCAAGGGACTAATAGTTAAACTTCATGGTCAACATATTTTTAGGATTTTGCTCAAAACCTTAGTTTGCAGTGCTATTCTGCAGGAAAAAAAAAAAAAAAAAAAAAACCAGATAATCCTTTTTGTTACTTGATTTGTGTGCAACAGGAATACTTAGACTTTGCATTCAGTATTTATTTTAAGCAAGCTGGAGAAAAAAAGTATTCCAGAATCTATTTATATTAGATCTGTGGCATTCATTTTTGAATGTCCAAAAGAGTAATTCACCTAATGGAATCTTGTTAGAATCTGAAAGTACCTTCTTATGGCTATTTTTTTTTTTTCTCCAAAACATCGTAATGCAGAAAAGTTCACTAAGAATCTACTAAAGGTGATCATTCTGTAGGTAATATATCACCACAGTTTCATCTGTTGTTGAAGTTTTATTTTCGAGTTTCCAGTTTCAATTACAAATGCCCTCACATTCATATTGTAAATTATGTCTTTTCCCTGGAGCATGTATTGGATAAGGGTCAATTTTATAGCACACCATTCAGGATTGGTGTCTTTATGTCTCCTCTTAGGTAAAGTAGGCTATAGAAGGTAAAGCCCAGTGGCTTGAGAATCACCGTGGATTTTGACTCTTTATCATTGCTCTACAGATTCCTAAGGTCTAAGGCCAAATCTAGCGATCGTATTTTTCATGCATTTTATGGTACTCTCATTTCCTTTGCTCTTGAAGAAAAGTACTTCAAGTAGTAGAAACAAGGTGCAAGTGAACAGTTTTTCACTTCAGGAGCAAACCAACATTAATCTGTAGGATTTATTTCCAACTTGCTACTTAGAAAACCTTGTGTTGGCCCCTATTTTTGATCACAAGTACTAGAGCAATAACTGTTTGCATTGTCTTCTAGGAAAAATGTTGACCACAAAGTATTAGCTCAGAATAGCATAGGCAGATAGGTTAAGGCTACTTTTCTGCAACATTTTTATAGTTTCCTGAATATATACTTTATTTGTACTAATTTATGAACAGATTTTAAAATTGGCTTATATTTATGATCATAGAACAAATTTTGCAGTTTGCTTCCTATTAAACTTGTAGATAAATTCCTACTCAGGAATATATAGCAAGGAACACACAGCTGTTGTTTCAACAATAGATGAAATTGTGGTGACGTGTTACATGCAGAATGCTCATCATTAGTAAATTCTTAGTGAACTTTTCTGCATTACCATGTTTTGGAGAAAAAAAAATAGCCATAAGGAGGTACTTTCAGATTCTAACAAGATTCCATTAGATAAATTACTCTTTTGGACATTCAAAAATACCTAAAGTATTCAAACAAATATGTAATTGAAATGCTTTATGTTATTCAAATAGTATTAACTTGTATTAGGCTTGGATATATCATCTCTGCTCATTGAAACAATATTTTCTTTGTATTTGTTCTTATTTGTGGTTTTATTTTCATTAAGTGGTTCAGGTGTCTCCTAATTTAATCTCTACAGAGAAATAACTGAAAGCAGCATTTTAGAGGATTTCTGATTAGACATTTCTAGCAATTTAACTACCAGTTTAATCAGTTCTTGGTGACTGAATTGTGCAAGCTCAACATGTTGTACTTTTTTAATTTTTTTTTTTTGTGTGTGTGTGTGAGTAAATTAATTACTACAAGGCATCTCTAAGGTAGTTAAGATAAACACTCTTCAGAATGGGAATGAGTTTGGAAACATTTGTCATCTGCAGTTCAGACTTCAGCCTGCATGCTGGCCCTTTCTATAACATGCCAGTCAGTGGGATTAGCAAACATTTGTCATGATACTGAAGAAGAATTTTAATGTAATTCAGAAAAGAAACACCTGAAAAAGCATTTTTAATTTGTGAAAATACTAGTTGAAAATTTTAGCTACTATTATTATTGTTTTTAATCTGGTAAAAAAAAAAAAATGTTCATAGAAAGCTGTCTATTTGAATTAAATGAAAGAGCAATAGAGCAATAGCTATAGCAATATAGCAAATGCTGGCATATTTCTCGCACTCCTGCCAGGAGTCTCTGTTAAGATGAAAATATATGGTTCATTTTCCAAAAATGAAGTCCTGATATATGTATATAGTAGTCCGTTCTATACATCCTTTCTGGTACAATTTGATGGTATGCTGGACATACAGGAAGGTAGTCTCTTCATCTCTATCTCAAAATCTTCTAATTGAAGGTAGTAAGATTTTCTTAATTAGGTTGCAACTGCACAGGTATTGAAATCTAACTTTGTGCCCAATAACCCGGAAGATGTAAAATTCTTCCTTTGATGCCATGGGCTGCCCAAGTAAAACTCAGTGCATGACCCTGTCAATTACTAAAGTCCTTGAAGTGTATTTCTAGGGAGGAACTACTTCAAAATATGAAAACAAATCACATCATGTAACAAGAAATACAGGTTCCTACATCATGAGTGTTACCATGCTGTGAGGCTGACATACTTTTGTTGAGGGACTGATTGTTCCTCTAAAATGTTTTTTTTTTTTTTTTTGCTGACATTTAAGCCTGTTCTCCACATATTCCCAGCAATGGTGAAAGACAAAAGCAAATATTAAATGATGTTTCTAGCTATGTGTAAGGTTTGCCATTATCTTCACTGAATTACTCAGTTGAGATCCTATCTATTCCTCTCAGATACATTGTGTACTGAGTTTGCATGATTAGCCAAGACTGCTGTGCTTATTCAATGAGTGTGCTTTTTCTGTTTCTATTACTCATACAGCCCTGTTTCCTACAATCAGTGAGAGTAGTCAGCTGATAGCTCTTTTTTTTCTTTTCTGCAAATGCATTCAGATAGCTTTGATCAAGTGTAAAGAGACATGTGGTGCCAGCGCTTGACTGCTGGTGCAGAGAGAGGCATCCTGCAGCAGGAAGGGCATTTTTAGTATTGAGCAGGCTGCTCATCTAAGCCTGTTATTGCATGCCACGTGTACCCTACAGCAGCCATCTGACTGACTTGTAGGCAGACTCCATGCCATCTGAACAGATGGGGTTGAGTATAAGCTGACAAGGAAGCCCATATGTTCCTAAATTGTGAATGTTGAGGAGGGGATTCTTGGCCAAGAATGTGCAGATGACTGTCTAAATCTTATGTGGATGTCATTAAAAAGAGACAGAATTGCCAGGAGGAGATCACCCTTTGGAATTAAAAATTTGTAATGGTGCATGTGTGGTATCATGGAGTGAGTTTCTGGTTGGAAGTGGGCTACCTTTTTCCCTGGATTGCCGTTAGCCATCCTCAGACTTGAATCTTGCTTTGAGATCATTGTGAATTTTGCACAGTACTTTCAAGTCTAGCCTGTGCTTGAGAAGCCAGGAATATGAAAACATATATTTAAAAAAAAATATATATATATATATATTTTTTTTTCCAAAGAATAAAATACATGCCTGCAGAATTTAGGTCAGGAAAAATCTCAAATCTTATTTTCTGTTGCGTGATCCTCAGATGCTCATGACAATACACAGATTATAATACTGAGTCTAAGGACCTTGTATGTTTCATCCACTCAAAATAGATGTTTGAGTACTTGGAGACAGTTAATATTTTTAATTACTGTAGTCTGATTATGGATGACAAGTTTTACCATGCTTGGCTGTATTATCAGTAATCAAAGGTACAAGAAGTAGAAGAAAATCTTTACAAATTACACGATCTCTGAGGTTTTTAATTTTTTTTTTTAATGGTTCTGCTGGATGATAGGTAACTATTATATATAAAACGTTATAGATATGACAACTGAGTAAAAGCTAACAAGTAAGGTTTTTGAGGAAAACTCTCAAATTTTCGGAGGAGTTCTATGGTTTAGATTAAGAACAGATATTATTCTTTTAAAATTGTATGCACTTAAATGATTTATTGTCATCTAAAACAGAATGTTTATTAAACCACACTTAATTTTGCCTGCTGCCAGGCAAAAACTAAAAACATACGAAAGTGAATTTCTATTTTGCTGATGTCAGTGCTTTCAGTCAAATTTTCAGTGTAAAGTTATTATTATTATTCAGTGTTTCTATTGCCAAAACGAAAAAAGAAAAAAAATGTAAAATCAAGACAATATAACAAGATTTGTTACAGATTAAAGAATCAGTGAGTGAGAAAAATAAAAATATTATACACAAGAGCAAATCTTTTGCAAGTTTTTGATTAATAGAAGATCAGCTTTAGCGAGTATGTCATTATCAGTAAGTTTGAAACAAACAAAATTTCCTCACAGAAATAACACCTCACATGTGAGGAACACCACCTTCACCTTGGGAGAAAAAATGAGTTTTGAATTACAGCTGGCACGTAGTCATTGGTGGCAGAAATTTCTGATACATTTGCATGCAGATATCACATATGAGCCCTGGTACAGTGCCACATTTCTTCTCTGAAAATCACGTTTTGATTTATTGATTGGCCAAGTACCACCTGGTGCCTTGGCGATGCCAGTAAAGTCCCATGTAAATCGGCACATCCTCAAGTTCCTTGATTGGAGCTATAGTAAGGTGAATGGTAATCTCCTGAGCTGAATGCGTGCATTTGAAAAAGCATTTTCCATGATTTGTAGTTTGTCACTAATGGCATGAACCAGGAGCTGCAACAGAAGTTCTGAAGTCTTTTCAGAGTTGCCTGTGCTTGCTCAGATCTCATGCTGTTGTGTGAGTAATTGCTAGTTAGCAGCACAAGCATTTCCAGGCTGCTAACACTGCGAGGTTGACAACTGACAAGTTTCACTCCCATGCCATAATAACCTACAATGAAATGCAAAGCAGACAGCAAAGATCGCAGCTTAAAAATAGACAGGAGAAACTTTAGTAAATTTTTTACTCCCTGTGGCTGGAGCATTGTTGATTTAGTTTAAGGAAGATCATAGAATCACCAAGGTTGGAAAAGGCCTCCAAGATCACCAAGTCCAACTGTCCACCTACTGTCAATATTTCCCACTAAACCATGTTCCTTAGTACAACATCTAAAAATTTCTTGAATATCTCCAGGGATGGTGGCTTAAACACCTCCCTTGGCAAAGATGATTATAGACAAGAGGAAGATGACTGCTAGAAGCACAGGCATACCTGTGTGCTATAAAATATTGCTTTGTTGATACTTAATTTGATGAATGTTTTTGTACTGAAAGGTGGACTGTGGATTTCACTTTGTCTCTCTTCACAGCATTAGTAGAAATACAACATATTTATGAAAAGGTTGTTTTAATAACTTGATAAAAGTTAATGTAGTGGATAATGAACTTTAGACGGATTTAAATCCGGCATTCTTCATTCACTTTTCAGTAGGGTTTTGTGGATGAAAGGAGGGAAGAATGAAGTGTTTCCTGAAGGAGGTTATCATCTCTTTTGCCAAACACAAGACTAAATTTGTTCTCATTTTATTGAACTGGGTGATTTTAGATCTTCTGTCCCAGTAAGGCACCTTGCCAGTAGCTGCATCATCACAGCACTGTAAACACATTTCAGCTTGCTTTGTTTTAATATTAAAACAGTAGACTCATAACTGTTGTCTCTTTGGAGGATTTATCACATCTAACTTTTAGAACTCCGCAGTGAGAGCTCTTCCTGCTCCTTACTCTCTGCATTGCAGCAATATCTGCTGTAGAGACTGACCTGAATTTCTTTAGGAGGCCATTAAAACCCTTCTTGGATTATTGTAGTTTCATGCTTCCCTAAGAAGACTATCTCTCCCATGATTGCTGGTTCAGCGAGAAAGAAAGAATTGTATAATTTTGTATCATTCTGTTCTTTTTGTATTCTGAACTTAGATTTCAATTTTTCATAAGCTTGAAATTGTTTTCTTTTTTTTTTAAAAAAAAAAAAAGCAAAAATTAAGCCCTAATTTAATCATTTGCACTGTGAAACCATGATCTTTCCATCTTGCAAGCAATATGAAAAAATTAGTAAAAATTCTGTTATTTGTAAAAGAAATCCTTGTCTACCTCTTAAGCTCTTTTCTGAATTTGAGTATCTTGCAGGAAAGATGTTGGGGAATACTTTGGACTATTGTTTGGTTGGAGAGGCCTATGAACAGAAATATCTTTTCCCTAAAGATGCAAAAGGGGCAAAGTGATTATGAGAGGCTAATTGGGTGGTGCCTTATCGCAATTACTGTGTGCATATATGAGTTTTTGTAGGACACAGTAACAATCTTGTTTGCATTTATAGTTCTAGATTGAATACTCTATGCTTTAGAACTTGCTATTCCTTTTCAGTTTTGTATATTTTTTTATCATTGCCTCATCACAGGAAAGAACTTGTATTACCCGAACTACATGCATGTCAATACTCTTGCTTAGGCTTAGTAGTGGTGTGAACTTTGGGAGGAAAGGCTCCCTCTAACTCCTTAGATTTAGACCAGTGTTGTCAAAGTGCTCTAACATATTTACTTCATGGCATGTTCTACAGGCTTTTTCTTCACCAGTAAGGAAGGTTTGTGGAGTTTTTGCTGACACTTGTTTTTGCTAGTGCTAATTTTTTTAGGACTATGGGCTAAACTCCATTAGTGAGCAAAGATCACTAACGCTCTTTCATTGAAGCCAAAGCTAAACCCGTCTTCTGTCAGCAAAGCCAAAAGTTATTTGGAATTGTATGGAAGGGAACAGGATAGATCCAGGTAAACACCCTGTTAATCTTACAAGGAGGAAGTAGGGAGATGTGTCAGCTCTCTTCTTTATGTGCAGGGCATCTAGACGCAAGATTTGGGCTCAGATTCAGAGCTGTGTTAAGATTTTACACTGATATTTCTACAGTGTGGCTAAGCCATGAGTTGCCCAGTGCAAATCCTTAGATTATTTGTTAGAGTGAACATCTCCCAGAAGACCAGCAGTTTTGAAACACAGCTTCCCCCAGTCCCATACAATCTGATTTAAAAGCTAAAAACTTCTGTAATTTTTTTAACACAGAAAATGTAAAATGGTTAGCAAAAGCAGGACAGAAAGAAACAAAATGAGCATACAGCTCTCCC
This sequence comes from Chrysolophus pictus, assembly GCA_037305975.1. NCBI lineage: Eukaryota > Metazoa > Chordata > Aves > Galliformes > Phasianidae > Chrysolophus > Chrysolophus pictus. The sequence goes on from CM074578.1 coordinate 48,876,169, forward strand.
CCTGCCCACTTTCTCTTGGCAGGTGAGTATATTCTTCTATGCTTGGCCTTATCAATCTCAGCAACTTCACACTGCAGCACCACTATCTGTGCCCTGTCCCTTCCAGCCTGCCTGGCTGCTTCCTGCTCCTTGTCACAATCTGGTTTTACACAAGCTGCTTTTTTCCCCATGCCATCTCCTGAATCTTCGGAACCTTATAGGATCATAGAATTGCTCAGGTTAGAAAAGACCTTAAAGATCATCAAGTCCAACCTTGCTTGCTTTCCATGCTCAGTAGCTTTCCCAGGGGAAGCACAGTGACCTCCTTCTCCTGTGTGACTTTTCTTAAAGAAACACCCAGTGTAACTGAAGGCTAGCAGAGCTGAGCATGAGTGGCTCTGACACATCCTGCTGTATGTACAAACAAGTGTGTGTTTCTAGGTGCAGCCATGTATCACTTTTCTCCCCCCTCCTCACACGCCCTATTTCAGTTTTCTTGTACAAAACATAGTAAACAAAGACATTTTCACCTAATATACAACACATAAAAGCTATATTTACTTGGACTTTTTTTCTGATTTTAGAGCAGTTCTTTATGTTCTCATATGTCATAAGATAAAAGCAATTGAAGCAAGCTTCCTTTACAGTCTCAGAATGATTGAGAGGTATTGGAAGTGGCTCTGAATGAATGGTTCATAAGGCTACTAATTTAAAAATCTAGTTCAACAGCTGTATTTCATAGTGTATTTGGATCATAGTTAAGCTGTCATGGTAAAGTTTCCCTTGATTAGTATCACAACAGTCAATTCTTCACAGCACCTTGCTTAACAATGCAGAGATTTTGAAAATTTAAAGAATTAGTGATAAATGTATCTACAATATATGTTATTTCTGCCTCTGTAAACTCATAAGTTTTAGAACAGAGACATCTCCACAAATTCCCATCTGAAACAAGTTGATTTTGTCTCACAAAATGGTGTTATTACAAAACAAAGTTAGGGCTTCCAAAATTTATGGTTGTTTTGAAGGGTAAAATCAATAAAACCACCTGAGTTTTTCAGTCTTGGTTATGAAGGATTGTGTTGAGTTATTACATCTTTAAAAGCAACTTTTCTGTTTTTATCAAAAGGTATCACTTACTTGTAAAGCTTAGTATTATTTCATTCAAGCTCCAAAACAGGAAGTTCAAATAGGTGCGTCTGAGACGTGAGAGTATCTGGATCATGATAATTGTCATGGGAATCTTGATAGAGCTTGCAGAATGTTCACTATTTTTCCAGGAGATGTTAGGTTCAAATATAGGATATAAGGAGAAATTGCAGTCTGGAAACAGAATACTAAAAAGGATTTGGAGGTCATGGAGTATGAAGGAAATAAAAATGAACTTTTCTGCTTTGATGCAGCAGAGAGGGACTGATGTATTAGTGTGTATAGACAAGATCAGTGAGATAACTTGACTACCATAAGCAGTACAGTACTAAAATGCTGAAAATAACCGATAACAGAGTTTGAATGTTGATTTGAATCAATTTAACTCAAGTTCAACTTTCTGAGAACTGAGTGTGTGGTCCATCTGAGTGGCTTCAATTCCTGCTGTAGTACATGGAGAGAGAGGGACTCACATCCAAACTGTCATTATCTGACCCTGCGTGAGTTGTGTAAGGGATTAGCATGAACTGCTTGCTCTCTGGAGTTGCCTTCTTTACTATGTGGACCACAGGAGAGCTTGCAGGCCTGCCTAGGCTGAAAGCTCAGCTTTTAGACAGCAAAAATGAGATGAGATGAATTGAAATGTTGAGAAATATGCTGAAAGTCTGGCAGCACAGTCTTACAGTATACAGAAATAGTATAAGGGTTGAAGATAACATGAGGTTGAAAGACCGAGAAAGCTTAATACGTTTTGCTTTTCTTCCTAAGGTAATTAACACCTACCTTGATTAATATGGGTAAGGGTTTTCATGTGAAGAAGTTACTGGATACCGCAGAACTCTTTAACAGGGAACTGCATAACACGAATCAAGAGAGGAAGACAAAGCCAGACATGGTCCAGCTGAAAATGAAATATGAACTATTAAGAGTAAGGATGACTAAACTGGAAAATATAGTCTTGGGAAGTTTTAGATTACTCATTCTGTAGATTTAAAATCATATGCCTATATTGTATCTCTGTCTTCACATGTGATAACATTCTTCTTTGCTGGCTCTGATGTCAAGGGAGCCTCATCACATTTCTCCTCCTTTTCCTGTGACCTCTAGGGACAACGTTGTCATTCTGCTGGTCAACTATTAGCACTTTTTGCATATCTCTTCAGACTTCCAGGAGCATCAAACGACTGTTGAAGGGACACTTCTCACTAGACCAGATTGCTCAATGCCCCATCCATCCACCCACAACCTCAGTGGGCCTCCAGTGTCTCCACCTCTCTCACAGTAGACCTTAGATCTTCTCCTGACTTTGTACATTTTTTTTCTTAATGATTGTGTCATACTATGTTGCTTTGCTGACTCTAGCTTCAGTGTACATATTTTTTTCTTGACATGAAACCTGGTGCTGGTATGAAGGTTATTGAGTTAATGTGATTGAAGACAAAATCAAGAGTCAGTTTTCCATTATCATCTTCCAAAGACTACACACTTGAAAGTTTCCTCAGATGCAAATAACATTTCATTAGTTCATCAGTTAATCCTCACTTTTTTGTTGATCTTATGCCTTCTTCTTAGGGACAGAGATGGTTACCACGCAGATCATCTTGCTTTGAGCCTCATTTGTAGTGGAAATAGCTATGCTTGATTTTGTTTCAACAGGAGTCTGGCAGAATCATTTGTTCAAATGTGCAGGGCAAGTAGGTGAGTTTTTTCTGTCTTCCTCACCTCTACTTCCTATCAGTTTTCATTCTTGCCTCAAACACATATATCTTTTACTCATGGCATCTTCCTTGACTGCAAAACTTTGGGTGACAGAACTGTGAATTTTACAGTGAAGTCTATAGTCAATACATATTCCTGATTCTGATGTAAATTTTAGGCTTTCACTTACAAAAAGAATCACAATTCTTTTGAGAATTCAGCAGCTGAATGAGTAGCCATTAATCTCCAAAAGGGAAAATGGTGCAGAATCTCTTTAAGAGGATGCACATACTTTGTGAAATTTCTTCTCATGTTCTATCCTTTTGGAATCTGAAATCCTGCACTCATGTATGCGTACTGCAATTACAATCTTTCTCAGTTTTGATATTTAGCTGTTGTTTTTCTGCTATTACTTCTCCCATGAAAAATGGCAGGAGAAATGAAAGAATTAATGTTGAAAGGTCAATTATTGAAAATTCCAGGAGTGCCAGAGGTAAGATTTCAACCTTGTCATTCCATTTAGGTGCTCATGCTATACAGTAATCTTTATTTAGATGATGTTTTCTCTACCACCCCCTGAACATGGTATTTTCAGTACACAGATGCAGAGTGCTCTCTTAGCTCTGTGTTTTCCTGTCACCAGTCAATGAGTGACGATAGGCCTTATTTCCTGATTGTCAACAGTTTCCAGAGAAAATTCATGACCCCAGGTGGAGCTGAACCAGGATAAGTAGAATTGGCAGCCTGACAATTTCTATTGTTACAGTACAGGTGGTTAACTGCCTGACAAAAGTGGTACAACCAAAAATGAGGTCATAGTCAAAGGGAAAAGTGAAATAGTGAGATACCTTGCAATATTCAAAAACAACTTCAAGGGCAGGGCCTGGCATGGTGACTTCAACTCGTTGCTCTGTGCTTCATCAGCTTGAAGACAGGCCTGAGAAAACTTGCTTTGCTGAGTAGGACTGTGCCATGGTACCTACTGGTCAGTGTGCTAAGCATTGCTGCCTCTCCATGTCCTTCCATGCTTCTGGAAGACATGGAAACAGGAAGTGATGAGCAGCCAGTAATTTCTTTTCTAAACCAGCAGAAATAGATAAATGCTAAATCTGGCACTTGTTCGTAAGAACCAATGACTGGAACTGATTACCATGGTCTTAACTGTAGAGATGGATTGCCTCCAAGATTACAACCTAGCCAACTACTGTGAATGAAGGGCCATGAAGACCTCGTAAAGGTCTGTGATTTCTATACTAAAAATAGCAGTCTTCTTAGTTGAACAGATGAATTCTGACGTAGATGACAGCACCTTTAGTGGAGTATGCATCACCACTTTATACATTCTTAGTAACTATAAAACCTGTATTACTGATATATTGCATTTAGTCACTGCTGGAAGTCAATAGTGTATAAAAAGAAGACCATGGTTTCACAAACCTCTGAACAGTTTGGTTGGCACTCTGTACCTTTTTCATCAGTTTTTTTTTTCTTTTTCTTTTTTTTTTCTGTTGCAAAAGAGTTTTACTGTAAGGAGCATTATAGTGTCTGACTAGTCAGCCACCTAGTCAACCTGCTAACTTTCTAGTCAGAAAAGTGGGAAAATGGGAAATTGAAAGTCTAATGAACTATGATCACGCAAACAGTGATGCTGTCTCCAGAGAGTCTAGGCTGAAAGTTGTGTCTAGTTTTTCTCCTACAGAAGATTGGATGCAAGAAACAGTTTTCAAGAAGTCTTGAATATACAGTTTCTGGGTGTATGAATTGGGTTCAGCTATATGTGATGATACTTAAAGACAGAAGATTATTAGATGAGGTGTCTGTGGGCCTTTGTCTTGCAAAGACATTCTAGATCACCTCATGGTGAGTCATTTGGCTACCTAAGGAAGAATTACATTGGTCAGTTTTAAACCAGAATTATACTGTACTAGATCTTGTATTTTGCTATCTTGTTTCTGACTTTGCAGTCCAGATCTTGATCTCCTGTTCTGATAAAATATGTTTGAAGTATTTTTCACTCTTAAATGTCTCTGTTAGAGGAAAGTCCAAGTGAAACTGATCAATTTTTTTTTTTACAAGCTTCTTCAGAGGAGACAAATCTAATCTAACTGGTGAAAGCAAGCAGCCATGGGGAGTCATGTATATCCATTTATTGGGACAAACTGAGGGGATTTAAAAGTTAGAGGTTGCTTCTTGCCATATTATAGAGACACTAAAGAGCATATTGTAGCCAGCACGTTGGTTATATCAGAAATTTTCTTGCACAGTGAAATAAACACAAGGCAGACATAACTTAGAGCTCCTGTGTCATTGTATGTACACTGGGTCATTTGGACACTATTCACTAAAAGAGAGAAAGAAGAGTTTCTTTTGCCCTAAAAGGCTGAGTAAAGGGCTATTTGAGTGAAGGAAGGCCCTATTTCAGACTCCTTTAGAATAAGAAGAAGTACTAATTATCACATTACTAGTGAATAAATTCCAGAATATATTTTAATTTGTTCTTTTAAATTATATCACCAGAATAAATGACTAAATAAAATTCTGTTGTTCACAGACATGGAGTACAGCTTGCTGAATAATTGCTAGCACTTGTTTTGCCAGTAAGCAGCATGACAGACAGCATAGAAAAGACCAAGCTACAGATGTGTGGTTGAGTCCTTTAGGCAAACACTTGTACACCCACTGATGAGCACACAGACTTCTTACTTCTTGGAGAAAGAACCTGTCAAATTTAAAGGTTAGAAATGCACATACATTAATATATTTATGTGCCAAACATACGGGATAGTCTACTTAAAATGTCTTGACTCTTATATAAATATATTTGTCTTCTGTGATTTCCTCAGATGAGCTGTAGTTGTAAATCCCTCTTTTTACTTCCTAGGAATGGAAAGACTATTCATCATGCTTTAAAATTTAAAAAGATAGTTTGTTCCCTTTTGCCTCTGGTGCTGTTGTGAAGTGTGCTAATCTTACAGAGCTGATATTATCCAGGCAGTTTTTCCCAGTTTTCTTCAGAGGTTTTTACACCTCACAACTTTCAGGTTTCTTTCCAAAAGGAAAAAACTTCAAGGGCTATTTTCTTCCCTCTGTTCCCTTCTCCTCTTTCTTCACTTTCCTTCTCAATTCACCTCTACTGTAGAGATAAGCACTGAACTCCAATTAGATTGGTGATGTCGTGGAAACTAAATGAAGCTGCCTCTAGTGACTCTGCTTTTTAGGAAGAAAAAAGGTACACAATAAGTGAACAGATACTTCAGAGTAGGCTGAACCTAAGCAACCAAATCTTCAGTCACCAAATACACAAGTAGCTTTGGACAAATCAAAGCAAGAAAAAATTTCTTCCACGTCCACTCCAAGACCCCATTCCTTATTTCTTTAGCTGTTACATGCTTCTGCTAGATCTCATTATTAATGCTAGCAGAAGTGAGCAATATTTTTGGATATCACATTGCTTAATATCTTGTTTATACTATATGATACCAATACCAGGAATAAAATTGTTTCAGGTAGATGAGCTTAATTTTAGGCATGCAAATCTGGCAAAATGGTTCCCGCATATGTAAAAGGAATTCTGAAGAATTAAATATCAAGTTGTAGTCCTTTGCCAATTCTGTCAGAATGGATGATGATTGTATGGCAAGTTATGTCAGTGCCTGGAGTCGTGTGAAAGTCACTCTATACATGAGGCAGCAGAAACTGTAAAGACTTACATTTACATATTTGTTGCCAGGTTATAAGAATCTGTCTTTTTCTTGCTTTTTGGTATTGGTTTATTAAAAGCCTTCATGTAGACAGTAAAAATTGGAATGAATGCAATGGAACTCACAGTTGTTTGTCATCGCAAGCCACTAATTTGTTTTTGGCAGGACTTTTACTTCTTTATTGATGCACGAGGGAGGATATGTACTAGACTTCATTTTGGATGTCCAATTTAAAGAATGATCCTTCTGTATAGCCCAGAGGCATGTCTCTGGGAAAACTACTCTATTATGTGGTTGTGGAGTGCAGCACAGTTCATCAAACCACCCAGAAGCAGAAAAATATGAGTCGACATCCAAAAATTTGTTTTAGTTTGATGAAATTTCACATATTCTTCTGTGGGAAAAATCATCCCTTTTCCCTTTTCTTTTCCCTTTTTCCTTTCCCTTTCCTTTCTTCCTCTTCCTTTCTCCATCTCTCCCTCTCTTCCCATCTCCTTCCTTCCTTCCTTCACCTCCCCTCCCCTCCTCTTTTTTCTTCCCTTCCTTTCCCTTTTCTCCCTTTTCTTTTCTCTCCTATCCCCAAATATTCTAATACTACCTGTAAAACAGGGAAACAGAAGTGAATCATTCTGACTATGGAGATTTCTTTTAACTGGAGAATTGCTCAGTTATTTTGCTGCTGTCCATGAGAAATAAATGTGATTTCACCCTCTAGCTGCAAATAGGAACAAGTATCAATTGTAAGGGATTTGTGGACCTTTCAGAACGTAATGTTTCAGGTAAGTAAAGGTAAATGTTACTGTTTCTATATGCTGGAGCCAGGGCATGAGACTTAGGAGAGGAAAACAGACGCTCTGCTATGGTGATAGCATTCCTCTTCTCCATGGATTCTAATTTATTTAAATTGCCTTGCCTTCCTCTTCCTCTGAGCTGTGCAGATATCCTGCAATCATTGCCCTTGGTTGTCTGAGTTTAAGGTGGCTATTACCATTTTGATGCTAGATTAATATTTGCATTGGTTGTATGTAGGGTAAGGCTGAACTTGTAGATGAATGTGATACTGTGGAAAAAAACTTATCTGCATGAGAAACATAAAAATGATTTCCTAACATGAAATAATGAGGATTTGAGGGCATATTTCTGGTTATGCCTTTGTGTTTTCCAAAACTAAAATTAACTGCCTTTTTTGTTTTGCCACAAAATTTTCCTGACATTTCCATTGTAGATCTCTGAAAGAAGGGTATAACTTGAGTGTGGTATGGATTTATTTATTTATTTTTAATTGTCCTGTCACCATCAATGAATTTACTACTTACATGGAAAGATACTATTATTTTCTCAATTTTGTCATTAGTTGGATTCTTTTTATAAAAAAATATTTTAAAAAATTGATATTTCTGGAGAAAGTTGATAGATCTAGCTTACAGATAGAATACATTTGCAAAAAATGTTGACATACTGTAGGCTTTATCAAATAGTTCTTTAATAATTATTTAAAGTAACTTATTACTTCAATTTTGCATCTCAAGATTACCACACTGTTGGCAAAGCAGATTCCGTTTTTTGTCCTTTTCACACAGAATGTAAGCACCCAGCTCACTATTAGACTGTTTATTATTATTATTAATCCCTCTTTGGTCTGGTTGATGCTTCAAAATTTACTGTACACTGTTCTATTTTTTTGTAAGATCTGATCTGATCCAGTTTTTACTAGCTGTCTTGACCCCTCTAGAATGCCCTATCTGCTGAAGAAACACTACTTTTCTGCCACCTTTTTTTCAGATGAATGGAAAGCACTTGTAGTTGTTATTTTGTACTTTTCTTTCTTTAAGGTAGACTCTATTGCTCTGTTGCTGGAGGCTAGCTCTGATATAAATACACAAAGGGAACAATAAAGAATATATACTGCTCACAGGAAAGGAAGGCACTACAAAACTCATCTCACCTTAATGTTCCATACATTTAGAGGAGCTGCATTTTACACCCTTTACTGTCCACTGTTACAGGTTTTGGCTGTAGAAGCAGCACATAGAAAATAAACCCAGATTTGTTGAAAAATTTTAGAATTTGCTGCATGCTCTAGTACTTTTTTCTCCAAAACATCTTTATAATCACAGGTATGTACAGTGTCAAGGAGTGTTAAACCAGTTGTGACGTCACTTCTCACCTAGGAGTCTTCTAGAGAACATTAGTGAACATTAATGAACATACATAGCCTGGCGTCTGGTGCTGCTTTACAGTGTTGCTTTATAATGGGAGCAGAAGCTAACTAAATGTGCATGTACAGCTCTCAATAGCTCTCTGTAAAATTGGAAGTGCAATATTGCAAATAAATGCAAAAAGCCACTTCTGCCACCTTTTAGCTCTCTTCTTGTTCCATAACAAGGAGTATACAAAAGTATACCAAGGTAAGTGTGGAATTTTCAATTTCTTTATAATGAACATAAACCCATCCTGTCTTTGTCACTTTATTATCTTTGCAGAATTCCAGGGATGCAAAGTAAAGCTTACATTAATCACCTCACGTGAGAGTTGTTCAGTGTGATAGATTGTGGCTTTAGTGTATCATCAATCTAATGACACATCAAAGGAAAGGTTTTTGGAGCAATCAAGTGGAGAACAATAAATGAGTTTCTTGGATAATTCAGAAAAACTTTCCTGAGAGGGTAAAGTGTAATATAGAGAGAGGGAGGGAAAAGGAGTATGTTTGAAAATGTAGCATATCCAATAAGGCTGATTGGAGCTGATTGGATTAAGCACCTTTAAACCAAATAGGAGATAATTGTGGGGATTGAACTTAGTCGTGAAGAGCCTGTAGAGAGATGGTAAATGTCTGATGTGCAGTGAAGATGGCAAAACTGAGGAGGTGATTCAGAGATGTGAGAACTAGTAGAAATGATCACCAAACATGACTACTAATTAGATTTTGGAGAAGACAGATTTATTTCAACACTATTGAAATTGTCTGTGCTATTTAAAGTATGGGATTTTGGAGATTTACCTCTCAGTAAACAGATATGTTATGCAAAAAGAAGTTATAACATGTAGCAGTGATGTAAATGTGAAGTCTAGAGAGATTCACTTTGAAGATGATGTTCTGTTTATGATCAGCATAGGTTAGTGTAGAATGAAAGTATCCTTGATAGTTGAGAAATAATGTAACAATGCAGGTCTGCAAAAAAATGCTGATAGGTCTCTTATAGATATATTAAGCTTGATTTGAAATCAGTTAATAAAATCACAGAATCATTAAGGTTGGAATTAATCTCTAAGATCATCAATTTCAACCATCAACCCATCACTAAACCATGCCTCTAAGTGCCACAACTACACGTTCCTTGGGCACCTCCACCACTTCCCTAGACAGCCTGTTCCTATGCTTGACCATTCCTTCTAAGAAGAAATTTTTCCTAATATCCAGCCTGACCCTCCCCTGGCACAACTCGAGGCCATTCCCTCTCATCCTATCATTAGTTACCTGGGGAAAAGAGGCCAAACCCCATCTCACCACAAACTCCTTTTAGGTAACTGTAGAGAGTGATAAAGTGTCCCTTGATCCTCCTCTTCCCCCTCTGCCGCTCTCTGTAAGACTTGTGCTCCAGAGCCTTCACCAGTTTGTTGTCCTTCTCTGGACATGCTCCAGTGCCTTAATGTCTTTCTTATAGTGAGGGGCCCATAGATTAGACAGATAAGATTATATTTTGAAATCAGTAAAGTAGAACTACAGAATTAAGTTAGATCTTTGGATAGTCTGCAGGGGAATGATAGTTACATTAATGTTTGTAGATGAGATTAGTCATCTCTAAGATAAAAGGGAAACTGGAAGAGAACTCTCAAAATTTGGAGAAGATAGAGATGAACTAATCCAAAGGATATAATGTACACGTGGGGCATGAAGCTGCATGAACAAATTACTTGTTGGTTTTCTGATGGAAAAGTAGGGGAATATAGCTTTTTGAGATTACAAGAAGAGGTTTTCAGTTTTGCTATTGAAACAGTGTCAAGTTTTTACATTTTATGTTTGCTCCTTGTGATCCAAAAGAATATTTTCTTTGGATGAATATTTGAAATTTAAAAAAATGAATTATATTTACAAGTGGAAGCAGTTCAATGTGAAAGATCAACCATTTCATGTTGAAATTATTGTAATAAAAAATGTTGACTCTTTCCAGAAACATCAGCCAAAATAACTTTATACAAACTTATACAAATATTTTTCTCTGCTCTAATTGAATGTAAATCAAGGAAAAGAAGGTCATATTAGGAGAATGGACATTTTATGAGGTTGTATCAACAAGGCAGATGAAATTGTACTGGTATTACAAATTGACTGATTTCTTCTGTGTACTACTAAGTGCGTGTATGAAAACATTCACAGAGACATATATTGTCAGTGAATACATTGCTCCTTCAATGTCTTGAGGATTGGCCATAGTGAATAGTTAGGAATAGACATGGGTTTGTCAAAGGAAAGTTACACTTTTATTGTCAGAAATGACTGATTAATTAAGAATGGTTTTTATTTGCAAGTACTTATCATGTGTTACAGAAGCGTTTTATTCTGGTTGGACTTTCAACAAGATTACTGATCAGTCTCTGAATTATTAGCAGTCTCATGGCCCAAACATTGATTTGGAACATATGTGGCCTAAATTCAAGTTCCATCACAAATTAAAAAAAAATAAGGACAGATTCCTTTGCCAAAAATAATTGTCTTTACTGACAAGCTGTCTGGATGCCTGTGGAGTCTCAGTGTCTTATTTTTATTAAAAAACAAAAAACAAAAACAACCCCCCCCCCCCAAAAAAAAAACAAAAAAACCCAACCATCAAAACGTTTTATGGCAGATTATTTTGGCCTAAAAGCTGTTTCTGCCCAACTTGATGCATAGTGTTAAACCTACCTGCAGAACAGTAAAAGCTAAGAAATAATGCAATAGGATTTCTTATTTACATCATTTTTTATACTAAACATTATTTACCTTCACATGTCAACTGTAAAGGTGGTGAAAAATACACTGAAAAGAGGAAGTTTTGGAACACAAACTAATGACTACATCTGAAAATTTATCAGCTTATATCAGCATACTGTATGTATTGAAAGAAAAATAGCTGTATGCAAATTCCCGTGTTGGTTCCATTTTCTTGTCCAAACTGATTTGTGAAATTTGATTTTACCTGCAGTGTTCATGAAAGAATGTAAATGTTGCAGTACTGCAAGGATCCAGTGGCATTGTATTCAAGCAGTAAACGCTACAGTGATTATGAAAACATGATTTTTCTTTTCCCATGCATTTTCACATACTTTTCAAAGACAGCATTATTTCCCCTTTATAGATGAAGGAATTGAAGTGTAGAGAGGTTAAGGGACTTGTCTGACATCTCAGAATGAGTCAGAGGCAGAGATTGAGAGAGTCTGGATTTGATTCCTTGTTTATACCTTTATTCACTGGACCATAGTGTTGCTCTCAAGTTCCTAATCCCTTTGTAAGTAACAGATGAGGTGGCTGTTTTCTGTTTTGGATGGTTGGCTGGCATGCATCATTTGAGTGAAACTGCATTTTCCATATACAGACAGTTTATAACATAACATGGCTTACTGGGTGGGCATTTACGTCTCTATAACCAAGAAAAGTAAGAAACGAGCCAAGAGAACAGCTTAATCCTTACACTGAGACAGTGAATATTCCAGTTCTTAATAGCTCTCCCTCAAATCCTTTTTTAATTTATCTTTTATTGAAATATTTCTGTAGGAGAGATTAAAAACTCACAGGGGAAATAATTAATGGAAACAAAAAGTACATACATTCCCATAGAGCAGAATACTATTGGAGGAATTTCATGTCTGGGTCCTGTGCTCAGCCTCTCTTCTGTGAAAGTGCATCCCATGCACATTTATGTTAGCTATTGAAAACTGCTGTTGTCAAATTCGTTCAGCCACATTCTCTCTGTTGTTAAATTGGTTCAGCCAATGATTTAAGGATATTTTAAAAAGTGTTAGTACAATATGTATTATAGATAAAAATAAATTATAAATCACTGATCAATGGCTTTAAAATTCCTTTGATTTACTGCTGATGTCTCTGCTCGTAAATTGAAAAGTATCAGGGTACAGTCCCATAGGACTAGGGATTTACCTATAAAACTGATAGATAGGTCCCTCTCAGCTTTTGGCCCTGGCTGAACACCAGGACAAAGCAGTTACAAGGCAGAGTTTTCAGTCATCACTTTGAATGCTTTTACACATTTTGAAAATGAAAAAATATTGACTTTGGCAGTCCTCTTGTTCAGAGGCTTTTGGTCCACTGGGCCAAAACTGAGTCCTGGCACTGCTTGGTTTGCTGGTACTGATGTAACTGTGAACTGCATTATCCTCAGGACAACTAGAGCTTAACAAGGATGTGAATGAGGGATGTAGCCTAATAAGAACTTGTGAGGAAATAAGCAGGAAAACTCCATCTTTGAGGAATTTGGATTTTGATTACTTAATGAAGAGCTGATGCCATCTAAATTTAAAAAAAAAAAAAAAAAGTGTAGCTTTTAGCAGTAAAATCTCTATAGGAAGTAGCAATTGTAAAATGGTTTTAAGTTGAGGGAGGGAAGATTTAGGTTGGATGTCAGGGAGAAGTTCTTTACAGAGAGAGTGGTGAGGTGCTGGAACAGGCTGCCCAGAGAGGTTGTGGATGCCCCATCCCTAGAGGTGTTCAAGGCCAGATTGGATGGGGCCCTGGGCAACCCGGTCTAGCATTGAATGTGGAGGTTGGTGGCCCTGCATGTGGCAGAGGGGTTGGAGATTCATGATCCTTGAGGTCCCTTCCAACCCTGGCCATTCTGTGATTCCGTGATATTAGAATTAGTCAATTAATTAACTCAAAGTTTTAGGGAAGTACGAGACAAAAACTCCGTACCAAGGAAAAGTTTGTGATACCTCACAACTCTTGCTGGGAAATAGAATTTGAATGTAATCTGTTTATGAATTGTCTTTAACAAAAAGTGCAGCAGCCTCAACATCCGGATTTGATTTTATTGATAATCTTTTCATGACATCAAGGAGAGATGCTGAAAGGCAATGTGTTCAGCCTCTGCATCATGCAATATTGCAAAACTGCTGTCTTTGCAGTGTTCTCAGTAAACCAGGAAATAAATGAATTTAAAATTGCGTGAGAACAAACTTGACAATGAAGGGATTTTGCAATATGCAGAAAGATACAGAATGCTGCTTGAGAGGCAGAAGGTGGAGGGAACCGCTTTTTGGGCTGGTTGTGAGATTGTTTGGAGGCTGAAGGAGTATTAAGGAAGTATTCCCTTAAGGACCTCTTCAGATAATAGTGAAAATTTATAGATCTTATTGAAAATCAAACCTCTTCTGTCCAGAATTTCTCAAGAAGAAGTAGATGTATATTTTTGTAAAATATACTAAAACTATATGATATACAGTTAGCTACCAAATATTAGCATTCTTGGAGTATAAAAATTTGGACCATAATAGTTCATTTTATTTTTCCTTTTCTTCCTTTTCTTCAAGTCCGAAGGAATCAATAACTCCAGGGATTACACTTAAAACAGCTCCAGACTTCTTAATTACCAACAAAGTCTTTCTCCTCTTTTGGGTGAAGTGGTGTGTGAATCAAATAATTCCAGAAAAGTCACCTTTTTGTATGAGCTGTTGATAACAAATAAGAAGCTAATAAGGAACAGAGGCTTCAGAAGGGATTTATATGGTCATTAAGCAGCCTTGTCAATTAAAGGTACTTGCAGAATATTTTTTTTTTTCCCAAAAGGCTCCTCAAAACATTTATTCTGCATCTCTCTCTCCTCTAAATGCCTCTCTTTCTCAAACTGGAAACTTATTGCTCATAGCAAGATATTTAATGTTTCAGAGACATGCCTAAGGAAGAAATCAAGGCCACACTAAGAATTGTAAGATACTTTGACTTTCCCAGCTGTTCACAGCAAGTAGGTCATACCCTTTGATGCTAAGTTTGCTCTCCATGTTTTTCAGAAGGAATGTCTTTTTCTTACTTTTTCAACCAAAGTTTAGCTTTTTAAGTGACCAGGTCTGAACATTTTAAACTCCCTCCCTCCTTCCCATCTAAGGCTCCCCTTCCCCTTTAATGCCTACCTCACTGCATTACTGTAATATTAATCTCACTATTCCCACTTACACTTTTGATCAAATGAAACTACAGAAATGATAGCTAAGCTTCTTCAAAAACAAATCAAACATTCTAATGAAATAGTGAAATGTTTCAAACACTGTTACTAAAGTCTCTGAAGGAAAATTTTCTTCATGACTTGTTACAAACATGCCTCTGCTTCAATCTTTACAGATTCTTTGTTAGTTTTTTTTCCCCCATCTGTGTATATTTGCAAAATCACTAGAACTTGTTCTTCTTTTCCAAATGATGATAAAACAAATCTAAAACTTATCCTTTTCATAGTAGACTCATCCCTTTAAGTCCTTCAGAAAATATATATTTATCTTATTTTTTTTATTTTTATACTCATTTTCAAATGGAAGTTAAGGATATAAAGGAGGCCTACAGAAAAGATGGGGAGGATCTCTGTGTCAGGGAGTGTGGTAAAAGAACAAGAGGAAACATCATCAAACTTAACGAAGTTACGTTTAGAGTAGACGTAAGGAAGAAATTCTTGGAGTAAATAGAGTGGTGAGGTGATGGAACAGATTGCCCAGAGAAGCTGTAGATGACCCATCCCAGGAGGCTTCCAAGGCCAGGTTGGACAGGGCCCTGGGCAGCCTGATCTGGTGGATGGGAGCTCTGCCCAAGGCAGGGGTTGGAACTGAAGGGGTTTAAGGTCCCTTCCAATTCAAGTCATTCTGTGATTCTATGATTCTGTGATTCTATGATATAAATTTCACACAGAATACCTGCTATCTCTGGGTGCCTTATTTCAATGTAGATTTCTAATTGAATATATAGACAGCCCTGGTTACCTAAGGATTATCAGTGATTCACTGATGTTTGAATGTTTCAAGCAGCCTCACTAGTATGATGTTTCAAAGTAAATACATGAAATCAAATGAAAGAATGAATTTTTGATCAGCTGGGTATTAATTTTGCAAGGTTGAATCAGACAGGAATCATCATGTCAGTTTGAAATGTTCTCTTGTGTTCTTAGATGATACTATAAAAACAATAATTCCAAGTGCCAAAACTCCGCAATCCCTCAGAACTGCTACCCATTGCAGGTGATTTAATCCAGGAATCATTTAATAATAAGAATTATTTAGATTTGGTACTTTACACCTGATTTCTTCTGAAAGCAATGAAAGTTACTGCTGTCAGTTGTATACATTGGAGACCTATTTTAATTCTTGTATACTTTATGTGCAAGCACTATAAATACTCTCAATTCCTATCCAGAAAAAAAGGCAATGCAGAAACAAAACAGAAGGGATTATACTAGTTTACCTTGCTATCTGCAATACTTGACAAATCTATTGAACTTCACCTTTCCCTTAATTACGGTGTTTTCCCTCTCTACTATTACTGAAAGAGATTTCCAAAATTCAGTTCCTTTAGTGTTTAGAAGTTTTGTTTCACTTCTAGTTGAAGTTTACTCTTGATCATTTTATAACCATTTGCTTTTGTGTCAGCATTGTTCCTGAGTCTGAATAGTCTTTTTTTTTCTCTTCCTTCTGTTTACCTTTTGGTATATTTACGCAGAACTTTAATATCCACTCTTAGCCTTCATTTCTCTGGGCATATTACCTTGCTTCATTTTAGCCTTCCTTACTAAAATCAGCTCTTCGTTCCCTTGATCCCCATAGAAGTTTTTTTCCCAGAATCTGCTCCAGAATGGATGAATTTTTATTACCCATGAGAAATGAGGATTGTACACAGTATTAGGAATGACTTTTCACTGGGGCCTTATAAAGGAAGTTAACACTTAAAAAATTTTATTGTGCCACTGTATTGGAACTGTTAGGCCACAACATGAAGGAGTGATTGAGCAGCTGGTGAAGAGGCGTAGCCAGTCCCAGGAGCACAAGTGGAAGCAGTTAACCTTTGTGACCCTAACCTCATTTAAAGGCTGGATGCCACGAGGGAAGTGTCTCTACTTAGAGATGACCTCCTTTGGAGTGCTTGCTAAACCCTGATCCTCAAAAAGGGGTAAGGGTTTCCTTCTTTATTACTTTATTTATGACTTCTATATTTCTTGGGTGATCCAAAACTGATTTAAAGCAGCAATATCTGCTTTTGCTTGTCCTTACCCCACGTTATCTATTTCTGTCCAGTTAATGCTCTCTTTTAAAATAAAAATGTAATTTCTGATACTGCTTTTTAAAAACATGAGCCCAAATACTAAAATATACATGTACCCTTCTGGTGCAGAGAAAGGGACAAAAAGAGTTTAAATAGTCTTTTAATAAAAACAGCAGTGTGTTCTTCGCTGGTAATTTGCTTCCATAGATGCAAGAATACAATTAATAACAGTAATTTATTCTGTTTACATGGAGAACTCCATCAGTGAAATAAATATTACAGCTTTTTGTATTTGCAGAATCTATTGTAATAATAGAAGCATCCCCAGACCGTTTTGATGACTTCTGAACTAATGGTGGAAAGAGAGCAAGAAGTCTAGAGTTCTCCAAGTTGTAGTGGTGTCTGTGTCAGTATAAGGAAGAAAAAAATGCGTAAATAAATGAATGTTGTCAGCATCTAATGACAGCTCTTAGATCTGTTATGGCCTGAGAGTTAGAGTAAAGGAGGCTGAAGAAATGGATAACTTTTGTTCAAATGAGGGAGTAGGTAATTGCTTTCTGGATTTGTCTGGTGACTTTCTGAGGCTTGTAGAAGCTATTTGCCTGGTATCTAGTACGAGGACTAGTAGCTCCTGGGCATTGTTACTATGGTATTTATCTTTTATTCCTACGATAAATATTTTCTTTGTGTAGGAGAGAGTGGACTGCAATCCAGCTCCCTGGCAGGCTGCCTGCCATCCTGACCTACAGGAAGCAGTTAAAATATGTTAGAAAAGTTTCATCTGTCTTTAAATCTGAGCACTTCTCAGAGTAAGACTTCTTCTGTGAAGAGGATTTCCTAAGTAGTCTAACAACACAGTTCCAGTTACCTTCAGGACATGAGGGTAAAGATTTAATAAAATAGCTTTTCCCATCTGAAATAAAACCCTGCAAAGCTCTGGGTCAGGAGTGCATGCATAAGTAGCCCATCTCTTACAATGTGGCTGTTACCTATATGCCAGATGCTACCGTCCACTTGGAGAAGTCCTGGTTCTCTGTTGACAGAATTCTTTGAGAAATGTTTTAGCCAGTAGCCTGCCAAACACTGATTTGTTATCAGATGCTGGAGAAAGTCCTGGCATCATTGTGGCTGCCTGTAGCCTTCCTGAACTGCATTTTGATTTGCACCTCAATCCCTTTTCAAGTTCTGTCTCTTCAGACTTCCTCTTGGGTCCATCTTTCCAGGCAGATCCTCTATCCTCCTTGTAGCACAGGAAAAAATTTCTTTTCATGCTGTCACACCATCATAGGCTATCTTCCAGCTGCAGACAGAAACAAACATATCTGACCTTCTGCTTGCCTCTTACCTAAACTGCCTTCTGACTTCAAGTGGAGCTACTATTTAAATGATGAATAGCTAGTGTAGCTAGTCTTTTTTTTTTCATGGCAAATCTGGTGAATACTTAACAAAACCCAAAAGTCTTGTAGCTTTCTTTCCTTTCTATCCTCCAAATGACTAGGTTGAAATTTATAAAGGCACTGTAATTGGATAAAAGTCAAGACTGCAATCTAAATCTTTTTGAGAGTTAGAAAGACAGTTCTGGGATTAGGAAAAAGTTGACAGACTTCTGTAGCAATTAATATTTGAATAACTGCTGTCAATATTTCCCTTAGTAATATATCATTTCAAAGGGAATTTGGGGTGTTATATTCATCTCAAGATAAGCTTGATGGCAGGCTTTTCAAAGTAACTAGAAACTGATAGTTTATCTAGAAATGCCCAGGTTAACCAGCTTAACCAACTGCCTTGCAGTGCTTCTTTGCTGAAGTGTTTTACTCTTCTTGATATGACTATATTTCAGAAAAAAATCTAACAAAATGTAAAACTGCCCTGAGATAACAGGATACAAGGAGAAGGGGAAGGGAAATGGTGCTGCCAAGCATCAGGAACCAAAGTAAAGTTCTGAAGCTAGCACTTCGTCATACTAGGGTCCCCTTATTGTCCATACAGGGCAGAAATGTTATCTTATTTTCTCTGAATGCAGTGATATTGAAGATGATTAGACCTCACATTTTAGTGCCTGTAATTTGGTTGGTCTCTTTGCACTCTTACTGGCCAGGTATGCCTTCCAGAGATAGGTGGTGTGCCTTCAGTGCAAAGCTGCATAGAGTGTAACTACAATGGGGACCAAGGGTTAATCTGTAATAGACTGCAACAGGAGCAGAGGAGTTATGTTAACTAAAGTTGCAATATATATTGTTTAGTAGGTCAGTCATCCTAAGGGTAAATACTAGAAGTGTCGCCATAAGTAACATTATATGGCTGTTTGTATATGGAAAAGATTCATTAAGAATAAGATACTCAACTGTAAAAGCTGTGTTTTTTGTTCTATTAATTTTCAGTTTGCTTTATGCATTTATTCGTAGGACATGTGAGATGTTAACTTAGAAGTTTCTTCAAGCATTTGTAATTCTTAGGGGTTGGGTCATATTTCTGTTCCTAAACACAACCTTGGAATTAGATGTGTAGATCCCTTTCTCTGTCTGAGATGTGCACGGTGTCTACTCCTCCAACTCCTTGATGCTTTTTTGTAAAGTCACTGTGTTTGAACAAAGCATACTGGACTATGCTAGTGGTTTGCATTGATTTTGCTCTGACATAGATTACCAATGTGAGGTGTGAGGTAACAAGGAAAAATCAAAGAAGCAGCCCATTAACATGGGGGGTGAAGTATAAGCATCCTGATCTTCTATAAATGAATTTCTAGTTTTTGAAATACTTTCAAGGTTTATTCTTCCCATGTGCACTGACTGACAGGTTGCATTTCAGATTAGATACAATCATGCACTTCAGGAACCATTCTTGAAATATTTAACTTTCCATTTTTAAGATTATTGTAGCTCAGGAGTTTGCAAGATAATTACAAATTTATTGCTGAGCTGGAAGTAGCTAGATAATGTTTCTTAAGGATAGTGGAATTTAAGGTCTTATTAACGAAGCTAAGTCAATGTCACAGAGCTATACATTAGATGGAGAGAAATAATTTATCCTAAAACTCTGGTGAGACCACTGTCATCCACAAAATACTTTTTCATTATTTATGATTATAAAAATAATGTCATAGATTGCCACCAAAGAAATGTGAAGACTGAGGAAAAAGCACATAGCATTTTGCAATTCAGAGGTGTCTGACTCTACCATCTAACTTGTAACCAGGATAGGGAATTCTGCTAGATAAATGATTGTCACAGTGGTTTATATTTTATTTTCTGTTTTTTTTTATTGTTGTTCCTTTGTGTTGTAACTTCTGGAAGACTGGCTTCTGCTGCTGTTTGTCTGGGTTTGTTCTGCAATCCCCATGGTGTACAAGTCACCTGTCTAGCTTAATTTAGTTGAGAAAAAGAAGTGTAAAATACTTATATCTATACTCTGGCAGCTGTCACGAGAAAGAAAACAAATGTTATTTTTATTAGTAGTCAGGTTGCTCTTCCGGTGCAGTGGTTAACATTTTCTGCTGTGGCTTCTAGCTGCTGTCAGCCCTCCCAGCAGTAATTCAGGATCTCTGAGTCACAGCACAGGAGTGGGCTGGGGATTTCTGCTGGCTGGTTCGTGTGAGTTGAAGGTTTATATCTGGGTAAGATCCAATCACACTGAAACATCAGAAATGTAGGATGATGAAGGGAACTTGAGCAGTACTTCTTGAATTAATAATAAAGCAAAGATGTTATATAGACATTGTTTAATGCCTTGGCTGAAAGCCTACACCAGACCTAAGCTGGGGTAAAGTTTGAACTAATATACTGTCAAAGCAGTATTTTCATCTAATTCATAAACAAACAAACAAAAAAATCTTATAAAAATGCTGCAATTTAGTCACTGTATAATGAATCTAGATGATGAAGACAGTGTTTAAAAAAAATAAAAATCTTATTGTCTCTGAGTTGTAGTTGGAATGGCGTGGAGATGAAGAATTGATCTTTATGGCTTGGTAAATATCCAGGGGGAGTTTATCAAGACAGTCTTGTCTACCTGTAGTTGAGGCAGGAGGACTGCCAGATCGTATGGTGTACTCTCTGCTCATAAAGACACAGATTTTTTTTAGCAGTTTTGAAGAAAATTGAGATAAATGTCTCCTACTTAAATCTTATGTGAATGAGAAATAGGCTTCTACAAGTACTAAGGTGTCATGGTATGCAATATCAAAAGAAAATAAATTCTGAAAGAACCTGGAGAACTAGGGCCCACAGAATCCAGATTCTTTTCAAATGGAATCAATGCTTAAGAAAACCAGTAGTTCTGGTAGTAGAAAGAGTCTGAAGAATATGTACAAGTTTGGATTCTTGTGCCTATATACTTTGAAAGAATCAGGAATACTTTTCTTTTAGCTTAGTGACTTATAGCTGATATTCTACAAGAGGGATCGTTGAAAATACGTAGTTTCAAACCATTATCAAGATACATGTTAGTAACATCATTATAGCCCTGAAATGAGTCCTAGAATTCCTTAACCTTGTTTTTAAGTTAACCTGATTTAAGTCCTTTAAAAGGGAAGTACTTAACTGTACTTACTGGAACATGAATAGAACATGTTACTTCCAGTGAATTATTTTTATCGTAGTTCTGTCATCTATTTGTTTCTTTCTTTCTCCCTTTAAAAAACAAAGCACAGAGGAGAAGAAAATATTTATATTTTTTCATACTGAACTCATATTCTGAAGGTTTTCAGATAGCAGTTGAGAACAGATGAAAACATATCAAAGTGCTGAAAGAAAGCCTGTGAGGTATTTGTGTGTAGCTTTTAGTAATGCCATTATAGAAAGCTAATTAATGTGCTCACAACAAAAAAAAAGTAAATAGGTTGGATATTATTTTATAGACTATCAGGAATCTCATTACTAAACTAGTACTGTAGGTCTTCTCCTAATTTTTAACTAGGTAACTTCCTACACATAAATGCCAATCTAAAAATGTTTTCAAGTCTCTTGCCTGATCAGACTAAAATGCCTGTGCTGACTGAAGATCTTCAACAGTTCAATGAGAAAAGAAACATACCTTTAATTATACAGACCTGGAAGTGTTTTACTGTCATCATAAACAAAGTTACTTTAATGTTCCTTGAGAAATGATGTTTGTAAAATAAAGAACAAACTCGGATGTATCTCTCTTAGAGATACATTTTTAAATGACATTTTGGAAATACGTGCAGTATCACAAAAGGTCTTCATGACCTCTAATTCTATTACTATAGCATTTTGACTATCTCGCTGCTAATTCCTCTGCATTGTCTACAAGTAATGACTGTACCCTAATCTTACTAACATTTCCATTTTTCTTCTTGTGATTTACCCCATTTCACTAAGGAACTAAGTCTGTTTATTCTAACTATATTTTTATTATCCTTGTCTGAGATGACTTTATGATTATGAGCTCCCCTGCTATCTGCTGGAAGATCTTTGTTACTTGCATTCTATTGCATTAAATCATAAAGTTCTACATCATGCAGATGAATGTATTGCTATGTAAACAGTATACAGATTTATCTCTTTTCCTCACTAGATTTTAATTTGACATTTATTTAGAGGATGATTCAGTGAAACAGAGCTGGATGTTATAGGGGGTGGAAAAAATGTCTTAAAATTCTAGAGTAGCTGATATAATGCTGATCCACAGTTTGTCTGCATCAGAAAAGAATCCATTTCCCTTATTATTTACTATGAGCTGGTAGGAAGATGTACTTGACCGATATCTTAACATTCAATATGCTGTTGCTAAGCTTGCAATTTATACTTCAAAGTTTTATAATGTCCTTGGTATTATTATGGATGATTTATGAAACATTCTGTTAAAGTAAAAATTGATTGCATCAGGAAGTCCTTTCAGAACAAAAGAAAATGATCAGACTTTAAGAATAAATGGAGATGATAATACAGAAATATTTATAGCAAACACAAGTCAAATTTTGTGCACAAAGTGTATTTATGTCTAAGATACACTTAATTATAAATAAGATAATATTTCAGAACACATTTATTTTTACATGTATCTCCTGGAGGCACTGTATTTTAGAGATGAAGTTAGTATGTATCAGCTAACTTTACTGTAGTCATCTTTACAAAGAATCAAAAAGGTAAACCATGAAGTAGCTAAAATATCAAGAAAGGATATAATCTCAGAATTATATTGTTGCACTTGTCAATTACAAGAGAGCTTTCTTGGAAACTTCAAGCAAACAAATTAATCACTTTCAGTAAATAGAATACGAAAATAGGAGAATGTTGAATTTTAATTTTAAATCTGCTTTGGAAGATTAAAATAGCCCTGGGTATGATTGTGGGCTGTGCTTGAAGCTTACATAATTTGCACACAGCGATGCTATAAGAATAGGAATGAGAGACACAGGAACTTTGTCTTGCACTATGGAAATTCCAAAACAGAATATTGAAATTACTAGGTGAATATCACAGGAATGAGGTAAATATACTCTGGACTATACACTTCTGGAAACATGTCACCCTCCCTCAATTCATTTCCAAAGTACAAGATAAATGCTGTACACTGAGAAAATTTCATTCTCAAATAGGTGATCACTAAACATTGTCTACTTCTAAGGAAATAGAACCTCTGTAGTTCTGTGTATACTTCTATACATACTCATATCTGAGTGTGTTTGTATATATGTATATATGTTCACGTCTGCTTTTTCTTTAAAATGTTTTAAGCCTACTGACATTATTTGGATCTCTAACAGTGAATGGCGATCCAAAGACATTGTTATCTCTGCAAGCCCTGTGACATTAGTGAACAAGGAGAAGAGAAACATTACATATGCTCTGAGAGCAAGACTCCTTGAAAGCACCTTAGATTTTCAAGGAGATCACCTGATTTTTTAATTTTGTTTTAAATAGACTATTTAATATGTATAGTAGGAGGGCTACTTCAGCATTGTGCTTTTGTCTCTTTTCTCTGTGCATCTTTTAAAAAATATTTTAGATATGGATTATCACCTTAAAACTTTTCAGATATGTTCATCTATCAAAGTCATACCGCTCACACATAAACAAAATGCATTCACGTTCCCTTCATCAATGACAATTCACTTGTAGTCTTTCAGAATAAATCCAATTTTTTTTTTTACTGAATTTTAAATTAATTTTACCAATGCTGATTTTATCATTTATTTTGGATATTCTTGACTTTCTGTCTCAGTCTGTATGAATATGGTGGCAATAGATTTTTTTTTTTAAAGGATTATCTTTTAATTTTTCACTTCTTAGATTTCATATCCTTAGTATTTATAATATAGTTGTTGTAAGATAACTAATTATAAGTATTCACCGGTCTTCCCATTTAATTTTCACTGACTTATCGCAGCTTATTGCAGACACTTTTTCAGGTCTTCTCTATTACCAACTGACAGATAATGAGCTTCATTATGCTAATTCAAAGCTTTTGCTCCAGACCCAACTGTGTGTGACTCCTCCGAAAAAGTAACTGGCATGAGATCTTGTCAGTGTGTAGGATTTTGAAAACCTCTGAGAGATTGAGACAATTAAATAATGGATGCTATTAAGTGTCATGATTGTTTATTTTTTCAAATTCAGTGTAAACAGCATATATTCAATAAGAAATCTATCCTGGAATAGCTGTTTTAGGGCTTCTTGTTATGTCTAGTAAATAAATAAATGTGAAGTGTAAATTACTTCTCTCAGGACAAAGACTGCATGTCTCTATTGTTACAGCCTCTGTACACTGCCCTGCAAAACACATAGATCAAAAAACCTATCCTTGCCTTTTATTCAGAAGTATTCTCCTTGTGAGACCCTTCCCTTCACCACCTTCATATTTGTCTCCCAATTAATTATTTATATTTGCTGTTTTGATACTTTGGTGTATGAAGGAACTTTATTAATTTTGTTGCATAGATAACATTTCTGAAAGTGTAAATCCACTCTGAAATTCAGATATTTTTCTGTGATACTTGTTTATCACATAATTACAGAATGGCTGACACTGGAAGGGACCTTTGGAGGCCATCTGCTTCAGCTCTCTGCTCAAGCAGGACTGGCTATGCCATTTTGCTCAGGACCGTGTCCAGATGTCTTTTTAAAGATCTCCAAGGAGGAGACTGGATGGATTGGGTTCTCTCCAGTATATTCCAGTGTATACTGGGTGGCCCAGAGCTGGACCCAGCACTCCATGTTGTAGCTTGACCAGCGTCAATCCTTCCATGTATTATGGTCAGGGAAACTGTGTCTGAAGATGAATATCAGCTTCCATTCACTGGAAGTGGTGATTGCAAAGTTGGAATATTGCAAAATTTGTTCCAGATGAGTCCCCTGAATACTTGCGCAGGAACAGAAAGAACTGTGTATGTGAATTTGCAGGACCTATTGAATCAATATGAGGCTGAATGTGACAGTTTCTTGGATCTCATTTTTAATGATGGCAGGATGTGGTGTGACCATTATGAGCTGCAGTCAAAATGTCAGTATATGGAATGGCAAGATTAATTTTGCATTGAAGAAAAGCTTCAAGATACTAGTCTGTGGATGAAGTGTCTTTTGGGATATGAAAGGGTTAATGCTTCTCAGTTTTCTGGAACCTGGACCAACCATCAACTCTGACTGCTATGCTGTGACACTGACTAAACTGGAGGCTAGAACTTCTGGAGTCAGGCTGGTGAAGATTACAATCTTTCGCTTACAACACTGTAATGCCAGGTCCCATATCAGTTTGAAGACCATAGAGCACGCTGTCAAACTTGGCTGCACTGTCCTTGCACATTCACTGTAATAGTACAGATTTAGCTGACTTCTGTCTGTTCAGGCCAACGAAAGATAGACTGCACAGGCAATGTTTTCCTAACAACTATGCTGTCATAGCAGCTGTAAAAGTGGGTCACCTCTGCAAGTACAGATTTTTGAGTGTGGCATACAAGTTCTTGTTCTGCAGGTTCTGGTAAAAGTGTATAGTGAATAATGATGACTATGTTGAAAAACAGTATTTTGTAGCTGAGAATTTGCATAATAAAACTGTTGCAGTTTCCATAGAGTTAAATAGGAGGCATTACTTTTGGAGCAACTTATGTGAGGGAACATAGCATCAGGATGAGATGCAATCCTTTTAACTCTGTTCTGCAATTTTAAGGCATTAGCATACAGCTTGCATTTATATCCATAGAATAATTAAGGCTGGAAAAGACCTCTAAGATCATCTAGTCCACTTGTGCTTAAAGCTGTGGAGCAACTGGAGAGAATCTGGTGGGAAGAATGAGAGCAAAGGAACATTATCTTGGGGGGAAGGTCTGTTAACTTGAAAAAAAGGGCTAAGAAGGCAAAGGTCACAAATAAAGACACATTAGAGGAAAAAAAAATTCCTTTCTGTGTTGATGATCGATTGTAATAATAATGGGCTTACATTGTATCACTGGAAAATTCAAGTTTCTCTAATGTAATTGAATTATATTGCTTTTGGAGCTGTGTGGTCTCTTCTTGCACATATGAATGGTCTATAAAACAAAAATATGTCAGAGTTGATGTAAGTATTTTGTGCAGGGAGCTAAGCAGATGTCATCTTGAGTGCTATTCTGATACCATGGATTTCTGAAAGACACCCTTTTGTTTAAACAAAATTGGAATATTGAGTCATAAATATACACAAAAACTGTATGTATGACAGACTGAAGAAAAGTCATTTTGTGTTCCTCACTCTGTTTTCACTTTTGATTTGATTTTAAAAGAATTTGGCGACTGCTATTGCGGATTTCTAGCAAGGGCTAGAAAATAGCAGTTGGGTCAATAGCAGAGAAATCTGGAATGAAATGTCTCTCTCCCAGGATGTTTACTTGAAACTTTGAGAATATTGTTTCCCATTTGCACACAATGAGCTGCTCTGCTGGCATCACATGTGTAAGAAAGTTTCTGTAATGTTAAAATTGAGAAGAGTCACTGGAAAGTATGACAGAATTATTTTGCTCTTGGGGAAAGTATGAAATTAAGAGTTGGGAATTTTGGAAACCTGTTCCACTCTGCTGTGCCATAGAAATATTTTATATTTATTACACCATTTAGATGTTATCTTAGACTAGTCACAACATAGAGTTGATCAGACTCAGTCCTAAAGTGTTTTTATTCAGTCTCCTTTCTCAGTAAGCACTTAAAATGGACCAAATGCTGTAGCTGTAGTGAATTTTGGATCACCTCTGAGTGCAAATAGATTGAAAAGTATTCTGGTATGCCATAATATACAGAAATTCTTGTTTATAATCTCTGACTTGGAACTTTATTCCTACTTTCTATGAAGGTTGTTTTTTTTCCCCCCTTTTTGTAATACTTATGCTTCAATTAGTGACTTATTCAAATTAAGCCTCCAACTGTAGATTTTTTTTTCCTGTTATTCTAGGAAATTATATTAGTGGATATATCAACCTGAGTAGACGTTGACCTTGTAACTTTGCTTTGTAAATGTTGGCATATAAATTAGAGAAACAAAAAGGGCACAAACCTAATCTGGTAAAAAGAAATATCTTTTTTGTTTTGTTTTCTGATAGTGTCTTAGCAGGGAGGAATAAAGGGAAGAGAACTCCCCTAATTTAGTACTTTTAGGACTTAGAACACTTTTTTATTCTCTTTCATTAGCATCTTGACTCTTTCCTTCCGGAAAACTTTACTGCCCTCTGGATTGCTGTCTCTGAACTGGAAAACACATTTCAGAGTAGTTGTAATTTGAAATTAAAGAAAAATTTAGAATTTTAAAGGTGGCAAGAGGGCAGTGATAAAAGTATGCCAAAAAAGCAGCATGCTTCTACTGTAGCAGCCACTCTGAACAACGAACTACTAAAAAAGCATCACACCTGCAGTAAGCAGTTACTTTTTTTTATGTTCATTTTGCTTTAAGAGCTTGCATACCTATATATCCTCTCTGAGTTTTAGTTAAAGGTGTGTTGAAGCTGGTATAGGAAAACTCATAGTGCTGTTCATTATTAATTTGTGTTTTTTAGGTGGATTAACTTAAGTCTGAAAACATTAAGCTTCACATCCTTCCCAGAAGCAAAGATGTGTTCCAACAGTTCAGACCATTTGGGCTATTTTTGCATGAAGAATGTGCTGATGATTATTTCATCCTGAATTTTTTTTGTGATCTGGAAACACAGAGAAAGAACTGCAAGAACAACCAGTTTTTTTTTTTTTTTTTTCAGTGCTGTCCTTGTGTAATGTGGAGTTTTGATTTTAAACTTGAAAAACAAATAACATTTGACCATTAGGCCATAAATCATCTTAAAAGTTGAGTTTGAAGGACAGATCTGAACGTTGTATTGATTGTTATTTAATCTAACTTAATCTTTTCTGAATATAGCATGGATAGGCATAAGTCAGGCATGTAAAAAAGCAAGTGTCAATTGTTTATGGGCTGGTTTGGCCTGGTTCCATGACTAGCAGGGTGAGGGGACTCACGGACATGTACGTATGCACATGTATGTTATCTATATTATTGTGTGTTATTGTATGGTTATCACCTATGTGATTGCTCCCTGCTGAGAGATGTTACGATGTAGCTGAAGCAACATGGCCTGGAGAGGCTGATGACTACTCACTACAGCTGGTAAGTGTACCTTACCGATGCTTTGGAGGAGAAATGCAATCTTTTAGAATTTCAGAGGGTGGAGATAACACAACAGAAATAATAACAACTTCAGCCAGTTTATGAGGTAGAATAAGATTATCCTGAAGCCTTGCAGTTCATACTGTCTGCTTAAGTGCTTGAGAATGTCTTGAGCCCATGCAAGTTATTTGTGGAGTCTACTAGAAGTAGCAGTAGTTGCTATCCATTTTGAAAAGATCTGTGGAAGTATGAAAGTGTTTTACTGAAGAAAGGATCAGTTGCAGAACTCAATCAGAAGCCTTGCAGTTGCTGTGACACCATTTCCTTTCTCCTGCCATCTCCTTCCTCTTCCTTTCAGTTCATTCAGGGTTATTGAAGTAGTAAGATCTGCTAGAAGAGCAATGGAAGCAAAAAAGAAAAAAATAGAGGGGAAGAGAATGAGGAATAGAAAATGTGGAAAAATTCCAGGAATCAGAAAGAGGCAAACAGAAGAAAGGAAGTAGAGTCAGAAAAGGAAACTGGTCTTAGCTATTATTGAACAGGTAATACCTGTAAAAATATGTGATCACTTTGAATTATTTCTTAAATTTTCTTTACAGTTTCAAGATTCAAGTTAATTGTTAATTATTTGTATTCTATACTTAAATGATCCCTCTTATGTAGTGCCCTTGAATAACAGAAATAGTGAAGCAACTTTAGAATGGAGATAAATAACTCTGAATAGTTTAATTGCTTGAAATTGTTCTTAGATTTGTTTTGAATGTAAGAAATATTTCCATGTATTGGTGCTCTCCTTTTTGCCTAGGGGATTTGATTCCTCCTCTGAATGATGATTTTCCAATGTCATCATACAGGACTGAAGGGATAGGTGCATTTATTCTATGTGATATGAAGTGAAAATGAATCAAAAAATATATATATTCATTCAGGTGATATCAGATCCTATAGTTGGTTCACTTCATAGAGAACTGAAAAATCTGTTTGTATTCATCTTTACAGTTGCTGTTCCAGACAGAATTCTAAACACTATCCTGTAGTGTATGCATAGGTGAGCTGTTCTCTGTATTGTCTGTTGACTCTGCTTTGCTTCATGATGTGCTGCATGTTCAGGGACATGAATAGGAATGTACAACGTTGCTACATCCACTAAATTATAACATCATTCTTCTTATATGGCCCAGTGGAAAATTTAAGTGTCTTGTAAAAAGGCAGAACACATTCAACAGGAAATACTGGAAATTCTCCCTAATCCATGTTTGATGATGGATTAAGCTCTTTCAGATAAGGGAAGAAATATAAATTGGGTTTTCAGCAGAGCAAGACGAATGCTGAAGTTGTTGTCCGTTATCAACTCATATGTTCTTGTGAACAGTGCCCACATCCTTTTCATTTATGTTGCTTTCTTTTGGTATGGATACCTCAAGCGGTAAATAATCAAGTTCCACTACACATTTTCTCTGCCCACTACCCATTTGTGATAATAAATCAAAAAACCCAATATATTTTCTGAGTCATAATCTTGACCAAGTTATTGTTCTTGATGATTTGGTTATTATAAACGTGTTGTTGTTATTGTTGCTTGGGGAAAAGTTATGAATGCCCTAAAGCTCCTATCTACTGGTTTTCTATAGGTGCATAAACATGCTCAGGAATGCTATAAATAGGGAAGCTAATTTGTGAGGAAGTGGAAATTGAATTTAAGTGTTGTTGAAGCAAATAGAGGGCAAGCAAACTAAAAGTTGTGAATAAAATGAGATAAAAGGAGGGAGCTGGCAAGAAACTTTATTTATTTATGCAAATTGCAGTTCAGTTATTTTCTACAGTAAGTAGACCTTATGCTGGAGATTACAGTTGTTTTTTCCATTCTGCACTTTTCTGTTTTTTTCTTTTGCGTCTTTTCCTTCTCATCTCTTTATTTTGCTTATAGAGTTTTATCTCCTTGTAGCCTGACTTTCATATAATTCTATTTACCTGTTGTGAAATATATTTGTGTACTTATTTAAAAAGTCAATTCCTTCTGTAACTACAATAGTATAGTAATCTCCTTTAGCTGGATTTTAAAGTATTCATATAATCTTGTGATTTTTTTTAAAACCAGCCTTTGTAGCCAGATTATAGCAGAATTTCTGCTAATGTCTTTGTATTTGCTGTTGAACTTATTTCAGTCAGCTGTACTTTGTTTATCCCTGTAATTGCAGTCTTCCTCTAATAACCTCATTATTTGGTAGTTTTTTCCTTGTGATAGTCTTACTCTTCTCTTGAATTTCTGAAATATTAGTGACTACTGTTTGTCTGAAGAAATTTGTGCAGGATATCATGTCATAGTTGTCACAAAGGATTACTAAAGGTTAAATCCATTTGTGTTGTTGGTATTTTATGTGTTCTAAACTACAGACTTAAATTCAACTTCTGCTACCTTGAGAGTACGTCTGTGCCATATTTGTTTAAAGCTACCTATGGCATTCAAGGGATAAGTAATTGAAGCCTTTCACTTCATTTTTGCTGTAACTTATTTTGGCCAAGTTAGTGAGTATGACTGAATACTGTCTTCTGTCTTTTCCATATCTGCTGAGATGTTTATCTAACATCAGTTTTGTTCATGGAGGTATTTGCAGAGACAGTGCTTTCTAGTGATGTCAGGAAAGTGACTGAATGAGAAGAGAGATTAAACTGTGGTGTGCTTCATTGTAGGCGGGAGTTGCCTTGGGAGCTCTCACTTCTTCCTGTTAGGTACTTACCTCTTGAAGTCACAGTGCAGAGCTCTAGTGTTCATATCATAGGAGACCTGAAATGTGTCAAATGCAGAAACATGAAAAATAGACCACATTAATGTCCTAAATGAATTTGAAAAGTACTACACTCAATATTATCTGTAAAGTTTTCATTTAGAGACTAGTCACCATTAAACTTAATCATTGTGAACTAGGTACTGCTACCAGATTTTCTCATGTCTTTTTGTATGGTGCATGACAACACACATTACTACAAGAGGATCTTAATCTCAATTTTGGTTAGTGCAAAAGTGCACATCATTTTGCTACACTGAGCAAAAGCAGTATTTGAGTTTCTTTTTTCTTCATGAAATGGGAGACACTAACAACTTATGGTTTATGAATTTGCATAGGCTGTTCAACACAACACAGGTAGTGTTGCTGTGGAAAGCAAAATCTTAACCTTCTGTCTTTTGTGATGCTTAACATCTTAGCTTTAATATTCTATTTTCTTTCTTCAATTTATCTCCTCAGTGCCTTTGGTTATCTTCACTTGTCATGCCAAGTTTCTGAAAACCATGCAAATCATGGTCAATGCCTTTTATTTGTCCTGGAAGACACCCAGCATGCTTTTGGGAACTCTAAAAATAGTACTTTTAAATTTGACACCTAACATGGACCGTGATTAACATCAGCAGCAGATCCACCATCTGTATCATCCAAAGTCTGTTTGATTTCATAGGTAGCTGCTTTTCATTCCATATCATAGAATTCTGCTTTTCTGTGCTATTTCATATTACACAGACTTTTCACTACCTTGGTTATCTCAGGGAATGAGTGTACTGCACTAAGGGAACCATCTAGCATCTGTTATGCTTCATCCTTTCTTCCACTACTTCCTTGTGGAGCGAATTGCATGTGTGTGAGATATAAGACATAAAACCTGCGAGTAAGCTTTATATTTTATAATTATATGCCTATTTTTTATATATTCATTTATATATATATATATATATATATATTAGTTATATAGACATCCTCCTCAGAAGTCCATAACATTAAGGGAAGATAGGCTGAAAATGTCTAAAAGCAAAATAAGCTGAAACGTTTATGGATCATCAAGGTTTTGTTCTAAGTCTCTTCCCTACGTATGACTGTATTTTTCCATTTTGAAACATGAAATTCAAGCTGTTTTATCCCCTAAAGTGCATTCAACTATGAAGGCTATGCATGATTCAGAACTCTGAAAATTTCAGCGATGCTGTTTGAAGATTATCCTTGCCTTCCATTTTTGTATTATTGCATCAGTTGGTTTGGATGGAGACAATACTAACATGACTGTTTGGACAGGCTCTCCAGAGTTATTGTCCCTCATTGTTCTGAAGTTTTTGCGGTTCTTAGCTGATTGAGACTTCAAACCTTGGGGATGATGCAGCAAAATAGTTCTGCTGCTGCAGTGCTGGTGAGGGAATATTGTGGAAACATGCAGTTACCTTATGCCCACATTCCTCTGCTTTTTGGAACGCCTACCTCTTCTGTGTGACTAGAAGAAATAAATAGTTCATATCCAGCAGGGGTTGATTTTCTGCATTCTGTTTTGGGTTCTTAAATAATCTAAATTCCCTTCCAGGAAAGGCCTCTATTGATAGAAGTATTTACATTCTCTGCTGTTGGATATCTTTGAGAGGGTATTACTCTACTAGCCTCTAGTTCTAGACTAGCAGCTAGTGCAGGAAGAGCTGATGTGGCACAGTCAGCAATGAAAATGAACTTGAACATTTTGTATTTATAGTTGTCAATGAAGACATCCTCTACACCATTCTGATTTCCCTTTGCAGGTGTTTTTTCTCCTTGAGGCATGCCCAGTGATCAGGGTGCTATTTATTACTCTCACAGTGCCACAGCAGCAATTGGAGAAGATCCAGAATTTAAAAATGGAAAGAATGACAGGTAGATAAGGATAGAAGGGAAATCAAATGTGGTAACAAATGCACAAAGTACATGGAACAGGTACTGCATCACAGCAGTCTCTCATGGATAAACAAACTTTTATCAAAGTTCAAGCAGTGGTTTCACATGCAAACTCAGCTGCTGTTTTAATTTGTCTAACAAGATGTGAGAGGGCAACTAGTAACAATCTGGTTACATAAAGTATTTCAATAATGAGGGAGGGCTGCTATGAAAATAGTGTTTTATTATGTTGGCCCAGGACATTAGAGATGGATGTTGGTAGTATGACAGTAGAGGCTGTACCTTCCCACCAGTATTCCATTACATTTTGTTGCTGTATGACAGATGGCGGCAGAGGGGCAGTCTGACAAAATGGCATCTGACATGGAAGTATGTATGAAGCAAATGTGTGGAATTGAATTTCTCCGTGAAGCAAAAATTGTGCCCATTGTTATTCATCAATGCTTGCTGAAAATTTTTGGAGGCCAAACAGAGAATATGAGCACGGTGAGAGGCGGGTGGTGTATCTCAGCAGTGGCAACAGTGAGTTACCTCCACTGGTGCAGAATCTTACAAGCATAGCAGGCAGGCTCTTGCTCATTGCTGATGGAAAATGCATAGCTAATGGTGGTGTCTATTTTGGAAAATAGTGTTTTGTACTTTAGAATTTGCTCTATCAAAATAGTGTTATTTTGCTCTTTGCATCAATTGAGTTTCCATGGAGAAAAGTAGGAGGCATTATTTTTGGAGTGACCTTTGTAGTTCCCTACATCAGGCTATGTGAAAGATATAATTACGCTTGATAAAAGATACCTTTTTTTTACTATTGTTTTCTTTGGAGTGTTTTGAAATGACATTTTATGTTTTTTATAGGTTTATGCATTCTGAGACAATGCTACAAATAGCTACTGTGAGATTCTGCAGTGTGTACGTTGGGTGACACATTATCCTGGTAAATCATTGGTTCTTACAATAGGCAGCAATTTTCTGCAGTGGAGATTAAGAATTAAACCATGTCATTGCTCTTCTGAAAATCAGACTGGGTTATCAGTGCCAATTGCTGAATCAAACCAACTAGCCAAGTATTAGCAAATTATCCTTGGAAGTTATACTATCACTTTGTCAAGCCTGACAGATAAGTCAGCAATGGGTATGATGGCAAATTGTATTTAATTTCTTTCCTGTGCTATGCAAACCTCTTACAACTTAAATTCTCTGGTGATGTTCTCTAAAATGTTCAAAAGTAGCACAGAGTCTTGATTAAATTCCACTGGTCTAAGGACAAAAAGAACCTATTGCTTTTCCCTGTAGCATGTTTCCACCTTTATTCATGCATGGCTTTTGCTTTTACTGCAGCCTTCAGGATTAAATGTATTGCCACCATCTTGGCATTTCTTGTTTCAAAAGGTGTAGGTTGTTTTTTATTTCTGGTTATTTCATGTGAATCATTTTATAATGTTATTGAATGTATATTTTTCTCTCCTAGATTTATAGTCTGGTAAATTTTGAACGCCTTTGAAGCCCACCAAGAAATCTGATTAAATTACTGTGACATCTTTGGTATATGATATTTCAATAACAGTATTGATTGATATGTGGTATGTCATTTTGCTGCTGTAACTGTCTTAAAATGTATTTGAGTAAAAAGCGAAATAGAAGAAAGTCCATGTTCCTTGCTCTAACATTGTTTACCTACAAAATAACACAGGCTGCATTGCTAGATGGATATTGTTTATTTAATAAACATCTGCCTTAAGTAATTTTAAAGCCATCTCTAGGGCTTGTATTATTAGTTTGCTGAACTTAATCTCATTCTTCTGAAATTTATGGCAATTGTACTAGATGATCTTTGAAGGTCTCTTCCAACTAGACTATTATTCTGTTGTGTTGTATCATATTGCATCACATCCTATTCTATTCTAACTTTGTCTCTCTGGTGGCCAAGTCAAAATAACTCTTTTCAAACAAGTGTGTTTTTTTGCATTGTGAAATTTGCTGTTGGCGTTATCCAGCAGGATTTGGTGACCTATATATCATGCAATAATGTATCTTTGTATATGGTGGATACATCAGATTTTCATACTTTCTCCCAGGCTTGTTGTTTTGAGAGGACTTTAGAGGATCAGGGAAAGAGACTGAATTTTCTTTCACTGTTGTATCAGTAAGTTGGATTAGGACAATAAACCTGCTTTATTTGTAGAATGTTTTCTAGAATACTTTCAGCAAAACTGATGCAACAGTGTGCTGTGATTAAAAGACCAAAAGAAAAAACTAAGCTCTTTGGCATCAGTTGCATTGTCTTCTTTTAGCTCTCAAGAGAGTTTTTAGAGCCTGCTCTCTTCTTCCTTCCCCTTCCCCTCCCCCCCCCAAGCCTCAAGATATCTGTCTGTAAATGAATGCTTAGATTGTTGAATTCATTATGATAAAAAGGCTGTTTCCTTCTTGTTTAGCTATTATTAACTGAAAATAAACAGTA
The DNA here is from genome assembly GCA_037305975.1 of Chrysolophus pictus. NCBI lineage: Eukaryota > Metazoa > Chordata > Aves > Galliformes > Phasianidae > Chrysolophus > Chrysolophus pictus. The sequence continues at coordinate 48,911,641 of CM074578.1, forward strand.
TCAGTTGATTAAGAGGAGAAAATTAGTAAAATACAATCCCCCTTTTGTTTGCTGTTAAATATTTGTTGGTCTCCATTAAGATGCTAGCTAACATTGCTCTTTATTTGGCAAATGGAAATTCAGACTTAAAGATCCAGCTCTTCAAACATATTAAGTACAAGATTAACTTATCTTTGTTTTTGTTGTTTTTCTTTCCATAGGAAACTGGAATCCAAACAAATGGACAATCTAGTGGTTCATAACTAGATTGGGAACTACCGAGGGATCAAATGAACCAAACTGGACAGAGGGATTATTGCTGACATGAAAGCTTATGGGAAGTGGTGCTGATGGATTTTCTCAAGATTAAATCAGACAGCTAATAATGGAGTCCTTTGCGACCAGGCTAACTTGCAGATTCCTTCTTTCTGAAACTGCTCTGAATAAAGAGAAAAGCTAAAAGGCAATTCTGATTTGCTAACATTTTGCATGGCTCCAGTGAAATCATATCATCTGAATTTTTTTATGTTGTATGTAGTAGAGGTTATGACTTGCAGATGTGTGAAATATTATGCATGTGAATGGTTAAGTTTTGTGGAATTTTTTAAATGTAGTTCAGCAGTTTTAGTGCTGTGGATACTCTGACATTTTACGAGGTATAGATTGAGGTGGAAAGGGAAGGAGAGGATCATAATGAAGGATAACATTGTGGGTCAGTAAGAGTCCATAAAATTCATCTTGGGATTCTCCTGATCATCTTGCTGGGAGATACACTTTGTACTTGACTTGGTGCTGCGTTCTCAGGAATGTGAATGGAAGCTACAACTACAGATCATGGAACTGCTTGCAGAATGGCAGTCTAGAACTTGTGTTAAAAACACCCTTTAACTTGTTTCTGTGTTTTTCTAGGTAGACCCACCCACATTCCCAGGTAATTTGCTGAGTTGTAAGAAGAAAAGCAAAAATAGGTACCTACACATAACTAGTCAACATTTTCCCATAGAAAGGAATTTAAGTATGCCACTAAAAGCTAAAGGAATTTGGTACTTCTTTTAAAAGAAACCCTAGACAATATGATAAAACCGTCCTTTGCTACATAATATGATGTCCAGTGCTTTAGTGCAGTAAAAAATATGTTGGTGAGAATTCTTCATTAAGGAAACGTACTGAGAAAACAGATATTATCTGAAGTCGAGAATGGGCATGTGTCCAATGTATATTATTCTGAATATGGGTGTCAATTTAAAGTAGGGTTGATTGAAGGGTCTCTTCACATACTATATTCAGTCCCAAGCCTGCGCTTCAGTGACTGACTTCCAAAATGCTTACTTACTGTCTTTTCTTTAAGATGTATTTACAGGTGGCTGCCTTAGTGTGAAATTCATGTTGACTATTTCTTTGTGATATTTTCTCCTCATGGTAGCTACCAGAGTCTCCACAGCATGTCTCAGTGTCCTTTAATTCATTTGCAGAAAGAATGTAATGCTATCAGGGCAGCACCTTGATTGAAATTAGACTCTGTGACTAAATGATGTTTCTATTGAATTCATACTAACATTGTCTGCAAGATTTATTTTTCTGGCCTGCAGAAGAGTTGGCCTTTGTATGCCATCTGATTTTCCATTCGGACTGCAGTATAGTGCCAGAAGCTTTCCTATTTCTGTTAATATCAAATGTGCATAATACCCATTTTTGGTCTTCAACTCAGCTACTGCCTAGAGGTTGCAGCTGCTAAAATTATGCAGAAGAGTTACTTTTGCCAAACTTCACAGAATATGCACTAGGGCAATATTTTATTATTGTTATTACTATCATTTTTAACTTCTAGGTTAGAATTTTAAATAAATAAAAAGTTAGGTTTATCGGACAAGAGCAAAATGAAAGCCCAAGATCTACTAATGTTAAAGCTAAAGAATGTTATGCTGCCAGTCAGGAATGTGCCCTAAATCCAACAGAATTTGGTTGATTTACAAATGAAATAAAGCAAAAGAGTTTTTTTGTTTGTTTGTTTTTGCAGAAAAAGAAAAGCAATAAGTGCTGCTTTTTGAATCCTACATGATCTGTTTGGAAAATTCTCAACACGTTTTTCTCCTGGACATAAATATCTGACTTGAAGTTTTGAAATAATGCTCCTTTTCATTACATGTAAAATTCAACATGTGTCAAATGCTGTTCTGCCCTACCAATTTTGCCAACAATGAGAATTCTTCTGTAGAACCTACCATCAGCAGAGATAATTTTGGCATTTCTTCTTTTCTTTCTAGCAAAAACTGCATTTATTTCTTTCACTTGGGACAACCAATTGCTGATATGTTCAGTTTTGCTTGTTACCTGTTTCGCAGTGTTCCTTTTCTTTTTTCATTAAGATAATATGTAAATGCATATTATACTGTTAGAAGAGTTGAGTCAAGGTTTGTATGGAAAATAGTGTGATAAGGAAGCATGAATTCTTCATTTATACTGCACTGCAGTACTGTGTTGTAATGGATGGGTTCATACGCCACCGGATACCTCCTGTAACTCCTTCCTCCATTTCTCGTAGTGCAACATTTAGACAAGAAACACCTGGGTAAACGTTGCAGCAAAGTCTATGGTTTTCAGGACAAAGCAACTATTTGCCATATATCCAAAGCTGGTTGTGCTTGTCAGCAATTGTTTCTCTAGGTGGTGTGTGATGGCCATATAGGAGGAAGGAGATGAGTGGGGTCTTCACAGGTGCAGCAGTGTTTCTTTTGCTTTTAAAGGAGAGTAGCACCAGGCTGTGACTTCCTGCCCTCTCACAAAACATAAGTAGTTATATATTCCTCTTGTCCTCAAAACCCATATAGCTTTACATAGTTCCCCTCCTTTTCTGTAGTTTAACTGTATTTTTTGTCCCTTGCCTGAAAGAATATTAAGGACCACAGGGAGTCCGAGTCCCCTTTGCCTTATCCTCAGCACAGCAATGCTGAGTACTCAGCAGGTTTTCTCCTGTCAGCTATAGAGGAAGAAATACCCGAGATTGCAGGAAGTCACATTTCCAGAAAGACAAAATAAATGAAAGATTGCAAATGTTAGAACTGACATTCAGTAGATCCAAACTATGTCAGTACTGGGAATAGGATGCAAAGTCTATTTTGGAAAAAGGGAAGGCTTCCAGGGAAAGGGAAAGGTAATACATATAGAGGAAAAGGGATGCTTCCCTCTGAGATGAGGGGAGAAGGAAGTGAAGGTTAAGTTGCAGATGTTAACCCTTTCTTCTTTGCAGTGAAATAACATTTCTTGTTTTAAACCATTGCCTTCAATGCTGTTGAATGCTAGTTCCTCTGCAGGCCTGGGAGACATTTACCCATGTCCTCACATCATATAGCCGTTGGCAGTATCTCCATTTCCCAAGTTGTTTGATAACTCTATCGGCTTAAAGGAAAGTCAGTCACATGATGAAGAAGCAATATTATGACATAATTGATAGTTTGTGACTTGAGGTTTGTGAAATGAAAATCAAGATGAAATACAGGCAGGATCTAAGCTGTGCAAAAGATGCTGAGGTATTGAGCTTGTCAGAGGGAGTGAGAAGTTAGCGTAGTTCACACAAAAGATAGGGAATGCCAGTGTGCCAAGAGAACCTGAGGCATGGAAAAAAATGATTAATATCATGTCGTAGAGGCAGATTGTGTTAAGAAAATACAATTGTTTTTCCTTAACGCATACATGGAAAAGTTAATGGAAAAATGAGGAAGAGAAGTGGGTGGCTTACTATGATGCCACCAGATAATTTCAGAATCAAAACTTCTACAAAGTCAAGCTTAAGGAAATGGAGGTCTTATCTTAATCTGCAGATATTTGAGTTTAGGAAAGTTGCTCAAAATTACACGTGAAATGCAAGAGTTAAATCTAATGCTCAGAATGTCTGCTCTCATGAAAATTTGTCATCACTCAGAATAGCACTTGTTTGAGTAGTTGGCTGCTTTCTGTTGCTTTGTTTGGCTGCAAAGCAGAAGGATTGGAGTGGTGGAATAGATATTTTAACACACACAGGCAAAATTCCATTTGCTTTTTCATCCAAAACAAGTGGCTTTTTAGCAGTTGTGATAAGAAAAAATCTAGATATTTTCCTCAGTTTTAACAGGAACTAGAGGCAAAGATCTTCTAGGCCAAATATTACAAATGGTCTTACGCTGTCTTAATTCTTGTGATTTAATGTGGTTATTTTTGTTATTTTGCTGTCCTCAAAATAACTGGTTATTTTTCCTTCTGGACAAGAGGCCAAATGAGTTATATTCTATGACTTAAAATTACCTAAGGAGGGGTGTCTAAAGTAGAAATGGTAGGAAGTAAGTAAACACCTTGTACACAATGGAGCTGCTGCCAACATAGCCAGAGACCAGATTAAGAATCAGAATTTTGGAGGTAAGTATGAGGAAATATGTCCCTAAAGAAGGATGATTTATTTTGGCTATTATGTTTTGTTTCTTTTCTAGGCCTATACAGAAAACTTTTCTGTGGCTTTTCTGTATGGCATCACAGAAAAAGGTAAGGTAATTAAGGAGAAAGTGAAAATGGAAGTTGAAGTTCTGATCTTAAATTATATCATAATTTGGGGTTTAGTTTGCTCTTTTGTCAGTTATTTTTACTTTTAATTTAAGGTGATGGTAATTTTCATTAAAACTTGAACATGCCACTTAATCTTTCAAACTTAATAACTTCTTACTTGACAAGTTAGTTAGGTCTTTGAATAACAACAGTAAAAAATTTCTTTTCCTAAAGTAATAAAAAAAATTCCCTATCCATTAATTAAATTATTTTTCTTTCCAAACTATAACTGAAACACTTCAGTTCTTGTCCTAACAATGCAGAAAAGATTTCCTTACCTCTTAAATTGTTTTATCTCTCCTTCAGTAACTTTTAAATCTGATCCCCTGGTTGGACATGAGCCAGTCTGGGTACTTGCAGCTCAGAAAGCCAGCTGTCTCCTGGGCTTCATCAGAAGTGTGACCATCAGGATGAGGAAGGTGATCCTGCCCCTGTATTCCACTCCTGTGGGATCCCACCTTGAGCCCTGAGGCTCCTAACATAAGAGAACATGAACTTGTAGTGAGTCCAGAGGTGGGCTGCAAAAATAACCAGAGGGCTGCAGTGCCTCTCCTATGAAGACAATGGGGACTGTTCAGTCTGGGGAAGTCTCTGGGGAAACCTCATTGCAGCTTTTCAATACTATAAGAAAGATAAGAGTCATCTTTACAAGGGTCTGTGATGATGTAATTGTTTTCCAATGCTTAAAAAAGAGAACAGATGGGATTTTTTTTTTCCTTTTGCTTCTGCCATTATAGCAAGTTGCTTTCAGCCTGAAAATACCAATAGAAAAATATATTGCTGAATAGTAAAACTCATCTACTAGACATAATTGACTGGGAAACATTGTACGTAAAATCTGGTTGTCAAGAATATGTATTCTATCTTTATGTAAAGGCTTAACAAGAACTTAAATGTGAAACACTGCTGAGACATTCAACACAAATGAGCTTCTTCATTATTGTGTGATATGCCTCAGAAACTCTGCTGTCTACTCTTAGACATTATGTGAAGGATTAGTCAAGTCCTCAGCGTAATGCAAATGGACAAATTTAAAAACTACAACATGGTTTTATTTTAGTACCTTTCATTTCTCCATTGTATAAAAGTACTTTTGAAAGCAAGGAGCTGAGCTGTGATCATTGATTCACTACGCATCTTGAAAAGAAAACATCATTTTGCACTCAGCAATAGAATGTGGGGAAATTTGAGTACAAGAATAGAATTAGGGGCAGTGAATCAGACTGGAATTTTGATAGCTCTCTGACATTATCCCTAGATGTTCTTGCAAAAAGACCCAGTTTCTAGATGAGATGCAGTTCTTATGGAGGTTCTGAAATGTTTCAATGTGTTTTTCCTTTCAGTGTGTTTTCTCATTTTTATAGCCCTTGAATTTTTGGGAAGTGACCTGTAATGTAAGTGCCAAGATACCTTGAGAGATGCTGCTGTTGAGAAGTTTCCAGCTGAAATCAGAAGTGTTGGGAATCTTGAAGGACTGACAGTTGCTGTATTGAATCTACTCTGATTTGCACATTTGAAAGGTTTGAATCTCTTTTATTGTGACCTAACTTAGAAGTAGAGCTACCAAATTCAGTAGGTGTGACACAATGTCAAATCAGTATAATTGAAGCCTAAGTCCAACTTCAAGAGATTCGATAATATTTAAAATTCAGTGTGCTTGTCTAAACTAATATATATATGTATGCAATTTTTATAAAGTTTTCCTGTTAGGTAGGGAACTCTTTTTCACTGGAAACAGGAATGCTGGCAGATACATAAACATTATGTATCAAAAATAATTCAAAGGAAAAAAAAAAAAAAAGCTAATAACTTGGAGAAATTATTTTCTTCCTTTATATATATACTTTTTTTTGCATAATCACTTCCACCTGGAGAACTAAAAAGTTTCTGGGTCAAATTATACTAATGTGTTCTTGGTTGTGTGAATTTTTGTGTAAATTTTAAAGTAGTTTTCCAGAGGTATATGCAGACTTTGAGCACTGTTTAGAAATACTATGTGTGTTTTCTCATTAGTCAATGTTCAGATGGAGCAAATCAGCTTTTGATGCATCTGTCTCTATGAGAGATCTAATGCTCCACTTATAAGCAACAAAACTACTTCCATTAAAACCAACCGTCCAATACAAAAACACTTCCTGAAAGGGAACTTTCTCTACAAAAGAGAAAAGAGAGGCAGAGGGAGAAATAGAATGGAATGTTTTGGGATTGTACTAATGCTACTGAATTTGCATTGATGGGTCCTAGGCTCATCAGAGCAGGCTAGTGATACAATTTAGTAAACCTAAATTTAGTAAAGGCTAAACGTATGATCTCTTATATCTTCACAGATAATTTTAGAAAAGAGACAAGCATGAGTTCAAAAATAATTTTGTTATTAGAGAATAAAGACAGTATGACAACTATGAATGAGACTGGAAAGAACTAGAATAGTACTTCCTGTACCAACAGCTGTGTCAAATTTATGGCCTTTTATGGATTGCTGATTTTACTTATGCAGCAGGATTAGGACAAGTAAAGCAGGTTGTACAGCATTTATGTAGTTTCTGTGTATGAAAATTTTCAAAATACCATTGAAAATTGTGTATTCAGTAGAAAATGGGAATTTAACATGTCAAAAAGTAAAAATTATTCAATTTTCAAGAAGTTATATTTCTCATTAAAATTATCAAATTATTACTTTCTAAATTAATTAAACTTTTAGTTGACCTTGCACAGCGTATATCTTCCAGACTTTCTTCTGCTTCAACATTCAGAAAGAACACACTTAGAACACGGCTATGGGTACTAGATGTGACTGGGAAATGTCTTGTAAATGCTCTAAGTTCAAGGGCTTTTTTCTTCCAGTGTCTCAAAGTTTCCAATCTAGATATAACCTGAAGATATATCAAATACTAGTCTTGCATTTTATTTGAGCTGATAGAATGATTTTTATATTGGAAGACAGATTTCATCAGAATCAACACATCATCTTTCATGTGAAAGATGTGAATGGCTTATCTCACCAGACAGTCAGATCTGAAAGGGATGATGGAATTTCCAAAATCTTGGATTTCTTGCTGTTAGATTTCCTAGATTTTTTTTCATGACATTTGAATTAGTTTGTAAATTATTGCTGAGTACTTTTAACTTGCAGTTTCCCACTGCGGTATGTAGAGTACAGCTATATATTTTGGTAATTCTAATTTATTTATTTATCTTATATAATTTGCTTTCTTTAACACATGTAGTAGTATATATTACGTTGAGTTGTATTGAAGTTGTACAGTTGAAGTTCAATTAATTTTTTTTCACAGCAAAGTAGTAAAATCCTCTAAAATACTGCTTAGATTTCTTTTAGAAAAAAAAACCCATTCTATCTGATTAAAAAGTATAGGAAACTGAAATACAATTTCTTTACATTTTAGTTTTTACAGTTCTGCAATTTCACACTGTAACAAGATCTTCCTTCAAAAACATTATACTTTAGAATTGCTTAATCCTTGTCTTTCTCCACAGCTTCCTGTCATTTACAATGTTAGATGTGAAACTGACATCTTCATATTATCTTTTTATTTATTTATCTATCTATTTATTTATTTATTTTTGAGGGGGGGGGGGTGAATAATGGATGAAGCAGAAAGATATTTGGGAAAAAGGACAGCCAGCATGTGAAAGGTTGACAGTGCAACAGCTGGACTTGGTTTTTATGTTGCATGCTGTGTGGTATATGCCAGCGTGCTGACATACTTTTCAGAATATGAGAAGTAGTGGTTGTAATGTTTTTAGATTCACAGTACAATTTCTCCCTGCTGAAAGACACACAAGACCTGCTAAGTAGTATACAAGGTGGGGATAACAGTAGGCCAGAGCTGCGTTTTAACTTCCTTGTCTGTAGATTTATCTTCACAAAAGATAGCTGATATTCTTAAAATGGATACACTAAGGAATCTGGAACTCAACTAAGTAACAGGTCATTTGGGGAAAAAATAAGCTCTGTTGTCTTTCTATTTGATATTTCTAGTTTATTTTGTTATAGCTAGGGACAATGTTTGAGAATAAGACTGACCTTTCTTGAGATGCTTTCTTCCTGTATATGATCTTAGTAAGGATATATTCATACTTAATAGCAATAGCATTAGTCCTGATACAGAGGAAAATACATTGAAAGTGCTGGTGCTGGGAACATTTTGTCACCCTCAGAACGAACTCAAGTGAGTATCTCTGTTGCTAATAAGTTGATATTGTAGGATAATATTTGCTGTTGCTGGGGAAGAATGACTATTTGTGTTAATAGCATATAATAATTGATGAAAGGCTTTTGAACACTAGTTTTTAACTAAACTGTTCTATCTAAATGACTCATCCCCATGGTTCACCTATACTGTGAACTGTCGTGGTCCATAGAACATTACAAGAGTAACAATGAAAAAATAAGCAATGCATTTTGAAATTAAAAGATATACAGTAGGGACTACTATTATTTTTGTCTTTATTACTAAAATGAACATTCTCTACATCTGAGGTCAACAGCATTCAAGGTGCTGTATATTCTGAGAATCTGGTGGAAGAGTATATGTAGTTTCAAATGTATTGCTGTGTTTTGGTAATACTAGATTGCCTGTGCTCTACTCAGAAAGTGAGATATGATACTGATTTGCTTGAGTGACGTTGCTCTGGCAACTAATTCATTGTCATCAAGTGTATCTCCCCTTTGATCACTTTAATATTTATATCAGTTTAACATACTGACCTGATCTTATCTATGTTGATATATTTATTTTTATCATTAATATTTTTCATGGTCTTTGAGCTATTTTTAATTTATATCACTTTTTCATCACCCACGTTCATATGATTCAACATTTTAAGGTATAGAAATAGATCAAATGCACACTAATAGAGTCACCTATAGCTAGATCAGGTTGCTCAAAGCCTGGTCCAACCTGACCATCAATGTCTCCAGGGATGGGGCATCTACCACATCTCATACCTCTGGGCAACCTGTTCCGGTGCTTCACTACCTTTATTGGGGGGGGGGGGGGGGGAACACAAAACACTTTTTCCTTATATCCAATTGAAATCTCTCCTCTTTTAAACCATTTTCCCTTGCCCTACAACAACAGACCCTGCTAAAGAAAGTCCCCTTCTTTCCTATTGTCCCTCATCTGAACACTTCCTTTTTTTCTATTGTGTCTTAATCTTGCTGTTGGGTATACATACATCAAAAGAAACTCTTCTCCCTCCTATAAATTGGAGAGAGACACCTCTTCAGATACTGAAAGGCTGCTATCAGGTCACTTCAGAGCCTTCTCTTCTCCAAGATGAACTCTCCCAGCTTGTTCTCACAGGGAAGGTGTTCCATCCCTTGGAGCGTTTTTGTGGCCCTCCCTCTGGGAGCCCTCCAGCAGGTCTACGTCTCTCCTGTAATGAGGACTCCACATCTGGACATGGTACTCCAGGTCAGGCCTCACCAGCACAAAGCAGAGAGACAGGAACACCTCCTTCACCCTGCTGGTGACAATTCTTTTGATGCAGGCTAGGACATAGTTGGCTTTCTGGGCTATGAGGGCACATTGCTGACTCACGTTTGGCTTCATATCCACCGGTACCCCCAGGTCTTTTTCAACAAGGCTATGTTCAATGTTTTTATGAATGTCTGTCCCAGCTTATGAATTTAAGAATAGGAGAGCACAAAAATAGAATTGTATAATCTTAGAATGGCTTGGATTGGAAGGGACCTTGAAGACCATCTAGTTCCAATCTGTGGTCATCAATTTGTTGCTCCCTACCAGGTCAGCCTGCCCAGGGTCCCATCCAACCTGGTGTTAGGCACCTCCAGGGATGGGGGTACCCACAGCTTCTCTGGGCAGCAGTACCAGGGCCTCACTGCTCTCTGAGTAAAGCATTTCTTCCTAATATCTAACCTGAATTTCTTCTCTTTCAATTTAAAGCTATTCCTCTTTGTCCTGTCACTATTATTCCATGTAAAAAGTCAGTCCACCTCCTGCTTATAAGCTCCCCTCAAGTCTTGGAAAGGCCCAATGAGATATACCTGGAGCCTTTCCTACTCCAGATTGAACAAGCCCAGCTGCCTCAACCTCACCTGTCTTCATAGAAGAAATGTTTCAGCAGTCTGATAATCTTCTTGCCCCTGCTCTGGACCTGCTACAACATCTCCATATTTTTCTTGTACTGGGGGCCCCAGGCCTGGACAAGGGCAGATGCAAGGGCAGAGAAGAGGGTGACAATCAGTTTCCTTGCCATGCTGCCACCATTCTTTTAGAATCACAGAATTCTTAGAGTTGGAAGGAACCTTTAAAGTTCATCTAATCCAACTCCCCTGTGATGAACAGGGATGAGCACAGCTAAATCAGGTTGCCCAGGGCCTGATCCAGCTTTGCCTTGAAATCCTCCGGGGAGTTTTTTTTTTTGTTTTAGAGTATATATTCACAATTCACAACATGTTCATACTTTAATTGTATTTTGGTATGTTTTTGTCTATTGCAAATTCTTCATATCAAATTGCAATATTTATATTTTCATGCTACTGTCAGATGCTTAGAAATATTTCATGCAAGGTAATTATCTTTTGTCGAGGGTCTTTCTATTTTGTACTCTACAGAGTTGTTTTATTTCTGGAAGTGCAGTGAAGCAGCAATCATCTTCCATTATTTTTGTAACAAAGTACAAAAACTGATCAAAACCTTCTGTTCTAAACCTCTGATGTGTCAAACAGCTAAGTCTTAGCCTTTCATAAGGAATTTTATTCACAATTTGCATCTTAAATCAAGCTACTGTAATTCCTTCAGTAGAAGTCATAGGTACACCTATCTAAATAAATAAAAATAACAAAACAAAACCTAAATGTAAAATACAGCTGGATACTTCTGTAGTGGTGCTTTTATTTTTGTTTCCACTATTGGTGGCCTTGGTGGAGGCAACAAAATTTGTGATAATACCTTTGCTGTAAGAGAAAATATTCAAGAATAATTGAAAATTTTACAGGAGCGAGGCAATCACTTTAGCTCTGTGGAAATATGACTAGAAGAACTTAGACTGAAGAAATCTGTTAATCTAAAAGAATTTTACTGTAACTATACAGCACGTATTTACTCACCTGAATGAGGAACGATCTTGATTTTGAATAAAAAGGAAAATAAATTTTAACAATTTTTATTGTTTACCTAAGTTGCTTCTAAGTAACAATGAAGTAGAATATTGAATATGATAATAATACAAGCATAGTATTATGATAGTAATTGTGATGCAAGGACAACAAAAATGATGTATGTAAGGCAAAAATATATCTTAATTGATGAGGTTAATGGCTAAGAGATGATTATGACATTATGCAAGCAAGTAAAATATGCATGGAAATGACATTTCTTTAAAACTTTCTTCAAGATAATGTCTGTTTTTGCAGGTGAGACTGATTTGAACAAATCAAGATCTAAGTAGCAGAGGAAAGCTCTTAATTTAAAGAAAGACGATGAACTTACTATTCACAGCTTGATCTTCAAATCTGTCTTTGCTTTCAGCCTGGTCTCCACTGATCCCTCTGAAGCTGTGGTGAAGCAGTCTCTCCAGCCTGTTACTCCAGGAACCATGGATTAACACTGCTCAAGATCTCAGCATCAGTACGTTCATATTTATTTGCTCCTTTGCCTCATCTGTAAATGGCTATATGCTTTCCATTGGTTCTTTACACATAATATTTTTTCAACTGTTCTACTGATTTCTACATTTAAATTGTTGCAAATTAGAATACACTTTTTATGTGCGATTTTGCATATGGATGGTACTAAGCCATGTGCCTCAGAGGAGGAGGTCATCAGTAGGTTGAAGTGTCACAGGTGTGCATTCTAGGGCAACACTATGAACCATTCTGCCTCTCAGAATGACTAAAGACAAAAACAATGACACTTCTACCACTAACATACAGTTCTTCCTGATTTCTGTAAGCCCTGAGTTTTCCATAATTTGGTAATAGTAACACAACTTAATTGGACGTAACAATCAAAACTGAAAGATAAGAAGTGTATGATGGATGAGGAGCCTCTAAAACAGCTGTTCCAGATTTGACTACCTGTCAGGCTAGAAGCTAGATGTTTTCTCATCTCTTAATAACAATTTACATCCTACTTCATGACATTTATATTCTAAATTCAAGACTTGCTTGGATGTCTACCTGTGCAACCTGGTCTAGGGAGCATGCTTTGGCAGAAGGGTTGGACTAGAAGATCTCTAGAGGTCCCTTCCAGCCCCTACAATTCTGTGGTTCTGTGAAATTAAGTATTCTTTTTCCTTTGTTGACTATGCTAGGCTTCTCCTGATCTTTGTTTCACTGGACTGTTCCAAAGTCCTCTTATTCAAAGCAATTGTATTTCATTTAGCCTCTTCTCATGTGGTGGACTAGTTATTGTTCATTATATGTTCTCTACAGCTGTTTAAGTTCAAGTTCTTTGTATCTAAATTTGAATGGTAAAAACTGTATTTTAATTTAGGCTTCTCATTGAGGTATGCGCATGGCACTTATGGCCACCTAGTTCAACTTTAAACAGTTTGGCTGACACAGCTTTTAATCATATTTTTCAAAGTTGCATCTTTTTGCCAATCATTGGTCTTGCTGTGATTAGTTTATATTTCTATGATTCTTTCAGTTCTCGCTGATGCCCTTGCAACACATGATAAAAAATTCTGTTTCTTCAGTTAAATAACTTGTATTTTATTTTAATATTTCTTATTCAAAACTCTCCTGGATGTTTTCTTATGCAACATAATCTAGGGAACCTGCTTTAGCAGAGGGGTTGGACAGGTCCTTTGCAACCCCTATTACTGTGATTTGTTTCTTTGTGCCTCAAGGACACCCGGTTCTGTGCAGATCATATTTCAGTTACCTATTTAACTGATTATCTTCACAGCTTTGCAATATGGGCCAGCTTCTCAATTTGCTCATAGTCTTTGTGCTGAAGAAATTAGTGAAATAGTGAACTAGACATTGTTCTCTTCATATTTTTCCATTCCCATTCTTTTATTCCCTCTGGCTATTTTGTCTGGTCTTACATTCTGCATCATTGTCATTTCTGAAAATGGGCAAAGCAATCTACTTTGTAGCACAGAAAATGGAACTTCCTTCATGGCTTTTTTTTTTTTTTTGAGAAATACAATAGTGCTGGCAGGATATTAAGACTCACATTTTGGATTTGTGACTCAACCTCCATTTTTGTAGCATATAATATTTTTCAAGAGAGTATAACTTTAGAAATTTCTAAACTTGCCTACATTTACATCAACCAAATCTTTCTCTTTTATTTAGGAAGGAAAATTCAATTAGTTAATAACAGTTAGTGTCTTTTCACTTTCATTCCACGACTAATCTCTGTTGTAGACTTATGCTAGCTAATTCTGAAGTTGTCATGCTGAACAATTTTATTCTTTTCTGTTGGATATTTTGTTAAATGATATATCTCAGCAGGTAGTTGCTGAGTTGTAGTGGCCATGTTCAGTAGGTGTCTCAGTAATACAGAATCTGTCAGAATAAAATCAGTATAATTCTTTGTTGCCACAAGTTCTGTACTCTTAAATACAAGTTCTGTATCCACTTAAATGGATTTTTCTCTCTCCATTTAAGGTCAAGCTAAAGCAGAAATGTATTAAATGCATAATTTGTTACAGTCCCTCCAACAGGCCAGTTCAGCCAGCAAATCTACATTTAGAAATAGATTCTACTCGTTTCTGAACATGGATTAAAGTTTATCTCGAAAACAAAAGATTAATGTAACACATCAGCTAGATGTTGTGCTTTATATTGTACTTTATTATGTTGTGGAGAGAGTTTCACTTTTCCACAGGAGCTTATTTTGTGTTAATCAGTCCATTTGAAAGTATTTTGAGCTATTTCCATTCCTTACAAGTTGAGTCTATTCTTAAAAAGTCATTATATTTTTCTTGATATCAATAATACTGATTTTTGGTAGTATTATCACTAGTCACAGAACTTTTAGTTTTATTGTGTAAAGCCTTATGATAACAGGTAGGAGGGTAGCTGCATAAGATAAGAAGATGACTGCTACCTGTACTACATCTCTGTAGCCAATTGGAAATCAAGTTCTTGAACAACGTTGGTATTGAATACATGTGTTGAATTCTCTCTTCTCTCTCATGGTGCTGAATGCTGGATGAGAAAGATGATAAAGCGCTTTTCTGCCTCTGGTCTGTGCAGGCAGTGGAAGTGGAGGCAGTTTAAAAAAAAGCTTAGTACAACCTGATGCAATATAAATGAAGACAAAAAAACACTTGGTGATACTGTTAGTTCTTAAAGTTACAGAGCTGATACTTTTTTTGTGGTAGCTCAAAATGAAAATAGATAGAAGCAATCTAATTTTCTTATGATATTAATGCTGGATCATTAATAGTTCAAATTATTTAATTTTGGGGAGATTCATGAAAAGCATATTAGTTAATAACATTCATATTAATTTATCTTTGCTTTGGAAACCATTGTCACTAAATCATATTCTTCCAAATGCATCTGAGTCTTGGATGTTGTCAGTGAGTAACAAAATCACATTTATAATGTGAGCAAAAAATATAGACTAGGAATTTGCTTCCTGAATCATGTTAATAGAAATCAGAGGCTGTTTCCATAATTTAGAAGTAAAACAGTTTATTTTAAAATATCATAATTGTACATAACAGAAACTGGTGTGGTTATTTTCCTCTTTCCCTCTGCCTTTTCCAAAGATATAATTGTGTGTAGATGGAAAAAAGGTGATTTTTTTTTTATATTTTTGTATGTTCTGCTAAGTATTTTTTAGAAGAGTGAAGCTTAAGGTAGTTGGTCTTGAACACAGAAGGTAAAGCTGGTAGGAGTTGCACTGGTGATTAGATCTTCTAAGAATGTTTCAACAGTCTTCAACCTGCTCTCAGCAGTATTTTGCCCAAAAAATAGACTTGATTCATTTAGCAACAGGCAGCCTGCTTACATTTTGTTTGTTTGCCATTGTCTTTTTTTAAAGGAAAATCAGTTGTTTTTTTTTGTTTGTTTTCCAGGGACTCCACCTCTGAATGATAAAGACCAAAACTTGATCAGTATAGGAAATTGTGCAAGATTATTTAAAGGAAAATATAATGTAATGTTACAACCAACTGTAGAGAGCAAAATTAATTACTTCTCCATAGATATTACTGCATGATAAAAATTTTCTATTGATGAGGAATCAAATATCCTTAAGATTCTTGAATTATGATTGAGATGATGCTTTATTAAATAGATGAAAATATTCAGTTTTGCAAACTTTGTGCTTCTGACCACCTCAAAGTATAGTCTTTATTTTGATCAGATTTATTTTCAAACAGCTATTCATCCATCAGTTCATCATTATCTAAAAGTTCATTAATTTAGAGACAGCAGTATAGCTGTATGTTGCGAAGTTCCGTAAACACAAGTATGTATCACCACTGAGTATATTCAAATTTGAGTCTGTAGTGTCTCATCAGTTCTCTAAATAGTCAAAAATAAATTGTATTTGTAATTCTCTGTGAGTGATTTGTCTGAAATGGGAATATATTACTTTTGCTGTCTAGGTGTGGTTGCCTTGGAAGAATTGAGTTCTTATCTCAAGAGAATAGCTACAGTAATCACAAATGAAATAGAATTATTCAGTAGCTCAAGCTATGAAAGCTAATGGGTCAGAACACAGTACAAAATATGAAGTAATTCCTCAAATGGCACACTTCTCTCTCCTGGTGGAAACATTGAATGATGCTGTGTGATCTCAAGAAAATAAGATTAGTCACTGACCTTCTATCTACTGGATAGTCAATAGCATGGCTCATGTGTTTTTAGTTCTGTATGTGATGTGTATAGCATAAAGATGAAGATAATGGCTACCTGAGGTTTAAAAGCACTTCTCTGAAATTATTGTGGAATAGGAAAGATAGTAGCTAGCCATACCAAGTGAATTTCAAAAACGTTTCATCAGAGCTGATGAATAGACTTCCAGTTGAAGGAGAAAATATACTGGGAAATACTACTTTTCTGAAAGAATGGTCAAGCACTTGAATGGGCTGCCTAGGGAGGTGGGGGAGTCACCAACCCTGGAGATGTTCAAGGAACATTTAGACACTGTGTTCAGGTAGGTAGTTTAGTAAGAACTATTGGTAATAGGAGGATGGTTGAACTGGATGATCTTGTAGATGATTTTCAGCCTTGGTGATTCTATGAAAGATTTTGTCAGTGAAAGATTTTGTCATGAAAAGAACTATCTTCTGCTATTTTCTTATATGATATTTTTATTATCTTTTTGTTAACAGGAATACTTATCCAGTTTAAAACTCCTGATTGATTTGTCAGAATTAGTCTGATAAGCATCACTGAACATCTCTTACTGGTTGGTTCAAGAACTGAGCAATGCTAAGTCTTTGAGTCCTCCTGAGGGAAGTAGTAGTTAAAGAAGATGAGGAAGATAAGTAAAAGAGGAAATTTTATATAGCTGTAATCCTTTTACTTTCTTTTCCACAGATGATTTGTTTAAGGGATTGTTGTAAGAAAAAAAAATAGGTTAATGCAAGATTTATTGGCTGTATTTATGATTTTTTTTTAACTTATTTGCTTGAAATATTGAATGAGGGAGATGAGAAATGCTTTCATATTTTTCTGTTCCTTAGAGCTTTGATGTTTCTGTATTGGGTGCTACCAAAAAGGGAATAACCAGCCACATAATAGCTTCAGTGAGCAGAAGCTCCAAAACTTGCATGGAAGTTTTCCTATGACATCAAGATCACTGTCTCTGAGGCTACAGTGAATACACCTTGGTTCTTAAAGAATTTCTTAATAAAACAGATATGTTTCTGAAAGCAAGAAATTCAACTTTGACAGACTTTGATGAAAATTCATTTTGTTTAAAAATTCTTGCCTTATCTACAGTTTGCAGAGATGTGCTTTGTTGTTTGTTTAATTATCTTTGGGGTTAATTTTTGTCTAGGATCTCGGGGAATACAAGCTGTATTATCTTAAAAACACCTCATTCAGAGATAATAAGCCAAGAATACTTACTCTATTAGATGTCCTATAGTTGACAAAATGAGGCTGAATGCTTGCATGTGATCTAAACTAGAATATGTGAAATCAAGTTCTTGTCTGGGCACAAATGCTTTAGGACCAGAAAAAGCTTGATTTGAGTGGAAGAACAGGAGTTATTGTAGTCATAAGCAACAGAACTCTAAACTACACTAGACTGAAAGTAATAATTTCCAAAGACCACTCACAATGTGTGAACCACATTATCAAGTGTTTTGCCTTTAAAGATGAAGACAAAGATATAACTTATGTGCTTCTATCTTATCTTGCTTACAACTTCCCTGTGTCCTGGGATGAACAACCATAAACAAGAGTGCCCCTGTGCATGAAGAGTGGATTTAATAGTATGCAAACAACTGTCAATAATTTTTTTCTTTTTATTCCTGGAGATAATTATTTTTTAACCCACAACATAACTCATAGTAGCCAGAAACACAAGGGAAATATAAGGAACACAAGGCAACATAAAATTACACCAGGCTTTTGCATGAGCAGATAGTGAGTGTCAGAAAGTTCTGGTCTGAGATTCAAGGCACTGAGGCAGCTGATAACATTGCTATAAAGAGAAAGTATTCCTTTTTTTGAAGCAGACCCCTTGCAGTGACTTTCTTTATCATTCTGTTCGTGCTTAGATCAGCAAGATAAAGCAGAGGCCACTTGTTATATGCTGCAATAATTCAGGATTAAAAGGTCTCTTTAAAAAAAAAAAATATATATATATCCTGTTCAGACAAGCTTAATTTCATCATGCTTATTCTAGCATTGTTCAATTTCTATTGTATACAACAAAGGCAATAAAGAATTTAATGGAAACTGTCACCCACAGCACTCATCTTAAGGCTTGTAGACTTTTAGAAAACTTTGTGGCTGAAGTAAATTATTTCTGTAGCAGAGAGCAGAAATAGGTCTATGCCATTGTAAAATAATCTAATTCATTTAGGTGCATTATTAACAGACCATGGAGGTCAAAAATGGATAATTTGACCTGATGTTTCCAGAGTTATATGAATATGAATTTCTCTTCATTCCCGAGTGTACTGAGATGTAAAATGCGACAAAAAACTATCCAGTCAGATTTATGAAACACGCAGGTCTTAAAATACACCAATTAAAAACATGTTATGAAAATCAGTTTTAAAACTTCTTAAAGCATCTCCAAAAGGAGATGCTTTGAGGTCTACTGATGAGTTTCCTGACATGGATAGTATCACTTGTATCCATACAGTGCTAAGTATGTAAGACAGGAACTATTTTCATTGATATATGAAATACTCTAGGGTAGATTAGACTTCTACAAAGGACTGTGCCATTCTGAAAGAGAGGCTGCAGGTCAGATAAGTCCAGACAACCTAGCATTATCTGACATCCGGCAGTAGGTGTATATAGGATTGGATTCAGTTCAAATGTCTAAATATTGATGTCTATCATCAAGTTGCCCAGACTCTGACGTAAGTCAATACAAAGCTACTCTGTAGGGTAATGAAAGGTAGAGGATGATAAACTTTATGCCAAATAGGCAGCTTTTGGCTGGTCAAATAAAAGTCTATAGACTTAATTGACTATGTGCTAAGTCTCCATTGATTGCAGTGGACACTTGGGCATGCAGGAGCTATGCGTATGCTTAGGTATCTTAACTTTGACGCAAATTCTATCCAGCAAGTCTGAACTGGTGCAAAGACCTGACTGCAACAGTGTCATTGGAAGTCTGTTCTCTCTGGAGGCTCCCGAGTTGTACAACAACTGTGTCTGTGTAACCAGCCACGTGCGTCCAATGATCTAGACCCCGGTTTTGGTTCCTCCATTCTTCAGACTTAGAAAAATTAGCAAGTTTTCCTCCCTGCTAATGCTCAGTATTTCTTTTAATAAAATGTACTGTGTGACAAGATGCAGTGCCTTTAGGGTCCCTTATCATACATCTGTGGCTGGATATGCTATGGAGCGCATTGCTGTTTGTTTAGTAGTCATGAGGGCAGAGAGAAATTAACAAAGCAAACTGTTTACTGTGTTTTGTCAAGTTACATACAGAGGAAATAATGGAAATGCAGATCACAAATAATGAAATTGTGATGAAATCTTCTCATTCAAGAAATAGTTTTGCTTTTCTCATAACATGTCTAGGATATGTTATAAATAGAACACACAATATAATAAAAAAATTCTAAGAAAATTTACCTTGAAATTAAGATCAGATATGAAAATTCTATTTTTGAAAGAATGTGTAGAAGAAAATTACCTGCTGGCTATTTTCAGAGAAGCCTATCTATTTAGGTCCCATCCTTATTATGTTTTTTCAGGGCAGACGAGATTGTTTCTCCTGTTTATAGAATACTATAAAATTTCTTTGTCTTATTCTGGTGTGAAATAAAAATTTTTAGAACTTCAAAAAGTTTTGAGAGAATTGTCTGTCCGTCCTTCCTTTCTTTCTGCTCCCTGTCTGCCTCCACCTTTATGAGTGTGCATTTCCCATTTCCTGAAGTGCTCGACACTTTGGACTTTGACCATCATAAGATACAGTGGGAAAACAAGCAAAACAAATCAATATTTCCTCCCAAGCCCTTGCTGAACATCCTACACATAACTTGAGTTGCTTCTTTGCATAGCTCTTCTCCTCCTAGAGCATACGTTTAGTCACTTTTTTTTCTATTTGAAATAATAGACTATTTTCTCTTCTCTTCTGGTATTTCAGTTGTACACTCTCATATTAGTTAAATTCCTCAAGGAATCATTAAGAAAAATCTTTTTGTCTTCCTGTCTCTCATTTTCCTATTTCTTCAAAAGAGTACAAAAACAAGGGGGAAAGGTCTGCTTTATGTTAAAAAAAAAAAAAAAAAAAAAAAAAAAAAAATTACCAGTCTTTCTGAGTATTTTATTATATTGTACTTTGGTGGGGCAATAATATTCCGTATGAAGCAGCATATCTAAGTAAAGGTATATCAGAAATTGATGATGCATATGAAAGATTAATGTATTGCTTTCTCATCTATGCTATGTATATTATTATTCCTTTGTACAGACCTTTAGTCACATAACATCTTTACGGTTACTGAAACAAATGTAATCCTAAAACTTCTAAAACAGAATGAATTTCAGCATCATGTTACTGCTGGAGATTTTCTTTTCTAACATTGGACTGAAATGAAGTCTGTGACTCTGAGGAGCTTTAATTTTTTTCAGTATATACTCATCAAACTCTGCATGGAGTTGCATACCGGAGAAGTCTTTCTTTTGCTCTTGCCTCAGGCTTTTATGTTGCACTCTCTTCCCACAGCAGACACCAGAGTAGAACATAATAGAGGACAGACAAAGTCATATTTCAGTGTAATCTGAGAGAACAGAATATGATAAGATTTTTTATCAGTGCACGTTTATTAATGTTGTTTTCATTTTTCACTACAGAAGTCAAGCTGAAGCACAGATACAGGACTCACATTTAGACAGGCACCAATTTAATGCCTCTTGCTGTGATCACTGTTTTTGAGATACAAACTGATGTTATTCATGAAACAAGACATTTAAAAGTGAGACACAAAATAAGTTATTTAAATTTAAATATTTATTCTTCCAATATATTGGTGAAATTGTTTTTCCAGCATGCATGTGCTTAGCCTGCTCTTTTATTTTCCACTTTATGCTGATGTGGCAGGGGGGAAACATTATGAACCCACATGGATCATGGTATTTAAAAAAGGAAAAACACCACCACTGCAACAACAAAAAACCCCCAAACACTGCTAAAAATGATATTGAAATCTTAGGTGTTAAACTAGAGGGTAAGTAATTGATGAAAAATTCCTGTTAATATAGGAGAATTATGGTGAAAGGTAATCAGAGGGGAAAAAATATAGAATTTCTAATTCTTGTTACACCTTATTTAAACTCAAATTATCTTGAGGCAAAATTGTTCTTGTGGTTTTATTAATAAATATTCAGATCAAATTGTAGCTAACTAAAAATAAGATAATCTGTCTTTTTGTGTGTTTGAGAATGAGACTTAGCATTGGAGTTAGATTCTTTGCACTAGAATAACCCTCCAAAGGGTTTGCTAAGATGTTACATATGTCTGCACTTCAGAATCAGTAACTTCATTTTGCACTGGAAAAAATAGAAAAACATTGAGTGAGAGAGCCTCTTCCATGGTCTTGCAAAGAACTATAATAAGTTAAGAATATGATTTTCTTTGCAAGGATCTTGATTCCCAGACCTACAGTATTTAAAACCAGGTTCTGTTCTGAAGTGCTAATAAAATCTTTATTTTGTATATTGTTTGGAAAAAGATACTTGGAATGGATATTTCAACATCTTAAAAAAAAAAATAAAAAAATGTATTTGTGCCAGCATATTAAGTGAGAAAAATATACCAAAACAAGATTCTGGGAACAGGCCATCAAATGCAAGTTTGCTTATGCAGAGAACTTTTATGTAATGGAATCTAATCAGGATAAAAATAATGGATTAATATATTCCTCTGTTTATGATGGTGCAAACATTGACAAACCTTAAGTAGATTGTGTCTGAACTGCATGTCATCCTCTGGGAACAGCAAAGATGATGATGGATTGATTTGATTTGAGATTGCATTAAATGAAGAGCTGAAAGAAACTGCAAAACAAAGAAGAGAATGCTTATTTTCATTTACATACTGGGTTGTTGTTTTATATGTCGTTTAGTTTTTTTCACTGTCTACATTTTAAGTTCCTAGGCTGGTTTTCAGAGTGGATGGTGTTCAGTAAAATAGGAATTTCTTTTTTTTTTAGTAACAAGAATTAAAATTGTTGGTTGTGTCAATGAATCACAACCTATAACAACTGAAAACCACTGTTAAATATGAAATATGTTATTACATTGCTGCCTTCCATGTCTGTCAGTTGTTGTTTTTTTTTTAATTGTAGATCTTGTAATGTATTTCCATATTTCCATTTCATGATTCAAAATCTAAAAATGATTCTTGTACCTTATTTTTTTTTTTGCTGTTGTTATTTGGGGTAAGGATAAGAAAGAAGTTTTTAAAACATACAGATTAATTTTCAAATATGTAAAAATTGGATATTCAAAATTATATTCTTTTCCAGAGCTATGTAATGTTTTGTCTGTATCTGTTCTCTGTCTGCCTTGAGACTGATGAAATGTACTGCAAAAACAGATGTTATATTTATTATCATCTGAAAATAAATTTTGGCCCTATAGTCTCAACTTTTCTGAATCTTTTTGTTACTGTTTTCAACTCAGCACCTACTTCTAGTGAAGTGATAATGAGTGATTGTATTGTTAACATGAGATTTCAGTACTACTGCAAATCCAGCTATGAAATTGATCAAACAATGATGTACATTTTTATTGAATAATTGCTTGAAATTCTTTTTATACTTTTGTGGTAAGAAAAAATGAATTTTAAGTCATTTTTCAAAATATTTTATTAAATGGCTTATTATACTTCTAATCTTTGTCTATTTTTGACAAAGAAATGAAAATAATTTAAGTCTTCATATCTATAATTTTACTTTATACAGTTGCAATTTCTTTGATGTGTATGGCTATGTGTTTATGCCTTTAACTTAAATATATTCTCCTGATAAGAACTCTAGTGAATACAGATTGTATCTCACTGTTAAGAATCAGTTTTGAGTGTCTTATGAAGATACTGTTATCTGATCAAAGGATGGTAGCTATCTCATGATTATTTCCCACTACGACCTTCAAATTGAACTAGAATAATTTTAATTTTCCTTTCCTTTTTTTTTTAACAGTCAGAGGTGAGAAATTGGTAATTTAATAGGGCTTTATGAGATAAGTTTCAACATATGAGCAGGCAAGCATATATTAAACCAAAATATCCCATGAACTTTGTTGACCTATCTTCTGACAAAGTATTTAATTGATTTTCATATACAAAACTCTTCATTAAAAAAAAAAGGCAGAGGAAAATCTTTCTAAGAAGAAGTCTGGGCATTTCCAGTTTTTATTCTTGCATGATTGATTAAAAACTCAGCTCCAAAGCTGAGCATTTCCTGTGAGACAGAAATTCTGTTTCACTGGACCATGGGGAATCAAGGGTAGCTGGCTAAAATGTCAATTCTGCCACTAAACAGTGGATGGTTTCCAGTCTGTGCACATGCATTAGGCTACATATTTTTTTTATTATCTGAAGTATCAACTATCTAAAGTATCAAAATATTATCAATTCTAAAAATAAAATAGGCTAAATTCTCATTTTTTCAACAAATTAATCAAAGTTATACTTTTGGATTGAGCTGGTATTAATTCTTTATTTGGTCAAAAGTTTGAAAGAATATGAGCTCTTAATCTTCTGTTGTGCTTCTGAGGTTATTAAATCTGCTGAAAACTTCTGGCTAAAGTCTCATTTCTCAGGAATCCTCCAAGGTATTTTTTTTTTGCAATGAAAGTGAAACAGACCATTAGAAAACTAGACTAGAATTCTCATCCCATTTTTCAGTATCCTGTATACTCAGCAGTTCCTGACTATAGTACCATACTAACGAAAATCTACTAGGAAATTAATGTATTATCCTGTATTCACTGACACTCTGACCCTCCACTCCTTATTTCAGTCCTTCCGATCATTTTGTTATCTGTGTTTCCTCAATACCTGCCTAATTTTCACCTGGCCACTTAATCTATTGATTGCCCATTTCTCCATAGTCCCCTTGTATTTCTCATAACTGAATTCCTGTTGAGAATGTTATTATTCCTTGCTGCTTTTCTTGTAGTCTTATTTCTCATTACACCTTTCTGAAAAGTCACATAAATTTATTGTGTTCACACTTTACCAGAAGTCAAAAAAGGTAAATTTAAATTATAGTTGTTACCGGGAAGAATATTTTTTATTTTAGAAGATGGAAATTGTGATGAGCATTTTCTGAATCCTCTGTCATTTCTAAAATAATTACAAGCTATTTGGTAAATCCCTTGACTAAAAGGCTGTTTCAGTCAAAGCAGTGACAGAAGTATATGCTCTGAATTTTCTGCCTTGCGGAGTTGTACTTTCCCAGATCTTCGGTTTAGCTAAAGTGTCTGTAACAGTTATTTTTAGCTGACTTATAAAAAATCTGATGCATTCCATTTTATATTGTTTGCATTGTCGAGACTTTTAATACATACCCTATTCCTATAATTTAAACTCAAACAGTCACTAATTTAATGAACTCTCATTAGTTATTTCCTTTGCATTATGTTTCCTGTGTAACTTCGGAGATGATTGCTGAAATAAATTACTTGTACAGGCAGTGGCTTTAAGAGCTTTTCGGCTTCTTTCCTGCTGTGATGACAAGTGCCTCATTCAATTGTTTCAAAATGGATGTTTTAAGTGGCTTTTCTACTTTTTGAGTGTCCTCTTCAGTTACAAACTTCACTGAAACTAAAACTTTGATTTGTAGGATCATTTCTATTCACTAAGATTTACTGCAGGATTTTGTTTTTCTGGAAAAAAGTGATTTTCTGAAAAGTAATTTCTTCAATGACATGGTTCTGGAACAAATTGAAAATACAACATCTAATAACTTTCTTGCCTTAAATGTGCTAGGCCTACAAAATAGAACAAAAAATCTTATTTTGGAGATAAAATGTGGTCTAGTCTCTATGTGGACTACTTTCTCCTCTGTAATAGAAAGAATGACCTCTCTATCTCAAACCGAGGTCTATATTGGAAAAGAATTACTATCATTACTTAGAAGAAAAAAAAAAAAAACAACCTGCGATTTCAGGCTGAATCTCAGATCACCAGATACAATAAAGCAGAACAAACACACTCACAATGAGAATTTTTTTCTTGTCTGGATTCATCATGTTCACACAATATGTTGCAAACTGGAAAATACTTCATTTTCAGAAATATATACTTTAAATATTCGTTGATAATGAGTGTTTCCTTCTAGGAAGAAATAAAAATATCTCCTGATCATTTAGTACACCATTATTTAAGTAATTATTCAAATTTATTGGTAATCTACTTGCTAAATGAAAACTTCTGCAATGGCTTTCTCCAACTGATAAAAAATTTCTAATGTAAGTAATTAATTAGAACAGATTGATAATATTTGAGCAGTGGCAGGTTAAAAATCTGAAAGGAAATTTCTATTTCTGTGATCATTTGTCTCCACATTGGTGAACGAATGTGGAGACTAATACAAGTTTGCTGATTAGTCATAAGTACAGTTACGAGAATGCTTAAACAGACAAAGTGTCTTCAATACAATGCTAATACTTTGTTCTTGTTACTTATTTTCACATTTCCCTTTCCTAACTTCAAATGCAACTGATGCATAACATAGCAAGAATTTACATCTTTTTTTCTGATTCACCAACTAATCTTTAACATACGTCAAATTCATGACTTTCTAATAGAAAAAGGAACTGGAGAATTCTTAATATTGTATTAGAAGAATTAACAAGAACCTGATTAATAGTGAATAAGGTTGCAAATGATTTTCCTCTTTTTCTTAAAAAGTCTTGCCTGGCTTTTGATATTTTGTATATGAGTAGTCAGACGTGGTGCCAACAAAATGATTATAAGGAACAATATACTTGCAACACAAGAAACCATTGGTGCACTTTTTATATTGGTTTTAATTTCTCTAGGATGGTGCAAATGTCTTCCTTAACTTTTCTTTTGTTTATATTGGTTAGATTGGGTTTCCTGCATTGAATTTTGGTTAAATACAACTGCATTCACTTTAAAAAGAGTTTACTTTTCCATTGTAGCATGGTTTTGGAACTTATTTCTGCAAACTCTTTTATTTTAGCTGTTCTCTGTGGGACCTTATTGGTGCTGTGTGGATAACCAACAGATTAAGTTACAGTAGTGATCTCCTTTTAATATACATTAAAAATGTGATTTCAAATTCTTATCTGCTGCTAGAAAAAGGTAGATAAAAGTTAGATAGAGAATAGGAAAATGTAGGGATTTTGTCACTAGGATAAGTTTCCTAGCTGACCATGAATGGTAGAAGTATTATTCTGCAACTTTTGACGTTTTCATCATGATTACCATTTACCTTTTATCATTATCTTTTATTAATATCATTATAATCCCCCTCTTAAGAGTTTCACACTTAAACATTCAATAATTAGCATTTGTATCAAGGGAAACTAAAAATTACAGGCAGCATAAATTACTTTAAGATCAACTGGCCTTACTATTTTATAAGCTTGCACTAGTATTAAACATTCTCATTACAATCTAGATTATTTTAATATGACATATAGATTTATAATTAATATAATTAGATATGATAAAATAGTATTCAAAGACTATTTATTCAATATAACTTGTTCCAATAGAAACAAGGAGTAAAATATTAAATTTATTCATACTTTATGGCAAATAAATATTCTTCTGCTGTGCATATTTAATTATCCCAACTCTGTCTTTCTTTTTTAAGAATTTTATGAAAAATCAATAGGCAACTAAATGTAGGATTTTTTTTAGTTTTCACATGAACTTTTAGTTTGTTTCATTATGGGGAAAAAAAAAAAAAAAGACAGAACAAAACAAAAAAGCAGAGTAAATCTGTTTGTGTACCAGGAAGAGCCACAGATGGTTTCTTTGTATTGATCTTCAGAAATAATGATTTTTAAGCAATGAAGAAGTGCATATGGGAATTTTTTGTGAAGGCTAAGGGAAAAAAAAAGCAACACAACAAAACAGAACATGAAAAGAAAATAGGAGGCTAAAGAGCTGCATCAAGACTGCCAGCAGTTAGCACAGCTTTCATTTCATGCAAGTACTGTAGGCTTGTGTTTGCAAAACCTCATGATTTATTTAGAATTTTAATTAAAAGAAAGAAGTTATTGGAACAACATCCTAGCAGTACCTAGCATCTGCCAACCGTGGCTAATGATTTTTACAACCTCATCTGCAAACACTCCATTAAAGAAGCTAACCATGACGTGTGGCACAACTGAAGCAAAGGAATGAAGGAAAACAAACCTTGCCTGCAGCTACTGGTAATATTAGAGGCAGAAAAAGGTTGAGAAAAACATCCTATGTGCTTTGTGTAAAGTGTTGTAGCTTCAGGATTCATTCTCAAGTCCTCTGGAAGAAGGATCATTATATACTCATGAACATGTACAGCATTTTGGATTCTAGATGTTTCCTTGAACAGATTTTTTCAGAAATAACATTAGTTTTGTGGTTGTTGCCCAAAGAAAAGGAAAAAAAAACACTTTAATTTTAAAAAGTGTGGCACTACAGAATTTTCCTTTGCTTGTACTTGCCATTTGATACCTTGTAGCTCCCTAAAAATGAATACTTTGCATTTGGTTGGAATTTCATCGGGCACAGTAAAGCAGAAAAAAAAAAAAAAAAAACAACTATAAAGGCAGGTTATGGCTAGAAGTGCTTATTGATGGGGATTAAAAAAAGAACAATGTGGCTACAACTTCCTTACTGAGTAGCTGCAGCTTTTCTTCTGTGGTTAAGTACTCTGTCTTTGCCTTGGTTTCAAGTACATTAAATATTGCAGCAAACTGGATCCAGTCAAGATTCTTTTCAGAGATGTTCCTTTGTGATTTGTCCTAACCACCAGCAATACTAGCATTTACCTTGAGAAAAAAAAAAAAAAAAGAGAAAGAGAAGTAACTACTACAGTGTTGCCTGAGCTATTTCAGATTCATTGTGTTCCCCTTACATAGTTGTTGGAGACTGGAAAGAGCTAGTAAGTGCTGCAGCAGTTTTCTTCCCAGCTCAGGATGCTTTGCAGCACTATTTTTTCCAGCACAAAAGTACCACAGACTACTGAAGAAGTCCTGAATCTTAGAATTCGGGCTCTTCTCCAGGCCAATCCAAGCATGTGACCATACAAACATGCAAAAATAACGTGTCTGCAACAACAGCTAAGCACCTCCTGATAGCCAAGTTTGTGGAAGACATTAAAAAAAACCCACAAAGGTCAGGTAGTGCATACTTCACTACTTTAAGAAGGCTTGAAAAACTGACTTGAATAATAGAGAGCCTCATTTCAGGAAAATAGCTTCATTTGGCATGGAATCTTTTAATGGGCAGGTACTTGTGAGAGCTGAATCGTTATAAAGCTTGACATGTATTTTTGATGTGTTATCACAAGTTAAAAAATATCCCCCTGCTGCTGCCTAAAGGCACTCTATAGCTGAGTGGATTTAATGAACGTATTAAATTTGTGGGTTATAAGAGACTGTGTAAAGAGTAGTGATACAAAGAAAAGAAACATGCTGAGTTTTCCTTCCCCTGTTCCTTTCCAGCAGTAGGAAAGTTTCTGATCACTGAAAATGACTCTACAGAAAAAGATCTCCTTGGGGAACTGGCAGATCTTTTCCTGGCAGGTCTGGGTTTTATTCCAATCCCAAGAAGAGTGTAGCAATGTTTTTTATTGTTCTGGAAGAAAATATACCTGTATAATAAGTATTCTTGCTTTTAATACAGTCCTTTCACACCAGGAGTCTTTGTTAGTTAACATGCACTGGGTTTTGCTCTATTGTCTCGTTGGCAGGCTTCAGCTGCTTTTTGTAATACTGCAAGAACATTTAAGTTCTTTCACAGCTCAATTGAAAATCCTTAAGCTTTCTTTTGACTGCCAATCATTCTGTATCCATTAAACTTCTCCTAAGTACTATAATTAAGTGTATTTTTTTGTGTCCCACATCTTCTCAGTATGTTATCTTTAAATCACGTAGGTATCATGGAATTGATTTGCTGAGAACTAGTGGGATTTCAGAAATGTCCTATAAGGGAGTACATCATAAAATGCTGCATACAGAAGTATTCAGAAAATTCAGCTGAACTTGTATGAGATCTTAAAAGACTTAAAATAGTTGGTATTGATTTATAGAAAAGCTGCTGGACTTATGCTGCTTTGTGCAAACTGCTGACGACTTTCAGAGAGAAAACAGAAAAAGTCATTTGGATACAGATCAGAAAAAAAGCTATGTCTACTCTTACTGCCCATCCTGTGATTTGTTAATGCTTCAGTTGGGTACTGACCTCAGACACATTCAGACGAAATAGCCTTATAAGCCACTGAATTGCAAGAAGCAGTCAGAAGTTCAAGTGCATCTATGCTCTTAAGCCAAAAATCTCAGACTCAGGTATTTAAAATTAGTCATTTTACTCTGTAATTAGAATGGAGATATTTAATATGAATTTTAAGTATCTGCAGCTTACACAAAATTGAATGGAGATTTCAGATACTCCCAATTATTCCCAGTTATAGTTGTAGCAGCTCTGAAATAAAATGGGTCTTCTTATGCAATTGTCAAAATATGTATTTCAATATTTAATTTGAGACACCTAAATGTACTTTGGTTCATTCGTTTCTTTTTTCACTGTATGAAGCATATCAGAAGACATATTGCATTCAGATCTTGCTTTCTTACCTGGCTGGACTCTATGCAGCTGGTCACTTAGTTCAACTGTTTAGGGTGGTCAGAGATATTCATGCTAACCGTGTTAAAAGTGTGCAGGTATGGAAACAGGCCTGATTCTCTTCTGTTTGTTTCATTACCTTTGTATGATTTGTTGTCAAAGCATGGATTGATGTGCTAGAAACAATTCATTTTTCATATTCTTAGATAGTTGAACAGGGCAAAGAATCTGTCTCTAATTGAAACTGAATTATTGTGAGACAGTAGAAATCTGTTTTTAAAGCAATTTTTTTCAAACTTCTCACTTCTTAAATTTAAAAGTAGATTGACTTATTGGCTTTAATTAGGTAATGTTTAATCTCAATTTCTGGATTTCAATATTATACTATTTGATGACCCAGATGGGAAATTGAGACCTCACGGACCTATAAAACAGAAAAATTTCCAGAGTGCGCCAAGCATTCTCCAGCAGATTCCTTGATTCCCTGGTTGAAGTGGATATAGTGCAAGATCCCTGGGAGAGCAGTAAAACATTCTTTTAATGTGTGCCTCCTGTAAATGGACAGAGAGCTGGATCAGCATATAGGAATTGATAGGTGACAGCCTGAACCAGGGGTTGAGCACTAGGTAAGAAGGTGTGGCTAATCCAGGGCACACAGGTGTAAGCAATGTACCTGGGCGACTCCTTACTCTCATTTAAGGGTTAGCAGCCAGTGAAGCTTCTATTCAAAGTTTTACCCCTTCTGGAGACTTCAGTAACCTTTGGAAAGGGTAAGTCTGTTATCCTTGTACTATCTCCTGGATTATATCTTGATGAATACCCTTATGAATATGTTTGTATCCTGGCAGAAGGCAATATCGTTTCCTTCCCTTGCTTCACAGTCACGTAAAGAGAACAAGGGTAACAGGATCTTGGAATAGGTAAAATGATTACAATGCAAGTTTTCCTTTGAAAGTGAAATCCTATGCCAGATTCTTTTACATCTCTGCTGCCTTATATGAGAATATATAGTCTATTGTCTTTGAGAAAATTATAGTTTACAAGCTATGTTCCTAAAGAAGAACATCATGAAGTTCTGTGAAGGACCAGTGATTTTTATAGTTGGGCCCATGTCAACCACTAGTGAGTTATCTTAAAGAATTATAGAACATAAAAGAAATATTTTCCTATTGCTTACTTAATAATTTTTTAATTATTTCTAGTTGGCAGGTACATATGTACAAACTAGAATAATACACCTTTTCCCCATAAAAACTCAACCCTATTGTCACCATAGTTAATCTCAAGGCAATCAACATCATCCCTATCATATATTGCTACCCCACTGCAACTCCTTCCTAGTTTCTTCCTTCTGTCCTTTTATACCATCTATTGCGGCAATCCAGTCATGAGTCATCCCACTATATTTCTGTGTTGGGAACTATATAACAGTTTTTCTGCTGCATGATGGCTTGCAGTTCTTCTATTTGACAACCATACTATGTACATTGGTGTAGATGTGCTTCATTTTAGCTAGTGATTTCCTCATTTTTGTGAGGAAAAACCCCTGATTTCTATGTGACCATTTTTGGGCCCTTCCATGACTTTTAGCCCATCAATATTCCTTGTGTCTTTGCTGTTGAATGTCTCTCCTTCCCCTGCCTCCACTGCAATGGCAGACTGAAATACTTTACTAACACACTTTCTCACAAACAATGGCTTTCTACCAAAAGGCTTGTTTCTAACACTCCTGGTTTTATCCTTTTCCCTCTTTCTAATAGCTTAAAGGTCTTTCAGTGAGCCCTGTTAACTCCTGTGCCAAAATTATTCTCCCTCTTTGTGAAAGATGTGCTCTGCCAATTGCCAGCAGTCCTGGTGCTGTGTAAAACAATCTATAATCAAACCCCCCAGATTTCTGCAGGTGGCACAAAGCTGTAGGTCTTCTGGCTCTTCATATTTTTCTTCTCATCATTCCCTGTTGACTGGAGAGATAGATGAAAACAGTACTTATGTTCCTAATCCTTTACCAGCTGATCAAAGGCCATGAAATCTCTCTTGATTGTCCTAGGATTTCTTGTTGGAAATTAATTACTGCTTACCTGAGAAATCAATAATGATAATGGATCTGAGGGCTGTACATGGAAAGGAAGCCATCTCTTCACATTTTTAATCCAGTCCCAAGGAGGCAGAGTACAGCCAGTCAGTATACTGGACTTTCTGTTCCCTCCAGAAGGGAGTCTCCTGTGACAACAACTCATCTTTTTTAATTTGTGGATGCTTTTTTGTTGTAGGGTATGGGCTGACTCATTCTCTGCAACACCTCCAAGCCAGATGAGTCATCATCCTAAGTATTGTTCAGTTCCGTTTGCAGAGCCTCATATCTGTTATGCAAAGACATCTAGGAAAGTGGAGTAGTAACTGGGGAAGTGCAACTGCTGCACCAGCCAGAAAATTATCAACACTGCCCTTTATCCTTTAGATTTCTGTACTCAGCCAGGTGGAGAGAAGATAGAAAACCCTCTACAACATGTGTCATATCTACCTGTTGGACCTGTCTCAGGAGAGGTAGGGTGTAATTTCCCTAATACTGCTCAATTTACTTGTCCCCTCCCAGAGTCTGTCACTAAGTGAAGGAGCTTTTCCACCTGGCTTTATCTCTCACAGGTGTGCTCAGTGCAGCCATCCCGTAGGGCAAACCCTGTACTTGAGTAGCAGTGTGTCGCCACTGGGATTCTGTCCTTCCTATGAAGGAGGAGTTCACTCTGGAATTCTCAAGAGACAGAAAATCAATGTCTGTTTATTGTACACCAAACAAACCAAGCCGCATGTCTGTGAGCAAGAAGTTTATTAAGGGTGCTCCTGTATGTGTGTCTGTGTTGGAAATGCTGAAGTACCATTTTATGTGTGTGTGTGTGTATCTATATGTGTATACTTCTGAGCCAGGGAGACTCCAAGGTGGAGGCATATATATATATATACATATATACGTAAATATATGTAAATATATTTCCCCTGCAGGACGAGGGGAAAAGGTTTTAAGTTGAGGGAGGAGAGATTTAGGTTGGATGTCAGGGGGAAATTTTTTACAGAGAGAGTGGTGAGGTACTGGAACAGGCTGCCCAGAGAGCTTGTGGATGCCCTGTCCCTGGAGGTGTTCAAGGCCAGATTGGATGGGGCCCTGGGCAGCCTGGTCTAGCATTAAATGAGGAGGTTGGTGGCCCTGCATGTGGCAGGGGGGTTGGAGATTCATGATCCTTGAGGTCCCTTCCAACCCTGGCCATTCTATGATTCTGTGATATATGTACATATATGTGTGTGTATATATATGTATGTATACATATAACCATTATGATAGAACTGAGTCTGTTGTGGTGGGTACAGAGCTCATAGAATTTGTGGCCATGTGCCAGGAGAAAACAAGCACTCTCCGTGAAGCTCGCAAAGCTTCTGCACCTTCCCACACACAAAGTGCTGCATCACAGTCCTGGCATCTTGCACTCCCTAGGGCTGCCTTTTATGTGTGTGGGAAATGGCTGCAGTTACTCTTGGCCTTGCAGTGTCACATCAGAAACTGAGAGCTACCAATCCCTGGAAGGTCTATGCCCCACCTTGGAGTCTCCCTGGCTCGGAAAGTATGCCTGTGTATGCCTCTTTCCAGCCTCTGCCAGAGCTATCACCTCGGAGATGTACTATTGTTCAGGGCTTGTTATATAAAACATAACTTTCTTTTCTGTAAGCCTTATTGTAAATTATCAGGAAACATTCAACCTATAGTACCCTAGATTAAAAGAGAGAGTAAAATACTGGGAAGACTTCTCCCATTAGAAGTCACCTCTTGTTTTGTCCAGTATCTTGAACTTATGAAACGATGATGTGCTCTCCCTCAATTTTCTCCTTCAGTCTGGCACTACACACAAGGCCTTTCTCAAGCAGATAATGAGTACAGTGCTGATTATACTTGAGTCCTTGATAAGACAGATAGTGACTGCAAATCTGTTAAAACTGGGTTTTGAAGGAATTGATGACAGATACCTGGTTGAACAACTGAGAGCAATTGAACTTTTGCCAAAAGCTATAAATGTGAGTGAATGGTGTTATTCTATTAACAGTGAGCACCTCAAGATCCCTTGAGCCTCCTTTATGTAGCTACTGGCTGTAGGATGTGATCTCACCTTGAGTAGGGATGTCTCTTGAGGCTGTCTACTGCAGAGATCCTTACATCTTGATGTTAAGATGCCTTGCTGACATAGATTCTGTGTCAGTGACTAATATTTCACGCTTTGTCAGCTTTGTTATGATTACATCCTAAGTTTATTGCACACATATAATTCTAGATGTAAACCACCTTTTTTTCTGAGTGGACAGTTCAGATTCTAAATCCCAGTTTGTCTTGTGTGCTGGAAAAGAGAAAGGTAGTAAAGTAGTAGGCATGGTTAGTACAGAATATGCACACAGTATCTGCTTGGACAGAGACACACAAAGGTGCTCAAACTGTGTCTCCTCCTCCTGTTGCGTTGGTCTGTGAATATATTAACTAGCCACTTGCTTTAGTGACACTGAATGGAACAAAATGACAGTGCTAGCGTACAGGACACATTCTCCAATGTGCAGTTATTCAGTTTGGTAATGTATGTGTTAAATAATCTTTGTAAATGCTTGATAATACAGCTTAATGAATACCCACTCATATGCTTGAACATAAATGATTACAAAGATTCCATATTACTACAGGCAATTAACTTATACTTATTTAAGATTTACTTTTTCATGGCCAGCAGGGATACATCCCTCCTGGGCTGTGACCAGATGTTTAAATATGCAGACTGTAATTTTAGTTTTTATAGCAAGTATATGGCTCAGTGGTAATGGATTTGACACTTTCCAGCAAACATCTCAAATCCTGCAGTTTGGTGGTTGGCTTAAGTATAAAGAAATACTCTGCAAATGAGTAAAAACCAGTCTACAGCTCATATTGGTGGATCCTATGGAGCCAGTGCATAACTAATGAAATCAGCTGCTGGCCTTTTCACCCACAGGCAGCACGTTCCCTTATAATAAAATAACTGCAATTCCACAGTCTGACGTAGTTTGGGAAGAAGTGAATGTTGGACTCACTGAAGCACAAGCCTTTCAAGCAGCATGTTTGGTTAAGAATGAATGAGCCCAGCTCATTCAGAATCTATTTGCAGCTCTGCCTTTGATTTCCAGCAAGAGCATAGATGCATTCAAGTGCTTGAAATACACTTTTTTTTTTTTTTTATTAAGTATTCATCTACAGCAAGCTTTATTTAATAAACATTTGTTTCTACAATAACTCTATCCCTAGTTTTATGTGCTTGGGAATCTAAGGCACTTAAAGATGCGGTTCCCAAGATTATGTCTCTCTCTGGCAAAAGTTAACAACCTTAAAAATGACATATGATCTCAAATACATGCAACAAAAATGCTATCTAGATATAGCAAGATTGTGTCTCTTTTTTTTCTAATCCATATAGAATTACATCCTTGGAATTTTTCAAATGTCAAAGGGGCAATCCCTGCACTATGTTTATTGTATGATCTGCACAGTATGATCTCTGCAGTTGGTAACATCTGTATTCTTCTGCACACTTGTATTGCTATATGTTAGACACTATTAAAAAAAAAAAACAACACAGTTCCCAGTCCTTTCTTTTCATTTCCTAGGCAAAATATAATGCATGGCAAATCATGACTGACTGAATTGATGTTACATCAGAGTCAAACTGAAATTTAAAGGAGCAGTTAACAAATCCTCAAAGGTCTGAGAGTGGAGCATTTATGCTTCCTGCAAAAAAATAAAGAAGCAGAAGAAAGTTGGGGAGTCAGCTGTTCTAAGAAAGCTGGTTCCTGGCAGCTCAAGCCATGTGTTATCACTGTGCTCTGCATGGGCTGGGCTACCTTGCTGAACGGACACTGAGCTCTGGCAGTTCAGCTATCCTATGCTGAGTGCATAGATGTGGAAATGTCATTTTCTAAATGAGAGCAGTGTATAGTTTGAAGCCTATTTTCCTGTTAAAGGGTATTTCTGTGTGATCTTAAGCAGGAGTTTCTTCTTTCCTAACCCAGTGGTACAGTAAGAAAAGTACCACCTTAGCCGCTCTGTAATCATTTCTCCTCTGCTTCATCCAGAGCTATCCTCCAGCAGCCCAAGCCCATATCTGGAATGCAGTGGGCTGTTGGGCTGCTCTCTTCCATTTGTTTTATTTTGAGGAAATGTGTACTGATTGGTGGCAGTGGGGGAAGTCCACACTTGCAGTGCACTCGTGATCAGATGCGTGGGCAGTGGATCTGGGATGAGAGGTTCAAGATGTGAAATAACAGCAGTGGGACCGATTCTCTCTTTTGAAGCAAGGCAGTGTTAGATTAACTGCTATAAAAGAAATAGCTAGGTAAGAAATAACAGGTGAGGTGGCGAGATAAATCATACCATATCATTTAAGAGGCAATATCTCATTTTTATAGTACTTCTTTATAAAAGTGTAAAATTCTTATAAGTGAGGAAAAAAGGTTTTTTCATTGTTTTACCATAAATAACTTCCTCTAAAATGAGCACTGGAAATGGAAAGCGTTTTGAATCTGTGCTCAGCAAGGCACATCATTTGCTGTCCACACAGTTAAGCTAAGCCTCTCAGAGTTGTGTGCAAAGCTAAACCTGCCATCTTCTGATTACTATTAGTGGTTAGCTAGCCACGGACAGTCAATCTTGCTCTTCCTGCAAGGCTGTTTGGATGTTACTCCTTTCTCCTGACCTGTGGATCAGCTTCTCTGTCACCTAGGGGCAGTCCCAGCTGCCAGATCTGTAGTTATGCGCAGGCTGTGCTGAAACAGGCTCTCTTCACAAGATCTCGGCTGCTGACCTGGTCTTTCTGCTGCCATAATCAGAACATCCTGTTGCCTATACCTGAATGTGAATGTTGATAAAACATACCAGTGCAGCTAGCAGGGAAGGCCATGATTAGAGTTTGGATGGTTAATTTACCTTGAAGATCTACCTTTCAGGTGCAGAGTCCTTTTTTGAAGTGTTTCTGTCTGAGCAGGTTGTGTGTGTGTTGTATGTGGGGTGTGATTTCTAAGGGGAAATTTTCTTCTCTTCCTATCTCCTCAAGGAAAAAAAAACATTCTTAAAGACCAAGGTGGCTCCAGATGTTTTTATGGCAACATACAGAAGGAAGTTTCATTTAAAGAAACAGAAAACAAATGAAGCCTGGGATAATTCAGAGTGAGAGAACAAAGCAAACACAGCCACAGAAGAGGTCATGCCCCACTCTACTTTTTATCTTGCCAGCTGAAGAATAGCACTTCATGTTGACTTTCATCTCCTTGGGATTGCAGCTACCTCTATGTGGTCAGGTGGGGATTTGGGCTTTGAAAGAAAAGTTTGCAATATTCTACTGCATGCACAAAAATGTCTACTTCTGACCTAGAGTCTATCAAAGGAGGAAAGCAATAATGGGAGTGAAAGAACTGTTGGAGTGGCTCTGCTCAGTAATGAGGAGATGCTCTCTGTAGTGATGCTGGATGCAATTCCCAAAGCCAATTAGAATAGCTGAGAGGGGAAAACTAGTCAGTGTCACTTCTAATTTTTTTTTTTTTTAACCTTATTGATACCATTAATGCATCTACAGGTCACAAATGTAAGCTTTTACTAGTGACATTCTTAGGCATGCACACACTGGACAACTTGTAAAATAAGAGGCCTGATACCTTTAAATAAAAAAAAATATATATATACATTTAACATCTTATCTCAGGGAGAATAATGCTTACTTTTCACAGCTCTTAACTGATCTTGGATAAACTTGATTAAACAGTAGTAATTTAATACTGCTAGTTTTAAAATAAAAAAAAAACATTTTTAAAAATTTATTATTTATGTATTTATTTGTTTTCCTCTAGAGCAAGGCATAACAAGAAGACAAAAGCATTAGACTCAGTTGAAGGCAATTTTGAACATTTTGTACATTCATTTCAGATGAGGACTGATATTTGATTTCTGACACTGAATCCCTTTAAATGAGTAACAGGGCTTTTTTTTGTTTGTTTTTGTTTGTTTTTAATGGGGGTGTGGCATATTATTCTAGAAGAAGTTGTTTACTGCTAAGCCAAAGACCAGGGAATTCATCTGAATAAAAATAAGTATTTTATTTATGTGACGTATATGACATTTATGTGTCAGTAAGAACCAACTGAAATTTAAATAAATTAAATCTTTCTCTTTAATGCATGACAAAAGGTTGAGATCCTTAACAGTCATTGCTGTTCCACTTGAAAATTTTGTATGATTTATACCTTTTTTTTAAACCTCTCAGCTGTTAGGAAAAAACTCATCTGTTGCAGATAGTCCTGTATAGCTATGTAGGTTGCTCTGAAGATAATACCCCCTCTTGATTTCCATGGAAATTACATAGTGCATAATATCATCTGACAGAGCAAATTCTCAGCTACAAGACACTATTTTAGAATGCAGCCACCACCATTAGCTGTAGGTTTTCACCAACAGTGAACAAGAGCCACACTTGTGAATATCTGCACCATCAGAAGTGACCCACTGTCACTGTTGCCACTGCTGAAATGCACCACCCACTGCCTCACTGTGCTCGTATCTGCTGTTTGGTCTCCACAAATATTCAGCAAGCACTGATGAATATCAGTGGATGCAATTCTTTTTCCAGATGAGGAAATTCAATCATAAACCTTTGCTTTATCCACACTTCCATGTCAGATACCATTTTGTTAAACTGCCCCTCTATTGGCATCAGTCACACGGCAACAAAATGTACTGGAATATTGATGGGAAGGTTCAACATTCACCTCTGATATTGTAGATCGATGTAATAAAATAGGAGGCATTACTTTTGGAGCAATAGAAGCATCTCAAAGTTTTTCTGGAAGCTTCTAGCCGTGCTGATATTAGGATGTTGACGTAGATAGACTCAGGCACCTCTAGTACAGCTTAGCTCTTTTGAGAGGAAAACAAAATCAAATAATAAGCTTACCTGAAGGAAAGAATATTGCTGAAAGAAACAGAAAGTGGAAAAAGGAGACAATGAGAATGGACGAACAGGCAAAATTTGAAGATTACCTTTCCAAGAGCTAAGGTAAAGGCATCCAAGCAGAACTGATGCTAATACAGAAGGTATCTGCAGGCTAGAATCTGCCTCAATTGTATGCAGAGATGACCCTGATCATAAATGCAAATCTGAAAAACCTTTAAGTGTGTGTTTGTTTTCCAGATCCTGAACAGAGCTCTATGGTCAACCCATGATAAGAATAGTATGAAACCCAAATCTATTTGAAACTTTCATAAACTGAAGATCTTTCAATTTTAATACTGTAGAGGTTGGTGCCATTGTAAATCTAGAAGTGAATGGTTGCATCTTCGCACTGTGGAAAAGATGAAACCACTGCCAGTTCTGGTACTTGTCTGAACATTAGGTTAGAAATCCTAAGTGTTCTTTTTACATATCTTTGAAGTTACAAGTTAATTTCATCTGTCACGTAAAAGTCTCAGCTGCCACTTAAAATTAAATAGCTGTAAGTTTGTGTGGTAGTTTCTTTTAATGAATTCATTAGTAATTAAACAATGCATGCTTGATTAGCTTATGCTGTCTCTGATGTATGTAATTTGGTTATCCTTTATCATTTCTAGGGACAACATTCACAATACAATTAGTGTTCATACTAATGTCCAGCCCTTTTAACAGGCAATCCAAATATAGGCTTAGTGGCCATTTTCATCAATAGACTGGATAGGTACCTGAGGCTTGTGAAGAAATACTTTATTCTGGGTTTAGAGATTTCCTTCAGCTACAGTCTGATGTCTTTTCTCTGATATTTAGAAACATGAGTTATTCAGAAAAATCTTAAGGAAATGTGGAGAAGTTTCTGTTGGTTTCCAGCACGTTTCTGAATTTAATAACAAACTTTCCTGGCATTGCTAGATATCCTCTTATACAATTATTTTTTTCTAGAAAATACAGTGATAAATTTGATGACATTTAGAATCTATTTTCTTCTCATGTCTTGTTTAAGCACTCAGGACTGTCAGAATCATTGAATGATCCCATTCATCACCAGGTCTCATCACATATAATACTACCTGGTTTTGAGAGTCTGTTACCAAAACGTGCCAGGCAGAAAAATTCTTCTTGCCTCAGTAACAGATGATTCTCCCAAACAGAGATCTTTCTGCCTATAATATACTGTCTTTCTCCCTTTGACCTGTTTGCTACCTGTATGCTAGGCAGCTTCAGCTCCGTCAATATGGCACTGTTCCATCAGGCTCGACCCAGAGGTGAGAATACAAGTTTTTGCTGCTACTTGGCAAGGCTAGGTCAACAATCAAGGGTCTAGTTCAGAAACTGTACTGTCACATCATTTGGGCACTGTATCATGATATCCAGCTCTGCCTAATGGGCTATACCAGTTCAAGTTCCACATTATGTGCGTTTTGGGATTCAAAGAATTATCCTGCTTTTCTCTGGCCACTGTGCTGCATGGCCTGACCTGTTCACCTGGATGCAGCAGAACATAGACTGTTCTTCTGTACTCTGGATTTCTGAAGCGGTGAAGTTTGGGCAACATTTTCTGCCTGTCCAATCTTTCATGTCCTACTTAATAAACTTTGAATCCTTTTGTTATTTTTGAAGTAAGACAGATGAAGAGACTTCTCAAAAACGTAAAGATCCTAGATGTTTTCTGAAGCAGAAAACTGAAATCATCTGAACAGAGACACTCTCATATTGTTGCCAGTGAAGGAGGCCTCTGATGTCAGTGACAATTTTATGATAGATATCTTAAAATTTGCATATATGTAGAGTAAGACGATAAAGATTTGGTAAGATGATACAGCTTGGTCTTGATCTCACTGCATGTCAGGAATAACAATTTTGTTCTTTAAACAAAGCTCCTCTATCTCTCTTTTTTTTTTCCTTAAAATTTAGGATTCCTTCACCTTCTAGTAGAATCTCTTAAGGATCTTGACGTTTTAGTGAGAAAATTATACAGCACATTTTTCCACTCATATGGCATATGCACAACATTGCAGGGCAGTGCCGTGCTAAAGCAGATCTGTCAACTCCTTTATTCTTGTAATGCATTTAGCTAATTTAGCAGAGCTTAATGCAGACAGATTTTGTTGGAAAATAGGTTAACATTATGCGTTATTGTATTCCGAAACAATCAGATCCATGAAAATTCTGTAATCGTGTTATGTGAAGCATCCTGTTTGCCTGGGTAGCCAGAGGAAATGTATTAATTAAACCTTTATCCACATCCAAACTTTATTTTTAAACCATGCTGAGCGGCATGAATCCTACCAACTAGCCTAAGTAATGTACTATGAAGAAGGTTTGCAGGAACTCTCTTAGATAAGTGCTAATGTATGTGTCATGTTATGCTTCTATCTTTCCATAATACTTACTTATTTTTCCTTTATTCTTCCTATTTTAAAATTCTACCTTGCTAATCTGTGTGCTTCCAGCCACTCAGAATATGAACAAAGCTTTTTACTTTATAAGTTTTTTTTGCTGTAAACACACTTACAATGTTTTCCTATTACACCTCTTAGAGAATATTTATAAATATTTTAATATTGGAAGTGGTTGTAGTAGATCAGGTTTGCTAGAATTCCCACCTTGATTGTGACTTCCTCAGTCCTGTTTTTGATGCAGTGGCTGAAGAGTTGATATGAGGCAGTTTTTTGTAGGTTTTAAAATTTTTCGAAAATTTTTGAAGATTGCCTGATTCAAAAGTTAATCTTTAGTACTACTGATTCCATTGGTGGAGTGAAAATAGCAGTGCCTTCAGGGAGAAAAAGTTACTGTATTAACTTCACTAATGGCATAGAGCTATCGGCTGGATGAGCTGAAAAACAAAGCTTAGCTTGAGAAGGTCTGAGACTTTGAACTGAATGCTCCAATGAAACGAGGAGGAAGTACACTTCCAGAGTATAGTGGATGTCTGGCAACCTTGTTTTCAAGCATGGCATTTCTTTTCCCCATCTAGAAAAAGAAGAAAGTTTTGAAGTGGTATTTTAAATCATTACAGTATTCCTGTTTTCAAACATTTTATATTTGTGGGACTTAATATTATTTGCTTTTATTTTGATAAAACTTTGATGAGAGTATTCAAAATAATAACTTTTGAATGCGTTAGCAATTTAATTGAGCCTAACAATTTGACCATATTTTTTAACCATGCATTTTGTGCTAGAGGTGTGAAATTTAAAGATACAACAATTACAGTCAGTGTGTGATGCACCAAAAGGCTGCCTACCATTGAATGCTCTTTATAATGAGACCTGGTTACCCGCTACACCTATTTCAGAAATGAAGGATTTGCCATTTACATAAGATACATATAGGAACATGAAATAATTTATAAGTGTCTTT
This sequence comes from Chrysolophus pictus, assembly GCA_037305975.1. NCBI lineage: Eukaryota > Metazoa > Chordata > Aves > Galliformes > Phasianidae > Chrysolophus > Chrysolophus pictus. Next base: position 48,953,996 of record CM074578.1, read on the forward strand.
TGTTTGCCGATTCTGATTTTCCTCAAATCTGTGCTGTTTGCATAGTGGTTTTAGTAGTGATGAGCCAACTCAGAACCTCAGGTTCTTCATGCACAGATTATTCCCTCGTGTATTTTATTTATTGGAAGAAAATTACAGCTTAACATTAACAGTTGATAGATTAAATGTAAGTGGGGGAAAAGAAGGTAAATAGCAGAAATATAAAGTTCTAATTATATCTAGAGGATGTGTATGCACGCAGACATTCTGTAGGACTGACATTAGAAAAGGCAAGAGAGAAAGAGGTAAGCATGGGAAAGATGAATAACCAAAACTGATGCATTCTTTAAAAGAGAAATCTCAAGGGATGTAAAAATCCTAATGTATTTTCAAAGTAGCACCCCTAAATGAAGTCATTATCTACAGCTCATTGATCACCAAACAGTGGAAGCAAAAAGTAATAAAGAAATTTTTTTTGCTGGGTAGATTCCTAAAGGGATTAGTCAAAATTAGAGTTAACCAGAATCCATAAAATGCTGGGGGAAAGATTAATTCATGTAATTGATATTTAAATATTATTAATCTACAGCCCAATAAAAACCCAATGTTCACTAGAACAATTACTTTATATTAAATAATAATTTATTCCCAACACATGGCAATGGAAGAACTATTATCATGGGTTTGGTATGTACTCCTTAATTTACCATTAACTACTGTAGATGAATGTCTTATTGAATATAAATTAAATTGAAGTTTGAGGACTTTCAATAATCTAACTTTATTACTTCAAGAAGTATTATTTTATATCCATTTCATTTCTCCCTTCTTCCTATACTTATGCTTTATATGCTTCCTATGTTTATGCTTACAGCAATGGCTGTGAAGTGACTAGAAATTCCTAAGTATAATGGGCAGATTGTAAAATCTTTTCTTATTCCTAAACTGTACAGAATGTGCCTGTGAATAGATAAATTCAATAAAACAAAGCATATTGACTACTTAAGGGAGGATTTCTTTCTCCCCCCCCCCCAAACTAATGTTGCTAGAGCACTGCAGGAGGCTGTTTGAAGTAAAGTTACCTCTTCAGACAGCTGTCATCTGTAAAAGTAATCTAGGTATTGAGCACAGCTTATTCACGGATAAAAGGATTTTATTGCTGCAGATAATGCCAACATAGCTGTTTTGGTAGGGTACTACTCTTCTATATATTACTTTAAGTTAATTATTTCTTGCAATACATGGACGTGTGACCAGCTTCATTTTTTATGGCATTTTGCATCTGAGGATCTCAAAACACTGTATCAGTGGTAGATAGTTAAATTAAGTGGTTTACTTATGAATATTATCCAAAGGAAAGAATAGACAGAAAACAGATGTCATGCTTTGTGAAACTAATCTTTCAAATCTCACTTTTGCTTACTTGAAGTCAAGCACTGAAGTTCTGCATAGAAATAATGTTTGGAAAGAATTTGAGCATTACAACATGGTGTTCAAAGTGTGAAAATCCTTCCTATACAGTAGATTTGTAGACTATTGATGTAATAAGTGCATATTTCTGATTAATATGAATTGTATGTAATTAGTAATAAATTTAACATTAATATTACAGAAGTTATAGCTTGTCCAGTGTGTCTAAACAAAACATTTCAGTATTATCCATGTTATCAAAGCAAGAAAAAGGAAATTATTTGTTTTGACACACTTACCACTCAAATATAGTCAAATTGGGTAGATTCTTCTGGGATGTTTTCATTTTTATATAGCTGCTGTTTTTCTGATTAGACATTCTGTCCCACCAACAGTATTTACTTAGCTTAGAATTGTTTTCTGCTTAAGTGAGACCCAAAGGACGCACTTTCTAGATCACACAGGAGCTGGTGATTCTTGCATTAAACACAAGCTCCTGACTTTGCAAAACTTGTTTACATCAGAGGAGAAGAAAGTCAGGTACGTTTGTCTCAACTGCATTAACCATGACTATTCTGTGAATATAAAAATTGTCTCAGCATTCAGCATTGTTCAAAATGTGAAAATATGTCTGCTCATACTCTTTTAATAACTAGCATTAGTTTAGAAGTAGAATAGCATTTGTTCTGATTTCTCTGTTCAAGCAAGTAAGTAGCTTGGCATCTAGAAATACAAGAGACAGCATGATATTTCATAATAGATTATCCTGTTCTACGCATATATATATATATATATATATTTTTTTTTTCCAATTTGAAGAGAAGTGCTTCCAGGTGTTCTTGTTTCCTCTAGAAACTTTGATTTATTTGATTGGTACTATTTTTTCTTAATAATGAAAATGAAACTGACCCATGACAACATGATATGTGGTATATTTCCCTTCCTCACAAATATAACAACAGGTCCACTTAAACAATTCTTATATGCTCTTAGAAGCTTTGGAAATTCCAGTTCTCAGATGTCATGCATCCCAGTTTAAAGATCTTCTACTAAGAGCTTCTATTTCAATTAGGGTTGATGCTGTTATTGAGTAGTTGCTGCAATAAATCTCTTCAGTAGTCTAAGTTCAACCAGTTTGATATCCCCATTCATACTCAGTATAAATACTTCAAAATTATAATCAAATAATTCTCAGAATCTATTGTCACATCCACTTGGTGATTCTTATGTTCTCATGTCCACATAAACAGCAGTTACTGAAGGCTGGGATACAGCTTAGTACAACAGGTAGATGTAGTTCGACAACACTGTTAGAAACTGATCGAGGTTCAGCATGAATATGTTCATTTACTCATTTTCTCAGCAACTAGAGGCTCAGAAACACTATTCTTATATGGCATTGAAGGAATGAGAGAGAAATAGAATAAAGGGGTGGTTCGCTAACATTTTGCCATATAACAGCCGAGCAAAGGAAATCAGTGTTGCCTTTTCACCTAAGAAATATTCATGTATACATAATTGCTTTATGTAATGGTTAATGAGAGAAAATCATATTTATTTCAGCTTTGCATTCAGACAATAAATCCATCAAAGCATAGGAAGATTCACACTGTTTGAATCTACTAAGTGATAAATACTTTGTTCAGTCATTGGTCAAATTAATCTATCTAGTTTATATGTGCAAAATATATTTAAATAATTCAAATTGATAAACAAATCAAATGAAATTGTATAAAATATAAAAACCCAACCCCATAATTGCATAGCTGATATTTTAAGAGCAGAAATCTAATGTGAGCATGATATTTGCTGCAGCTTATGTGTTCAATTGTTAAGACAGAAACTGATCATTATGGCCAGAGAGTTTTATCAAAATGGGATACGTGATTTCATTCAGGCTAGAGAGAACTGGAAAAACATCAAATCTTGATCTGCATATGACAGAAAATCTAATGAAGTCCTGTGTGTTGTGGTAGTGGCTAGGTGCTTGCAAGTTGTGACCTTGAGATCTGCCCAAGAGGAAATAAACTTACACTGCTTTTTTGAATGAGATGATTTTGTAATCCTATTTCTCAAGACCATTCCCATGTTGTCTCCTTGTTCCTCCATTAGCATCAGTGTCAGGAAGAGGTAAGCTGTTTGAGCAACCAAGTCAGGTTAAAAACAACATAGAAAAAGAAAAGTTAGTGTTCAGCTGACTTGGTCCGTAGTTCCATTCACTGTATGTACTCTAAGGAGTTGGTTACTTTGTGAGAAATATGACTGAAAAGCAATAAATTTTTGAATATGAAGAAAAATGTGTTTTCTCTTGTTTCCTAATTATTGTCATAAATTGGTGCAGGTGCCTCTATGGGTTTTCTCAATTTGCACAGGTGGAAAAAGAGTTACTTATTTTTTAATTAGGAATTAACAGATATTTCAGTCCAAAGTATAGATGTTGACTGCCTTTGTTAAAATTCTCAGTGATCCTTTGGGGGGACTTAAAAACATTTAAGTTGCTTATTTTCAGAAATGCCACTTAGGTCAACACCGGGTTTAACGACTGTCAGGTCTGTTCCATTTGCAGACTTAATCTGCAAAATGCAACTCAGATTTCAGAGCACAGGATTATAAAAGTAAACTCTTCTTAAGTGAGGAAAGGGCATTGTTTAGGCTCCTATGTCAATTCTTATAGCTCTCATTGAAGCAAAAATGAGGAAGTGTAACTGGTCTTCTGGCTGTTAAGTTCTATGTCACCACTGATGGGGCTTGAGGGGAAGCTGAAACAAATTTTAGGAAGAATTTCATAATTTGTTAAAGTTATGGAGTGTCACTATACATGATAGCTGGCTGCTATCTGAAAATTATGTTGTCATGTCAGTGTCCCAGTATTTTTGACGCTGACCAAAATGTTCAGTGGTTGGTAGGTGGATTTAGATATTTATTTATTTTTATATTCTCACTTCTTTGTTGTTAATGCTTGTTTAAAAACTATTCCTAGTCTTCACAATGTCAGGGTTATTCTTTTCACCTGATATTTTCTTTAGCAGATATAACAGCTATATAGGTCACCTGTTGATGGTGACAACAATGACTTGAGTTTGAGTATGTTTGCTGAAAGTTTCTCTGAAAAGGTGTCATGAGCGTGCTTACCTGTTCCTTGGAGGTGTTCTACTTCAGTGTAAAAATAAGTTTTGTTAATCATGTTGTGCAATGTATCAGCAAACAGTCTCAGTTTAAAAACAGCAATTAAATTTTTCCTCTAGATTAACTATCCCAGCCAAAACCATGAAAAATATAAAAGCTTTGTATTATGCAAGTGGATGGCTCCTGATAGCAGAGCCTCTTTTCACTACACATCTTTCCAATATGTTGTCTCAGTCTACCATTATTTAGTTTTAATCTTTACAACTTCTCATAGAAATTTGCTAGTCATTTAAAAATATGTGCACATAGTTGCCACTTTATGCTTCAGTGTCTTTGTAGTTGCCATATGCCTTTTCTGTCAGAGTGATGGCATCAATAGGCAGAGGAAGAGCAACTGATGTCATCTTTTTGCAAGGCTTTTGATATGATCCCACATCATCTTCTTAACTCTAAACTGGAGAAATATGCAGTTGAAGGCTGGACTATTTGATGGATAAGGAATTGGTTGGATGGTCACAAGCAGAGGATTGTGGCCGACGGCTCTATGTTCAGATAGAGACTGGTCATGAGTGGTGTCTCCCAGGGGTCCATCTCAGTATTGATTCTCTTCAATATCTTGTTAATGACCTGGAGAGAGGAATAGAGTGCATTCTTAGCAAGTTTGCTGGTGATACCAAGCTGAGTGGTGCAGTTGATACAACAGAAGGAAGAAATGCCATCCAAAGGGATCTGGACAAGCTTGGACAAGCACAAGAACCTAATGAGATTTAACAAGGCCAAGTGCAAGGTGTTGCAATGTGATCATGACAATCCTAGATAAAAGAATAAACTGGGAGAACTCATTGACAGCGGCCCTGACAAGAGGGGCTTGGAGGTTCTGGTGGATGAGAAGCTGGACGTGAGCCAGCAGTGTGTGCTTGCAGCCCCAAAGACCAACAGTATCCTGGGCTGCATCAAAAGGGAGGTGATTTTCTCCCTCATGGGACCCCATCTGTAAAATTGCATTCAGGTTTTGACCCTCCAGCACAAGAAAGTTGTAGAGCTGTTGAAATTGGGTCCAGAGAGAGATCAGTTGATCAGAGGGCTAGAGCACCTCTCTTCTGAAGAAAGGTTGAGTGAATTGGGCTTCTTTAACTTGGAGAATGTTCTAGTGAGACCTCCCTGTGGCATTCCAGTACTTTAGGGGAGCTTGTAAACAGGAGGGAGACTATTTACACAGCCTAATAGTGATAGAACAATAAGGAATGGCTTCAAATGAAAAGACAGAAGATCTATGTTAGACGTTAGGCAGAAATTCTTTACTCAGAGGATGGTGATATGATGGAACAGGCTGACCAGAGAAGTTTTGGATGTCTCATCCCTGGAGATGTCCAAGACCAGGTTGGATGGGGCCCTGGGCAGCCTGGATAGGTGACAACCCTGTCCAGTACAAGCGGATAGGAACCAGACTATATAGATGACTTTTAAGGTGCCTTCCAACCCAAGACACTCTATGATTAAAAATGCTGACAGTCTTGCATTTTTAATCCATGAAGCTTCACAAGCTAAGACTCTAGGTTACCTTCAGGAATTTGGAATTAAATGATCTCTTACTAGTTTTAGTGTGACTGTTATGACTATATCTTAAATCAGTGTTAACTTTTGTCAAAAATTCTTTTCTCTTGATAGGCTGATTTTTTTAATCATGCTCTGGGGGTTGCGTACAGAGGCAAATGAACAAATCAGTGAAGAGCAATCTTTTTTTTTATTCTTGCCCTTACTTGTGTTTCACTTATTGTCAAGAAAATCAAGCATCTTCTTTGGAAAAAAAAAAGGCATATGGCATTGAATGTTTCAAGTATTGTTAAAAATGTGAAAAAAAGTGTTTGTTGCTTCTCTGCTCTGTTGAATCAGAACAAAAAACTTGGATGCTGCTTCCCCAAAGAGTTACTCCCTCATGCTTTTCTGTGCAAATGGAATATGCATACACTCTGTAAAGTTTCAACCACTGTAGAATTTGCTCATACTGTATCGCTATTACAGTACAAAGCAATGTGAATAGAAAGAAAATCTGGGGAATGCATCAGAGCAATAATTTTGAACATTCTATTTGATCGCCTCTTCTTTGCTAGTTGTAGAATCATGGAATGGGTTGGAAGGCACCTTAAGGGTCATACAATTCCATCACCCCTTCCATGGGCATGATTGCCACCTACTAGGCTGACCAGAGCCTCATCCAACCTGGTTTTGAATGTCTCCAGGGATGGGACATATATAACATCTCTGGACAACCTGGACTTCTGGAAGGAGAATGTCTTGCAAGGTTGAAAACAAGGATCTTCAGCTACTTTAACCAAAGTCTTACCTTTACTTATAAGAAGTAGGCATGATCTCATGAAAGTGACGCAAGCAAAATTTATTAAGCAGAGTTAGCCACTTAAAGTCTACTGCGGTACCTTTATGTACATTGCAAGACATTTCTGCATATACATAATTTAGGTTTTGATAAGCCATTATCTCCATGAAGTTTCTATCTCAGAGGTTCTGAAGTCAAGAGATTTTAGCATGGCCAGGTATTGGGAGGCTTTACTTCATGCTGAGGTTTTAATTTTGATTACTTTTATTTTGTTTGTAATACTATTATTATTTTGTATTAAAGAAATGTTGGAAGTGATTTGATTTTAATAAATAAATTTAAAACAACATCAACAAAGAACACTGTAAGAAAAAAAAAAGAAAAAACAGACAAATAAAACATAATTAACCAAAAGTTTAGCTGGTGAATTTAAAACATAGGATGATTTACTTTTGATTAAAAATAGCATACAATTTTCCATAATTACATTACAAATGAGTAAATCTTTCTTACATATTGATTCTTTTTTTCAGTGTGTTTTGACTAGGTAGTGAGAGAGAACACTAAGGTATTATGAAACAGTACTTAGTCTTGAGTAAAGATAAACACAGAGATCAATAGTGAAGTGCTTTAAAATGAAACTAAACAATAAGCACTAAATATTCCCATTGCTCTTTTGGGTTGGGTTTTGTTTATTCTATACAGCTTGTAAGAGCAGCTCTTTATACTGAAATCTATTATATATACGTGATTCACTCAGTTGTGAATGAGTTGTTAGAGCTCCTCTGCAACTTCCAGCTCTTTCACGAAAGGGGATAAAAGAAAAACGGTGCATGGAAGAAACAGGTGACATTGCCACAATAACTGTCCTCATAACTTTCTTCAAGGCTTTTCTCTAGGCCCTATGTTGCTTCGTGTCCTTTGTTTTCATAAGTAGCAGCTTTTGCTTTGCTAATATCTCTTTATATGTGATATCTCTTTATAGTCTGGAGACTTTATTATTATTTTAATATTTCTTCCCCTATTGCAGAAAAAACAGATTATAGTATTGGGGGTACCAAATACATTGAGCATTTGTTTACATAACAGCCAAGGTAGAGTATGTATGCAACAGGCACCGGCTAGGCCCCATTCACCATTCTGTTGCAGATAATTGTGTACAATATAACTCCAGCTCCAGCATCTGTGTTTGTAGCAAGATGGAATCATGCTCCGTCTGTTACATTGCCATTATAATTCACAGAAACTTGCTGGTGACTAGTGCTATACAGGCTGTGAATCTTTATATTAGGATTTCAAAGGACAATATTCATGCTGAAATTATCTCTGCCTAGAAAGATCAGTCAGTCCTGCAATAGATGTAAAAATCCTAGTCTGCATAGTGCTCTGTCCTGAGCTGATGCTATAGAAGTACAAAACAAAGTCTGTACGAATATTATCAACCTGTCTTCCTTTACACCCTGATGAACCTGGGTCAAGTTTAATAGTGAAGTATATAGGACCACATAATTAAAATCAATAGAAGTATACACATTTCATAGAACAATACAGAGTGACTGTTGAAAATCCTGTGACAACAATCTAACCATACTAAAATATACATACGTATACACATATATATCCGTCTCTCAGCATCTACATCCACTGAAGCTTAAGAACTCCATCTATGAATTCATATGCAGAAATTAAGAGCAAGCTATAGAAATCACTTCTCCAATCAAAATGTAACATATCATCATGAAAAAAAAAGGAGTCTCACAATCAATCTCATTGTACTCAGGGAGTTTTATAAGATAGCATACTTGTAAAAGAATTGTTCTTCAAAAGTATGAAGAATCCAAGGTACTCTCTAGAGAGATAAAGAATAATCATTCATGACTCATTTTTATATGCTGTTTCTCTGGCAACAGCAACACTGAGACCTACAGAACAGTGCAAAATTTATGAAACTACTTATTAAGATTTGTCTAAAGTTGTTAATGAAACTGTAGTTGCTTAAGTCAGATGTTGGTATGTTCAGTTTTTATTACAACCAAGATGAATCTGAAATGAGATTCTCAGATGTATCATAAAATAAAACACTGTTATTCTATAGCTCTTCCCAGTAATTTGTAATACCATGACTTGATTTCAATAGCTTCTATTATATTCCAAAATTTGACTTTTAATACTCAGTTTGCCAGTTAATTTTGACTTAAAACCATAGAACTGTAGAAAAAAAAATGTTGCAAAGGATTTTTGGAGGTCGTCTCACCAAACCTCCTGCTCAAAGCAAAATTAATTTCAAAGTTTACGTCAGGTTGTTCAGGGCTTTGTCCAGATGAATTTTGAAATTCACTTTTGATGGAAACCTATTCCAGGGCTTAACTATACTTACTGAGAAGAAAATTTTCTTTAAATCAAGATTGAGTTTAACTTTCTTTAACTTATGTCCTTTTGCTGTTCACCTGAGATGAGTCTTCACCTTCTCTACAGTTTCCCTTTAGACTGTGGAAAACAGCAATTAGAGTTTCATTTGTTTTTTTGCTCTCCAGAGTAATTAAACACAGTTCTGTCAGGCTCCCCTCATACACTGTGTCTGTGTCCCCTGAGCATTTCAGTGTCCTCCGCTGGACTGTCTCCTAATCATGAGTCATAGTTTTTCACAGCAGATAAATATGCAAGTCTTCAAGAATGACTACTTGTAAAAAAAACCACAACAACTCACCTCTGTTTATGGCACAATAAACTTCTTTTAAGTGACTTTTGTTGCTGCCTTTTATCCTCTGATGATATCAATTATCTTGATGCTATGTATGTGCTGTCTTCCTATATCTATTATTGCATGAGGAGCTGAACACAGGAAAACCAAGGGCTGTAATATACAGCTTATTGTAGTGAAACAGAGGAAAGTGACATTTTTACACTGATTAGAAATTACTTTGATTCCTTGAAATATTTGAAGGTTGTTTTTTTTTTTGTTTTTGTTTTTTTTTTTTTTCCTTGAGAGTACCATTGTGTACCATTTCTTAGAGTAACATTGTGTCATTGCTATATTAATCTTGGACTTGTTCTTACATTCTTTATTACACTGAATAATCTCATTTCAGTTTCATATCTTTGCTGTTTCTTTGCTTGTTTGGACAGCCATTGTAGACAGATCTACAAATCTCAAATGATGTCTGGATGCTCTACTGTCTAGGTATCTGAAGTAGACAAATGATAAATTAAATTTTGCTACAACATACTTTTATTTTTCTCCATAAAGTGACCTCATATAATGTTTCCATGACAAGGAATTTATATTTTACTTCCCCCCCCCGAAAGTCTTTAGGACAACTGGAATCATTTATTGTGCCCAATTTCTTCCCCAGTTTTTTCCCTTTTGTTTCTATTATGCTGTTTCCCCCCAGATTACTGTCAGCTGTCTAAAGTTAATTGCCTTTTTGGTTGGGAGATCATGAATCAAGCATTCCAGTAGCAAGCAGGGGAGTAGAACTGGATGATCTCCAGAGGTATCTTCCAACTGCTATGATTCTGTGTGTGTTCTTCCTGCGGTAAAAGACCTTTCTGGCCTTTAATGTGTGACCACAAGCACTGAATCCCTGCTGTATTGTAAAATTAATCCAACCCAGAACTTATTCTATCAGAGAAGAGAGCGACAGTGAGCAGGTTATCAGTCTTGTTACTTGTCCTTGTGATTCTCAAAGAATTTATGATTTGAGATTGAGTACAGAAAGACTACTGAAAATTTGTTCTGTCCTTAAGTGAGGTATATGAAATACAGCCCAAAAGAAAGAAAGAATTTTAAAATAAGTCTTGTTTCTGAGAATACTTGTCTTCTCTTGTAGTATTTTGGATTCTCTAATGTGTCCATATAATTAACTTGTCCAAAGTCCATGCTCTATATGTTCTTTTTTGGGATTGTGTCACTTCTTCTATATGACATGCTTATTTAACTGTGTCTTGGGTTAATTGGGTTGTTCTTTTGACATAGTTAGAGTTACAGTTTGCTCTTGCTTTGGACTTAATTTCCGTAAGCAATGCAGCAATTTGCTTTTCAGTCTTCTCTTACAGGAATTCATTCTACTTTGCTTCAAATAAGCACATTTAGTTTTTATATGCAGCCCTAAATTAATAAATGTCTTTACTAATGTAGATAGGTAAAAGTTCAAATTACCCTAGAATGAGATAATGATATTAAAAAAAATAATAGGTCACTCACATAAATTCTTACTTATACAGTGCCACCTTCCTTCTAGTCTATGAGATACTGAGTAGCACTGCTTTTCTCACAGATGTTTTTTGGTATTTCAGATAGGTATTTTAAGAGAGTTTAGACAAATTCAATTTGTCTATGATTGCCCAGCATTCACTTGTCTGTCTGCATGTCAATTCTGGCTAAAGCAGATCAAGAAGATCAGGACGCTGGGAGCACTGACTTTCTAGGGAGTTTTTCTTGTTGAATAGTTTACAGGAAGTATGAAATTATCCAAAAAATTCTATCTATTCTGATTGTGATTACAATATTCCTCCCAGCTCTGATACAGGTCTTTGAAATTTGTTTGGTTTTACAGTACTAGAACAGGAGTTAGAACAGCATAGGATATGCAATCAGCAAAATTCTGAGAGATTTCAAGACATATTTATTAGGAGGAAGAGAGACTTTTCCTTCCATTCACTCATAGTGTTCATTAAACTTTTTCTCACTTAGACAAAGCTGTCATTACAGGAATCTGGCAGTACAAAGGATGCAGTATACCTCCCTGTACCCATTAAATTGTTTCATGGCTTTGCTTGAGTGCTGTAAAATAGTCTTAGTGAGAAATAGTCTGGCCCTTGGGCCAGAAACTGTTATGAAAGAGCTAAATATTGGCAATTACAGCTGGCCTGTGGATGTGTAAAAATAATTATATCTTGCAAGGTGTACTGTACACATCGGGTACAGGTACAAAAAGCACTACTTACCTACTACATACAATTTTTCTGCAAACAAATGCTATTCAAACCTCCTGGTGAGTTTGATAAATGTTTTATTTGCACTGTGAGATGTGAGAGAGGTAGAAGCTGACACAACAATATGTAAATAAAACATTTGTCAGATATCTCTAGTGATTCTGATAGTTCTCCATTCATTGGAAGAGCAGTCTGGGAGCAGGTAAGCTGAGCTATCAATGTTAATAATATCATAACACAAACTGATGTGGACAGATGCCACGGTTTATGTCATTTCAAATGATTTTATATGTGCGTATGAGAACCTTAGTTTTGTTAAATGAGCTTTCATATGTTTGAAGCTTTTATTTCTTTTTCCACCTGACAAACTGCTATGCTGTTACAAATTAGATTAGTGACACAGGGAGTACCTTATGTTTCTTCCCACAAGCATTTTGCAAGGTATTTTGAGAAAGAAAAATTTCTGAAGGGGCTTGGAAATGCCTGACAGAGCAGCTTTCAGTGGAACAGAACAGTGTGCCTACAAGCTGCAGCCATCATTTGTTAGGTGGTTGTTTTTTTTTTTTTAAAGTTGCGCAGGATATAGCAGAAAATAGAAATACACAACCACTGTTTCTTAAACTTTTTAGTACAGAGTTATTAACAGCATTTGTGTTTTGCAGAGTTATCGAATCTTGTTTTAAATGTGTTTCTTAAAATCTGTGATGTCTATCTGTCTGAACACATGCATGCACATGCAATCTGAGCCCTTTGTCACTCTCTGCTTTAATGAGTAGATGAGTAGGTCAGGCTGGAAAAAATGTAAGTAGTGTAGTAGTGTTAGTCTTTTGGAATACATTACATTTCTTACGTGAAGTACCAAGCTCAATGTACTTGTATTTTAAATAACACAAAGGAAGTTTTTATAAGCAGATTTTCATATAACATGGACACATACAGTGTCTAGCCCTGAGCATGGGAAGACTGCTCTAGCCAGACAGGACAGCATGGAGTCAGTGAGGACTGTGAAGCACACCTTTGGCTTTTATCTTCATATTTACAGGAAATAGGTAGAATGGGTGAGAGGACAGCACTGTTCAACCCCCCAAGATATATTGTTACTATGATGAAAACACATTATTCAAGCAGACTACAGAGGTGTGAATTTAATCAGTGCATTATACATTCTTGTATCTACATAGAGATAAGCAAATGATGAAATGAATGGGAACTAGTTTGTTATAAGGGATGCCTTTGCAAGGATGATTTGTAAAAGCATAGATGAAAAATATTCACAAATCTCTTCTACTTAATCATACTTTCTCTGTCTTTGAAATGGTCATGGTGCTGTGATGCTGTTTGAGAAAAAATGTTTCTCATTCTTGCCTGTGTTAACAATCAAGGTCATAACATCAGTCTGAGATTCCATGATTACGATTAATTACCCCCACCCATTTGTGTCTTTCTGTTATTTGCATCACAATACTGTCTGTGATTATTTAATCATGATCTACATCACCTACATAAATCTTTGTTTTGCAGGAGTATAGAACAGATGTGTTTTAGGAAGTGAATCAAAGATTTGTAGTTAAAAAGCTTGATGTCCATAGCTCCTATCTAATTTGCTGCAGATGCTAAAGATGAGGCAATGATTAAAACAGTGAATATGGATTTGGAAATGTGGTTGTTTTTTTTTTTTTAATATACATATTGCTCTATTTTTTTCAGAACACAGCAGAAAGATTTTGGAGAAGTAAATTATTATTGCAATCAAAAAGTGAAACAAATAAAAGGTACCTGTGTATATAAAGCTATATAAATTAATAAAGCATATCTAAGTCTTTTCTTGTTGATGTAGGAGAATTTAGGAAGGGTCAAAATGCTAATATTTGAATACTCCATTTCTTTCATGTGATGCTGTACACTGCTACCTTGTACAGATTTTTTGTACAGATGTATTCTGTTTAAATGCCTCTCATGATCTTTGCTCTTAATCTCTTCTTAATTTATTGACTATTTATTTACTCTAAAACTATGTTTTCTGCTACATTTTCTACTTGCTAAGGAATGACCTGCAGACATGAGAATTTAACTGTGCAAAGAGAAAGTCTACATGTTTTGCTTAAAAAATATCCAATCAAGTTTTATATTCCTGTTCATTCCATATTTTTTTTAATATAGTTGTAGAAGTCCTACCCAGTTTTCACAGATGGCTGATAATATTAAGTTATTTTGTTTAGTTACCAGGCTTTCCCCACCTGCTATTTGATTTTCAGTAATGCTCACCAGCTGCTTTTTGTTGTCAGTGAGAACTTTCCCAGTGAGAACATATACAAAGTAGTTTAAAAATTTTAATTACTTCATTAAGTCAGTCCTAAGTCTTCTCAAACTAGGCATCCTGAGATAATGACAGCTTTAATGCATTCAGTTCTAAACTCTGAATCCAAGTTTCACATATGTAACGGAAATATATTCCTTTATATGGGAGGTGAAATATATTTTACAGGCATACTGCAGAAATGATTGTTGAAGAAGAACTGACATCTAAACTGTGAAACCTCGTAATGTCTTCCTGCTTCACATCTGATGCTAAGTTTAGACCAACCATACTGTTTCCATGAAACTTTGGTGAGTAGTAAAAACAAGCACCTGACCTGTAAGAAAGTATTTTGTGCTCTGGCTTGATGCCTGATTTAGTTAATCAGAAGGATGAAGTCACAGAACACAGTCTTTGTTTAGCTGGAAAGAGATAACTGGCTGGATGGTCACACTGAAAGAGCTGCGGTCAACAATGACAAGTGGCGCTCGTCAGAGATTTGTACTGAGACTGGTATTATTTAACACCTTTTTGTCAGTGACATGGACAATAGGATTGAGTGTGCTTTCAGCAAGTTTTCAGATGACACCATCTGGTGTGGTTAATGTGCTGGAGAGAAGGGATGCCATTCAGAGGATCTTTGACAAGGCTCAAAAAGTGGGACCATGCGAACCTCTTGAACTTTAACAAGACCAAGTGCAAGGCCCTGCACCTTGGTTAGGTCAATTCTAGACATGAGCATAGACAGGGCAATGAGTGGATTGAGAGCAGTGCAAATGAGAAGTTAGTGATTTTGGTGGATGAAAAGCTGAATGTGAGACAGCAATGTGTTCTTGCAGCTCAGAAAATTAATTGTATCCTGGGCCGCATCAAAAGAAGCATGACCAACAGGTTAAGAGAGGTGATTATTCCCCTTTACTCTGGTCTCTTGAGATCCAATCTGCAGTACTATATTCAGCTCATGGGGCCCCAGTATATGAAAGACGTGGACCTGTTGGAATGGGTCCAGAGAACTGTCACTGAGATGACTGTGGACCATGAAGAGCCTGGAGCAGCTCCCCTATGAAGACAGGCTGAGAGAGCTGGGGTTCTTATATAGCAGCCTTCCATTACTTCAAAGGGGCCTATAGGAAAGATGTGAAGAGACATTTTAAAAAGACCTGTAACTATAGCAATTGTTTGGAACAAGAAATAATAGTTTAAAACTGAAAAACTGTAGATTTAGATTTAGATTAGGAAGAAATTATTTGCTATGGGGGTGATGATGCTGTGGAACAAGCTGTCAGGAGAAGTTATTGATTCCTCATCTCTGTAAATGTTCAGGGCCAGGTTTGATAGGGCACTAAGGAAAGAGATAATGGGATTAGATGGTCTTTAAGATCCCTTCCAACTAAAACCATCTTATGATTTCATGTTTCTGTAATTTGACTCCCACGATAGGTTTTCCGCTCTGGACTGGATTTCTAGAAGCATGAATGAGATCAAGTTTTACTTTCCTGAAAGTCAACATAGTACAAAAGTTTACCACTGTTCAAAAAAGTTAGAACTCCTCTAAGCATGACTGGGAGACTGTGTCTTGAGGACATAAATCAACATAGCAAACTCAGGGGTGGAGACCCAGAGAGTCTCTGGTGTGTGAGAGGTATTGCTGCTCCCTCAGGCAGGAAGATCAACCATCACTGAACATGCAGGGTAAGTGGAGCTGGCTGGCAGTATCAACGCTGCTCATAAAACCTCACTGCATTAATCAGGGTGCTTACTGATCACTCGTGTGACTTGAATGCTTACATACTTCAATAGCAAGGTGATTTATTTCAACAACTGTAGATGGCAAAATATTGAAATCTATATTGGAGGTAGTAATGCAGCCTTGTATGTTATAAAGTCTGCTCCAAAAATACAGCCTCCTATTTTTTGGCCCACAACATCAGAGGCAGATGTTGGTGGTGTGGCAGTAGAGGTTGTACCTTCCTGCCAATATCCTGTTACATTTTGTTGCCATGCAACAGATGTCAGCGTAGAGGCAGTCTGGCAAAATGGTGTCTAATATGGAAATGAATGTAAAGTAAAATGTATGGAATTGAATTCCTCCATGTGGAAAAAATGGCATCCAGTGACATTCATTGATGCTTGCTGAATATTTAGGGAGACAAAATAGGGGATGTGAGCACAGTGAGGCGGTGGGTGGTGCATTTCCGCACTGGTGACAGCAACAGTGGGTCATCTCCATTGGTGCAGATTTTTACAAACAAGGTCTGAAGGCTCTCACTTATTACTGGTGAAAAATGCACAGATAATGGTGGACTGCACTGAAAAAGTGTCTTGCATCTGAAAGTTTGTTCTATCAAGTAGTGTTATTGTGCTCTTTGCATCTGTTTTCTGTTTCATGGAAATTAATAGGAGGCATTAATTCCAGAGCAAGCTATGTATTTCACATGTGAGAAATGATATATTCTAGTGTGGGCTTTAGCTGGCTCTTTTTAGATACTTGCCTGAGATACAGCACTTTGTGCCAAAATAGAGCAAATGCAGAACCGTATCTCATCTAAAACTACCGTGACTATAAGAGAAATAAGCACTTTTCTACACTCACATGGTGAACAGTAGGTAGTAAATATAGCCATATAATAAGTGAGTGAGGAGAGAGATTAGGACAAATACTTATTTCGTGAGAACCCTCTCCCTCCTCTCTTTTTTTAATTTAGTTAATCTCAGTTGTATCAAGATAAACTGGGTTGGATGCTTGGAATTGCCAATATCTATTTTTAAGTTCACAATGTTCAGGTGTGTGTCACTTTCCTTTGTTTTCTCTTGTCAAGGAGAATACTTATTTGAATAAGTGTGTCAAAATATAATTTCTGAACTTTTATGGATATCAAGTCAAAATATAAAATACTAACAAAAGTTGTTATAGTTAAATTCAACACAGATAAAAATTGCAGTTTTTCATCAGTAAGGACAGCAGAGAACTGGAACAAAAAGTTCTCATTCAGACTATGCTTTATGATATCTTTCTGCCAAAACCAGCAAAGACAATCACAATTGACTGTACTACTTGAAAAAGAAATTGTATTGATCTTTCCTTCTGCTGCGAAGTCCAAGTTAGTGAATCGACTCCTTAAACATCATGAATGTTGTTCTGTGAGTTCTGAGATTTGATGTTTTTGTCATATGTTGATTTACACATATGTATGAAACTGAAAAGTGATGGCACTGCATCATTTTAGCTAGCTGTCAGTGTGTGTTATAGCTAGAATTTTGAATCTCAGTTATGAACACTTGTTTCTGGAGACTTTGTTGCATGTGAGAGAAAATAATGACGAAAAGAGGAAGGCAAGATCAGAGGTTAAATGTAGGAGATTTCTCTTTTATAATGTAATATATTGTGTTCCCTCTCCTCATAAATTTTATCTATAAGCCACTAGCTAAATGTTGACATCAACGTAGCTATAGAAAACAATAGGGAATGTATGCAGTGCTGGAGACCACAATGCCTGGATGCTCTGAAATTTTTCATTTCTGCATTCAGAGCA
Organism: Chrysolophus pictus; assembly: GCA_037305975.1. NCBI lineage: Eukaryota > Metazoa > Chordata > Aves > Galliformes > Phasianidae > Chrysolophus > Chrysolophus pictus. The sequence continues at coordinate 48,971,610 of CM074578.1, forward strand.
CAATGACACACCAGATGTCCAATCATTCAGCGATCGTATCTCTTGCACTTTCTTCTTCTTTCAGTGTCAGCCATTTTTGCTTATCATTGTTTCTATGTGAGAACTACTTAAGCCCATTGTGATGAAGCCAGGGAGCAAGAAGAGAAGCACTCATTCATTCTAATAAAAATATATTTTTATCCCAGGCTCTAATTTCTTGTTTTTCTCCCCCAAAATCTTCAGAGAGGAGTGGAACTAAGAGCTATTAGAGGCTTTTTATTTTAAAGTGCACAAGAACAAATTGTACTACTATTGAACAGCTTAATAGTTAAAATTAAGAAATCCAAATGACTGGATTAGGGATCTTCTATGGGGGTATTACATAAAATGTTATTAGCATCACTCATCTCTTACTTTTAAAAAAACAACAAGAAAACAAACAACTGAGTATTAACAACTACTATATGTTGTGTCATACTCAGTGGTGTCATTCCACATTAATCTTGCTTTGAGACTTCTTACTGAATCAGAACTGGGGGCAGAGGTATCTGTATATACAGTGAAGTTGTAAGTGCCCGTAGTATGTGAAACAGCAAGTTTTCTTTTGTAAGCTTAAGAGGTGATCACCTCTTGAACACTTGTGCGTGCTCTCTGATTTATAGCCACAAACGCAGGTGCTGAAATTCATCTACATTATACTGCTGATGCCAGAGAGCTCTTCTGGACCTCACTGCATGTTCGGAAAAGAGTGCCAAGAACTGTCAAGTTAGAGTTGCATGCAAGGGCCAGAAGGGTCTTATCATCATCTTACTTTTTCTTCTGTGAAACTAGCATATATTATTTTCCGTAGATTGTAACTTTTACTTGAACAAAATATTTAGTTTTTAATGTAGACATCAGGTGATAACAAGTCTGCATTATCTCTTTGTAACTTATTCAAAAAGAATAATATTCTTACCACTGCTTATGTATGTTTAATCTGTTCTTGTTGAGATCGCATTTCTTTCATTAGGTTCTTTTTTTTAATCTACTAAACTAAGTGAAGGCATTGCCTATTTAAAAAAAAAAAAAAACAAGATTATACATGTAAACTGCTATTATGTCAGAACTTAACCTGCTCATAAATAAACAAAAGAGATTTAACTTCTCACTGTAGAACATCAAACAATTCAATTTGTTCTTTTTAATTCTTTCAGTGTTTCCAGCATTATTAGAACTGGACAGAACACCAATATAAAATTAGAAAAGGATGAATTATTTTCTATAATCTGTATCAATTTACATAAATCTTTTTTCATGCTTCCATTTTGTGAACTATCCTCTGCCAGCATATAAAGGTGAAAACAAGGAATCTGAAGAGATGAAATTTGAACTTCTCACGGGTGATATTCACAAACAGAGCACTGCCCCTAGAAGCTCTGTTATAAGTCTTTTTAATTTAACTTAATATTTAGGAATGGGAATTATTTCAAAATGAAATTTGCTATTCTGAGTGTCATAGGGATGGAAGTGATAAAATAAATTCCTATAATGGAAGTAGCAAAGCTACCAGAATTTGAGTTTTTCTCTCATCCAGTACTGAAATGATTGAAGAGACTGCTGCAGCAATAAGCTGAAGATTTTTACTCAGACAGTGATTTATATTGATGAGCTCAGTGCTAGTGATCTGAGGTTTACTTGTCAGTAATCCAGAATAGGTGTTTTATCAAAGTGGAGTGTTGGCTTTCTTACAAGATTATTCAAAATCTTCAAAACTAGCATTCTTGCTACTACTAGTGGCAGAGATACTGAAGTTAAATGGTTAAAACTTATCTCAAATATATTTCCTCTGTGTGGAAGAGAAAAAGACTTTAATATTTGAGTTAGGGAGGAGTCATTTTTCCTTAGGAAAAAAAAAAAAAACTCAAATGGTATTGCAAAAACAAAGTGAGAAGTTCATAAACAGGAGCTATTTGGAACCAAGGACTGTAGTTTAAAAGTCTCACTTTTAGAATCATATGATAAATTAAATTTATCTACTGAATGTAGATTTTTGATGTGGGGAAGAGGCATATGTAATAGAAAGAAGGTTTCATAGGGATAAAGAATCAAAATACAGGACTTGATACTGTTGCATCCTTTAATGCACTCAGGCTCTCCTGGACTTTGAAAAATTTCTGGTGAACAAATACATAATACTGTAAACCTCTGCATTTAGCTATCTCATTTTCATGTAATGCAAGTTAGAAGAATGTGAAAATATAGATCTTAGCTGTTATAACCTTTGTAGTTTCAGTGTTGAAATTTCTCCTTGCTTTACAGCAGAAAAGCATTTTGAAAAAAAGTTAACTTTCTCCTTTAATGAAAAGAATGCCTTAATTGAACAGCAGATACTAAAATAGCTACGAGTGCTGAATATCCTTAAACTGATGTTCTAATTCCCGTAAATTCAGGCATCTGCCATTCTTTTTATACTAAGGTTAATTCATACACAGACCTTCTGAGAAATAATTATCTTTTCATTTACTTAGATAGATCAGCTCCACGGATCTTAACTCACAGCTATCATTTGCAATCTGCTGTGTAGTTTTCTCACTATTTCAGACCATTTTTGTATTGACCTTTAAGGCAACAGCATAATTAAGATCACTGGTGCTGTTCTGTAACTTTAAATTCACTACATCAACAAGTCCATGGTGTAAAAAGGCCACTAACACATCCATTAGGTCAATCATGCTCTTTTGAAATCAGTAACAAAAGTCACAGTAAAGTCAGACATTGGAAGTTACTTTAATTCACAAAATCATAGAAGAGCAGAGGCTGGAAGGGAACTGTGGAGGTCATATATACAAACTCCAAGCTCAGAACATAGGGTACTTGTATGCAGTGGGGTTTTGAGGATCTCCAAAGATGAAGAGTCCAGAATATCTCTCAGTAATCCAGTCCAGTATTCAGACGCCCTCACAATTTTGAAAACAAACAAAAAAAACCCTCTTGGTCTGTGCTCATTGCTTTTTGCTTTTCACTAGCCACTGCAGAGGAGTCTGGCTCAATCTATTCCTCCCATCAGCATACATACATATGCATAAGGTCCACCAAAACTTTCTCTTCTCCAAACTAAAAAGCTCAATTCTCAATCTCTCCTCATATGAGAAATTTTCCAGTGTCATGATAATTCTTGTGTTTCTTTGCTGGATTCACTGCATATCTATGAATCTCTTGCAATGGGGAAATCAGATTTGGACCCAGCGACATAGGTGTGGCCTCACCAGTATTTCATAATGGAGCAGGATTGACAAACTTGGCCCAAGACAGTCTTCCTTATGCAGCCCAGGAGGCTGTCAGCTTTCTTTGCAAGGAGGTCATGCTGGTGGCTTGTGGTCATCTTGTCATGTGCAAGAACCCCAGGGCCTCTTATTGCCGTGATAAACAACAGATTTTGGCAATAGTTTTTTGAAGAATTTAGAAGTAGGAAAATAAAAGATTTTGCAGATATATTGGTTATCAACACATTTTTCTCCAGTTCAAAATAATTTTTTAAAAAATCTGAAACTAGGAGATTAATAACACATTTAAGCTTAAAATTCAACTTACACTGTTATTTCAGTGTGAATACAAATTGCCTGGTATTTGTTTTAAAACTTATGTCTATCTATTCTCTTCCATGCATCTACTTCCATCCTGTAATTTAGTTTGCTAGGATTTTTCTTAGAAGAAATAATACTAATAAATGCTTTTAAAATGTAAAAGACAAGATAAGGAATTGGATTAAATTTATATAGATATAAACCATTAGCTGTCAGACTAAGACATCACAGATTCTGCTTGTCAAGAGAGGGAAGAGAATGCATTTGTAGCTCCTCTACCTGATTAAATTTCATAAAATAATCAGGAAACCTTTTCTGCTGGAAATAAAAGTTACTTTTTGAACTTAATTACATATCAGCACTAAATGACATCAATTAAATTCTAACAACCTGTAATGCACTATTAACAGAAATCCTAAAAACCTTTAATTTGCTAAAAAGGTAATTTTGTACGTAAATTAAATTTTAATTATTTTACACACATCTTGTTGATAGACAGCTCATAGAGGTATTGCATGTAGCTTGAAGGCTTTTGTTTGTTTTTTGTTTTTTGTTTTTTCCCCTAAAATGAATTTATATTTAATTTCTCTAGGCACACTTACTTTCTCTTGTAAATGTTTCAAAGTTTTCTTTGGTATCTTTAGCAGACAGCTTTGGCAAGTGACACTGGTTTTTGGATTAGTAACACATATAGAACAGAATACAATGAGTTTGCCTTGGTGAGCGCTCAAAATCTGTCACAAATGACATTACACTTGGGACTCTTTTGACAAGATTGCTATATTGTGATACCTGAGATCCTTGAAGCAGCTATACTTGTTGGCAAGATGTGTTTGTGTTGGGAGCTGAAATGTTTTTCTCCTGGCTCTACTGTGGCAAGAGCCATGTGTAGGGGTTGCTTAATATGGAATGAAGAATAGTGAAAAGGAAGAATGTCAGTTATGAAAAATATGAATTTTGTATACTCCAGATCTGTCCATCATAATTTTGAATAGCTGCCTTTGATTTCATCATGACTAAGGCTGAGATGTTCTCAAAGTTTGCTTAGGGTGTGGACTGAGAATTTTTTAAACAGTGAAATGAGGAAGAAATCCTCACAAGCCTCCATCTTTTACTATCTGTCAAGTAGAACCCTCCGAATAAGAAGAAGAATGCAAAACAGTTACTTTGATTTTGAGATAAAAGGTCAATTTTGTTCCAGATATTCTGAAATTGATGAATGTTTTCACTGAAAAACTAGGGAGTTGGATTTATCCAGTCTTGAACATTAGTCAGTCTTTACATATTTCTCCATTATGCTTTTAAAGGTCTGACTGAATTCTCAAACCTAGAAGGACCAGGAAGTGCTGTGAATTCCTTTATTTCTTTTATTTGTTATTCTCAATAAAAACTTGTTAATATTTCAAACCACTGGCAATTCCCAAGGACATATATCCAAGAAAGGAGATTTTTTTTTTTGTAGGAATGGTTTTGATCAAAATCATTACATTTCCTTCAAAGTGCTGTTGATGAGTAAATTGATAAGATGCTTCTAAAGCATTTGAAATTACTTATCTCTAAAAGTACTAGTATTACTAGTACTACTAGGTGTACTATGAATAAGAAGGAAAACTTTTTGGCAAATACTCCACATGAGGCTTTTACTAACTAAAGACATTATAATTATTTATGGTAAATTCCATCCTACAACAATGGTTTCCTAGGTGTTAAAAAAGAATAACTTAAAAATCAGTTTCTTACAGTTCGGATCCCCTACTACTGTTAAATTTTAAAATCCACTCTAAACTTCATCATTTTGTATGGATTTTTAAGATTGTTTTCTCTTGTAAAATTCCAACCATATTGTACTTTCAATGTACTTTGTTTTGTTTTACAGAATTACCGTTGCTAAGATTGTCAAACAACTTCTCATTAGTGATCAATAAAGTTTTTTTTATCATAAAAGCAGGTTCTGCACAATGCAGTTTGCATTTTAATATACATTTAAACAAGACCCTACAAAATCTTTAAATGCAAAAATGAAACCATACCTTCTGTTTGTGGGATTAATCTTACCAAGCAGTTCAGAAGAACTCTGGCTCTGAAGGCATAGAATACGTATGGGCTAACATGTCATTCTGGGGAGGGTGAGAACAAAGATGACTAGTGGGAATATTTTTTTTTTCCATTCTGATAGAACCTGTCATGAAGCTTAGTTTATTGGGTAGCGAAATCTTGTCTAGACTCTATTTAATTCAGGGGGAAATATTATCATAGAATCATAGAAACATAGAATGGCCTGGGTTGAAAAGGACCATAATGATCATCTAGTTTCAACCCCCCTGCTATGTGCAGGGTCACCAATAACTAGCCTTTATATATAAGGGCTTTTCATTCATTTTAGGGAGAAAATTACTGCAGTAAAGCAGTAGTATTTTATTACATTATTTTAATGTGTGGTAAAGTCTAATTCATAAAAGGACATTTTAATTGCATGGCAAAACAAAAATGTTTACAAGCACTTTCTAGAAACAAGCAATTGCTAAACAACAGCAAGTTTTCCCAGCTTTTCATTAGCCACTGAATAAAGACTCCTTCCAAAAAATGAAGTAAGAATTTAGTAAAATGTATTTATTTCAATATTGCAGTTTTTACTGAGGCAAAAAGTTTGTTTTGCATCAAGAATAGTTTGCTGACACAAACTTCTACAGCTTATTTTTCAGGAATAGACAGGAAAAGATAGGAGACAAAAGGCTAAATACAGACACAAACTTTCAGAGGGGGAAGAAATGTTTGTGCATCTCCTTTCTGCTACAGACAGATTATTGAATGAAACTAGTGAAATAAAGTTTGTTGAAGTGGAGGCCCAAAGTGACCAAATTCAAGAAGAGATTACAGAGCCAAATTTCCATAGTGGCATGTGCTACTGAAATAGCATAATCTGGGGAAATGATTGTATTTCAGTGTTTGGAGAATTTTAAGGCTCATATTGGAAAAGCCTCAGCAGTCATTAGTCCTGTTCTGCATGGGAGGTGGAAAAGGACAAGTCCTGAAGCACCAGTCTAGATAGCAGTTTTATCAGTCTCTGGCTACTTATTTTTTTTAATGCAAAAAAGTGCCATGTATGGAGGACTGAGCACAGATCTTCAAAGGCTCTACTCAGTGTATTTGTTTGAGTGAGAGAAAGGGGAAGCAACAGATTTGCTGAAGCTCTCCATGAGGATGTAGAGATAGAACTCAGAAGTGTTCTGCTTCCTCAGTGTTTGATTACTGAACCAGTAGAGAAAAGAAGGGAATATCTCTGTGTCTTTCTCTGATAGCGTTACCAACCCAGTTCTGAAAACCTCTTCTCATTTGGGAGTTTGGTGAAACTCAAGTTAAAAGTATTGTTTAAGATGACAGAAAAGACATTTTGGTGGAATTTTCAAATATTGAATATTCTTTTTCTGGTTTTAGTGAAAACCTATGGAGGGTTATTCAAAAAACATTTACAGAAAAGCTGCATTTATAAAAAACATATTACATATACATTACCTATCAAACAATATATACATTATAAATTGTCTTAATTGAGGATACACAGCATTTCAAGTTATTGAGTTTCCTACAGATATTTCAATAAGCATGATTTTGAGAATTTTCCCACATTTCAAGATATGGTAGGTACTTTGCTAATGAAAATTTTGCAAGTCTGGGATTGACAGACAGCTGGATAACACAAAATAAATGAATGGTACAATAAAATCAGTCTTATTCCATTTGGATTCATTTTAAATTTACAAAAAAGAAAAAAAAGAAGAAGAAAAGAGAAAACAAAAAGCCCAAAATATACAACAGTAAGAAGCCTTACTTGTACAGGGCAGGACTTTTTTCCAGATTAACAGACTGAAATTTTGCTTTCTTATAGTCTTTCATTTCTCCCCAGATTCTCTACATTCATGAAGTGTCAAGCTGGCTAATTTTATTTAACAATTTGAATAGACTATTTCCCCTTGACATTATTCACACACTTCAGCTCATAAAGAGGAAAATAATAGCAACTTCAGCACCTGAAAGGTGATCATTTACAGGCTGTGTTGTACGACCTTTCCTGAAGAAGAATGTAATAAGTCTATTATATTGAAACAATGAAGTGTGTGGGCCTAAAGCTCAAGAGAAATAAGTGCTGCTTTTGTCACAGTCATCCAGGACTCACTGGAAACAATTAGTGAGCAAGACATAGATCCAGTTTGAGAGAAAATAGCTGCCAGTAAGGCAGCACAAATTCCTGAATTTATTTTGTAAATGAAAGAGTTCTTACCATGATTCACCAATAGAAATTGTTAGGCTTTTTTTTTATAAACTCCTTGCAAAATGTGGAGGTTCTTGAAATGGAGGCTTTTTGTACAGAATTTAGCTGAGGGAGAGAGGGGAATGTAAATAGTAGATGACAGGGGATGTTTGGACAGAAAGCCAGGTAAGTTCCTACCGATCCACTGCTCTTGGTTATGAGTTTTTGGCATCAGCAGCCTGGGCATCCCCTGGCATTCATCTCCATTCAGCACTCTGGTCTGCAGGATCTTCCTGCATTTCCAACATCTTTCCTCCAGAAAGGATTTTCTCCTTCTGATTTCTAGGCCCCCCTTCTTTCTGAGACTATTTTGGCACCAACTCTTCCTTCTTGGCACCCAGGTCCAATATTTTCCTAATCTATACATGGAAGCACAATATGTGATCAGCTTCCTAGTTGGTGACTCTATCTCATATGTTCGTACTTGTTGAAGGATTCAGGATTTCCAGGTATCATCAACATTTACAACCAGCTCAAACCATCTGCAGCTAGCAAGCAGTAGTCTTCTGCCTGAGAGCTCAACAGCTTGGTTTCAGACATTCACTCATGAAAACATATACTCAGTTTCTACTAATTGCTAGCATTCAAAAGATAAGCTATTTTTCCACCTACAGATTTATACGTGGAAGGTAAATTTCCAAGTCCTGTCTTAAAACATTTTTAACTCAGCTATCCCTAGTGTGGCAGGAGGGGTGTCTATCCTCTGGACTTTCCTTGGATGACAAGAAATCTGAAAACATTGTTATCATCTCAGGTTTGTTGGATACAAAATGAGAATAAATGTACAGAGCCTTGAATCTCATTGCAAAATTGAATTTCGATTTTTTGTTAGCCTATACAGAAATCTCTGAAAGAAGATCTTCTTCTCGGAACAAATCCTGAAAAATGAAAGCACTTGATATTGCAGCAAAGTATAAAATGTTTGCATCCATTGTCTTTGACCTTACAGATCACTGTTTCCTTTTTTATTGCCACTGAGTATACTCAGATGGAAGTGTAAAGAGCAATAAGTATGGATTGATGGTCAGCCAAAGCTGCATGATGCTTGAGGACACTGAATGCATATTGTAATTTTCTATGTTCTGATTGAGATGAACTGCCTGGATGCATTATGGGTACAAGAAGAAATTGCAAAATGGTCCTATGGGTTATCGGACTGTCAGCTTTTGACTGACAATAAATCGTTCGCCTGTCTGAAAAATAGCAAGAATGGATTCCAGTCAGATGTCAGATTGTTATTCAGCAATTTGTAGATAACACATAATCGCGAAAGAGCCTTGGTACAGTAATTGCCTCTGCCTTGTCTAGACTCTGAATATTATTATTCACATTAGCTTTACAGAAATATCTAGAAATCCTGACTGGAAAGTCATACATAAGTAGATAGTCTCTGTTCCAGAGAGCTTGTAATACAAAAGGAAAGAGAGGTAATGGCTGAGTGTGATGAGAGAATGGAGAAGAAATATGAGAGATAATTAAGATGAGCTCACACAGTGATATCAGAAAGCTGTGGCTCTCTATTGGCTTTAGCTGAACATATGTCTTTGTAACTACAGCAGAGTGAGACTTATGTGGAGTCACAATGAGAACTCCTTTGTTTCAGGCATGCTGTGTAGTTACTGAACCACTCCTCTTAACTGTTCACAGGATACAATTCATAATGTGACAGAGGACTTTAAAAATTCTGAGGCATATTTCCAAACAACAGTGATGTACTTCCTGCTCTCCTGGGTCACTGACCGTCTAAGACTTCCTGAGTAATCACAGATGACATGAAAGAGCAGTATATACATTACATAAATTACCCTGAGGATAACTGATCTGCCTATTAAAGGATGGAAATTCTCCTTGGTTCTTCTCTTACCATTGATATATTTGTAAAAGGATTTCTTATTCTCTTTTACTGAAGTAGCCAATCTGAATTCAAGTTGGACTTTTGCCTTCCTAACTTCCTCCCTGCATACCTTAGCAACTTCCTTGTAATCTCCCCAAGTAGCATGTCCCTTCTTCCAGAGGGCATAGACTCTCTTTTTCTTTCGGAGTCTCGATAATAGTTCCTGGGTCATCCACACTTGTCTTCTTCCCCTATGGCTCGCCTTATGGCACTCAGGGACAGCCTGTTCTTGTGCCTTTAAGATTCCCTTCTTGAGGAGTGTCCAGGCTTCCTGGACCCCTTTACCCTTGAGGAGCAATTCCCAAGGGACCCGTGCTACAAGTGTCCTGAACAGGTCAAAGTCCACCCTCCTCAAGTTAGCAGTTTTGCTGGTCACCCTTCTGACATCTCCAAGAACAGAGAATTCTACAATTTCATGATCATTCTGCCCAAGACAGTCCCTAGCCTTCACATCACCCACCAGTCCTTCACTGTTAGTGAAGAACAGGTCTAGCAGGGTACCACCCTGGTTGCCCTCAGTAGTACCCTCACACACATTAGTTAATGTGTTGGTGTATGCTATCATTTTCAGCTTCCAAAATCATCTTTTCCTTCTATTCTTTCTTTGTTAGTTGTATGCTCCTGTTAATTTCCTTTTCCATATAGTACTTTTGGCTTATACTTCAACTACATACAGTTTTGCAATGGAATTAAATCCCAGAATACATGAAGTATCAGCAATTTCTGGTGACTCAAAATCTAGTGGGAAGACATTGCCTGTTTTTCTCTGCATTAAAAAAGAGAAGTTATTATACAGAAGAATTAATATGTTCAGGTGCCTTGTAACCTTTCCAAGTGATATGGCAATCTCCATACATTAGATGGGACTTTCAGAGAAATGCAATTTCTTTTGCTTACTGATCTATTTCAGTAAAGATCAAGGAACGATTCAAAAGTCACTCACACCAGGTGCAGCCTTAAAAATACTTCAGATTGTTATATAAAAACATCAGTATACTCAATCCTGTTGACCTTTAAAATGGCTATAGACATTTATTCTGAATACTTGTAAAGGTGAATTCTAAATAAACATTTAAATTGCCGCCACACGTATTCCATTATACAAGGGTTGCAATTCTTATATAAACCTTAGCTTGTTACTTTTTCGTGTTTTTAACTCATTGATTGATTATTTAGTCTTTTGTTTTTGCAAATGCCTGATTATCTAATGAAAAATAACATAGGAAATCTGGGCTGAATCATTTCTTAGAGGGGGAAAGATGTTAATTTAATTTTCCTTTGTGTGATCATGCAATTAAATCAGGCATAGGTGAACTACAGCTACACTGTCAGTCAGAAGAGATCTCTGCAAGTACTTTACTGTCTTGTGAAACTTTGAGAACATGTGATTCTCAGCATGGAAATCTGCTGATTTAAACAGAATATTGAATAAGTTTTTTTTTTTTTAATTTTAGACTAAAATCTGTTCTTCATTTAGTGCATAGAAGCCTGAAAAGCAGCTGTATCTTGTTGCCTGTTGTTTGAATTTTGCACTGTAAAACCATTTATGTATGATGAATATGTAAATGCTCCTTGCATTTACAATATACTTCTGTATGTGATCATCTCTTGTAACATAAATTGCATTTGCCACTTGTGGCACTCAATATTGGGCTGGCTTTTAGCTGTTTAATAGGTTTAAAATTTATTATTTTAAAATCCTAGTATTAGATTCATTTACTTATTTTAGATTGCTCAGTACATTTTTATTTATTTTAGTTAATTTTCATTATTGTAACTCAGAATTATTTTTTCTCTCCGAGAAGAATAAAATTCATTTTTCATACCACACATAAAAAAAGATTTCAGATGTTGGCCTGTCTGGAAACAAATAGGAAATCTGTTGTATTTGGGCAAATAGATATGTAATTAAAGAAGTAAAAAACAGTTTAAGGATTAGCTAAGTATTGTGTAAGAAATACCATGAGTTCCACCATTTTGGGATGCAGTTATGTAATTTTCTTTTTTCTGGATGTCATTGTTTCCTAATTCTTTGGATTTCTGTAATGCACTACTCCTTGTGCTTAAATGTGTTAAATGGAAATTCAGTCAAAGCTTTTATATTCATTTACCTTTTCTCAAATGACAGAGGGTATGTGTGCTTTGAGTGTGTGAATTCAAGCTTTGGGTAAGCTTCAGAGTGCATCTAAGTGATGGATAGTCTACCATTAATAAATACATAGTTTCTGTCACCATATAATGATTTAAAGTACTGATATTTTTGTATAGTAAGACAAAATTATTTTTCAGTATCTTTTTATTTCTGTAGCTTTTGAGTACTGGGTCTATTTATTCTTGTTTCTCTCTCTCCATAAAATTGATTTTCTATTTTATGGGTTGTATTATTTTCCCTTCACAGCTGGTGACTTAAGCACTGTGCTATTACAGAATTATAGAATGGTTGAATGTTGTGGTAATATTCTGTGCACCTGTTAATTCTTGGAATTCTGTGCATGGTAGTGACTGTAGTGTACATACAGGCATATTGTGTAATTCATAGAAATGTACTTTTCAAAAATTCCAAAAATCTTTTAGGATCTACATTAACATTTCTTTTTTGTTTTGTTTTGTTTTTTTTCCTCCTGAGGTACCTTTAAGTGTAAATATTCATGTACGGGAGTCCTGAGAGATATGAAAGAGTGGTTTAATACAGATACAATATACATTTACAATATACATTCATAGGAATGTATATTGGTCTAAAAATAGATAGCTGCACTTTAGGGCCTAGGAGTTCTAGGTGGCAGTTGTTTCATTTACCACAGCTATCTGGAACCAGTAACCCTGGTTCTCATTCACCATAGTGAATGAAGAATTACTTTAAAAAATATTCCTAATTATTTCAGATACATTTTAGAGTGCAGTAAACTGTGCTTCAGAAGTGCAACACAGAAGCATGGTTTATTTGCCATCTTCATTACTAACCACTATTACCTCTAGTAAGTGGCACAACCTATATGTTTCCATTGCTTTTCTCCACTCTACTATTTTGTATTACATGATGTTTGTCCTTGTATCATGTTTCTTGCAATTTTTAATTTGATATGAAACTTAGGAAAATTAGTGTTCAAAAAGTATGATTTTTGGCAACACACTATTATCCAACTCTGTCTTTACTATTTCTGATTCAACCTATTTAGGCAAGATGTTAAATTCCAGTCGTTTGTTCAAAGTCATTTGAAGCAACCACTCCAAAATACCTTAATGAAGGCAGAGTAGATATATAATAGTTGTACACACTTATTCTACGTAAGATTTCTGATAGCACTGATTGTTCATCGAAATGACACTGAACATTTAACCTTTCACATAGTGGTGAATTTCTTTTAAAATTCAATAGAAGTTCAAGCAAGTTAAAATAATAATAATAATTTTAAAAAAAGAAGTATGTCAACTATATGTATGACTGCTTTCTCCTTTCTTTTCTCACAAATGATAGCATCACTTTCAACTTTTAAGTGTACAATTAGCAAATTATTCTTGTAATGTAGAAAATAATGATAGTGTTAAAAAAGTAGTCCCAAGGATTTCTGTAAACAAAAGATATTAGCCCCAGGCTGCAACTAAATTGAATAAACTGTAAAGATCTGATATAAATGGGCTTGAGAAGCTATCTCAGATTCTACATATCTTAGGTGGATGATTTTAGGGCCGTGTACCCAGTGGTATATTGAATGAGGCATTGGCCATAAGGAAAGGATTGTACAATGAAAATATAGTTGGGTAGCCTTGGCAATAACTTCATGGATGAAATAGTCAATTGCAACCAGAACTTTAAACCTTTTTATTAAATCTGAGTCTTTTCCCTCCCATGCTAAGTACATGCAGACAGGGCACATGCTGGTAGTAAGTTTACATTGTCACTGAGTAATAAAACTCAGTAGAGATTTGATTGTTTACCTGCAAAGTCATAAAGAGGGCCGTGCAGCAGCATGGTCAGCGACACATGAAACAGAATTAAGGAATCCCATCACTCTGGCTGCCTTGGGACTGTGTTCATAAGGTAAGTAGTAGGAATTAATGTTTTGACTACTTTGTTTCTTTTCTCTGTGACAAAACAGTATTGAACCAGTGTGAAGATTCCCAGCATCTGAAAAGCATCAGAGCTGCCACACGCAGATGTACACAGTGACAGTGCAACAGCAATTTTAATACTAGAATTTTGTAATTTTTCAGTATTTGATTTTGTAATCTTAACTTTTTTTTATACCTTTCAGTGCATGTGAACATAAATAAAAAATTCTTATGTATTTCCAATAGAAGGAAAAAGGTCAATTTCTGTAGTAAATTCTGCTTGCTTGCTCTCTTTTGATCTGGTCTTGTAGAATCACTTGGGAGGCGTCTGTTTTCTCCTTGGTAAACTAATGAAATCATGTGGTATTTTTGTCTAACGTTTCAAAATGGCAATACTTTACACTTATTGAATTTCCAAATGTAATCTGTCTTCTGTTTTCCTCTATTTTTCTGATGCCTTTGGAAAAAATTATTGATATATCCTGGAGAGGTTGCTTTAGCATTATGTTGTGTTCAGATACGGAATTTCTATAAATAATTCAGTATTACCTGTATATTACTCCTGTAATAGGAGTGTTTTCATCTTTGACATTTTATATGGATTAATATATATTCTTTTTATTCAAGTTAATATCTAAATTTCAAACCCTAGAGAAAGAAAAAAAAAAAGCCAAAAACCAGAGAATACTGTACGGTAGAAATTTGACATAGCTGGGATGATCAAGTTAAGCAAACTAGACATCAGACAAACTAAACAAAAGAAAGGTGCCTGAGGAGTGATGGCCTCTAAGAGTAATGGCAATGTTTTCTGAAGAGGCAAACAGAATATCAATTTAACCAGATTTAGGTAAGGAAGATATAATACTTTGAGTTTACAACAGGCAGTAGAGAAGGAATGAAACCGCAAAATATGTTCAAGGTGAACTGAGTAAATTAAAGATATCTTATTTTTTGAAAACAGAAGATTTGTATTTTGAACATGCAGTTTGAGAGGACAATTACCCAACTGAGTTGCCTTATTGGAATGGAGAGAGCTGCAGTCATTTCTGTATGATGTTTGGCTTGCGCCTATCTCTCTCTGTGCCTATTCTAAAGAGAATAATATCACTTGCTAAACTCTGCAGAGTAAAACTTATAGTATGTTCATCTTCCAGGATAATTAGGGCTTGCCATGTGCTGGCGATAATGGTGATTCTGATACATTAATGCTTTTCTGTGTGGAACAGTCTCAAGCAATTGAATGGAACACATCATCCTAAACTATGTTTGCAAATGCATGTCATAATAAAAAATATAATACCATTCACTCTAACTCTAGAATGTTATAGATGTTTCCAAAAGGCATAAAAACCACCTCTGAAAACTTTTTTTTTTTTTTTGGCTTGATGACACAATGTTGTTGAATTTACTCATCTAATGGATGAGTAAATGGCAATTTTTGATTTAGGAACTGTATTTTAAGATGAGTCAGTAAGTCATAGAATTTTGAATTGGAAGGGACACTAAGAGGTCATTTAGTCCAACTCCCTTGCAATGAACAGGGACACCTACAGCTAGATCAAGTTGCTCAGAGCCCTGTCCAAACTGACCTTGAACGTCTCCAGGTATGGGGTATCTATCACCTCTCTGAGCAACCTGTTCCAATATCCTTATTATAAAATTTTTTCCTCATATCCAGTCTAAATCTTCCCTCTCTTAGTTTGAAATCATTTCCCTTTGTCCTCTACCAACAGACCCTGCTAAAATGATTTTCATAGCCCCCTGTAGGATACTGAAAGGTTGCTATCGGGTCTCCCCAATACCTTCTCTTCTCAAGACTGAACAGCCCCAGGTCTCTCTGCCTTTCCTCATAGAGATGTTCCATCCCTTGGATCATTTTTGTGGCCCTCCTCTTCATGTCATTGATAGAAGATATTAAAGATCATCAGTCCCAGTAATGATGCCTGAGGAATAGCACTGATCTCAATCCAGACACTGAGTAATTTACCACTACTCTCTGGTTACAGTCTTGCAATCAGCCTAGCAAGTCCCAGTAAAGGTTATACAATGATTCTGAAGAAATGATCAAACAGGTAAAATGGACTAATAATAATGTTGTTAACCACCAGTGGCCAGAAAGAGTACTCATAACAAATGCTTTCCTAATGTGAGTATTGGGTCATTGTACATTGTTTACTGCATGCCAGCTATCTGAAGACACTTTCTTAGATAACAGTCCTTTGATTCTGATCTTTAATTTCTCTGAATTATTTCAGCTTGATAGCTGAAATAATCAGCTTGATCCCACATCTGTTGAAGTCAAAGTTGTAAGTACAAAATCGTTGGGAATAAAACAGTCTTTTGATAGCTCTTCATAGGTTACCCAAGTGTCTTTTGAAGATACTTAAAAGGGCAACAAGAAAACATAACTGTAGTGTTTTGAGACACTGTTTTGCAAATTCCATGTTGTGCTGAAAGCTTTAGTAGCTTGATTTCTAAAGTCTACAATCTAGATTTGATTAGCTAGATCAAATTCCTAGATTGAGAAAAAGCAATGGATAGGGAAAAACACAGAGAAAAAAATAACAGCAACAATAATAAAACTCCCTAGGGCTTTATGTTTAGATCAGAGCGTTTGAATATAAAATTACAATTGAAGCAGTAGTTGAAGGAGAAAGGAATTAAGAATATGCTGGGAGGAAATATTAAGTGAATTAACAAAAGGACTTTTTGACTGATTAACTGTTTCCCAGTTAGAAGAAACAACTTTCAAGTCTGAAATTAAGGTAATGTGATTAATAAAGAAGAAAATGTTCACAGTTCTTATCAGCCTAAAGGCAAAGTAAATGTAATGGTGCACTTGCTGCTGTGATTATGTAAACTGCTTATCTTGGCTTGCAGTGAAAAGGCAGGCACAGAGAGATTTTATGCAAAAACTGTGTAGTGAAATGGAAAAAGAACAGTAGCTGTAGGGTTAATACAATGTTCCTTTTTCTAGTCAAGTTCTTTGTTCTGTGTTTGAAGAACGCAAATATTTCAGTGGCTCACTCCCAGTGCCATGTAGCAGATGGTAAATCTAGAGGTGTAAATGAGGAAGAGCACATGCCAGTCACCTCTACTGAGACAAATTTGACCATAATATTATGGCATAAACACTCCCAAAGCCTAAAATCATCTGCCTGTGAAATAACAAAAGAAATTATAAATTAGGCAAGAGAAATTGAATAGAAATTTCTGACTGAGGTTGGTTGATTTTTTGTGTGTGTGTGCTATTCTTTCATTGAAAAGTTGTTTTCTTCCTGCTTCAGGAACATCAGTGTGCTGACTGCCATTTTGAGATGTACAGTGAAATCAGTTTCTACCATTTAATTCTTTCCTGAATGAAACCACCGTTTTTAGATTTGTGTAAGATCAGTTCTTCTGAGAATGTGAATAAAATATTATCTTATTTTAGAAGGAATTTAATCTCAGCAAAGTTTGAATTTTTTCAAAAACATATGGAATAGACAGAAGAGTGAGTACCAAAAGCTCTATTACCAAAAAAATTAACAAAGTACAGGAATTCTTGTAATATATATTCCATGTGTGGTCTGGTGAATGGGTTGGTGAAAGAAGTTTAGCTTTCTTATTCTTAATTAAATTATCGTGTATTTTAAGGCTGATTCAAATTTCTTTAATATATTTTAAGATATTTTTTCTGCATTGATAGCATTGAAATTTACTTAAAATTGACAGAGTTAAGGATCTCTGCATTGTTCTGAAAACATAGATGACACTAATTAGTAAGCTGAGAGAATAACTTCAACAAACAATTTATTTCTTCATGAATATAGTTGATTTTTTCTTCCTATAATTTGCTGATTACTATCTAAAATCATGACAACCTATCAGTTGTTGTTTTGTTTGTTTGTTTGTTTCTAATTTATTGTTTTATGCAAAAACTGTAGCAAGCTTTCACTGCAACCAACAATTTAAGCGTACAGAATGAAATGGACTTTGGTCTCTCAGTCATTCTCTGTTGGATCTACGTTTTATCCATAGTTTTGAAATAAACATGAGGTATGTTATCAGCTTGTGGCAAAGTCTGATAATTAGAAGCACTACTAGTTTGGTGCATTTCTGAGATACAGAGACAAATGCAAACAGGCCCAGTTTTCTCATTAGCAGTACTCACTTCTCTCACTGCTTGGTGTGTAGTGGGGTAGAAACCAGCATCTAAGAAATGGTTCAATCACACATCACATCCAAACACTTCTCTATCCAGATGCTACTTGTGGGATTAGTTTTCTGCTATTGCCTTTTCTTTTGTCTCTTTTTGATAACTAGGTATTTCTTTACATTAAGGGTCTTATCTCTGGCAATGTCAGTTTCAGAATGGCAATACCAATGCATTTTCTCAATTGATTGTCAGACCATATTTTATGTCACCCTAACAGAGGAAATTGCAGTTCACGAACTGTGTGTATATTCCCTAGGTGACTCACATACTTGCATGAGTTTGCACTTCTTGAGTACGTCATATTTATTATAAATTCGCAGGCCATCACTGCAACACTTGTTTGGGAAGTCCAAAAGCACATCTGAGAAATAGCAACCTTATTTCATTCTCCTTATATCTGCCCTGAGTCTTTTGCATCCAGACCACCTGCATGGCCTATGGGGAGACATGTCAGTCATACAGCATACTGGATGCTTCATAGAAGATCGTGCTTGAGTATCACTAACTATAGTGCAGTTTTCTGATTCTACCTGGGAAAGATTTCTGGTCAGCGAAAAAAGACAAATATGTATGGCAACTTCAACTATACCAACAGTTGCTATTTTCTGTGTGGAAAATAGTGCAGTTTCTAGTGTGGGTCAGTGCATAATTGGCATAAATAAACCTTGCTGGTGTCAGAGTCCAAGGAAGCCTTAATTATTTATTATGTGCCAGTGTAATTACTATCATAAGCATGAGTTAAACAGCGGCACACTGTGAGGGACAGTCCCCAGCCACCAGCTGATGTCATTGTGAATTAATAGTACTGAATCACATGGTTGGCTAGATAGAGAAGATTCATTAATTACCCATATATGGATCTAGTTGAACTGAATTCAACTCTCCAGGATGTAAAATTGTGCAGTGGCATATTGCTGGGGAATATTTTACATATCTCTGCTATGAGATAAGAATTAAATAATTTGATTTAGAATCTCTGTGTTCCCAGTTTTTCTGGCCCTTGACATCCCACTAGAATTTCCATCACTGTCAATAGCTTGATATTCTGATATATACATCACAACAAAACTTTCAATGTCTAAAAATACTGCTTCCTATTTATAATACTACATTAAAGTATGTCTCTAGTCCAAAAATCTCACTTGTTTCAGAAGAAGTAATCCTATTTCAAAGTGATTATTATTTGAAATTATTTACTGCAAACTTAGCAATAAAATAGGCTGCTTCACTCTAGCCCAGTGCTATAATTTGAATGCCTACACTCTCATTATCCATTAAAGGAAGCTGTAATTCGTCCAGGTGTTTCTTCGTAAGCATGTTCTGAAGGGTCTCTTGAAAGCTAGGACAATCCTGAGGAGCAACATGGTGTCAACTAGACAGGATCAGATAGCTTAAAGTAGCTCTGCAAGGGAAGAGGGAGCTCTGTAGAAGACATTGGTGAGAACGGTTTGTGACTGAGTTTTGAATTCTCAGGCCTCCTTGACTTGTGTTAAAGCATCATAGAATGGTATAAGTTGGAAGGGCCCTTAAATATTATCCAGTTCCAACCCCCTTGCCATAGGCAGGGCTGCCGCTCGCTAGATCAGGCTGCACATCCAACCTGGCCTTGAACTCCTCCAGGGATGGGGTATCTACAACTTCTCTCTCATGGATTTGTGGTTCCTTGTGAACATTTTACGTATTTTAATTTTGACATATTTACATCTTAACAAGGTGGAATAGAGAGCAGCCTCAGCACTCTCAGGGGTGTCCCATTCATTCTTATCTATGTCTAGCTTACT
This sequence comes from Chrysolophus pictus, assembly GCA_037305975.1. Taxonomy (NCBI): domain Eukaryota; kingdom Metazoa; phylum Chordata; class Aves; order Galliformes; family Phasianidae; genus Chrysolophus; species Chrysolophus pictus. Next base: position 48,991,390 of record CM074578.1, read on the forward strand.
TAAGCAATTCCTAAATTCATCTTCACCTACCATGAAACTCCCTCTTTTCCTTTAGCTTTGTGACTAAGCACAAAGGCATGGGAGGCCTGAGAACAGGCCTTGTCAATAAGGACAAGGCAAGGAGGACTCCTGAGTCTTTGCCACTTTCCCTGTCACTAGATCAGTTTCTGCTTTTAGCAGTTGGCCAATTTTTTTCCCCAGTATTCTTTTTGCTGCTCATGCAGCTGCTCTGTGCATCCCATGCATCTTCCTCCTTTTGGACAATCTTTGTCCTTGTCAGTTCCATCACCATGCACCCCATAGTGTTTCTGTGCTGCTGTTGGGCATCCTCTTCCTGCTCCCTCATTTTGCGCTGCTCTGAGGCGGAAGTCTCATCCCGCTGCTCCCCATTCAAGAGTAGCCTCCTGCCATGCAGCCCTTGTTGTCTCACATGCTGAGATGGACCATTCTTATGCATGAAAGCTGAACAGATCTGTAGACACCTTTGCTCTTCAGGACAATTTCCTCTTCTACTGTGCTCCAAGCAGCATGCACTTTTAAACCTTAAATAGCTGAAATTAAAGGTCAAATGCTATGATGTTTAACCCAATGATTGTAGGCAATGATTTGTTTGAGAGGAGCTCCAACATTGCTTACAGATACAGGAAAATGATTCTGTTATTGTTAAGACTAACATATTGCTGTCTATGATTCTGTATGAATATTCATAAATGTGGGCCAACGGTTTAATGTTAACATCTTACAAAATCAACTTATTTTCCTATAATCACTGTGGAATATTTCTGGAGTTATTTCCTTAAAAGAATGGCATCCAGATTTTAGCTGCTTTGCTGTACTTTATTTGGAGAAAAGTAAATAGTATGACAAAATAAATCAATAGGAAAGTACTCAGCTAGATGTCTTTTTCAGACTTTCATCTTCCAGTCAATGGTGAAAAATGAAATTGGAGAAAGCATCTTTTAAATTATATCACTGTGATAAATTGCCATAAGAGGAATACAGTGGACAGGAAGTTGTAATTTACTATGCCAAACAATACAAACAATCCTGACACTAAATGTGTGAATTATGTAAAATTTTTGTGATCTTCTGCAGATTCAAAATCAAAAAGCAAATATTGCTGATAGTGCAGCTTTGTTTCAACCATGTTTGCTCTTTAGTCCTCCCTAGTGGATGGCAAGGTCTGACATCACAAGCATAAAACCTAATTCCCAGTGATATGATTGTGGGTGGGAAAGATGACGGTCTAGGCTCTAGAAAGTTTAGTCAGCACCTTAGATTTGATAAGGACTAGTATTCTCTCTGATTAAAACAAAAGCAGTTCATGTATGTGATGTCAGGGGAAGTAAATACTTTCCAATCAGTGAGCACTTGCATTATTGTAGTGCAAAAGACAATGCCGGGAATTATTTTTCTCAATTGGTGAGTTTTTCTGTTTGATTTTCACATAGGAAGAGTTTTGCAGATGCTGTAGAATGATCAGATAACCACCAGGCAGCAGCCTGATGAGAAATTCAAATAGGATACATTCATTTTCAATATCCTAATGTTGATCAAACCAGAGAGAAATAGTCATTAAGATTATAAAGCAGGAAGGAGTCATAGGGAGAGGATAGCTGATGACAGCTGTCTGCTGTGAGTGCAAACCAGTAAAATGGCAGTTTCTTATGGAAATCATATGATGCTATTCTAAACAGGAGAGAAGATTCCTTCATTCTTAATGCAGTTGATTCTTGGGAGTGGAGATGTTTAGATTTAGGAAAAACTTTTGGCTTAAAATAGATTTCAGAACAAATTTTGGTAGTTGCATCAAACAGATCTTATTTTGTAAATATCAATATTTCATTAGCGTAGAGAATGTGTAGTGCAGTTCTTTCCCTTAGAAAAGCCCACTGTCTAACAGAAAGGAAACTAAATGTCAGAGACTAAACAAGGGGGACAAAGTAAGCAATTGTGTCAGCAGTGATGTTTCACTAATAGTTCCCTGTTATAAGTCAAATGTACAGAGAATCCCCACAGCATGAGCCTGGAAGGGTGGTTTTCTCATTTTTCAGTGTCTGTCAATAGCCACTGTCTCCTCTTCCTTCTTTGAAATCGGCAGCCTCCCTGCAGTACCCAACTCAGCTGTATCTGCAAGGAGAATCTCACAAACATCTATTTCCTCCAGAGTTATAGGTAGTGGCAAGAGCTAGAATAACATTTAAGCGTAACTGCCAAACTACTTAGTAATTAACACCACAGAATTGGGAAAATCATAGAATAATAGAATGGCATGGGTTGAAAAGGACCTCAAAGATCATCTAGTTCTGCTATGTGCAGAACTAGATTTTCACATAGGACACCTCCCTCTCCCTGCTGGTCATCCCTTTTTTAAAATAGGGCAAATCCTTTCAGAGGATGACTCAATTTTATTAAAAATCATGGAAGTCCTTATTTCCTCTCATCTCCTGCAAAGAACACAAGTGTTTCAATGATCATTCTTGTGTAAATCTTAAAATATTCTTACTACACATGCCATTTCATATACTTAGCCAAGAGCAGTAAAATATTGTAATTGATTCATCATCTTTTCTGAAGTGAATTACTTGTTATTGCAAACCATTATAGACTCTGCTACATATGTTCAAGAGTGAGGTACACATGGTAAAGCAGAGATGTGATTCCCATTTATCTCAGTGTTTTTAACTGCACTGCCAATGAAAAACAATCTTATAGCAGATGTCAATTAAAAGTATTATCTTTTGTAATGGTCAAGTCTGTGTAAATGAGAATTTAGGCTGAGATTATCACCACTAGACTTAAAAGAACAACTGCAGATAATGCCAGACAGTGTAGATGCTGTAAACACTGTGTACTTGGCTTCAGTGATGTCACATTGTCTTTGGACCATGAGTGTAACTCACAGATGACAGTTTTATGCCTTTCTCCACAACTCTTTTTTCTCTCTGTGGGGCTGTCTACTATCTGTCACTGAGTTTGATGCTTTTGTTTAAATTTCCAGTGCTTTAATTGCCAAGAAATTATCCCATATATTCACCTCACCAGCCTCACAGACTTGTTGCACCAGCAGTCCACATGATACTCTTGACTTCACCTTTTTATCACAGTGATGATCTAGTAAAACAGCTTAATCAATCATCAAACATACAAGGAATTTGGTTAAGGAATCCGTTGCTACTTCTAGCATCTATTGTGTACTTAGCAACTACAGTCAGCTAGCTTTTGGGAATAGGCCTGGTGAGGTTGATTGCTGTTGTATTCCTGGGTGACCTCAGATAAACCATATTATTCCATCTGTGTCTCAGAGAAATAGCACAGTGGAAAGCTTACATTTCTTGTATGAGCCTGAATACCAGCAATTGTCTAGGCCACAAGTAATGATATTTAAAGTCCCCTGAAGCAATAAATGAGTGTTACAGAAAGAAACTGCTCTCAACAAAATAACACCCAGTATGTCTATACCATCAGTTAAGTACATGTTTTCCAGATAGATTTCCTCACAACCCTGCATTATAAATCCTCTGGCTTGCCCTTATTGCTCCTCCAAGCCCAAGCTTGGAGTGCTCTTCATAATGGCAACTCAGGCAAGACTGGCCACTGATTATAGGCGTCAGATTTCTCTGAAGTATCCTGGATAGAGTAAGTTGGGATGAGACAATCTGATACAGGTCAGCTTTTCCAATTTAAGACTTTTTTATTTGAAGCTACAGCCGGCAGAGTAGGCTGAAAGCACTTGTGTGCTACTCTTGAGCTTTCTCTTCTCTGTAAAATGATGACAGAATCCAGAGTATCCAACGGTCTGGAGTTACTTGCTGTAAATTTGCTTCTACGGAGAGGAAATTTGAAGATAAAAAAATTTAGTTCTCTGGGAAAAAAAAATATATATATATAAATATACATGAAGAAGAACTCACCATAATATTAATGCTATGGAACTCAGTCCTGGAGCAGGTACAGTCATACTCATGATACGACCTGCACTATGCATCTCACTCCAGTGTTTGGTGATTCTGGAACCTGTTTTTAATGCTGAATACCTATGACTGTTTTTGCACATATAATCTACATTTGCTAAAAGGAACAAGGCTCAGAAAGAAGTTCCTGGGCTGTGGTCCAGAGCTTTTGAAGTACCCAACAGCAAGACAAGTCAGGGTCAATTGTCACTTTCCTGCACATTCCTACTCCTGATGTGAGTTGAGAGAAGAAGTGATCTGGCTTGATGATAAGATAACATAAATTAAAAAAAAAAAGGGGGGAGGGAAATCCATGGGATTATTTCCAGTTGGATCAGGTCCTGGTTCACAGGAAAGCCTCTCAGACAGTTCTGCCAGAACAACTTAGGAGGTAATGTGCTGTGACAGGAGTCACCAGTGCTGAAGGCTTTATTTTATGAAATTTGTCTTGCTTCTGTCTACAGTTTGAGCAAGGTCAGACTCTAAAAATGATTGCTCTGTTAAATGACCAGTGAATGGATTCACACTTCAGAGCTAGTGGGGTCTCAAAAGAAAATGATGTACTAGGAGAGAAGGATTTATTTATTCATCCAGTTACACTTTTATTTTTTTAGCTCTTATTAGCTTTTCTATTTTCTATTTTCTATGAAGTTTTGGCCAGCTGGTGATCAATTTTACATTCGCAACTGATCCATATCAACACCTTGTCTTGTTTCTATTTCACTGAGAGGTAGTAAAGCATAGTTTTGTCAGCTATATATTACATTTAGTTGAAACTGTATAAGATGTTATAATTTAAATTTGTAATGATAGATTTATAGTTGCACCCTATATGGGGACTCATGGAGGGGCTTTAGAGTTAAAATGTCAATTTGAACATTTGTAAATATAATGACAACATTTCAGGTACTTAAAAGGAAAGAAAAAAAAATGAAACAAAAATAAGCATATACAAAATAAAATCTTTATAGTATTTTTATGCTTTTACCTGAAGTTCTCACAAGTGGCAAACCAAAGCCTGTGGGTTTCTTTTTGTTTGTTGGTTTGTTTTTTTTCCTATCAGCTATCTTGTGAATTATATCTGAAAATATTGCAATTTAGCTAAGAATAAACAGACTAGAGCTCTCATCCTCTACCCTGCAGAGCTGCAGCACGAGAAGTCCTGCTGATGGATGACAGAGTGCTTTTCATGGGAGTGATGGATGCTCAGTTTTTCTCTCAGCCACTGTCTGCTAAAGCTAAAGCAAATAGTTGCACTTGTTTAAGAGGCTACCAAAAATGAGCCAACAGACACCACCTCTTGGATGTGTGATGAAACTGTTCTGTCATTTGTGCTTTGTGTCTGAACTGTCTCATCTGATGCTTTAATCCCAACTTGCTCCTCTTTTTCAGATAGTGAAAGTGTGCTGTCCTTCTTCATTCTTTTCTTTCTTCTTTTTCTTCTGCTCCTTCCTAAATCACAGAGTTTCAGGAGAGGATTTTTAGGTACTTCACTGTGTGAAACTTAAGCAATGATATGGAGTCTTTTCGTAAAGACTTTTAAAAGTGAAGTCTTTTTTAAAAAGAAGGAAAGCAAAAAGCGTTTATTTTCATCCATGGCTTCAAAGTGATTGAGCAAAGGTGAGTAAAGGTGTCTCAGAATAGATAGATTTCTAGGTCAGACTCCCAGGTATCTTCGACCATCTATACACATGTACAGTAGTGTAAAGTCTTTATGAGAACTTGGGCTATGTTTTGCTTATGTGACAGGACAATAGTCAATCATCTGTTGAGTCAGAAAGCTGAGGCTTCAGAAAGAGGAATACCCTTACTTTTCTGTAATGGGTCGCCAGAATATTCCCGAACTTTGAAACCGTTCAGGAGCAGTGGAGGTCAATCTGGTCTTATCAAGGAAGATATTATTGTGCAATCTCATTTTAAAGTGTAGAAATAAATTTTGCTATGGACCACTTGGAGAATGAGAACTGTCATAAAAGCAGTGTCTCATATCTTCTAATTCAAACCTCTTTTACAAGCTGGGGAGCAATGAGATATGCAGAATCACAGAATTGTAAGGGTTGGAAGGAACCTCTAGAGATCATCTAGTCCAAGCCCCCTGCGAAAGCAGGCTCCCTAGACCAGATTGCACCAGGTGGGTCTTCAACATCTCCAGAGAAGGAGATTCCACAACTTCCTGGGCAGTCTGTTCCAGTGCTCCGTCACTCTTACTGTGAAGTTCTTACACACATTTGTGCAAAATTTTTTATGCTCCAGTTTGTGGCCTTTAATACAGGAGTACAACATGATGAGCAGCATTTCACTGTGTTGCTAATGTCTCCTTAGGATATACCAAGTGGTGAAGCTACATTTCCTATCTGATCTCTCTCTTTTTTTTTTTTTTTTTTAATAATTGTCTTCTAAAAATGTCTACCTGAACAGGAAACTTTTACTAAGAGGAAGCACAAAAGTGCATTAAGAGAAAATGAGTGGCTGTTTGCACATCATAAGGCATTCTGGTGGAACTACGAGGTGTTGTTTTTTTCATTTGTAAAATCACCTTTTTTTTTTTTTTTTTTTAGTGAAAAATCAAGCTAAATCTGCTAAGGATGTACAATGGGATGCAGAAAGAAAGGGAAAGAAGCACTGCAGAGAAATACATATAAGAAGAACTTGGCTGTACATTTTGAGCCTGAGGCCTGAATTGCTTATTTTAGTATAAATTATTGAAATGAAGTTAAATTAGCTTTGCAAAGATAGTAAGGAATTGTATAGCTCTTTGTGCTTCTGCAGTGCTTCTTAGAATATCTGAGAACTCTTACTGATATCTTGGTTATTCAGCTCCATGATATTCCCTCAACAACTATCTATGTCATAAGTACTGCTCTCTTTCAATTACTGAGTATCATAACTCTACATTTGGGCTTCTATAAACTACTAAAATAGATAAAATGCATAACTTGCAATCTTTCCTTTAGCTTTTTCTTTCAACAGTTTCCTAACCTGCTTTATTGTCTATTATATAATATTTATATTAAGTCTTACTTTTTTTTTTTTTTTTTTTTTTTTTTTTTTTTTTTTTTTTTTTTACTCCAGTGGGCTTTCTGTCATAGAATGCTTGAATTTGGAAGAGAGCCTGAAGATCATCTAGTTCTACATTCTCTGCCATTGGCAAGGACACTTCCAATCCACTAAGTTTGAGTATTTTTGTAATGCATTTTTGAATTCTCACACTTAACATTTTCTGTAAATGTTGATTTCTGGTCTTCTAGGTCATGTTCTCATTGTTCTTAGTAACCATTCAGGTAAGACCCACATACCCACCAAAATTCATTTATGGCCTCTTGTTTTCAATCATACCATATACCTGGCTCTGAGCAAATCCCTTGTGCCAGCATGTGGATAATCAGAGCATGTGAGCTGGAATTGGGCATGAACCTTACAGGCATGGCTTTAGAAGTCGTGTTACAGGCATTCTTGACATGCCAGCATGGTATCTGACATTTGTATGGGTATCCCCATGCTTTTAGCACTGCCCACATTGTCTTCTGTCTGGCATGTCACAACTTCTTTTGTAGCCATTGGGCAATGTTATCTGCTGGAGAGTCTTCTAGCCACCTTACCCGAGCTAATGTGTTGACTTCATCGTTCCCTGGTGACTGCATGGGCTGGTGTCCAAATACATGGTAGCTATATACTGTTCTTTGCCTAACCACATTCTGGATAACCTACCATGTCACTGACGCAGATTGGTTGGACATGGATAGTCCAATCCTGAGTGACCCACTGTGCAATCCTAAGTGTAAGTCCTTGATAGACTACACAGCTATCTGTGCAGAGATACAGTGCACCATTACCTGGTTCATAATCACCCACACTCCTCTTTGTTCAGCCCAGTGGCTACTTTGTCTATCCTCACTGTTGGAGCAATAGTGTTCTCCTCAGGGGCATCACTATGGTACGTCACTGTGCCTAGTATCTTTTGTAGATCTTCTTTTAATGGTGAGAAGGACAAGTGATTTCACTGCCCCAGATAGATGACCCAACATGCCACAGTTTGGGCTTGGGCCACCCCTGTCATAGGAATATGTGATAGGCCTTTTGCCCATTCTTGAATAGGTAACGTTTTTAGTACTAACTACCTCTGCTGTTTTGTTATCGACTCTACTGCCTACAAGGCAGAGTAGATGGCTAATAACTATTTTTCAATCAAGCTATACCTTTCTTCTGCTCCGTGACAAAACTGAGACCAGAAAATGGGGTGTTGTCATGGTTTTGTGATTTTATTCCACTTCATAACATCATGTGGGGCACTGGGAGTTTAACTGTTAATGCTCAAGCTCCGGGTACCTGCCTGGAAGAGAAGAAGAACTACATTCCCCAGGGGACTTTGCGGTCACAGAGAGTCTCGAGATATAACTCCTGGCAAGGTCATCTGATGCTCTCTTCTTCGCCTGCTCTTCATCGGCTCTCCTCCCTTCTCCCTGCTGCTCAACCGGACTGCGCATCTCACCTCAGCATTGTGGTGAGGCCTATCCACCTTTCGGACATTTTCTCTCTCTCATTATATTTGATTTATTAGCTTCAATTTTAATTATATTGTATTATAGTGTGTTATCTTGCATTCTGATACTATATTTAGTAAATTAGTTTGTTTCTTCTCAGATCATTGCTGCTGTTTTTAATTATTTTGGGGTCCCCTTTTTCCGGAGGCACGGATCTGCAGATCCCTTCGCCCCGCTAGTCACGGAACCGGGCCGAACCAGCCCGTAAACCATTGACAGACGTGGATGGAACACTGCCACAAACCCCACCCAAACTCTTCCTGGATTACGTCTACATCTAATGTAGCAGATAGAGTGGGATCAAGTATACAAAGTGCCAGTGCTTGTTTGACAGCTTATTTGACTTTCTGGAAAGTGTCTTGCTCCATCTGTTTCCAGTCCCACAACTGGCCTTTCTTAATCTGTACAGAGGCCTCAGGATTTGTGGAAGGTGGAGCACAAATGTCCTCCAGTAGTCCAGGATGCCCAAAAAATTCTTGTATGTGTTTTGCTGCAGAATAAATCTCTCATCTGCACAGTGAATTTGACCAAGTCGGGACTCTCAGAAGTGTCCTCAGAGATGGCTTCCCTCATTCCTATCTCTCACATGTAATACTGGAGCTCTTCCATAGAATTCTGTCAGTGCTCAGTTGAGTTAGAGAGCTCTCACAGTTTCTTGTATCATCAGAATAGTTCTCCAAATAGTTCTGCTTTCTTGTGTTCAACATACATCTTATATACCATTCACATACAAGCAAGAAATTCTTGTCCTTCTAATCAGTTAATCAGCCTAGCTTCTGTGTCCAGGTAATTCCTTTTCCAGGAAAATGGATTTCCTCCTATTCAAACCATTTTGCTACACCTTTTAACAAAGACATCTCAGAATTTATTTTGTCTTTCATAGGTGTTCCTGCCTAGCTTGCCAAATGTAAAGATAGGTGATTGGACATACAGCTGCTTTAAACCACTTTCAGATCATTGAAGAAAGGTAGAGGTTGCAATCCAGTAATAAAGACGGAATTGCTTACCCCTTTCTAAGAATCTGGACTCACCAAAGACTCCAAAGGAAGAAATACTTCCCTAGTCGCTGTCAGCACTTAGATGAGGTTAGGGAGGGGCAGACTTTCAGGTCACAAAGGTGGATTGCTTCCACCTGTGCTCTCAGGGCTGACTACACCACTTTGCCAAGTACTCAATCACTGGTTCAGGCTGTGACCTAATGGTTCCCATACAGCCTGATTCTTCATTTTCCTTAGCCTTTTCTAGTTGTATAAAAGTACTTCTAATTTAGCAGACGTCCACAGTGGGAAGTACTTTTGCCATGAAATCCTGATTTATGTCTGTGTCAGAGAGACTAGAAGTCCCAAAACTTGATCTGACAGAGCAGAGATGTTATATACCCACTTCCCTGTTCTTGTGGTGATTCGTTTTCTGTCTGGATGGGGAAACGATGCTATCTATTATTGTGGATGCTGTTTGAAAAAGGAAGAGGCCCTGAAGTAAAACATTTTTTATAGCATTTAGGTTTCTTCTACTCATTCAGCATCAACTCACCCCAACGTATCTGTTGTCTTAGACTTCGCTTTTTGCACAGAATGTAATAATATCTTAAGTTTCTTGGTGTATTTCTTTTTTTGTATTGGGATAATTGTACACTATTTTGTCACTCTAATATGACTCACATCAGCAGTGTAACCAAAGATGTTATTATTCTGACACTGCTATAACATCTTTTAGACTCCTCAAATCTTCTTGAACACATTTTCCTTCCAGGCAACTTAAAACTTAAATATGTTTCTGGCCATGCTTTTTTTTTTTTTTTTTTTTTTTTTTTTTTTTTTCCTTCACATTAGTTGGTTTAGAGTATGAAGATCCATTAAAAAAAAAAAAAAAAAAAAAAAACAGAAAAAAAAAAAAAAACAAAAAACCACACAAACCAGAAACCAACATCAAAATGTTCTCGAGAGCTCATGTCTGATGGGACTTTATCTTAGTTCTTCTTCAGCTTCATCACAGGCCTTCTCAATTCACTTTTGTATTAACCACAGCATTCCCATTTGAGGTTCTCAGTTTGCACTACTACAAAATCTAGGATGTACAGCTGGCTAGGACATAGCAATGATAACAAAGGGAGCCAGAAGACCCAGGGATGGCTTTCTTTATTAGCTTCTTTCATTTCATTGGCTTTGTTCCCCGTTACTCCCCATGCTATTGACATGAAAATTTAAGCATGAATAATTTGTATAGAACAGAGTAATACTCAGTTACAGATGTAAGATATTGTATCAGAAACACTTCTATTCTGCTTTTCTCAAAAGCTGTTTACTTGTACTACTTCTATCATGGATGTATGCACTGAAGAAACAAAATATCATGGCCCCAGAAATATTTATTTTACTTAAAGGAAAAGTTTACTTAATCTAAGTTTACTTTACTTAAAGGAAAAGAACTTTTATTTACACAGGAAAAGAAAATCTAAGTAACCTCAGGATTAATACTACAAATCTAGGCTAGTGTTCTTCAGCTGAGTCACATCTTCTCAGAGAAATTGTGAAGAGCCACCAGAAGCACCATGAGAGACAAAGTTTTATTACAAATCTAAAGAGAAGAGTATTTGGTTCTCTTCTCTGTACACTATTAGTTTGCATTGGCCAATGTTCTCTGTCAACTCCTTGATAAGGTGAAACAAAGTTTTTAGCTTTGTCAGTAATCTAATTTCTTGTTTCTTTTGCAAAGTTACTGGGAAATACTGTATCAAGGTTTAGTCTCTTTCCTAGAAGAAATCTGTATCCTTTGTATTCTTTTTCACATAGAAATTCTTAGAGAAAATAGAACAATAGCAGTATGTCCTTTCCACTATGCTTAGCACTCTTTTTGTCTAGTGACTAATTTCTCCAAACAGCATAGATCCAAAAAGGAGGAGTGACCCTCTAAGTTATCCTGTGTGATACTGGAGTCAACTGAAAGGTGAATGTTGAGAGCTGCTCTGTGCCTCGCTTATGTCATGCATATAAACAAAATTCTCTACTCCAAATATTTGTTCATGAGGTCTGGACTCAGAACTCTATAAAGAAGTGAAATTGGAATTGTAGACAGGAGTTGCTGTGCTAACTTCAGCTCTTCACCAGTTTGGTGAACCTTATTCTTCTCTGTGCTACGAATAAAATTTCAGCCAAAATATTTGAAGTGACTTAGATTACTAAATAATTTGAAAACAGTTAGAATTGTCTTCATTTCAGGGACTAAAATAAAATACTGAAAAGAAAAGACTTAGTGTAGTTGCTGAATTTAAAAGGGAGAAACATTAAGACGCTTAATTTCAAAAGCTCCTCTATAAGAACAAAACACGTTGAGCAACTTTTCTCACCACATCCATGCACTGAGGACTTCCATACGGCGCTGCAGCAGGCCGCAGAGTTGGGCAGCCTGGGCAAATGGGGCTGGGCAGGCAACATGGCAGCCAAAGGGTCCACACCCCTACTTACAGAGGGCCCCTGGTTGCCGCTTCCACTGCAAGCCCAGGGCTCAGCCAGACCCTGACTTACAGGGCAGCCCTGGTCCCAAAAGGCCAAGGGGGGGCTCCTTCTTCCCCAGTCAGGGGCACCTTCACCTGCACCCCACTAATGGGGCAGTCACCCTATGCAGGCTGCCGGCGGAGCACAAAGGCTCCCACCCCCAGACCCTAGTTACAGGCGGGGCAATGACACCCAGGAACCACAGAGCTCGGTTTCCCCCTTGCCAGCAGGAGCAACTCTCAGCGGCTAGGCAGCGGGGTAGCATGGCCAAAAGCGGAGGTCAGGATCCCAGCCCCATGTCTCCCAGCACCATGCCTCTGAAAGGCTGGGCGTACTCGCCTGAGTATAGGGGATCTCACAGAACTCATCTCCCTAAGCGCAGGGGGCACACACATCCCTGATTACAGGATGGAACCCCATACCACGTCAAAAAGCCCCACGGAGCACGCAGCTCCACCAATGCCCACCCAGCCACAGCACAGTCATCACCCACCCAGCCACAGCACAGTCACCACCACCATGTCTTCAGGAGCCCAAGGAACAACCTCTCCCCACACAGCACACAAGTAGCACCTCAACCTGCACCCTCTGTCAGGCCAGGGAGGGGCCACTCCCACCAGCTGGCTGCACCAGCACATCCTCCCCAAACCTGATTACAGGGGGGGGGACCGCTCTGGAGACAGAGGGCTCCACAGTTCGTGACACATGCCCCAAGTACAGTCACTTCGCCAGCAGGATAGGGGGACACACAGGCTCAGACCCAAGCCCTGGATACAGGGCAGCTGTGGCCACACTACTACCACACAGCTCTGCTCCATCCTAGTAAAAAAGGGGCAAGACAAGAGGACACTCACACCACCCACGGGGCTAAGAAGAAACATCCTCTTTGCTGCATCCACTGAGTCCCCCGTTCACCAGAGGGAAGCCACGGCTAAGCTGCAGTCATAGTCATGGAGGCCTAAAGGGAGAGTTCAATCACACAGTCACACATGCAAACAAGGAAAGGAAGGAGAAAACAGGCACACAGAGATGGCTTTCCAGAAGGGAAGGAGAAGGCAGTGCAGCCAAGACCTATGGGAAAAAATCCCTGTACCCACAGGCAGCAGACAAGAGCCTCTGACCCACTCTGGGGCTGCACAGAGGCCACAGACCTCAACACACCAAGAGGATTCTCAGGCTGCCAAAGGCCAAGTGGTGTGACACGCATCCTGAGTACTGGGCCAACACACGGGCAGACCACCAGCAGGCATCAACGCTGAGCAGCCAGAAGAACAGTGACAGGGAAACAGCACTACCCTGCTTATAGGTGCCCGTGGGATCCAGTGAGCTCCTTTTCCCACTCGGGTGTGGAGAAGGCGGCTCTCGCCCTCTTTACAGGGGCCCACCTTCCCCTGGCAGCCAAAGGAGCAACAAGGCAAAAGGCCAACAACAGCAAAGACCCGAGCCCTGCTTACAGGGAGGTCACCCAGCACAAAGCCAGCCTGGTCACCTAAAATGCTTGGCAACGCTCTACTGTGATGTGACTATGCCCTTGGTGACAGGGAGATGCTTTTGCCCAGGCCACCTCTCCCTTAGCCCAGCTGCAGTCTCCTGCTTCCTCTTCTTGCTCCCTCTTCCTGCGCCCTCCTGCCTTCCAGTTCCACATGCAGCTTCATCCGCTGTCTTCCGCAGGGCCTCCTGAAAAGGAAGGCAGGCACCATCAGGCCCGAGAAGCACCAACACTCCCACTCAAAAGAAAGGAGAAACCCAACACCCCCATGGAGCTGGCACATGAGCGCCCAGCCAAGGAAGACCTCACATCTCCCAGCCCCAACTCGTCCCAGCAAAAGAACAGTCCCCCACTGCAGTTCAGTTTTATTCTTTATTGTGACTGCCAATGCGTCAGTGCTTTATCGTCAGTTGAGGACCGCCTGCATACGAGGGAGTTCTGTTGCCCAGAATGTTTCTCTCTTCACTCCTTCATGCTCCTCTCCTTTCTCATTTGTTACCCAGCCTTCTGAAGTTTCATCTGTTTCTCTACCATTATTTGTTGGTATCTTATCAAATTACCAGATTGTCAGCTCCCAGCACATAGTGCCATGCTTTCTTTTGAGTTATTAACTAGGTTTTTATATGAAGGGTCAGTTTTACTCTTTGTTTTCTGTTTATTTTATTTACCAAGCTTTTTCCACTGCTTTTTCTTTACCACTACAGCACTACTCCATCGCATCCCCCCCTTCACCATCAGTTTTTCTTTCAGCATTGCCAATATGTTTTTTTCCTCTTTCCCAAAGCGATTTCTACTTCTGATACTCAATTCTCTATGGGTCATCCGTCCAGTTGGTTCAGATTTTCCTCTGAGTTCCTTCTGAACTCAGAATATATAACAGTGTAGCAGTAAAGGAAGACAACTTATGCTTTTGTTTCTTTTGAATGAGAGAAAAGGAGACGGGACTTAGATTGGTTATAAGGTGGTCATTACTTACTGTTAATTTAGAAATTTAAAGAAGCCTGTAGAAGAGCTGGGAAAGAACAAAATGGATTGCAATTAATAAACAGGTTATTTAAATGCTGCTGATTTGTCTGGTCTTGAGGAGCTCAAAACCTTCTCAAATATTTTTTGATGTATGATAAGGTCTTGTTATTTTAGATGGACTCTCTGGGAACTCAATACAGGGGCACGTTTGTGAGAATCATCCGGATGGAATTTTCCTACTTCTCATATTTATTTTGTGGCTACATTCACGTATGAGTTGAAGCAAGCAATGAGTTAGAGCAGCAAGATTGACTTCTACAGCAGGAAAACTTCGTTGTGTGCTTGCTTAACTTTTCAGCATTTATTGTGATGTTACACCTCGTGATGCTAAATAATGCACGGCATTACCTGAACTATGACGAAACACCAGCTGTGATTTCAGTAGTTTAGGCTTAACTATAGCTTTTCTGCTATTTCATACAAAATATGGAGGTGACAGAAACGTTTTTGTAGCTAAAATATGTGATTTGCGGTTTGCTGATATCTATCTTACTTCTGACTGTTCTTCTAAAGTGGTCTTATTAAGAAACTTAATCTCTGATTTTTTCATCTCTTGCAGCTATGTTTCCTTCTGTCCTTAGTGTGATATAATTTTTTTAACTAAAGTTTCTGAAGGAAAGGCATCCTACTTCCACCAAAACACTTCAACTGGATTTTTTAAGGAAGCAGTACAATAGGAAGTTTAAGCTTAATTACTGAAAATGTCAAGAGGAAAGACGAAGAGTAAATATTTTAAATAAAAGATGTAAAATGTGATTGTTTCTGAGTTCTCAGGCTTTTAAGCCCTTCCCTAGAGAAGAACAGAAACCACCTAATTCCATACTTCATTACTAATCATCTGGTTATTTAGAGTGTTTAGAAAACTCATATACATTTATCTTCTTCCATTGCTAATTATTCTTTGAGGAAAAAATGAATAGCTGTGCTTTTCACAAATGAAATTTGTGAATTTTTTACTTACTTTTTACTTCTTACTATAGGAATTGGATACTGGAATAATGAGATCAAGCTGAAAATCATCTTGTTCAAGTGGAGCCTTGTATTCTACAGCTAGAAATAGATTCCATTTATAATATTAGCATATTATAAATGTGTGTTATTGTTATTATCATTGTTACAAGTTGTTACTCAGTGAACAGCCAGACTGAGAGTTTTTAGCCACTCAAGTTTTCATCATGCTTAGAAGAGCCAAAGACAAACCTTCAGATGTACACGGCTTCTATCCTGACACACAAATGCAGGGTCACTGGCAGTCACATTTTTAGGAAGTGCTGGGAAGTGCTAATTGATTGCAGCCAGCAGTCCAAGCTCTGCAAACAGGAAAATGAGAACAAGCTGTCATTCCAAGCTTCAAATGTTTATGCTGTTAGAAAAATGGTTGAAGCAGCTCTCTTTCTTCCAGGGTTTGTAGGTGTATATTTACATCTGCAGCTCGTAATTGCAGTCTGCTCCACTGTACATCTCCTCTCTACTGAAATGAGCTGCCACAGAAAACAAGTGAAACAAAAAACGTGAGTAATCTACTGGACATTAAATGGGATTTTCACCTACAACTCAGCTGTATAAACATGGTATAGTGCTGATTTATAGATGGAAGATTTGTGGAAATAAAGGTATTTTCAAAAGTGAGTTTTACACTCTCAGCAGCAGAGTTCACTCAAGTGAGTACTGTGATGAAAGAGAGATAAATATTTAAAGGAGTTTAAAATATTATTGGTTACAATACAGAAATGATAAATGTTAAATTAAAACTGAATTCTGTTCATTCATTACTAGTAACAGCTCAATTTCTCCAGTATAATGGAGTACAAAGTAGCTGCATCTGCTAGTTACTACTGTTTACACCATTCAGGGAACAGCTAACAACCTCTGATTATAGGCACCAGCTTATCTCCTGTGTGATGGGGGAAAATGAACTAAGTTGTTCCCAATAATTACATCTGATTTCCCCTCCCTTAATGCCTAGGAGAGGGGTTTCTGCCAGCAGTCCAAGGTAGTAGCTTTTCCTCTTTGTGGGGATGGGGATATAGCACAAAGGCAATGAAAACCAAAAAAGATCAGGCTTGCAGGGAGTTTGAGAAAAGCTGACTTACTATCATCAGATTCCTCTAGGGGACGAGTCAGGTCACCTGTGTTTCAGAGCCTGCTCTCAGTTTCAGTTGCTTTTCAGAGAACCCATTTTCCCTCGACAGGGAGAATTCTGGGAGATTTTCTTTCCTGGCTTAAAGAATCACAGAATCACCAAGGTTGTAAAAGACTTTCAAGATCATCCAGTCCAACCATCCACCTATCACCAGTAGTACTCACTAAGCCATGACACAAAATCCAAAGAAAGCCTTTTCAATTACTCCCATCACACCACCAGCAATGGGTTAACTATTTTGACACTTTTTCTTTTCTTTCTTTAAGTGTCTTGATGAAAATTTTCTTCTGAAAGCAGGAGTTTGATCTTTAAAAATGGGAGTTTGATTGTTTCCCAAGCAGAGGCAGCTTTAAAAGTGCAATACAGAAACAGATAGTTTAGTAGGCTGAAAAGAAAATCTGCTTCTTCAGCAAACCACATTGCACTGTCAGGGGTGAGGTGATGCAGAGATCACTGTACTACTACTACTACAAGAGTTTTTCAAAGTAATCATGGAGAAGCATCTTCCGCTGGTGGCTTGTTAATCAAATACTTGATACTCTGTTACTGTTCCCTTGTGTTCTGTATTGCATGTTACACATGAAGTGCTGTAGTAGATTTTTGTGCTCATTTCATAAGTGAGTGGCAATTGGGTTAGATCAACAGTTACACTGATATTTGTGTTGGAAAGCACATAGACCTAGAGATTCAATGGCACCTGGGCTCCTGAAAGTGTAGAGAGTGGGTACTGAGATCTTTAAAAGTCTCCCTACAGATACAGATGTATCTTTCAAAAGGCAGCAAGTAGTAGCCAGTTATGTTAAGAAAAAGCATTATTTCTCTCTTTATCTTGCTAGATAGCAATCCTTCAGAAAATTTTGTTGTGTCACTGCAGTCAAAATACTGAGGATATAATTTTGTACTTTTCTTGCTGTTGGTATGTAATTTGATGCTGGGGGAGCCTTGGGGGAGAAGGAAAATGTATTTCTTTCACTAAGGTATGTGAAAGCTTGAAAGGGAAGAACTTTTTTATGTGGGCAAATAATGTTTGCAACTGTTTCACTGAAGATCTCTGATTCAAAGCAGTTAAATATTTTATTTAAATAGTATACCATCTTACTGAACTGTTAAAACAGCATGGATGAGAAATTCATTTTTTAGTAAATTTGAAGGCTGCCTGTGTTTCAAAAAAGAATGCTTACTAATAGCAGAACATCAAATATCTCAAATCAAAATAATTGCAAGGGAAAGACATATTTTTCAAATGCACTATTACTCATAAAACTATTGTTACTTGTCTATCCTCGAGCAAGTCTGAGGTCATTGCAAGAAATCTGACTTGAATCTGATGAAAAACTGTTATTTTCATTGGGACTGCAACTTGCTTCAGTGTGAATGAAGTAAGTTCTAAAGCCCTCTAAAACTGAGGGCTCAGAAAGACAGTGTATAATAAATGATGGTTATCACCAATCACTTCATCTTTATTTTCCATGTGCCTTAATAGGGCCTTCAGGAGGATCTGTTCCTTGATCTTGCCAGGCAGAGGGACTGACTGTCCTGTAGTTCTCCCTATATTCTTTTTTTCCCTTCTTGAAAATGACACAATACCTCCATTTGAAGGGAAGAGAACAGCAGAAATATTAATTAGTAGGCTGAATATCAATCAGATTAACTGAAATTGTGATGATAGTTTGGGAAAGTAGCCAGCGGAGAAAGATCTTAGCTTCTCTATAGGAAGAAATATATCTGCCATTTGTTAACAGTACTCACTGTTTGGATGTGATTATAATCTCCCAGTTACTATTTGACAATTATGTCACAGTTGCATCTCAGATAGTCTTGAGTTACTGGTATTTGGCTAAGGAAATATGACCTTACTTTACAGATGCAGACATTAGCAGTAGTGTCCAAGTCTTACTTCCTTTAAGATTAAAATATTTCTAAACATTTAACATTTATAGAGAGGCTAGTGGGGATTGTGGCAGTTTTCATTTGGGAGAGAAATTTGATGGGATCTTGGTCCCTTTCAGATCTGTACAAGCTTCCTGTGACTATGAATAACCCAGCTTTTTTTTTTTTTTTTTTTTTTTTTTTCCCTCCCCCCTATATAGCTGCAGTTGGTATCACTTTGTAGCATTGACTGAGATTATATCAATATTCAGGAATATGGTTTGATATTGCCCAAATTTGGTCTAGTCTTGGTGAAAAAGTCTTTTGGATACTCTTGAGTACACTGCAAGGGCAGTAAAGAAGATGGCATTTTTGGGAAAAAAGATAACTTTGTGGATTACTTATTCTAGGTCTGAATGAAGTAGTTAATTATTTCACTTCATTGTGAACAAGACCCATCTACAGATGAGAATTGAAAACTTTCTTCTACCCTCAAGCCTTGGTCTCAGATTCCTGGCAAAACATTCTTTGTTTATCTGGAAGATATGAACTTCTATTGGCACAGGTATTCTGTTTAATATTATTATGCAGACCTTACAGAAGTCCAGAAAGTGTAAGCACTTCCTGGCATTTAGAAGCTGCATGAGTGATCTATACATTTATAGGAAGGATGAAACTGGAATATATGTCATAGGACATCCCTGGGTTGAGAGCCAAGAATTGTGCCAGCAGAACAATAAAGCATCATGGTAGCTGTTGATACTGAGCAGTTACTTTAGAGGAAGGTTATAATTTGCTTTAGAATGCAGTGGAAAGAAGCAAAAGAAAGCCTTATTACTTTGTCTTTCACTCCCACCAAAGGAAAGAATTTCAGGAATGTCAGGTTAGCTGTTCCCTCTTCCCTTATTCTCTCCTAATCTTATTCACGTTGCAATTGATAATGAAGTGAGAAAAAAAAAAAAAAAAAATGAAGGTGATGAATAAAAGGGATTCTGGACAGTGGTTGCTTAGGACAATTGTGCCTTACCTCTCTAATGGCATCATAGTAGAGCTCTAGAAGAGCATGGGGTTTTATAAGCTCTGGAAACACCAGCACTAGACTGTTGGGGGCTTTGTTTGCTTATATTCAAATGACATTTCTTAGGACGACAGATATAATAAGAAACCTCAAATTTAAGCAGCTGGTAATGTGAAAAGTTTGGCAACATCATCTGAATTGTACATGAAGCATCGCCTCTGGTTAACAGAAGTAAAATGTTAATTTAGTCTTTGATAGAACATATTAGTATGATAACTCACAAAACAGTTTTGGTATGCTAATTCGGGAATAAAAATGTGTTCTCATTAATGCCTGAATCAATATGAAAACTACCGGATGCCTGAAATGACAAAGCTGATCAAAGCTGCCAAAACTGTGTGGCAAACACACGAACAGTAATAGAGGCTATTTCTTTTTCTTCCTGTCAGAAACAGTGTGAAATTTGACTTTAAGTGGAACACATTTAAATACGTAAATCTGAAGGATTAAACCTGTGTTCTGTTTTTACTTTAACACAAATATTATTGAGGTTCCCTGGCACAGATTTCATAGCTAATGCTTCTAATCTGTCACGAGTGTTATGCTTCTCTGAACTGACAGTAAGGATTTTCTTTAGAACTTTGCTAGCTATAATTTCAAAAACTATTGCTGTGTTTTTTTGTTTGGTAAATTAAATTACTAGAGCAAAACATTATTGGCCCTTTAGGGTATGGATGACTCACTGCACTTGTAAGACGCAGAAAGACCCATTGTCTGAAATGTAACGTGGCAACAATGTGTTGGATATCCCATTCTGGATTTTTTTGTTTGTTTGTTTGTTTTCAATACTTAAACTCTCTCTGACCTAATACTGCATTAAGTACTTGGTGATTTACAAAATGCATAAAAGAAAACAGTGTCTACCTTGAGCAACTTGGTGTCTGATAGCACCAATTAGAGGGAGAAGAGGGAGGCACAGTATAAAGACTGTTTGAGGTACAATTCAAAGCACTGTAATATGATGAAAGACTCTAGATTTATTTTCTAAATATTAGCAACCAAGGTGAGTTTATTTCAATATTTCTAAGACTGTAGACTTTTTACATTGTCCAACATTAAGCCTTCCAGCATGCCTAAGGTATGCATTAAATTATACTTTATTATAGATAGACATGCTTATGACCTGGAAACTTAAAAAAAAAAAAAACAAACGCTTTGAAACAGCACTTGAACACATTTGTTTCAGTTGTCTGTGGATCTAGGCTAAGTGATCATGGCTGTGTACATGTTCTTCTGAATTGACTCATGGGGTATTGTTGCAGGTGGCATAATGATGACTGTGATAATATAAAATCTCTCCCATTCAGGAGTTCCAAAAATCCGTCACAGTGCATCCTTACCATGTTATGATCATTCTTTGTAATTTACCTGATGTATGCATGATATATCTTATTAAAGATATGCTAGCACATTTACATGCAATTAATTCTATACAGTATAATTGCAGTATAGAATATAAAAATGTAACAGTATAAAGTACAGTAATATAATTACACAGTAGCTTATCCAAGCCTCGAGTCAGTAGAAATTCTTGATTCAATTTCAATGATGAGTGGGAAGTAAATGAGAATATTTCTATATTGGCATGGTGTGGTGCTCTCAGGAGGGAGGACCAACAATTGCAACATGTGTCATCCCTCCCGTGCTCCAAAGGAGGGCTTTCTGGCTTAATGAGTGTTCAGGGAGTCTATACAAATGAAAATAATCACTGTGCAGCTCAGAAGATTCTTACTGTGCTGAGATTAGGCACTCTGTGGGGGGAGAGATTCAGATGTTCTTAGCTAGAAGCTGAGACTGAGAGTGCCCAACCCGTGGTCTTGTGAGTGATAGATTTACTGAAAGAAAGAGAGAAAGAAGAGAATAGAGGTTGTGCTGTAATTATGCTCCAAACTAAGATGTTTCAAAGAGGTGCAGTGGAAGGAGGTTGACAGTTTTTGAAAAATTTCCCCAGTTAAGCAATTTAATAATTTCACTCAAATAAAAAATACTGCTCATTCATAATGTTATTCACCTTACTTATAAACAGTGAAAGCAAAGACTCAGCAGTAGGATGATTTGAAGCAGTCACTCCTATTCCTGAAGGAATTACTGGGACCTCTGACATGATGGAAATGGAAGGAATATCAACAGCCTTTCACATGGTGAACTCCTTCTTCTGAGACCAGACGAAGAAAGAGACAGTCAGGTTTTGTACTGTATATGAGTACCATTTTTTATTTTATATACCATTTATGTACCATTTCTTCATTTTATATATGGTTTGTACAGATCTGGAAAAGGAAGGACATGAGGAGGAATAGAAGAAATGAAGATGTATGCAGAAAAATGAGAAGTTTGGCTCTGGGAAGATAAAAGAAATGAGAGAGAAGAGGGAAAAAATCAGGGAATAGAGCTTGAAATGATGCACATTGTAGAGGGAATGAAAATAAGAAAACAAAATGAAAAAAGTAGGAGGAAAGGAAATGAACCATATATGTCACTTGCCTAGACCCAGGAGAGGGACCAATTGTATATTAGAATAGTATGAGAAATGATGAAATAGAAAGAAATGAAGATAACTAAAGAATAGAGAGTTTACCTAGAAACTGCAGAACTTCTTTTGAGGAGCAATCTGTGAAATCTAGATGTGCATAAAAAAAAACCATGCAGCCAAACAAAACAACAAAGAAAAAACACACTTCCTTTTCTTTTAAAGATATGACCCCTACAATAAAAAATCTAAATATTCCAAACTGATAAACTAATACTGTAATTCTTGTTGGCATGTCTTTAATGCTCATAAAAAACAAACAAGTGAAAACATGTTGGTTATCTTTTCCAACCTGAGAAACTCTATGATTCTATTCTGTGTTACTAGTACTTTTGATCTTAAAAAATATAGATATATATCTTTTTTTTTTTTAAAAAATGTAGTAATTACATGAGCAACTGTTGTGCAAAAAATTCTCCTGGCTTGATTGACTTAGCAATGATTTGGGGAACCTACTCTCGGGTTTCAGATGTAGACTGTTTTCAATTCTGTTTTTTATTTAATCTCTTTCCTAAATTGTCAATGTGGATTCCACTTAATGAAAGTTATGGTGGCATCAGAACTCCTTCCTCTTCATTCTTGCTTCCATTTCATTTTACATATCATTTTCCACAGTGTACTATATTGCTCAGTTAATAAACACCAGTTCAGTAAGTCTTCCTTCTGTAGTTAGAGAGGATCACTCAGCCCATTTTACAAGCCACAAATTAACAAAACACTGGTGATATCTCTGTTTAGATCTGAGTTTGGAATAGCTCTCACTAGGACTGTGCTGTCTTCCAGGGCATCCCTGGAATGAGACCGTAAGAACAGTAGTGAGGATAAGAGGATGTTAAACATAGATTCTGCTCCAGAAGAGAATGTCTCATGGGGCTGATTTAGGATGTGAGCAGAATGAGGTCTCCCTTTACACTCAGGACCAGTAATTTCTCTGTAGGACTCTGAGTGAAATAGATTCTTGCATCCTTTCCTTCTTCACATTCCAGACTAACAATTATGGCATGGTGGAGCCGGGGCTGACCCCAGTGCAGGTCATGCCCTCACAGACAGGGACTGTCCCAGTGAATTTAACTATAATAGGAAGACAGAGAGGTGATACAAGAGAACAAGCATGGCATCACCAAATCCTACTTGACCAACTTAGTGGCCTTCTATAATTTTGTAGCTGCATCAATGGACAAAAGAAGAACCACTGATGTCATCTATCTGGACTTCTGTAAGGCCTTTGACACGGTACCCTACATCATCTTTTTCTCTAAATTGGAAAGATATGGGTTTGATGGAAGGACTGTTCTATGGATGAAGAATTGGCTGCAGGATCAAGTCCAGGGAGTGGTGGTCAGTGGCTAAATATTTGGATGGAGATCAGTAAGGAATGGTGTCCCACAGGGGTCAGTGCTGGGATTGATACTCTTCAATATCTTCATTAATGGCATTGACAGTGAGGTTGAGTGTACCCTCAGCAAGTTTGCTGATGACACCAAGCTGCGGGATGTGGTTGACACACCGGAGGGAAAGGATGCCATCCAGAGGGACTGAGGCAGGCTTGAGTAGAGGGCCCAGGTGAATCTCATAAGGTTCAACAAATCTAAATACAAGATCTTGCATCTTGGCTGAGGCAACTTCCACTACAATTATAAGCTGGGGAATGAAAGGATTGAGTGCAGCCCTGCTGAAAAAGACCTGGGGGTACAACTAGTGGATGGGAAGCTAGACATGAGCCAGAAATGTGCCCCCTGCAGCTGAGAAAGCCAGCTGTATCTTGGGCTGCATCAAAAGAAGCATGACCAGCAGGTTGAGGGAAGTGATCCTGTTCCCCTACTCTGTGTTGGTGAAGCCTCATCTGGAGTACCATGTCTAGATGTGGTGTCCTCAGTACAGGAGAGGCATAGACCTGTTGATCTGCGTCCAGAAGAGATCCACAAAAATGCTCCAAGGGATGGAACACCTCTCCTATGAGGACAGGCTGGAGGAGCTGGAGCAGTTCAACCTGGAGAAGAGAAGGCTCCAAAGTGACCTGATAGTGGTCTTTCAGTATCTAAAGGGGAGGTACAGGAAAGAAGGGAACAGACTCTTTAGCAGGGTCTGTGGTGATAGAACAGAGAGAAACAGCTTCAAGCTTAAAGAGAGTAGATTTAGGTTAGATATAAGGAAAAAGTATCTTATTTGAGTGTGATGAGACACTGGAACAGGTTGCATGGAGATGTGGCTGATGACCCATCCTTGGAGACTTTCAAGGCAAAGCTGGATCAGGCCCTGGGAAACCTGGTCTGGCTGTGCATGTCCCTGTTCATTACAGAGGAGTTGGACTAGATGACCTTTAAAGGTCTCTTTCAACCTTAAGGATTTTATGACATGGGATCTGTAACCATTAGAAGCCTTTGACATTGACAGTGATGAACCAAGGCTGGGGTCCATCCAGGATCTCCCATCAGGAACTGAAGAATCTCAACTCATGAGTTCTATTTCTTTTCTTCATTATTCTGAGAGCGAGTAAAAGGCTATATGTTTTTTAGCTATCTACAAGGTTAAACCACAACAGCATCATTTATCTGTCCATCTAGATTCTTAAATGCAGAAGACCGTGTGAAAAGACAGAAAAACATTTCTTTCTTTTGTCTATGTTGTTTACTAGAATTGTGGTTAATGAAAATGATTTTCTATTTTTTGTTTTGTTTTATTCACTTTTTTTTTTTTTATTTTTAAAATTGGCTTATAGCCAAGAATGTGTTCATTAACTGAAAAATAGATGGATATAAACAGATTAAGGCTGATTCAGGTCATCTGTGCTAAATAATTTTAATAAAATTCAAGAAAACTCGCAGTTTCTTTTGGACATATATGAATTTTAGCCAGTGTAGCAGACTCTCATTACTATTGCTTTTTAGGGTGGCTGCTTGAAATTAGCAGATATGCCAAATTGCAAAACCAGAAACATCACCCACAAACAGCCGCTGAATGTACTTTTCTACCTCCTGAAATTATTTGTTCACTTTAAGTTACTGATCTAAGAGCTGAATAGTCCTACCAAACAACATGCTCACGGGAAAATACATTAAATTAATGGGTACTTGACAACAGTATGCAAAGTTTCAATATGTCTGGGTCATTTTTAGTTGTATACATTTTGTGACTAAAGTATTAATTTCTAGTGACCAGTTCCAGCTATTTCCTTAATGTAGATACGTCCAAGTAATTTAAGTTCAAACAGTCTGAACTGATGAATTGGTCTATTTAAAGCAGACCAATATAATGGAAATTTTAACTGTTCCTATAATTTGCAATGTATTTCTCCTGGCAGCTAAACATGTTACCTCTTCTCAGAATTAATTGTGTCTGGATAGTAAGGAATTACTGTGCTCTTCTTCTTGATAGGTTTCTACTAGTCTTCAGGGCTGTATCTTTCACTTCCATGGAATGTACTAGCTTCATACCATTTGAGTCCTCATTTTATTTCAGACATTTCCTATGGCATAAAGAATAAATAAAGACAATCACATTCCAGTTATTGCAATATATGATGTTCAAATAACTGTTTAAACATCATACACTTGGGGGGTTCTTGTTCTTCAGCACTAGTGTTCAGCCTCTTTGATCATACCGGTTCATGTAAGGAGGAGGCAGTGCATTCCACCCTACCTTTGCAAATATTGTTATGGCACTCAGAAGCTAGATGCTGCTTCTGGTGACAGTTGTTTTATTGGACTTAGAAGAACAGCCATATCTTTATGATCACTAAATCTCATATGAAAATTTATTTATTATTTTACTCAGATCTTTCTCAAAGTGTGATGTTCCACCTTTCTCATGGGACTTTTCTAGGCTCTAATTCCATTTCTAGTAGTAAGGCAGAAAAATCTATCTTTGGGGAGCATATTTTGTGAGACTTCTTCCTGAAGTCTGCAGAGAGGTATAAATCTTGCACTTGTCATAACTAGAAATCTGTCTTAAGTTTTATAATACATTTTCTGTATTGCTAATGCCTCTTCTACAAGTCAGGACTTTTCTTCCCATGATCCCTTTCAGTGGCTGAGTCTATCATCAGTTTCTGACTTGTGTGAAAAATGAAGGTAAAAGAAAGTCTGAAAAGAGAGGAAGAAGGAGTTAAAGATATTATAAACTGGCTCTAACTTTTATAATCAAATGAAGGTAAAAGACATTAGAAATATCCAAGTGCATAAGGCTGTGGATACTCACCCCTGTTTTATTTCTATGCAGGAAAAACATTAGGCTATCATATGCTTATTCTTGTGGGGGTGGGAATCTCTGTAGAGGTAGTGGTGATACATTGAGACCTGTGAAAACATTATTGCATGTTAAAAAGCGTATCTGTTCCTCACAAGGAAGCATTCTGAGTAGTGAGAGTCCTACAGGTGAACCAGAGCAGCCACTCAGCATAGCAACAGAAAGGTACAGATTTTAGACTTCTGTGGAAAAAATCTGCTCATACTTTATTGGAGAGGATCTGTTTAACTTTTTCTTGTGGTACTCATGTAATTCTGCTCTCTTCAAATCCTAGAAAGATAAAATTGAAGTGTATTCATCTTTTAATGTTGCCCATTTAATATATTTTTAAAATGTTCATCAGTAAATGGATTGCCTTCAAAAAGTCCTACTAATGTTATTTATCTGCAACTTTTTATTTCCCTTACACTGTAAATGTGTGATGCCAATAGTCTCGACTGAGCTTCTATTGAGCTTCATCAATGTGAGATGGAAAAAAGCAATGACACAAGACTACTCTAAGACTAGAAATAATCATATCAGCATTATTACATTTGCATCAACAGGTAGGGCACAAATAATGAAGAGTTTGTTCTCCTGAACATTTGTTAAAATGGCTTATTTTTATTGGTGGAGTCCTTAATATACTCTGCTGGTGCAAATTTTCTTTTTCTTTTTTTCCTCTGTGCCCTCTCCATAAAACCTCACAGGAAAGAGGAACTATATAACAAGATCCCCAGTGGACTAAGTTGACTTCGTAATAACTGAGTGAACAGAAGTTACTCAATGCATGTTGCAAAATCTCTCCTTTCTGCCCTAAAGCAGCTGAAATACTAATGCAGACAAGTTTTCAACTGCAGATGTATTTTATAGTAAGCAACCACTGTTCTGTTAGCAAATTAAGATAATTCTTGTGGAGTGGCTGGTGAAAATCTTCAGTGTGGTCTTACTGGAAAGCAGACCATCAGTATAAGAAAGAAAAATAGCTAATGTGAACCAGGGACAAAAAGTCTCTTGCAGCTCTTAACTTAGAGTGAAGTGACACAGAATACTGACTTGCAGTCAAAGTTGTAACCTGATCATCCAGAATTTCTTCACAGTATTTCACCTCATGGTTAAAAACTTCTATAACTTTTGCTTTTTCATGAAAAAAAGAAAATGAATCATGTCTATTGGTAAGAAAGATTTAAATGGCTGATGCTGTGCAGCAACATACTGTTTTCTGTTTCTAGTTGCTTAAACTTCATTTCAAGCATCTTCTCCCTGGCATTCAATCAGTTCCAAACACTGATTAGTGTTTGTCAAAGCACAAAGGGAGGGATTAAAGTAAACAGTTTTAAATAAGTGAAATAGTGAAAACTACGAATAAACAAATATGCATAAAACTGGAGCATCAAGACATTACTCAGGATGGGGGAGAGGAAAAAACAGAAGTTCTGTTTTTCTCTGTAGTTGTATATTTATTGTACATATATTTCTTAAGAAGAGTTATCCCCTTCAGTTTATTTTTCATAATTTAGTCCTATTCCATACCAGTAGAAGTTTCACTGATGTAGTGTGATGCCATGAAAATGTGCTTTCTGTTTTGAAAAATTGCTATTTTTCCTGACTACTCAAAAATGAACAAAATAACTGTGTGATCATAATTTTATTCTCTCCTCTTTCTTTGAAGCAGTAGCTTATTTGAGATTAATTCAAGATGAAAGAAGAATTACCCCACAGTTCTGAGTGTTGACATGGGACTTCTCTGAAGTGACTATGAAGTTTGTGATTGAATTAATGGAATGATCTTATCTGCATCCTCAATATATTCTTTCAGTCTAGTATCTTCCTTTTAAATTTTTTTATTTTTCTCTTTATTTCCCAGAAAATGAAGGCCAGAGAAATTCTGTCTTTTTTATTTCAAAGGGATAGGACAAGTGCAATTTATTTTGGAGAACTGGTGTAGAACCATTCTTAGAATTTTTATTGGCATAGGAACGTCTTAATATTTTTCCTTTGAATACATCTTTCGTATGTTTTTGGTGGCGATTAGTAGTGTTGTAACCCTACTGAATATCCCCAATGAACTTTGCTCAACATGATTTATTTTGTGTAGTTTCTATACTAAGCTGTTCGTATTTCAGAGATGATCGGAAAACAAAACAATTATACAGTTTTGAGCCCCTAGGGGATTTAAGCATTGTATTCTCTTTCTTAAAACATGTTTTGCTGCACTGGAGTTCAGCAAGAACAGTCTTTCCATGAGCCAGAATTAAATAGCTTGTGCTACTGGAATTGATGATTCCAGCTCATACACAGTATTGGGTAGAATAGCTTTTCAACAGTATTTTTGTAGTGAAGCACACTCATTTTAGAAACTTATCCTGACGTTTTAAGATACAGGATGCAGAAGGACACAATCAACTAAGATTCCTGTTTCTTCTACAAAGAACTAGCATTTCACTTTCTTTTGTGTGCAACATGTTGTCTTTTGTTGTCATTGTTTATTTTTTTTTTCCTTTTTGTTTTGAATGTAGAAACAGTAAAGATACAGGCGAGATGTAAATGCAGAACTGGCTCTTTTCAAACCTCTTAGGGAGAACAAATGTGTTAAATGTTATGTCCTGGAATAGATTGTGGTCTTAGCCTTGTTCCAACTACAGTCGTATTTGGTTTAGGACCAGAGATCACTCACTATGCATTTATGAACAGATTAGAAAATATTTATTTGTGATATATATATATATATATATATATATATAAAAGTAAGTTAGCAAAAGAGACCACTGTGTTAGCTGAAATGTTCTCTTTGCTTTGGAACTGAACTCAATCAAGTTGCATTGGGCTTTTTTGTTTTTGTTGTTGTTGTTGTTGATCCAACTGCACAATTCCATTACAGTAAGTTTTCCTGTCTGTGTGAGACTGCTACACCAAACTAGATCATAAGCATTACTAAATTCAAATATATTGCATCATCTATTCCCCTGTGTTTTCTAGGAAATTTTCCTTTTAAGAGTAACGAAAAATGTGATTAAAACCTCTTTTTGACTAACAAATGTTAGATGTTCATTGTTACTTAATTATATTTGAGTTGCTTACAAACTGATTACTTAAAGATGTATCACCATTAGGTGAATATTTTTCCAGACATCAGTGCTACATGTACTATTGACTCTGCACCTCCTTTAATCTTCTCTCTTTCCCTTCCTATCCCAACTAATGGGTACAAGTTACTTCCTATTTAATTAATTAATTAATTAATTAATTATATTTTTTTCCTCCTGTAAGTCCTTGCAAGTCTTCCAAGAAAACTGCCTAAACTATTTGCTTTAAGCGATTCTCAACAGGCACAGAGAACCTTAAAGATCTAATTTATCTAAATGTTGTTAGCTTGTTCTTCCCCTAACATGACCTTCATTCTTTCTCCCTTATTCTTAATTATAAATGTTAAGTGTTTGATCTCAATTAGCATCTTTATATAGAATAAAGCAATGAAATAGAGGCAAGAAAATTTCAGCTTTTTTTTTGTCACCTGCACTATTTCACTTTTCTCCATTAAATAACAAGTCCTCTTTTTCCCATTTCATTATTGGATTGAATGCATTTCAGAGCACTTCTTGATTGCCTTTTATGTTTTCTTCCAGCTGTATAACTTTTTGTGCCATTGTCTTCTCTGCTTATCTCTCCATCATGTGCTATTCTTCTAAGTGGCTTTTTAGCACTATGTCCTTGTTTCCATTGTGTAGAATTACCTTTCCCCCTCTTCCACTTCCTGATCACTGAAGCTCCTGATGGAGGATGTCTTACTACATCCATCACCTATTCTCTATAATGGAGCTCATTGTCATCAGACTTTGTAGTCTCATTATAATCAGCCGTTCTCCTGCTCTATGACAAAAATAAAAAATCTATTATTAAAAGAAATATGAGAAGAGATTGCAGGAAGTAAAGGCTAGTAATTCCCTAAGTAGTATAAAGTAATAAAATAGTCAGAAATGGTTACACTAAAAAAATCTAGAAAAGTATGTATGAAATACATATTACTATATCTTTCATAAGATAAAATACATCAGTTATTATCAATAAGCATTGTTGTTATTAGTGTCTGTGTGTGGAAGTAGCCTTGATCATGGATCATGCTTTGCAAAGTGGATTGCAGATATATGGAAAAGAGCTGAGAACACAGAAGATGACAAAGATGACACCTTGCACATTAAAAAAATTGTCTGTGAACATCATCTTTTACAAAGATTGAGATAGAGCAATAACTCGGGTAGTCCTGTGGAGCAATTCAATCCTTGTTTCCCCATAGGAATCTATTAAATCTCAACTGGTTGCATCTAAACATACAGATCTTCCAGCCTTCATTACTGAGCAAATCCTTCATTTCATAGAATCACAGAATGGCCAGAGTTGAAAGGGACCTCAAGGATCATGAATCTCCAACCCCCCTGCCACATGCAGGGCTACCAACCTCCCCGTTTAATACTAGACCAGGCTGCCCAGGGCCCCATCCAATCTGGCCTTGAGTGCAAAACTCTGCACTTTGCCATGTTGAACCTCATCAGGTTCACCTGGGCCCACCTTTCTAGTCTGCCGAGGTCCCTCTGAATAGCATCTCTTCCTTCTACCATGTCAACCGCACCACTCAGCTTAGTGTCGTCAGCAAACTTGCTGAGGGTGCACTCGATTCTGTCATCGATGTCACTGATAAAGATGTTAAAGAGCACTGGTCCCAAGACAGACTCCTGGGGGACGCTGCTCGTTACTGGCCTCCACCTGGACATAGAGCCATTGATGACCACCCTCTGTCTGCGGCCTTTCAACCAGTTTCTTATCCATCGAGTGGTCCACCCATCAAATCCACATCCCTCCAGTTTGGAGATAAGGATGTGGTGGGGGACCATGTCAAAGGCCTTGCTCAAGTCCAGACATTTGACATTTGAGCTTTATGTATTGAAACCCAGGAGCAAATAAGTGTTGAAAAAAGAAGTTGTGATTTTTCCATGCAAATTAAATGCTGAAATTATGGTGGCAAATCTTGTACCTTTATGGTGAAATAAAGCAATAACCAAAATAAGTAGAACCTTGATGAGATGGGAAGATATGTAAAGAAATACAGACAGTAAAGTGGAAAAAAAAAAAAAATAGAGGGAGGTAAAGCCAATTCTACATCCAACTCAGAAAAAAAGGTGTTCTATATCATATGTATTTTAATTTATAAATGCCAGTATTGTCTTACTTGATCAGAATGATTGTTCCTAATATCACCTGACACCTGAGGGTGTTCTGGGAAAATCTGTGGAAAGGTAAGGTGACTGAAGTTTTTTCAGTGCAACATAAAACATAACATGAGTTTGCTGCGTTAGTTAAAGCATTTTTGCTGCCTAGATGCTTCAATTTTTTAATTTTTTTAATTTTATTTTTTTTAAGAATTAGAATGTATGGATTGTAAACATTAAATTTATTATGTTTATATTTCGTGCTCATTTTTGTAAAACTTAGCTCTGGTATGAAGTATGTTGGACTGATAATCCTTATAACAACATTATCCTGTGAGCATCAATTCTCCATTTTTAATTCAGTAAGTAACTTCTCAATCTTGCTGTTCAAATACAAACGATTTCCGTCAATGGCATAATCTCTTCATGGCACAGAACATCATGTTATGTGGATACAGCCTTACTGATACTGTTATGCTGTAAAAATATAAAAAAATATGCCTATGTACATAAGACCATTTCCTTCAGAATGGAGGTAGCAATCACTAAAGGGGCCAAGGGACTGAAGAAATAAGGAAAGCTTAATGCATGAATGTAAAATCTTTTCCCTTGTCTGTATCATATCAAATGCAGATGAAATGACCTGGGCCGCATTCAGGTTGCACTGAAAGTAATGTCTCCTATGTATTTCCATGGGAACTACAACAGATACAAAGAGCACAATAATGCTGTTAGATAGAACAAATTCTCAGCTACAAAACACTATTTTTAAACATATTCACCACCATTAGCTATGGATTTTCAACTGCTCTGAACAAGATCTTGCATTCCATGCTCATCAAAAATTGCATTCGTGGAGTTGACCTGCTGTTGCCACTGCTGAAATGCACTACGCACCACCTCGCTCTGCTGCCATCCACTGTTTGAACTACATCAACATTCAGCAGGCATTGATGACTGTCAATGAATGCCATTTTTTCTGCCATTTTTTCTGCACTGAGGAATTCAGTGAAACATCTTTGCTTCATATTTGCTTCCATAGCAGATGCAGTCCTGCCAGACTGCCCCTCTGCTGCAATCTGTGGCACAGAAACAAATGTAATGTAATATTGGTGGGAAGATTCATCCTCTACTACCATATCACAACATCTGTCACTGATGCTTTGAGCCGATATAATAAAACAGGAGGCATTACTTTTGGAGCAGCCCTTGTAAACTATATAGTATAGTTTATATATATATATAAAAAAAACACATTTTAACTTTTAATACTTTTTATTAAAACAAAAAGGAGGGCATCAAAAAAGTAAAATGAGTGAGATATTTGACCTTGTTTTTGTTAAGCCAATGCATTAGTCTGGTTCGATAGTAGTGGTTGCAATTCTTAGCCAGTTCTCAAGATGTTCATCGAGATTTTTAGTGAAATTTTATTCTCCCTGTGTTTCATTCTTGAAAAAAGTTGTTAAAAATGTATGTACTGTCAGAGAGCAGTTACATGAATAAAGTGTGATGGTGAAGTGAGAGATATTTTTCACTGGTGAGATCTTATAAAAGTCTAGTAAAGAGACATAATCCATTTTTTATTTGAATATCTGATTGCAACTTTATACTTTCCATTTAAAATGTGCAGATTACATATGTGAACTGAAAATATAATCTCAAACACACTACCATAAATAAACAAACAAATAAATAAACGAACCCTTTTCAGCAGTCTGGAAACCTATTCTCAAATTCCTTTATCTAAGCAGAAAGCAGGACTGAGAGTTTTTTGCTGTTTATAAGACTGTGTTCAGCCAATGTATCAAAATGCATGGAATTATTTGCAGTACTAACTTGAGCTAGCCTGCACTGAGACCTCCTTATGTCCTGATTTTAGTAGGTACACTGTAAATAGCACACCAGTGTGCGACTATTGCTGAGTGGTAGATGTGTTCAGTGAAGGATGGGCCACACAACAGGTTGCGCAGGGCCACATGTAGCCCATGGGCTACACATGTTTGGTTTTAAGGTTTTAGGCTGATTGCTTTGGTTTATTGGGTCATCAGTTGCCAACTGAGAATTAGAAAAGAGATAAGAATTACAAAAACTCCACTGTGTACTATTTTTAAACAAACAAGCAGCCAGCTAGAACCCAAATGTTGCAGGAGCCATAGAGGCATCACAAAAGATCTCAGAATGCACACTGGTTTTAAGTCGTACCCTGTTTCAGCTGACAGTGTGACCATAGCTGTTGAATAAATACAAGAATTAATTATCCTTATTCAAATGCTGAGAAAGGCAAGAAAATAAATGAATGAGCAAGACTCTGAGGCAAAAGGTAAAAAAAATAAAATTTAAAAAAAAGAAATGCAATCTGACCTCAAAGCAAAAGGCTGATACAAAATTTGGGTTTGTTTTCTGGTACTGTAGATTTTGAGTACAACTGGTTGCCATTCCACATATGACCACCAGAGGATCTACTTTCAATACTGCAAAATATTAAAATATGTTAATTTTGCTGATTACTCAGTTTGAATTGCTATGAACTCTCAGCTATTTCAAATATCCAGAGGCACTGCTCCACACTCTATAATTGGCTAGTAAATGCCGTTATCACCTGACAATTCCAATTTTATATCATATCACCTCACTTCCCCTAGTTGTCTCATTTTCCTGGCTCAGTGGTCAGTCACTGTTTTAATTGCTGAAATTCTGCCAAAGCAGACAAAGCAAGACTTTGAAGAAAGTCTGGTAGAAGAATTACCCTGACTCCACAGAATCTGCGCTTGTGATCATGATTGTCTCCAGCTGAGAGGCTGTTAAATGTGAGATAATAGGATGGATATTACAAGAGGGACTAGCAAATATTAAAAGCTGGAAGGGAAAAAAAAAAAAAAAAAGAGAGAGAGAGAAGAGAAGAGAAGAGAAGAGAAGAGAAGAGAAGAGAAGAGAAGAGAAGAGAAGAGAAGAGAAGAGAAGAGAAGAGAAGAGAAGAGAAGAGAAGAGAAGAGAAGAGAAGAGATGAATTTAATACAAATTCATACCATTTTGCTAGCCTTCAATACCTAAAAGCACAGGAAACTAATGTCTTGGTTGGATCTACAACCAAAGTAAACCAGCCTAACATTTTTGAAGCTATCAAAATAGTTACTGTTAGAACTGATCTTATTGCACTGTGGTAAATTTATCATAATTCTCATTGCTTACATAGGGATGTGATGATCTCTGCTTGAAACAAAGGTTGGTGCTTAATAACATGGGAGGAGTGCTGTGCTCTTATTTTCCTCTCTGTTTCATCTTTTTATAGTCCTGACCTCTTGTGAAACCAGCTCACACCATGCCCTGAGGCTTGACTTATGCTGGAATCTGTGTCTAAGGAAATGTACTGGAGGGGGTTATTTTTATTTCTTAAAATTCTTATAATATGTTCAGCTTCACTGTGAAGTGATACAAAAGTCAGCTCCTCTTTGCAGAGGAAGGTAGTGTACACTGGGATTTTAAAAGTCTGGATGAGTTTTCTCCACTCTCATTTCTGGATCTGCTTCACCTACTAGTGACACTGGGAAGTTAGGAGGAAAAAGCCATGATCCTCTATCTTAAAACTTGGTGGCATGACATATGCCATAAGAAAAACATCCCTCACAAGAAAACTGTCAATTCAGTTGCTATTTTCTTAAGTGACGGAACTTAAGCCAATGAAATCTGGTGACAGTACTCTAATTTATGTGTGATAGAAAGATTTTGGTTTCATTGAAGATGATTTGGTTTAGAAGCACACGTTTTGCCTTTTATTTACATAGCCCAGGGCTTAGACAGATTTAATATAGCAGTTTCCCAAGAAGTTGGATATATGATGTGACAGAGTCTGTCTTTAACCTGCTAATTCAGTGAGGTGCCGATTTCACTGAGACTAGTCACTTTGAGAACATTTAATTCCCTCTCCATGTATAAATATGTTTTGTTTGTTTAAAATGACAACAGAGGAAATGCTACTGGTTTCGTCCTTGGTGTCCAGCTTTAATAAATACCACCCTTGTCTCAGAATTTTCTTATCAGAACAAACTGAGGAATTGCTGTAGACCACTACACAAATAGGACAAGGTGACTGGGTGCTGAAATTTCAGAACTAGTTTGGATCAGAAGTGCGGGGCAAAGATCATATTCCACGAATAGGAGCAGAAGAGCTCCTGCAGGAGCACAATTGCCAGTATCCCATTATGGTGGAGGTAGGGCACAGAAGCATATGCTAGCAGGTGTGAGAAGTGGCTGTTGTAACAACAATTGCATCAGTATAACTGTACCATAGTTTCCCAGCAGTATCTTGGCTCAGTAGAAGTATCTTTCTCATTCCAATTACCATGCAATGTGTTCAATTGTATAAAAATGTTTAAGCTCAGTTACTCAGGAGTTTAGATCTTCTGCCTAATACTTCTGGTGGCATGATGATACACAAAAGCCCTAGTTAAAAATCTGTCATTTTGGGGTTTCTTTATCTTTCTTGCTAAAGCAGGAGGCCCACACATGATAAAAAGAGAAATAGTGTAGGGGGGTGATGCTTGACTGTTCTCTCCAAACTCGGAATGCAGTTGGAATTTTTGATATAACTAAAAAAAAAAAAAAAAAACTCATGGTCAAATAAAAGTGTAGAAAGCTTCACTGGCTATAACCAGATATTGTAAGAACTGTGGCAGAGGGAGGAAGTACTCATTCAACAGCTTCTCTCTCTTAACAGGAGCAGGAAAGAAGTTTTCCACTGCCCATGTAATTTTCAGCTCACACCAAGCACTCTGTAACTCAGTGCATCATCCTGTAAAATGAATAAAAATAGGGTCATACTTCATACAGCATTTTTGAATTATATCATTCCCAGTGAGGTGAGTGCCAGCTTCACAAGTAATACATGTACAGAGCAAAGAGCTTTGTCCTAGACTGGAGAACAGCCTAAACAGACTGGAGAAAAGTGACTTTAGACCTCTTATATAATAGGATTGCAAGCCATTTTAGATAGAGTTAAATGTTTTCACAAAATAACATCTTCTCCATCTTCAGGAAAGCCCACACTTGTCAGTGGTCTTGTCGAGCTCCAAAACAAATAAACAAACAACAACAACAAAATAGAAAATAATTTCAAAGCTCATTTTTTATGGATGTTGTTTGGGAGTTAGATCACTTAAAATAAAGATGCTGGACTCTTCTTGTCGGCTTACTCTGGACAGCTCTTTAGTAAGGTGGGCATCTACACAATACTACATGCACCAGAATTTGTAGTGTTTAAAAGCACTGACTGAGTTTCACAGTAAAATAATCTGACCTAAGCTTAACTCTGTAAACAAACTTTGGCAAGATATCTACTGCATCTTTTTTTTTCTTTTATGTTTGTACCAGTGAACCTGTTATCAATTCTTTTTTTTTCAGCCAAATTAGACAAATTATAACTAGCCTCAAGATCTAGGTGAAAAAGAACAAACTCAGTACCCAATAATACTATTAGGAGCTGAAGGCAAGCAATGGCTTTCCTGGAGTCAGACCTCTTTTCAGACTGAAGCATAACAAATAACATTGTTTAAAGCCTTTTCTGGATATGGTCTCTTGGATTTCTCTTCTATGTTTTCTTGATTTGTAACATGAGTCCACGTTTATTCCTGCTACATCTTTGTAAAACTCTACTGGGATAATGTCCACTAAAACAACATGAAGGAGCTGCAACGTCAGCCCAGGCAATCAACCTAAAAAAAATTATATTCCACAGCAGTAGCTGATGACAGACTGTCCATTCCTTCTCCTCTGCCTCCTCCCACCTACTTTATTTGGAACAAACTGTTCAGAAATTACTAGAGCTATTGTAAAAGTAAGTGTTTCTGTTTCAATAGTACTTTACTGCATCATTATTTATTATTTTGACTTAGTGAAATACAAGCTTACTCTAAACTCTGAGGAAGTGTATGCAATAAAACACAAGTTAGAGCCAGTTCCAAAATATGAAAGACTTCTGAAAGTACAGAAAATAAGATCTTGCTCACCATCCAAAACAACCTACTCATTCTGCTTTCTCAGAAAGCACTTGGTAAAAAAATGTCCTTTGTAGTGTGATGTAGAGGTCAACTAATTCAATTTTTGTGGAAGGACAGGAAAAACAAGTTTTTGAGTTCAGGACCTTTTGTCTGAACACTCTGTATCGTCTCTTCTCAATTACATTAGGTTCTGTTAAAACCTGAGCAATGTCCATTGTCATGTTATTCACCTAAAAAGAAAGAAGCAAAAAGAAAGCATCAAAGGTAATCTTTCAGAACTTCTAGATTAATCACTTTCAGGTACAAGGAAATAGTTTATTATAGAAAATGATGCTTAGGAATTAAATATTATTAGCTCTGAACCTTATTTGTGCTTGGAAAAAACTGGATATCCCAAAATTAGAGATTTTGATTATTATTTGTATTATGGTAACACCTAGAGGCCAGAGCCCTAGTGTGCATTGTACTGTACAAATGTACACAAGGGGCTGGTTATTGCTTTGAGGACTATGTTACAGATGCAAAATGTAAGCAGCTAATGGATAACGCAGGAAAGTGCAGAACAAGAACATGCAAGATGGTGGTAGCCAATCTGAAAAGAATGACTTCATTTACTCATTTGCTGGCCTCTAGTTGGGTTTAGAGAGGGACTATATCAAAGACATCCCAGGAGTGACTTGGAACAGGCTCATGGAACCACAGACATGCTGCAAGAAATGCCACTGAACATATGCTTTTTCATATGCATTTACCACCATCCCTCACTGTCTTCACATTCCAATTATTTTGGTAAGACTATCTTCATGTGATTAGCAGTAACTGACAGATTATAAGGAAATAATTTGCCTGAAGTCGATAGTCTTTTATGGGAGTCATTAACATGGGATTTGCATGTGTCCTGGAAACTGAGAATGTTTTATTTCCAGTTTTTAACTTCAGTGTTCCCAACATGTTTACATAAAAACTATTGATAGCACTGAGTAATCCTGGAATGGCTTTACCCCATTTTTCTGCCTCTTGGTCTAATGAACGAGTTGATAACAGAAAACTGTTATGGTTTAAAAAGATACAGCAAACTTATAGACAACATTACTACTTTTGTCTGTTTAAATTTCACGGCAAATGTTCTTTACTATCTGTTGAAGAATGTTATGAAATCTGACAGTGTCTTAAGACAGGAGTTCATATTCGAGGGTTGAGTGATAGTATTGGCTATGGTTCAAGCACTGAGCCTACTATTGAGGGAGTTTATTAGTGTGAGTATCTACTTCTATTTTTATAAAACAGCTGTGAGATCTTCCTTAGAAGCGGGTGACATTTGGCTGGTTAGCTAGCAGTAAAAGAGTTGCAAGTTTTGTGATATTTATCCATGCCAACAGTTTGCTCTCGCAGCAAGTATTCTGTGGAGCATTATTCTTCTTGTTATCAGTGGCACTGGACAGCTTTCTAATGCCTCCCCTGAATGTTTTCCAAAACTAACTGGTTGGCTGGGACTACACAAAACTTACGTTTGCCAACTGCTGACCCATCTGTGGTGCCTGGCACATGTTATTTCCTTAACTTGGACAGGCATGAATTGGAAACCGCAGCCCACAGCTTGGCAGAGCAATCAGAGCCATATCATGAACAGTTTTGTGATGGCACTGGCTTTTCATGTATCATCTTTAAGTCCCACATCATGTGCTTGTTATAAAGAAGCAATAAAAGAGAAGGATTAAAAATTTGGTGTTAAAATGTAAAGACTGTCATACATACATAACAGGAACCAGAGAGTTCCTGACTGCATGTCCAGCTCTTCAGAAGTCCAGTAATGCTGTCTCATTTCACTCTTCAAATTCTGCAATTTCTCTCATCTATTATCCACTCTGAATTACATTTTTCTATTTGTATACAGTTACATTCCTACTATACACAACTGATAGATTCTTCCTTCTAAATCCATTCAAATTGTTTTCAGTGGTGAAGTCACTATGAAACATACAATCCCAAATCTTGAGAGATCAGGTAATTCCTGGTAGACAATAGCAGAAATAAATATTTTTAGCTTCAGTACTGCAGTCTTAGCCTATCTCCAGCAGCACATTTTTTTCTTTGTTTATTTTTAAATAATTCTTTTATGTGTAAAGTGAGAAGAAACTGTCAGATGATGAGACAAGACCTAACCCAATTAGGGTTAATTTGACAAGTGAAAGACTATCAATAAGACAAGTTATATTTTTATCACAGATAATTGAGGGTTACTGACTGAACAAGGGCTTCTGGAATCAAACCTGCTAAGGTCTGGAGAAGACCAATATGCTAATGTATATTGAAATTCAGGTAGCAAACCAGTGGTGTACACTGTGAAGGCTGCTAGGATATGATAATCTTCAGTGATGTTTTGCTGCTGGTGGAAAGATAAAATTTTCTTCAGCCATCAGCTTTTCTATGCATATAAAGATAATTGCAGCAGACATTTGACAACAAAGGCTCTGCATCTGTATGTTGTTTTTCTCACTTTGCTCTTTCATAGTTCTCAAATTCTCTTCCAGCTTTACCAGTCAGAGACAGCAATTTAGTGCAGAGACCAGCATAGCTATCCCACAGTCTCTCAGTGAAAGTACCAGCCTTCACCTTCATGCTTTCCTGTACTCACTTCAACTGTGAGTTGATGATGTTTGCAGATTAACATCCAGGCCAGCTCCAAGACTGAACACTGTAGATTAATGGAGGAAAGTGGATGCCTTTTAATATGCATTTTAGGGTGTTAGCCCTCTATGTTTAGACTGTAAAAACTGCAGCATGGACACTGTAAATACAATAGAGATGTGTTTTGATTTCTTGTTCTCAGCCCTCTTTAATCTCATGCACTGTAAAACAGATTTATTTGCCCAAATCTCCCTTTCTTTCAAATGTAAGTTCAAATGTCATCATTTATGTTCATATGGGGCACAGAGATGGATCCTTCAAAAGATGTAGAATTCTTTTCACTGTCAGCTGCTGAGAACAATATCTTTCTTTGAAGATAATAGATTTGATTCTTTCTTTTTTTCTGCTTAGAAAAATCAGCCCAGGATGTCACTGCAATGGCACTGAGGAAGGAGTGAAGAATCAGTCTCAGAAAATTTCACTGCATGGTGCTTCCTGTTCTCCCAGATTCAAGAAACAAGACTTGGAAGAGAAAACAGTGTCCTGACTCTTTTTTTCAGTAGGGCAGAACAGTGTATCACCAAACTGTTACTGAAGTAAGAGAGTCAATTTAATCAAATTTGGGTAAAAAAGCCATAAATAAATTTTCAATTACTGCTTCACAACCCAATGTCTGAGTATGTGATATGCACAAATTATTTGTATTCCTTCAGCAGTAGTTTAAGTTTGCATCTTCATCTCACAGACATTTTCAGTGCAGACTCTTGCATTGTTTTGTACAGAGGCTTTTTTTTTTTTTCCTGAGAGCCTTCCTAATGCTTGTGTCTTCCTAATATTTCTGTAATATTGATCAAATCTTACATGCAGTCAGAACAATGTGTTATTTGTATTGGCTGATAACTTATATACCAAATTCTGTCTTTATAGCATCCAAGTGAATCCATTTTCAGTGTCCACACAAAGACAAGTGGTAAATTATCTTATATGAATATAAACATTTTTTCATTGAGAATTTCATAGTTCTCATTCCTTATGATTGCTCTTGTAACCTAAGGAGCTCTTTTCTTCAAAGTAAAAGGTAATGTCTACAGTCACAGGTCCATAACCATTTAAGTAAGTAGTAATTCATGTAGATTTATCAATAGACTGTGAAATTTTGTTTCATTTTCCATTTAGCGTACATATGATAAAATATATTTCGTAATATGCAGAGATTTAAACACAGTCTCTTAACATTTTTCTATTGTTAAATCAAAATTGTTTTACCTTGTAAGTATTCAGAACTTTGTACAAATTTGTCACAAGAGAAGCACTTGGGTTATTAATTGCCAAAAACACAATAGTTTTCACCCCCATGGTGAAAAGTAAACCCTGATGGTCAGTACTCTAATGAAAGACATGGGCTCCTCATTCCCTCCTGAGAGGGGACACACAGAGCAAAATCTTGTGTCAGGCCCTCTGCAGTTTAGCTGCTCAGAGAGGCTTCAGATTGTGGCCTAATATTTGTCATGACACAACAAGTAAATAAATACCTTGGCACAGAGCCTAGAGCCTGTCAACACTGCCCCTGCTGCAACCTCCTGTTCAAAATACAGAGCACTATTTATCATCTTTTCATATAAATCCTTTTCAAAGGAAATCACCTAGGACATATTTAATTTCCTTCCTTGGCTTCTTTATGATGTCACCTAGATAAACCCTGTATCCAGAGAACCTCACTGAGAGCATTAGGCCAAAGTAGCTGTGAAGGTTGTTACTTGTCAAAGTAATTTAATTTATAATGACGTTTCATAGTTTGCCTGTACAAAGTCAGCTTAAGCAAATAACTTCTGTGCTATTTCTCCTAACAGCTAAAATACAGAATAGTTGCAGCTGCTGTTTAATGAAACATTTCACAGTCACAAGGATTTTCACACTAGATTGGAACCCCAATGCTGAGTCATTTTTTCTCTTCAGTGCTGTAAATATTCCCAAGCATTCTTACTAAAAGTGGAGACACTACCAAAAATGTGCTGTGAGCAGGAAAGTAATTTTTATTTTTATCCTTGCACGAGAAAGAATTGTTGAGCATTACAGGAATAGAAATGGGTGTATTCTGTGTAAGGGGAGGAACGTGGGAAAGAAAGATGGAGGTAACAACAAATAAACTGTGGATGAGATACTGAAACTAAAGACTACAAAGAGAAGAAAGAGTGGTAATCCAGGAAAACAAATCAAGTGTTACCTCTGAATGGAGGAAAAAAAAGGATGAAAGATTATGTTTTGAGAGATACAGAAAGGAAGACATGTCCTAGAAGAGCAGTGTTCCATGTTATTGAAATCTATAGTCCTGGAGGTCCTTCCCATTGATTTGACTACTGTAAGAAGTGACTTTCGGGACACAGAATTCTGTATAACTTCAACATATCTTAGATGACCAGGAGAGCAGGGTCATGGGCTATGTCTGGGCAGCCATTTGTTGCCTAGTCTACATGTCCACTCTGCTAGTTTCATGTTTTTATTGCTCTCTTTTTTTAATACGTTTTAACTAAACATATTTAAAAATAAAAATTTTGTTACTTGTATACATTAAATATGTTATATATTTTATATGCAGCCCAAGACAGTACCATTTCATTCAATGTGTCCCAGGCAAGCCAAAAGTTTGAACGCTCATGGGACAGCCTATTTCTTTTGAGTATGAAATATACATTGAAGGACCTGATATGGAAGAAAAGAGACAGTACATGAACAAGGAGGTATCTTTGAATTCTCCTTCTGACCTCAGAGTCTGTGAATATCTTTCTGGAAAAGAATAGTTCTCTGGTTCCTAATTTCTACCTTTTCTTTGAAAAGCATTTAATTTTTTAAAGTGATGGAATAGGGATTTTCTTCAGAATGCTAACCTTTCAAAATCAACAGGGAGCACAACATAACCCAGTATTTCAATCCTGTTTCACCTCTGATGGCTATTTATAATGGCTGCTCAAATAGGAAATTTGCTTCTGACCTTTGAAGCTGAAATATACTTGAAATTCATGCCTCACTGTGCTCTGTCACCTCCTTTTCATGCATGCTTTTATATGTGGATTAATAAATATGAGTTTGGGAGCAAAAGTTCTAGCAGTGGAATCTCACTCGTGATTTTGCTGTGAAAGATGTTTGCAAAAAGTTCATCCAGAAACTGGAGGAGAACAGTTTTTCACCTAGAGCGGTTTTGAATATGACATCACTGTCTATGACTGACAGTATCAAGTACTTCTAATGTCAGAGTGACTCATATGACAAGATCACTAAAGCTTAAGTAACCCAGGGAAAAAGATTTTAATTATGGCTCTTTGTTGAAATATATTTTCATGTAATATGTGACATAAGATAATAGTTTAGTAAGATAATAATTATAAGATAGCTATAAGATAATAGCTTAGTATTAGCCAGGCAGCAATTCTATTATTACAGTACACTGCATTATAGCTTGTGTGTCTCAATAGAAACATGTATATTCCAAACTATACAGTGCTCATCTTTGAGTTATGAAATGAGTTCGACAAACACAATCTTGCTCTACATCCACAAAAAACAGCAATCAAACAGAAAACATTACACAGACAATGTTAGGAAGACTTTGAGGAATAATGCAGTGCACTAAATCTTTTCATCCTCACAGCTCAGGCTAGAGCTGAAGCAGAGTCAGAAACTACTCCTTAAACTGAGTCTTAATATTTCTAAAGCAGATAGGAACAGGGCTGCCAAAGCCCAGTCTAAGAATTTACCTACGGTATATATTGATCAGGTATATTCTGTATTGCATAGATAAAAATTCTCTGTAAAAAAATCAAGTTATTATGCTAACTGAAAGTACTAGGCTAAACTAAATTCTGAAAGGAATAGAAATTAAAATAGGTAATTGTGTGTTAATTTGTAAGGTTGTGTCCCTAGGTTTTTGACATACAATGAAGGTAATTTAATGATACAAGTTTTGTGTGAACAGGCAAGCATTTGAGAAGAGAATATTCTGTTACCTGAAAGCTGACAGTGTAATTGCTTCAGGAATTTATCCATCACAACAAAATAATTTTTAGGTTCTGACTATTCAGATAGACCTTAAGGCACGTAAGAACAAAAATATCCATGATTCTGCTAACATAAAACTGCAAGAC
Organism: Chrysolophus pictus; assembly: GCA_037305975.1. NCBI lineage: Eukaryota > Metazoa > Chordata > Aves > Galliformes > Phasianidae > Chrysolophus > Chrysolophus pictus. Next base: position 49,035,701 of record CM074578.1, read on the forward strand.
TATAGATATTTTTGTTTTCACTTTTCTGTGGCTTTCTCATGACACAGTGAAGCGAAAGTCAGCTTCATCTTTCAGGAAAAAGACATCTTTTTAGAAAACAAGCAGACGGTCTTTCCTGTGAACTTGGATATGCATATGAAAAAATTCTTCAATGTTTCTGAAATAATGTGAAGCGTAACGCTGAGTAGCTGTAATTTCAGGCTTGCAAAGGACTTCTTTTTTAAACAAGATTCAGTATAAGAATGATTATGACTGAAATGTTACTGCATCTTTAACATGCAAAGAACTCCAAGTGCAAGAGTTAGAAAGAAACTTGTCAACTGGAAATGGTTTCTGCTTGCATTGTTTCAGTATGGTGTATTAAAAACAGTTTGTTTCACTCCAAAGAAGTCAAAAATTGTGTTTTAGTTCTTTAGGTTTGGAAAGGGAAACCTCAAAATAAAATATTCTTTTCCAAATATATTTTTACTTGGATCCAAATGACAGATCTCTGTTTGCATTGAACTCAGCAGCCTTTGGATGAAATGCTCTTTTCTCTAGGGTGATATAAATCCAGCCGGGGCTGTACCAAATACTAGTTAGGTCTCATTTCAGCTGCAATCGGGTGAAGGTGCACTTAGAGAAAAATTATGTCGCAATTACTGGTATTGAAGCCAGAACTACCCTCTTATCCCTAGACATGGGTGTGCATGCGAAAACTCAGGCAGAAATTATCTGCTAGTTTGGGAGACAATATCTATTTGTTTTATCTGGAGTGCAAACCCACAGTGCTGCTGGTTCTATCAGCCCAGACAGACTTTTTTATATACCCTTTAATTCGCTTTCTGTGCCTCATGGGAGTGATACTCTGAAGTGCCTTCAGTCTCGTGTTGATCTTATTCCTGTGTGTATAAAGTACTGACATTCAAAACTGACTGAAATGAATATCAATGGCTCCATAAGCTGGCAGCTAGAATATCTAAGAGACACCACCAGATTTACTTACAGTCAAATCCAAGCAGGGAAAGAAGATTCCCAAGCCCTCTGAAGAGGTCTACAGTAATGTATTGCTGGGGCAGTATGGGCAAGTCTTCCTCGATCTCACTTGCCAGAAGCATTTGATTTTGAATATACATATTTTTAAAGTATTAATCAGGTCAAAGAGTCCCTAGGAATGATGCTTCACCCTGGCAGCAAAGGGAGTCTAGGGAGGTGGAACACCTGTGTGCAATGAGTCTTTTAATGATTTAATGTCAATCTGAAGAGCCTCAGTTAGAGAGTTTGAGAAGCCATCAGCACTCTGCCCTGCAGTGTTAACAGCCAGGTCGCTGGGACACCTTTTCCCAGGCAGGTGGCAACCATACTGACCTTTGTCCTGGCTGCTGTGCATCATCTGCTCCTTAATTAGGTAAAACAGGCTGACAAATTTCTTCTCGTTATCCTGAGAGAATCAACTGCAAGCATAGCACATATGGTGAATTAGAATCCAATATTTCACCTGCCTTTTCTGGTGTTCATTGAAGTCTTTTCTCGACAAAAAAAAAAAGAAAAAAAAAAAATCTGTATGTACAGATGAATGAAAGACGACAGAGGATCCTAAGCCACGTTTGTGGGCTGGTAAACATTTGTTCAGAGTATTTTCCACTTCATCCATTATTTTTTACTGGGTGGGTAAAATGTGCCTCCATGATAAAATTGACAAAATCATATATTATATATTTTGGTGTTTGGTTTGAAATCTTGACAGGAAATACTTGACCTAAAACATCAAGGACATATGGCTACAGGTGATCAAGACTTAATTAATTCTAAACTGTAATGTATATTTGAGTCCTATAGGACTCAAAATCATGAGCTTAGACTGAACTGTATAGTGAGATAAGTAGATTTATTTTATTTCTAGTTAATTTTAAGTTCATTTTCTAGCAACACCATGTGAGCCAAACTGAGAGAAAAAGGAAACTTGAATCAATTTTCACACATTGTGTTATGCTACAGAGTGTGCTGTTCTCTTGTATGAGAGCAGTATTTTCATTTTATCTAAATTGGAATATCTTTCAAATAAAAGGGAAAGGTATTGTAGGAGATGGTTTAAAGATTGTGGAAAGAGCTAAACACCTTTAATTCTTGTAGAAAGAAAATTTCAAATGCTTGCAACAACTGCCCACCTAGGTGTATAAAAATAAAAACTTGTTTGCACTGAAACAGATATAAAGTTTGTGTTGTTACTACTGATGCACCACCACCAAAACAGTCCATCATAAGAAAAATCCATTCTTTTCTTTAAAGAATCAGAACCATTGCAAACAATGATTGTGTTAATCCTTTAGTTTTTCTTAATTTAGTTTATATGCCTGAGTTTAAAATGTGTAGCTACTGTAGAAGAGTAACCCAAAGTCCCTTTTACTCTGCACATACAGGCTGAAGAAATCACAGGTCAACAAATCCAGGTAGGACTTGTTTCTAAGAGCCCACAAAGGTTGCCCTATTTCTTCTTCCATGCTGTTTGCTCATTACACTGGATTGCAGTGCCCTGAGACCTCATTGGTGTTGGACAAACTACAGACGCACATATTGTCCTAATTCTTTAGGATTTTGCAGTCTACTCGAGAACTGATGTGCAGGTATAATAAAAAGTGGGACACGATAAAATAGCAGTGATGGGGAAACTACAGAGGCACTGTGGCTTATCTCACATTTGCAGAACTTGGTAGGTCTGATATACTTTAACATTTAAAGTAGGTTTAATGAAAGGTTCCAGACTTGCTGCCCTTGTGCTTTAGCTCTTCCCACCCTTATTTGCTGCAACTTAACTTGCTTTAACCTTTAACTATCATTCCCTTTACGTTATATAACTTATCTTCATATTTTCCCTGGCTGCTGACTGCACTCCCTGGGGATACAATAGAGAAGACATGTTTCTGGTAGGGCTGCTGAGAGTTTAGTATTCTCCCATGCTGTCTGGAGGCTATGAAGGTGATATCTGAGACATGTCCACTCCCTGGGCTGCTTTCTGGTACACAACAACTCAGATCTCAGCTCAGCTAAGCACCAGTAGCACCCTTTGCTAGAGAAGAGGGAAGAGGGGAAAAGTTCTACAGCTTCTGATGTTGTTTGGTGAGATGTGAACCAAATACTTATGTACTGTGCTGGTGGGCTCATAGCAAAGCGTCTTGATCAGTGTCTGGACCAGGTGGCTAGACTTTACTTTTTAAGTCATATTTTCTATTTGTAATTTTGAGTTATCATGTAGTTACTGTAAAGGCCTTACGCTTTTCCGTGCTGAAATTAATGTAACATGATATCTGTATGTGTAAACAAGGTACAAATTCATAGAAAAATCATTTATGCTTTCTACTTGTTCTCCTAGAATGTGTTTCCCCCAAACAAGCACAATACTAGTTTGTTACATTGTTTAATTAAATATATGTATAGATATATAATGAAAACTTGGTAGGTGTTAGGCTGTTAGCTTTCCAAAAGCTATCCACTGAAAACAATTCCTAAGAGATTAGACACAATAGGGCAGTCACTTAGTGAGGTTTGTGGTATTAGTTGCTCATTGAAGAAGGAAACGGAGAAGAAAAGGACAAATAGACTGAAACAGCAAGTGCTTTCAGCAAAACTTTTAGACAACATAGATTGACATAGGTTGGTAGTGCAATTCTGTAGAATCTGGATGGTAGGTATGTTGGGTAACTGTTCTGCATTCAGAAAGAGCCAGGGTTCCTGCAAGAAATCTTCCTATTGACACAAAAGCAAGAAAGGGAACTCCAGATCATTTTGAAATATTTCTGCAGAAAGGCACATTAGACCTAATGACTGCATACTGGGTGATGGAGGGCACTTATCTGGGAGAAAAATATTTTTTAATGACTTCATTTATTCATTTTTAGAAAACAGTAAAGTTGACATGTTATAATCTCCCAGAGATACTCCTGGGTGAGCTGTTGAAAGGTAATTTCAGCACACCTAGGGCTGCAATACTGCAGTATAACCTGTTGTGTCTTACTCCTTAATCATGCTGTGGCATTTAGAAATCATTCGCTGTAGCTGGCAAAACTGTCTTGCAATAACACCATTATCGCAACTTACAATTTTACAGAAATTTTTACTTAGGCAAACACACTGAAGTAGACTACAAAGCATTCTAAGTACATTGCAGGCATTGAATCACCAAGCATTGCAAGTCCCTTATGATCTAGCAGTCTCTCTTATATAATAAAAATATATAACTTTTTCATAAGAAATTATCACTGTTATAAAACATGCAGATGTTTCTAACTTACATAAAACTGCCTTTTCCAAGAGATCACACTGAGCTGTGGAGATACAGAGTTTAAAAGACAAAGCAATATCTTACATCCACCTGGAGACTAGAAATCTGCTATCAAATGATATATTTTGAAGAAAATTTTAATGCTGTCTGTGGTAAAAATGCTTTCAACAGTCTGCTAAGCTCAGTTGAAGTTTACTAAACTCAGAAGTGTGTAACACAGGCAGTTCAGCATGTAGTAGTCTTAGTGCTCAAGGAACGGACATACACTTTGAGGAGGAAACCAGCTAATGATCTGTGATGGCAAAATATCAATATGAGTGGAAAGTTGTATCTGTTAATGGCAAAAAGCATATTTGATTTGCAAGGATTTTTGTTGACAATTACAAAGCTTTTAAGATTTTAGGTAGTGCACATGAAGAAAGTTTACTTCTGACCATGCACCCCTGCAGCAATTGTGTTAGGCTTCTGCACTGTCAGATCATGTCTAAGCTGGTTGAGTTGGTCATTAATTCTTGGAGCTCATGGCTCAGAGGGCCCTCAGGGCACAGTGACCAATAACAAACTTGTCTCAGGGCACAGTGAATTGTTCTTGTTAAAATTAGAGGGATGTATGTTTAATCTGACAGAGTAGGTCAGTCAGGAAATATTTTTCCTTGTTTGTTGATTGCATGTATTTTACATATGGTTTGTCATTACTATCTGTACAATAGCCATTGTATGATTTTTATAAATACAAACAGATCATGGAATCAGAGCATTTTACATTTGCAGATAATAAATGGACTGTGCGAATGAGATGGAAATTAACCTGTTTCTTATATTACAGTCAGCATGAAGATATGATTTTATGTATGTGACATACTTGAGGTGTACTTGAAAAACCATTGAGTGTATTGTTCTTTGCTGAGTGAAATAAATCCATTCATCTTTCTTAACGAAAAGGATGACAGAAGATGACAAGTAATGACATTTAGCATTGCTATTAGTATATTTAAAATAGCAATGCCTTTTTACATATTGAAAGTTAAGAAATAGCATGCTCATTCTGTTCTGGTTATTCTTAAAAACAAACAAACAAACAAACAAAAAACCTAATTATAATACTTTGCATTTTGGATAGATGAAAGAACTTTGTTGCCAAGTGACCTTCAGTGCTGGCTTAAAAATCATTATAGCATGAGCCCTGTTATCAGAAATTCCTAAACATGAATGACCTTGCTGGCTATTTAGTATTTTTGGATCTAAGAAGAGAAAGATCTAACCTGGAAATCAAAATTCAAGGCCTAAGTTCACATTTTCAGCCCTTAGGAGTGGAGGGGAAATTGAAATGCTGTTTGTTTAATTTGCAAACTATCAATCTATATTCCGGAGCGATTTGGGATGCCAGCTTTCTTAGAAAAACAACTACACACAGGCAATGCAAACTATACGTAAAGAAGCTGATAAAGCATTCTTCACATCAAGGGCCTTACTTTAAAATTCACAGAATTGGTGGCTGCAAGTCTCAGAGGTCACCCTACACAGTGTGATTCAAAGCTGACACCTTCATCCTATATTCGTCCTATCCTTGACACCTATAATACATTATTAGGCTCCAAACCGAGTCAATTCTTAAATAAATTTTGCTTAGGAAATGTTTTTAATGTTACAGAAAATATGAAATAGGCTTCAAAATAGAAACTTCCAAGTATAATCTAATCAAGATAAGAAAAAGCCAGAGATCTGAAAACCAAATGGGATTATAATGAGGCAAACATGAGGAAGTTCTAGCAAGGACAGTGAGACAGATAGATAAATATTACTGATCAGCCCATCCACAACAGAGGTGTCTGTGTGGAATTTTATATGTGATTGCATAGACCTGGAATGCTCTGAAGTCAAACTAATTTTAAATAAACACTGTGATTATTCATCTACACAAAAAAGTGATCTCTGTCCTAGACTCTGAGCTGATATCATCCCTACGTTCCTCAGCCACTGTTTTACTGTTTTTATACTTCTCTTATTTCCCACATCTATACTTTTTATCACGGAATACAAAACAAACAAACAAACAAACAAAAAAAACACTAAAACACTAGGTAAAGATTTGTAAGCAGCAGAGGAAGAACGCACTATCATTTGGCTCAGGCAGGAGTTGTGGACTTTCAGTAGTAGTAGCACATTTGGTGTTAGTGTATCTTGAATTTCCAGGTGGAGTCTTTGTACTTCAAACTCTTCAGGTGGTCCAGGACGAGAATGTTAGTTTAATAACAGGCAGAATTGATTTTCATTTCATATCTGACCTGATTACCATAAAAATAATCTACATTACTGTCCATATGAAAACAAACATCCTTAATTATTATGGATATTACCATGAGATTTTTTAGAATTTTTAATATTTTAGTAGTTCCATATTAAAAATACCATGTATTTGGAGCATAAATTCTTTTAGGCCTGAGAATGTATCTAGAAGCTTCAATTCTGATTATTACATATATGTGCAGAAAAAAGTTCTTGGATCTAATTCCCCATCTGCCACTTCTTTATCACACCTGCAAGCAGAGGGATCCTGATCCAGGTATGCTCAGTGCTGTTGGGACAGTGATCAGATAACACTTCATCAGTTTAAATGAAGCCACTTTGGCCAGATGAAGGAAAAAAAAAAAAACCTTTACAGGAAGGGGAAGATTCTGGTAATATTTTAGGAAGATAACATGTACAAGGGGCTGTATGGTGGCTTGGGTCTGGGTTGAAAATGTACTTAGAAGACATCTTGGTGTCTTTGATAATCTCACTACATATCAATTTTTCAGGCCATTAGAAGTTTGGAAATAACAGATGTTTGTTAATAAGGAACTAACTGCTTTAATGATTTTTAAATGTTTTATCAATTAACAAAGGCAGATTAAATGTAATGAGAGAGGGAAGTGTGGAATAACTCTTAAATCATCATTTCATTAATACTGCACTTTAAAAGAACAAAAAGGAGAGCTTGGATAACACAAAACATTTCATGCTTTTCAAGACTGCTTTTTTTAGAAGTGGGTTATGTTTCACAATGTAGTAACTGGCTAATTCTTACCAAGCTGTTAATGACAGAAATTTTTGGCAGTACCTTTTCAGAAGGTGAAGATAAACATCTTTAGATAGGAGCGAAGAAGGCCTATGGGAGGGTGGGAATTTGCAATGCTGCTGTAATTCATTTTCTGAATGTTTTCCGGATGGTGCACAGCAGAAAAACAAATAAAAAAAATATGGTTGGATCCAAAAGAGATGTATTTGCCTTAAGGGAATATTAAAAACACCAAGTACAAAATTGTACAAAACCTCCTTGCATGCCAGGTAGATATTTAAAAATTGAATATGACTCAGAGTTGTTTTTTGTTGTTTGGCTTTTTTATGGGGAGGTTATCTGTGCATGTTTTTCTGTATTCCTGCGCTGTCCTGTATCTAGCTCACAGTTAAGTTACCAAGTAAATTGTTCTTCTGCCTTTCTCTCTGAAGCAATGCAAACTGAATGAGAACACAGACTGAACGCACCAATGCCAGTTGTTTTCCTAAGGGCTGTTGGAGTGTAGAGAAAACACCCCTGAGAGGTGAGAAAGCCAGGCCTGTTTATGTGTTACTTCTCTCCATATCTCTCATCTCTCAGAATAATGCAGCAAGTAACAGGTTTACAGGTAGTCTCCAGGCAGAGAATCTCCATAAAAGCTGTTTTGCTTCCCATAAGCTGTCTGAGATTCAGTGCATTTGAGAGAGGAAATGTGACCTCTTAGTCTACACAGGAAATACTGTATGTGGGGCCTGAGCCATAATGGAAATTCACATAATAGCTGTGAAGTCTAAATGGGACTCTGCACCACAAACATTTACTCCTGGAAACTCAGGGGATTACTCATGTGATTGAGCATCTGTCAGAACTGAGCCTTAAATATGTCACACATCCAACCTGATTGTGGATGTGAATATATAGTGATGCAAAAATATAAACACATAAATATGCCATCCTTCATGTAGCTGTTGGTGACTGATAGAATCAACTGCTTATTGAAAATTAATTCTTAGTTAAAATAGGAGATTATTATTGGTTTTTTTTCTTTTTTCTTTTTTTTTTTTTTTTGAATGGTAGGAAACTAATTAGAGCTCTAATTAAGCAATTTCACCTGACATAGTTATATGAATATTGATTCATCAGTAGTGCAGTGAGAAATTTTACATGCTCAGGGAAATCTGCTCACATTCTTTCAAATCCCCTGAGTTTTGTGTCTATTAGTTTTATGGCCCCTATAGGCTTTTGACTGGGAATTGCATAGATTTTATTCTGCTGTACATTTGTTCTGATGTACATTAGCACAAGATCTCAGTGGATATTATTTTTCATGGGTAGCTTGCTTGTTTGGTTTTTTTTTTTGGTTTTTTTTACCATCCTCAAACGTGAGGAAGATGTGAATGTTATGCAATAGCAAGGGACAGGATTTGATGAGTCAGATGACTCTCTCCAGGTCTTCATTCCCAATTCATGCTTTGCTTCATGGCGTTCCTGCATGTGGACTGCAATATACTTGGATACTTGATCCTCCCTCTGCATTGTGTTTCCTACTGTAGCTACACAATAGCAGCCTCTCACAATTCTACCTTTTAGCCCTATCTGTTTTGTAGGATTTTGCTCAGGACAAGCATTCAACATTACGCAGCCGGGTAAAGTTATATCCAGCTGTCTGTGCACTAGTGAGATAAATCATAGACCTGCAACACAGAGTCCTTTTCACATTAAAATATACATATAAAAAACGCTCTGCCTCCTGCTTTAAAATGAAAAAAAAAAAAAAAAAAAAAGAATACTTGCCATTTGGGAATCTTCCTATTTAAACTCATATTACACTTTCCTCACAGCCATTTGAAACCATTAATACCTTTAGGTGCTTTCTCTTAGGGTAGAGAGAGATGATGAAGTTGCCTTTTTTATTCTGTGCAAACCTTTAGCTTTTAGCAACTGGTAAATCTGATCCTGCTTTGCTGAAAGAGAAGAAAAGAAAAAGATTTTAAATCTTTTAATTTGATAATTGGAAAAAATTCATGATTTCCAGGATGTTTTTTTTGCACTGAACAAGGCTTTGAACCTACCTGACTTTATTCTGGGAAACACTCCAGCTTTTTAGTAAGTTATAGTTACTATAAGGTCAGTGTTTATTGGTAGTCTACATCTAAAGAGACTTTTGAGCATATTTCTTATCTAATGTATTGAGACTTGCTGCTGAAGCCAAGTTATCCTAGCAGGTGTGTTTGGGTTAAGTGAAGTTATGTTCAAAATGTAATGGGGTCAGCACTTAATTCTTCTGCATAATGACCAAGCATCTATCTTCAACCTGTTAAATGGGAGAAGGTCCCACAGGAAAAGGATCTGAAGCAAACCAAGTATTCTGCTGGCATAATCTTGTGTTAATTAATTATGATACGATGCATCTGAGAGTCAAGTTAGTTTAGGGTTTACTGTAAGACAAAAGATAGTTGCCTTTCCCAAGGATCTTCACTTCAGATAAACCTGATTTTTCTGTTACTTACAGAAGAAAGAGTTCAGCTTTAGGTACTCTGATGAGGCAAATGGAGCAATGGAATATCTCAACAGAGGTACTGAACACTGCCCTGAAGGCATTTTAAACTCATGTGCTTTGTTTTTCCTAAGGGTATGTGTGCTGCACTATGGAGCATAAAAGATGTAAGAACTCTGGGCTGCAATTTCACCAGTAGCAAATACAGCTGGGAGTGTATGTAATGCTAGGCTGAATACTAAAATGCCAGTGGCTGTTAATGAAATCTTTCTTTTATTTTTTACCCAACATATAAAATTAAAATCATATATTTAGTTGAGTCAGGAGAGTGAAACACTCAAAATGAAATGTGAAGCCTCACTGAGAAAAGATTAGAAAGCAGGAACACCTCTTGAAATATTTTATTGAAAAAGAGCTTAGCAAGCCAGAAAGAGCTTTGCTTTCTTGATCTGAGTTTCTGTTGGGAGAGAACATCTTCTGTGAAGGAGTTCCTGCTGTTGTAACTGTCCAGTTACAACATGAGGGCTGTCCAGTGTAGACCATGCTAACTATCTAATGTGACCTTTTGCATAAAAAGTTAACTGTCTTTAACAGGCACAGTCACTCCCTCTTTCAGAAGAAACTATTTCATAGAAAGCTGAGTAATAGTCATGAAAACATTTTTTTCACATATCCCCACTTTGGTTTGCTATCACCAACATGCACTCTTCTTCCTCTCTTGGCCTCTGTTTTATCATTCATAATGTGTCCTGATGGCTTCCCCATGCAGTTATGCAGTAGAGGACAGAGTAAAAATGACTCTGTGGTGTGGTTTTTTGACCTTTTCTCTTTTTTTTTTCCACATTCTTAAACAACCTTCATATAATCTGTTAAACATACTTTTTTACTGTTGTCTATAAGCAGAATTGAGAGATTCCCTCGTGACTTCAGAGTAGTGGCTATCAGCATGAGCTTCCAACCATACTGTCCTAGTTGCCTGATTGCTTCACTATCCACATATGCTGCTCCACCTACATTTAGCCAGTTTCTTTTTTTTTATCAGACTTCTTCATGTTTTTATTATATGCTCTAGAGAATGTGCTTGCTACTATCAATGTTATCCTATGCATGTATTCAACTGGTAAGCCCTATATTTTTAACAGAATTTATAAGATTTGTACTCTTAAGACAACTTGCTAGTTTCCTTTGTAAACACTGACAAAGCTGTTTTCATTGGATTTCAGATAATCTCAGTCCTCCAAAGAAGTTTTTATACCAGTCCATCTACATCAGTTTGGTTTCTCCTGTCACAAGCTAGTAGTTTTTCCCATTTTATTCTACTGCTGAAAGTAGATTGTGCAACATTCTGCTTAAAGGGGATCTGTTGTCTTTAAGGTTTTCAGGTTTCTGTCCCAGTTCCTCAAGGACTGTTACTTCTTTACAGTCAGCTTGTTTGGCTTCCCAGACTCTTGCCAGACTCATAGTTACCTGCAATCATAATTTGTTCCACAGGAAACATTCATGATACTGGCATAATTTCAAAGTAGGAGAAATAATTTTTAGAATATACAATAATGCATTTTATCAAATATAAAAGAAAGCACTAAATATCTTCCTGTGCTTTTCAAAATATAATCTTATAATTACTAAAAATCCTGGATCAATATCATAATTTATAAACCAACACCTAACATGGGGGAAGTAATGTTTTATTTCCTTGCTGTCAGCTTTGCTACTGTGGGAACACTGTCTGTATCTTTGTGAAGAATCCTTATTTGCTAGCAGGGTTGTAATAATTCTCTGTGCCTTAGCACTAATAATAAGCTCTGAAATTTTAAGTAATAATGTTGCTTCTTTTATTCAATTGCATGTTTCTTATTTTCTCGGCATTGCCTAAGCCAGTCCTCTGTCAGAGAAAGTACCACACTATGTATTATTTTATTTGTCTTGAACAGAGTTTTATGGCCCTTCTGTCGTAGACTCTTGGGATTTTTAATGCATTTTCAGAGTCTTACTCCTGTCTGGAAGATCAGAGTCTGCCCAGAAATGTGTATTTCCCATTGTGCATCAAAAAGCAGAGGGTGAAATTTTGATCTTCAATACTCTTACTCTGAGTTATTTTATTCTAAATCCAATTGGGAACTGAGTTTCTGAAGTTAAAGAGTGGACTTTTCAGCCTCAGATCAGTCTGCTCTGATAAAAATCAGAAATATCTGAAATATATTTTTAGAATGGAGAGCAGTACTACTAAGTTTCTGTACAAGTTAGGCGCATCAGATGCTGTGGAATTGACCAACCATGAAAAATAACTGATGTATTCCATTTACTTGTCTTCATTACATGCAAGAGAAAATGTCATAAGAACTTTCTTCCACATTTTCCAACATTCCTAGAGAGATTCAGCTATGCTGATAGAGCTTTTAGCAGTTCCACCCTATCATTCAAAGTTTCTTAGTACATTTTCTTTTACTCTGTTGTTTTTCTCAGATCCTTTTAATTTAGCGCTACAGTTTATATAGCATTTGAATTATGTAACAAAGGCTGCTTGAAAGCCTAGATTCCTTTCAGCATGGAAGCAGTCAAGAGACCAAACAGATTCCACAGACTCCTAAAGTAGAGCAGCCTCCAACAACCTTAGTTTCTTGGCAAAGGCTGCTAAGTTAGAAGAGTGTAAGGTTTGAGTGCTGTGGCAATGAATTAAAAGAAGGGAAAGAAGGGAATAGTCCTAAATGTTGCAAGAAATTAAGATCTGTTTTGTCCATTCTGTCATGCATAAATCCAAAGCTTCACTTGAAGGAGATGGCAACTTCTAATCTGCCACTCCTTTTCAGTCAGTCCTTTCATAAATAATTTTTTAAAATGTAAACTCATGAAAACAAACCAACAATATACAAGCTCCGAAAGTAATGCCTCCTGCTACAAGAGCAGCTCTGAAAGTAATGCCTCCTGTTTTTTTATGGTGGCCCACAACAACAGAAGCAGGTGGTAGTGGTATGGCAATAGAAGTTGAACCTTCCCAAAAATACTCCATTACATTTTCTTGCCACGTGACAGATGGCAGCCGAGGGGTCTGATGAAATGGTGTCTGCCATGAAAGTGTGTATGAAGCAAAGGTGAGGAACTGAATTTCTCCATGTGGAAAAAATGGCACCCACTGACATTCATCAATGCTTGCTGAATGTTTATGGACACCAAACAGTGAATGTGAGCACAGTGAGGTGGTGGATAGTGCATTTCATCAGTGGCAAGTGGACCTCTTCCATTATTGCAGATATTTATGAGCATGACATGCAGGTTTTTGTTCACTGATGGCAAAAATGCATTGCTAATGGTGGTGACTATGTGGAAAAATAGTGTTTTGTAGCTGAGAATTTTCTATAACAAATAGTGTTATTGTACATTTTTGTTTACATTTTGTTTACATTTGTTACATTTTCCATGAAAATTCATACTTTCATGGCAACCTACATCTATATTATATATAATTCCTGAACAAAAATACACAGAGATTTACAGGAAATATGTAGTGACCAAAATATCACCACTCCACAGTGAAAAAGTTAAAAATAAGTATAATAAACAAACATCATGTTTTTCAAAGATCTGTGATTTATCATTAATGCAACAGAATTTTCCAAATATAAATGAGGGAGCCATTCAACTTTAGATAAAAACTATTCAGAGCTGTATTAGCCATATCCGGAGAATAGGTCTTATTCTTTTAGAAGGGTGATAATTGGGCTGCAATACAAGATTTCTTTAAAAACTATCCACCTGTTAGGAAAATGCGTACTTTCCCCTGCTGTTTGTTGAAGTGCTGTGACAAGTCCATCAGTCACTCAAGCAGTCATGTTGTAAAGGCAGAGCAGCATTTCTATTTCAAGTGTGTCTGCCAGAGTACTGCTATAACAAGCCAACCTCCATATCTCTTTCAGTACAAACACCACTCAGTGTTTCAATCAGATCAGACGTTTTGGGGGAGAATATTTCAGAGCTGTTGCAGGCTAAACATCGATGTTACAAGTTTCTCTTATTTCATTATCCAACAAACACACCAAAAACTCCTGGTAAGTATAAATAAATAAATAAATAAATAAATAAATAAAAGTATTTCAAAAGCAATATTTTCTAAGAATGCAAGAAATCAGAGCAACAAAATAAAAGGTTCAGTGGGAACTGACGTTTTTTCAAAGACAAATAAATAACTGTATGGGTTACTCAGCAGTGGGATATAGAAATAGCTAGTTTGAAAGGCTGCTTCTTCAATAGGCATTTGTGGTAAGAGGTCAAGATGCTTTTCCCCACTAATTTTCATTACTTTCACTCTTCTCTCTAACTTGCTGTTTTTTTCTGTTACACTGGTTACTAAAATTTTTTCCTGTTTCACCTACATCAGTAATTTCCATATCACTATATCAACTATTTACAGATGCAAAGCTGGTAAAAGTTTTCCAGAGGTTGCATCTGAACTGAACTGATGCATCCTGCAGTATTCAGCTTCAGAGAAGAGAAAAAGAAGGAAAGATGTCTGGAACTTCTCTTTCCCCAGAGCTGTTCTCAGAAGTGAACAAATTTTATATTTTCTCACTGCATTCACAGAGCTTGTTTTTGAATGTATGAGACATACATAGTGAGTGTTTTGGAGGGATTAGGTAGAAATTTGGAGTGGTATTTTGTCTGTTGGTGCTTCTCACCAACCCCTGCCACTGTGCAGGATGGATTTGTAAATGCTGACTGACCACATAGAGCTGGGGCTTTGCAGATGATCCTTCTGCCCTCTGTCTGTTTTCCTAGGCTTAAATCTCTGTCATCTGATGCAATTCAGTCACTGTATTTTCATTCTTTTGTGTTCTTCTTTCCACTCTCATTTTCTCTGCTGCAATGTTATAAGCAACATTTCACTGCCACTGCTAGTCCATGTCCAACACTCCTCTCTTATGTCCACCTCTCTTCCTGTTGGTCCCATTTCAAGACTTTCTCTGAGCTTGTCATTGGTCCTAGATTACCTTCATGCTCCCCCTTTGGCTCTTTTAGGCTATTTTAGTAGTCTCACTTCCTCTCCCTCTGGCCTTTTCCCATCTTTTCAAAACCCAACATGTCTCATGCAGTTCTCCACATTATTTCTCCATTTTCTACTAAGTTATTCAAAATTGTTTGAAAGCTTCACCAACAAACTTCTCCACATGTTTCAGCTGTTTTTCCAGATTAGACAAGCGACTCAGTGCCTTTTACTAGGTCCTAGTTGCAGTCTTTTTCAACTCTTTTGATTACTCAGGAAAGCTCTGGCCTTGGTCCATCTGAGCACTTGGTCACTATTCCCTCCTAAAATTTCACCCAAAACAATTTCAAAATTGATAACAGACTTGAGAATGTGAAGTACTAGAAAATTTGAAAAGGGGATGACAGTAGCCTACACAGGATGTAGATTACAATCTCATTAGAGTAACATCCTTGTCTTTTTTTTCCTACATACACATAAAGTGGCAAAGAAACCATTAGAACCATATTTTCTTATTTTATTATCTGCTGTTAACATTAGTAACTACTGCCTACCACTTAGGCACTGGGTCAGAAAGAAATTGAAATAATGTCAAATAAAAGAAAAATGGTTATAGAAACAATAAGCCAGATGCTAAAATGGTGTATATCAGTGTGAGTGTACTGAAAACTATGCAGCAATTCCAGTTTGTACTAGCTGAAGATCTGCTATCTTTTGAATACATATTTGTTAGTGAGAGGAATACTAATAGAAAAATTGTTAAACTGAGGCCAAAAATCTGTCTCGTAATAATAGCAACTTGATCAATCTCTTTTCTCTCTTAGGACTAATTTATATGCAAAAAATACTTGCATTGTTTTTATTATCTAAGTGAATTCTCTAATTAAAAAGCAATCAAAGGTTGATAAGACAAGCATACAATGTAAAGAGCTCAGTTCACCTACTCTGATTGGAAACTGATGTCGCATGTTTAGACTCCTTAATAAAAACTATGGATTTTATAACCGTCTATTGATGTAACTTACATTATATCTTAGAGATTTTCTTTCCTTTCATTTAAATAAGAGTTATTCTCCTCTCCTCTCTTCTCCTTTCCTCTTCCCGCAGCTTCTTTCTCTATTTGGATATTGTGATTTCATTTTTCCTTGCTCTTTCCCAGGGCTCTTAATCTCTCTCTACAGAAAATAATATTTATTTTCTGTAGTCCTCAGGATTGTTAAATGATGGTAGGTAAGTAAACCATTTACTTTTATGAAATGAACAGTTTTAAAAGAACCAATTTCTTACCATAATTTAATTTTACTTAGACCTCACCTATGTAGAATTATTTCAAGTTGTATATTACTGTACTTCTCATTTCCAACTCCTGGGCAAAACTTTTTCAAGTATAACATAGATTAGTTTAATTTGGTGATGAGTAATTTAACTGTCAATTGTTGTCAGTATTTCTACACAACTGATAAAGAATTTCCCACACAGTGAGGCTTAGACCAGGGAAGATGGCTAAGAGGTTTTCACATTTCAAAATAATTATATATCTGGCCTACACAAAACTATGCATGGGCAAAACCATATTAACTGTAGGAGTTTCTACCCTTTTAAAAATTATGCCTATATACCAAGATTGACTTGAATCTACAGAGGTATAGCTGGTAAGAACTAACATGACAAAGCATTCTCTTTTGATAAAATGAAACTTTTCATAAAGTCTTGAAATTTCATTTCAAGTTTTCCATGAGAAAATAATTCTCCATTCATTGATCACAGATATAAATATGAACAAAAATCACAAAAACTTTCTTTCTCCAACTGTCACCAAAACAAAAAAGAAAAATTCTTCAAGTATTGATGTTCCAAACCCAAAAACCTTCAATGAAAAACAAAACCAAACCAGATCAATTGCCAGTTTTCAATGTTTCACATGATAACATCCAAACTCCATATATTTTACGCATGGCACTGAATATCTAAGATAACATTTGTGCTGGATAGCTGATAACCAGCCAAAACCTCAGTTACAAAGATGGAATTTTTTTTTTTATTAGCACTTCAGTAGTGGTCTCCTCAAGGCTTTTTGCAACCATCCAGTTGCTTTGGTAGGATATGGCAGAGTCATTGTGCTTGAGATATATAATAAAGCTATATTGTAATTAGAGACCAAATGTCTGTAACTACAATATTTTATTATATTCTAGCTGCTTTTTTTTTCTCAGCTCAAATGTCCTTAACATTATTTATCTGTTTGTTTATTTAAGTGCTAGAGGACCATACTAAATTTCTAACAGTCAGAATCTACAGCAAAAATGTATATAGGCAAAAGTCCTTCCCAACCCACAGATAGGCACAGGAGATGAGAAGGTAAGCAAAATGCAAGTGGATGTAATTTCAAACCATCACAAGAGCACTTGCAGCTCTAAGCTTTACTTTTTCAGTATGTTTTTAAAAGCAATGATAAAACTTTTATAACTATTCAATATTTTTAACATAGATTTTCATGACATTTGCTAAATGACATTTCCTTTTCCTTTCCAAATGACTGTTCTGCATTGGCCTATTCTTAACTGTAGAAAAGGTGAAATCTGGAAAATTTCAAGCAAATTATGGCATAAACAGATAAAGGTGGGACTGAAATGAGGGTAAATATGAGACAATATTGTTACTGCAGTATGAGAATACAGAAGTGCTGCATGGCTTATATCAACTGTCTAATACAGCATGTTCAGCCAAAAATGATAGAGCACTACTTCTACTTGTCTCTTGTCTCATAGAATAATGTGATAACATTGCTGTCAAGTTTCATTGCTGCTCGATAAGTGACATAAATATTTTTGCACCTCTATTTTCCTTGGTGGCTGGTACTGTTCCTATAATATGCAGGAGAAAGTCACCAGAGGGTATATATATAACATCTAAATATATTTCTCTGGCATATTTTCCACACACTGTGAGAGACCGAATTCACGTTTGCAGAAGTAATGGCATCCCAAGAGAGAAGGAGCTGTTTTAACTGCCTTTCAAGTAGTCCTTGTTTCACAATTTACAGTAGGTATTAAGTAAATGTTTGCAGAAATTAGAGCTGGTTTAAATGCAACAAAGTTTTAAAAAAAATTGAAAATGAAATGCAAACACCTTACTTTCTAATGTTTCAGATAACTTATGAAAAAGTAAGCGTGTTACAAACTTAACCTTAAGGCACTCAGTAATTTATTTATCAGCACTATATGGTTTTTCTTTAGGTGGTTTTTTTTTTTTTTTTTTTTTTTTTTGCTGATCTTCTACTTGTTTGGTAGCGTTTTTTTCTGCCTGACTAGAGCATCTTAAAAATTCATCCACTTGCAGAATATAGTGTTCATACATAGTAACACGAAGAATTCATACCTTTACAGGCCTTTATAGCACATTTTGGTGAGTAGTGCTGCTGGCAATGCACTGTTGAACTCTGGACTTGTGCTGTGAATGTTCATATTACAATTATCCAGTGTACATATCTGTGCCTTTTGCTCCTTCCTGCTGTTTCAACATGGAACTACAGATGCTTCATTATTTTTTCATTTTCTCCCTGTTGTCTTTCCTCATGTTTTGAAGTCTTTTGAACTTGTTCTATACTGAGTTGCAAGATCAGGGACGCTGGTCTAGAAGGAATCCCACCCCAAAGAGATGAAGTAACCTTTAGTTTTATTGGTTTTGATTACAGTTTCAGAGGTTGGAGGAAACGGTGTTTGATGGACCTATAAGGGAAAGAGAATCAGTTCAAAACTACTCCTCCTCTGGAGGATCCTTCCTAGAATACACAGTATGAAACAATACCCCCCCACCACCACTCCCCACCCCCAAAGGAAAAAAAGAAAATCTAAATTTTATGAGTATATAATGGAGATACTGATCTACTGGTATTTAAGAAATTCAAGGCTTGTTTTGAAGGGTTTGGCAAGAAACCAGATTTACATATTTCTTGAACAAAATAGCTGTAGTTTAAGAGATATATGCGCTTCATAGCTATACTCAGCTATGAGGAGCTCATAAGTTATAGACTGAAAACCTTTATGTTGAACTCACTGTTGTGGAAGGGCTGTAGTTTTCGTATTGACTACTCCAGGTTTCTCAGTTACTGTTGGTCCACTAGTTGATTTACAGAAATTTCAACAGTTCTATTAATGATATATTTTGGGGACTCAAACTGAATAAGAAAATAACCTATTAACAATTACATCTGCTTCTTTTCTACTTGAATATCTCAGATCTATCTAGTTCACTGACACTTCTGCACAACTGTAATCCTTCTGCTTCAATCTAAAAACATACAAAACAATATTTTAGAGCTTATTTAGATAGATAAATAGAGGGTGTATACTATTTTTCTTCTCTAAAAATCTAAAGCCTTTTGGGTCTTATCATTACCTCTCCCTAATAATAAATGTGAAGTTAATGGCACAGTTCCAATATCTGCTGGACCAATCCTAGAGTTGATATTAAAGAGGTTGGCAACAAATATTTTATTAATATTTTAGTAAAAGTAATAATTTAGTAAATTTATTAACATTTTAATCTTTATTTGCATGTATATCTCGGTGAAGTGTGCGATTTTATGACAAAATGTTGTTGTAGTGATGATATATGAACATTACTCAGTTATGAATTAAAGCGTATGTGACTACCAGCTAAATAAACTTGCAGAAAAGCACTTATATCTTTTAGTATCTATTAGCTATAGACTCGAGGGGCGACCTTGAAAACCTAATTAAGTCCTGATAAGTAAGCATTTGTGATGTTAGCATCACCTAACTTACAGTTTTCAGGAGCTGTCCCAGGCTACCTTTGCATAGCATCAGAGTGATACTGGGCAAGGGACAATGGCTCCTTCAGCAAACTCCCTCAGATAAAAATGAAGTGCTGAGGTCCACAGGGAAAACTTTCAAGAAATAACTGAAACTGATGTTATTAGTTCCTATAGGAATATCCCTGGTCATATCCAGGTTTTAGCCCAATTCTCCATAGTAGGTTTCCAAAAAAGCCTTAATTCTTGAAATATGTGCAGCTGGGAAGCTCTATTCTGCCTTAATTGTACTTGGAATGGCACAGGTGACAGCAGGCCCTGTAAAGCCTTTAGCACAGGTGGCCAAACACAGGCATGAAGTTACAGCAGGAGCCATGCTAAATGGCTCAGGAGTATTACACAGCTTCTGCAGGTATTGAAACAGCCAGATGCTGAAGGCAGCATCTTCATAGCAGCTAAAACAAACAGGTCCCTCAGCTGTATCTGTCATGCTGGATTATGAAGGTGATCCTGAAGCTGTTGAGAGTTAGAATTGGTTTGTCAGGTAACATCAACATTGTATCACAAGGCTTTCCCCCCCCTACCCCCCAAGAATTGAAAAATCTGCAATTCACAAAAATGATTTTGCAGGAAGAGGGAAAGAGCTAACAGTGGAGAAGCTGTGGTGCTACCAAGGCATTCATTGACAAGGTGTGTATTTGCCAGCAGTTATAGTCAATAGACTTCATAAGTTGCAGGTTTGCTTTTTCCCCAGAGGAAAAAAAAAAGTACAGTGTAGCAGTACAGATGAGGTATACACATCCAAGTAAAAACTCTATAAACATATACATAAATTTAAATTATGTAGCATAGAAAGAGTCAGGAAGATGGGATGTATATGGCAAATATTTGAAATTTAGTAAACTCTTGTACACGTATCACTAAATACTAGTAACCATGTAGTACATATTTCAGTCCGTAGGATCTTTTATTTTCTTTTAGAAATACTAAGAGACAGGTATAGTAAAAGGTCTGTAAAAGTTGTGTTCCATTTTTGCAGAAGACAAAAATATGTTCCTTGCCCAGCATTGCAGGATAGACAGACATAAGCAAAAATTTTTCTATAGACAAAAATTTCTGTGGCATCCCTTCTTCAGAATGGTTTATTGCCTGGCCATCTTGAAAGTCTGTATTTCAGTGGAAGAGGTGATACTAAGAATTAAGCAGTTGTTTGGTTTAGGTCCTTAAAAGCAAAGAAGGTTTCAACATAGAGAATACAAGGAAAAATAGGGACATGAAACATAAAGATTATCAGTTTTCTAAAATCTAAGTTCCAAAATGTCCTGACACAAAGATATTTCTTGTTATGTTTGAGATTATCAGCTTATTTCTGTAATTTGCTACAGATCTTGTCCCAGTCCTTAAGTGTAAAGCTATAAATATTTTACTATAATGCAAACTTAAATGCTTTCTCATACCATGGCCAGAATGCTATCATTTCACTTAAATGTTTAAATAAAGTTTCTCTCATTTTGCAAGAAAATATTTATTTGGCAATAAACAATTTTAAGACGCTCACCTCTATGTTACCAGGACTGAATACATATCTGTTTTATTTTATTAGAAGATCACCACCGTTAAGATTATTTTTCTTGTTCCCTTGAGTAGTGACATAATGCCAAATATGAGAAAATCAGTATATATGCAGTACAGTGCATCTTCCCCACACCCCAGTATGTGTATTACAGCAGATTTCATATGCTATCCTCTGAAGCTGTCATGAACTATACATGGTATTGTAACCATGACTCTCAATATCAAGTTCAAAAGTAGTAATTTAGAATTAGTGACTCTCTACAGCAGGCAGACCTGCAAATGTCTACATCCCAATTAGCAGGAGCTGACCTTTGACTTGCTCATTTGTTAAAGCTGTAGGACAGGAAATGAGTGAGAAAGAGTGTTGGGCATCCCAGTATATATGTTTAGCTACCATACTGTAACCCAAATATCTCTCATCATTATTCCCTTCTGATAAGGTGCTGTGTTTCCTCCTGCAGACTGGGTATAAATTGCTTCAGGAATTGCTTTTGATTTGCACTCTCCTATTAATGCTACCATTAGCCTTGATAGCTGTGTTGAGAAGGTTACAGAATGTAATAAGTATATTCATCTACAGAATGTAATAAGTATATTCATCTGAGACCTTTTGCTTTCTTTTCTGGCTTATTTTGAACTGATTTTTCCCTGTTGAGATCAATTAACTGAGATACTGCCTCAGCCTTTATTTGGAAGGGAGTGTTTTCTTCCCTGCTGAAAAATCTCAGTATACTCCTGCTTTCTTTGGCCAGTCACCAATTATCTTTTAGCATTTACAAGTTACCCTCCTTCTGGTTCAGATCTAACAAATAAATAAATAAAATACTTTAATAAGATGCAATGCCAGTCTTGTACTTATGTCAATGCATTGATTTGTTAATTATCAGAACTTGGGTATGGAGACTTAGAAATAATACATACCAAATATTGGAAATATGTAAACTTCAGTAATATAGAGGATGTCTCACTTTAGGATCATCACAGTAATTACCATCATTATTTCTGAAGAAATCAAGAGATGATTGCTCAAAGATGTGGAAACTGTATTGCACCAGTGTACAGTTGAGCACTGACAGTAAAGGAAAGAAGGAAAGATCCACGCAAAATAGATATAAGAAGGATATGTTTATGATGTACTGAAAATGCTGCACTATATTCCTTACCTTAACATGAGTACTGGCAATTTTTTCATTTGTCTGTGTCCTGAATCTTAGGTAAAATGTTCCTGCTTAATCTTTCACATTATGTCATTCATGAATGGACACCTTAACCACTTAACAAAGGATTTCTGTCTGTCTATGATGGGTTTCTTCAGCAGAGAACTCCTGAGCTGTGGTTTCAGCCCACTACAGTTTAGGGCCTGTCTTTTGGTGTGACTCACATACTCTCTTCCCACATATTTTCACAGAGTAGTCCGTAGACTATATATTATAATAAATATAACTATATAATAATAATAATAGTATAGATTATGTTGATAATTATAATAATAGTAAACGATTGAGAGATAGATCTCTAGGTTAAATATAATTTATTTTGATTATTAGATATAATGTATTTATCCAGTAAATACATGGTTTTAATGCCATCTCTGAAACATGAGAACTGCATCACTGGAATGCAAATGTTTTCTCCCCCAGATCACAACAAAAGAACAGAACATATATTTGGCTGAGCAAGGATGCACAGTTTCTGCCTTTGTTGTGCTGACTTTAAGAAGGATCATATTGGACTTAATTTTTATCACTGTCAGCCCAGCTATCACAAGCATTATATTCATTTAGGAAGAAAGCAAAAAACAATTTAAAACAAATGACAAAAGTAAGAATCCACTATGAATAAGGTTGCTTGCTAACTGCTATAGTGCCCATCCCACTTCCCTGTCAACTAGGATCATCTGAAGAGAATAATGCTAATTACTATTTTTTCAGCTTATCTCAAGTCTCCACAGGGAGTTTCAATTTTCAGAGTATGTATATTTTAAAACAGCTTTCCTTGTACATGCATACAATATAGGAATGGCCTCTTAATGACTTGTTTTTATGTCCAGTATTAACTTAACCGTGTCTCATTTACTCAGATTTGACTGCACATAGCAGAGGAATCAAATAGTTATTGATATTATAATATTGCTACTTGCAAGTATCGGGTTATTCATTGTGTCCCTGTTCATCTTGACTTTCCCAGCAAATGCAACTTTTTTTCTGCCTGCTGTGTGCTGAGTTAACGGGGGATTTTTATTTGCCCCTGATTTCACAAGTGCTTTTCAGCATAAATATTATAATTGGGATTTGTTTTCACATCAGCTCTGCTCAGATGTCTAAAAATGACCTCAGTACATTCTTTTCAAAAACTGTGCTGGAAATGAACTCACTCTGGGGGGATATTCAGAGCAGATGTCTCCTACCAGCCAGTTGGGGTCCTGTTGAGGTTAGTTTAAAATAAATAACAAGCCTTTCCTTTTAACATTAAATTATTTAGTATCTGCCACTGAATTTGTACCTTTATATTCTGCTGCATACTCAAAGTACTCTATTTATTATTTCCTGCCACAGCTGATCCCACATCCTCTCCATCTACGTGTTATCAGTGCCTCACATCTTCTAGCAGGTGCTGAAATTTATTCTGTAAATGTTAACAGATACTGCAGAAGAAATTTGAACATTCACAAACATGTGTCCTCGGAAAACCAGCATTCAAAAGAACCCAACAAAAAAGCCTCTGCCAGAAACTATTTGATCCTAAACCTTTCAAGCAGAAAATTGGCAATCACTGCAGAAACAATTCCTCAGGAAAGTATTCAACTTTCAAATAACCCTGAAACACAACTCAATAGCATTTGATTTCCAGTGAGAGAGATTCACTGTCCATCCTCACATTGGAACCCAGTGCAAGGTATAGACCTGCCTGCGATCTCCATAGTCCATGAAAGTGACATCCCTCAGGAAGAATAAATACTAACATTCATTTGAATTATTGGGACTATGATTCTCTATGTGTTTCTGATTCACACAGAAGTGAGAAAACCCAGTAATTCTTGGATGATTTTTTTGTAAAATCCTTGAGGATTTTGTAAATTCCTGGATGGAATTATAGTAAGCAAAATAGTAAAACATACACCATTAAGGTCTGATGATTTCATATTTGTCTTTGCATATTCTCCAAGGGAGTGTGGGAAACAGTATCAGAAGTGGCTATGTGTGTGCACTGGATCTGAAGTACAAAACAGTTGCAGTGTTAGTTGGCACATATATACACAGCAGAAAATGAAAGGGAAAGATGACTGGCTTGGGATTGGCCTCTTCCAATTGCTTTTCTGAGAAGCTGCAGTAAATGCTGAAACAGAAGGCTTTGCAGAAGTCTGCAGGTTGTTAATTATTGTTCCACTTCTCTCAGGAGCAGCATATGGGGAAACAGAAACAGAGGTGGTTTCCTGCACTCTGATATTCTTGATCCACAAAGGTGAAAAGATCTGTTGCAATATGAAGCAATAACTACTTTTCATGCGAGTCCAAGGGTTTCAGTGGGAAGCCATGCAAACAAAAAGAATGGATTCTGAGAGTACAATTAACATGAAAAACACCTTGTGTTTCTCAGTAGGGAAAAAAATTTACTTAGCAGAAAATGCATCACTTAGAAAGTTTTCACCAGCAATGAAAGTCGAAAGATGACTTACTAAATAGCCTGATGTTTTCTAACAGGAAAATATCAATCATAAGACAAGTTTAAATGGAATTAAATGTGACACTGTGGTACATGTAAGTAAAGCAATGTAGGTTTTTTTCAAATTTAAGTGTATTCAGTTCTTTGTTCTATCACCTCATCTTCTTAAACATTAATTTTTCTTTCTTTTTTATACTAGGAGTTAAATTTCCATAATTATGCACTATGATTACTAGTTTTATATATGCATAAGCCTTTTATAAAGCAGTCTCTCAGAATATGTCACTCATTTGACTTCATGAATAATCATAGTTATGAATAAAAAAAATCATTTTCAGGCTACTGGCTTCTTATTTTGACCTATACGGGAAAACTTACATGATGATGTTGAGTAAACTCAGCGTCTAACTATGCAAATAATTCTCTTCTATAGAAGAAATGCAGCTGATACGTGGAATGCTTCAGGTCCTGTCCTTTATGCAACCATTTGCATAAACTTCTGTAAAGTTAGTATTTCAAGATACGGGCTGATACATGCCTATATATTAGAAGTCAGGAATTAAGCTTTCAAGGGTACGTGTGTGTATGCATTTGAATGAAAGAAGAATGAAGTGTGATAAATGCTGGTGACAAGACTTTCACATGTATATTTTTCCACCTCTAGTAATAAGGGAAGCAGAAATGAAAAAACTGATGTAGAAGTGGGATGAAGTCTTTTAATTTCGTGGTGCATAATATTAATATACATCTGAGGGAAGCAATAAAGGAAATGCCACAGAAATTAAGTATCTTCTGAAATTCTGAAAAATAGACCATAACAGAAAATACTCCAGATTCCTTAAGTATAGAAGTGATGCACAGTCTGTAAATAGCTTTATACTGGGGTATTATTGTAATGATACACTGATGATAGCATATTGGTTGTAGACTGAAAAAGCAGTAGGAGCTTTCAAATCTTTTGTTATACTTGTAATTTATGGAGAAAGTAAACAGTGTTTGTGTCTGCTAGAATAGAGGACAGTGGGAGTTTATGATATATTCTTACCTAATCTAAGGTCAGAGCTATTCATAAATCACTTGACAGCAGAAATGTATTTTTATTTCACTCTTGGTGGAAAAATGTTCTGTTATAGAATTTATAATACCTTTTATATTGATTAAATAAGGCACATGCTTACTCTTGCAAGGGTTTATTAAAATGCCATGTATTTTCCCAAGCTTTTCTGCCTGCCTGGGAAACTGAGGCAGGAAGGCTAAGTTAGCAAAATACCTATTGTTTGTTTTGAGGACTTCCATTTTGTTTCTTTTGTTAACTGGTACTTTAATTTAAAAATAGCAAGTATTGAATAGTCAAATCAAGCATATTTCCAGCTTCTCTCTCACAATTTTTCAGAGTTTTCTGGTCTCCATTGTAGTATTATCTTAATTTTTTTTAATTGTTCATACTTATACTATAGTAATTTCACAGTAAGTATTGTAGGAGAGCACAGGGGTACTCTAATATCTTCCCAGATGCTTGGCTTGCTAAGATCTTTCAAACTCACAAATGTCAAGTAATGTAATATTTTCTTTTTTATAGCTGCAGGATATAAATGTATAAGGCAGATATCTAAGAGTTCAGATGAGTAATACTTGGACAGTGATCGGGTTTTTTGCCCCTATTTATTATAAAGGGACTGAAAGGTGATTAGTTTGGATTCAGAGACCTAATTTATTGATGTCTTGAGTGATGAAAGATGAATCCTGGCATCTGCTGGGGTTACCAGCGGTGACTGTACAATTTTAACTACCCCATGTAAAATCACTTTTCAACAGAACTCTTTCTTCTGTATTTTTGTTAGATGGGTTGGCAGTGTGTGAATATTCATTTCTACTATGACCAACGAACTTTACAATTCTGAAAACAGTAATTACTTACTGCCACTTCAAAAGACAACTTCACAGAATCACAGAATCACAGAAAGGCCAGGGTTGGAAGGGACCTCAAGGATCATCAATCTCCAACCCCCTGCCACATGCAGGGCCACCAACCTTCTCATTTAATGCTAGACCAGGCTGCCCAGGGCCCCATCCAATCTGGCCTTGAACACTTCCAGGGACGGGGCATCCACAACCTCTCTGCACAGCCTGTTCCAGCACCTCATCACCCTCTGTAAAGAATTCCCCCCTGACATCCAACCTAAATCTCCCTTCCCTCAACTTAAAACCTTTCCCCCTCATCTTGCAGCTATCTACCCTTTCAAAGAATTTATTCCCCTCCTCTTTGTAGGCTCCCTTTAGGTACTGAAAGGCTGCAATGAGGTTACCCCGCAGTCTTCTTTTCTCCAGGCTGAACAAGCCCAGCTCTCTCAGCCTGTCCTCATAGAGGAGGTGCTCCAGTCCCCTGATCATCTTTGTGGCCCTCCTCTGGACCCTGTCCAACAGCTCCTGGCCTTTTTTGTACTGAGGGCTTTACATGTGGACGCAGTATTCCAGATGGGGCCTTACAAGAGCAGAGTAGAGGGGGACAATCACCTCCCTGTCCCTGCTGGCCACCCCTCTTTTGATGGAGCCCAGGATACCATTTGCAACTTCCTCAAATCATGAATTATTATTTTGTTCAAGCCTTGTAAATGAGTTGTTTTCTAACTTTTAAGTACTTAATAGAGGATTTTTTTTTTGTAAGAGCCAGATCATACCCTTCTGGATTAATGCAGTACTCATGACGGGAATGGATCATTCAATGATGCTTGGCCAACACTGCTGTTCACCATTAATACTGGTGGCTTCACAAGTCTTACATCACGCCTGATCCCAGTTTAGATATTCATCAGTGAACCAGAGCTTAAACATCCAAGAATCAAAGAGAATTTTCTTCACCTGGTGATATGTTCACTTCAAGGGCTATCAACCTGATTTTCTTTCTTGAAGTATTTAACCTTGATAAATTGCCCTGGCTTAAGACAGCCATTGCCTCTTTCAGTCCTGCCCATTAACTTTTCTTTCAGTGGAAGGCCTGGCATCACTTACTAAAACAGGGCTGATGGCTTATTCATATTGTTAATTAAAATTCTTGTGAGCTTCCTGAAATAGTATATGGCATACTCAAATTCTGGTTTCAATTTAATTTTTAACTTTGATTAAGTATTTCTGAGCCCATGTCATGTTGTTATCTAATCTTTATTTTTCAAGAATGAAACATATTTTGGATTCTCTGAAGCATCTTTCTCCTTATCTTAATGTCATGGTTTTGTGATTTTTGGTTTTCGGTATTCCACATCATAACATCATGTGGGGCACTGGGAGTTTAACTGTTAATGCTCAAGCTCTGGGTACCTGCCTGGAAGAGAAGAAGAACTACATTCCCCAGGGGACTTTGCAGTTACAGAGAGTCTCGAGATATAACTCCTGGCAAGGTCACCTGATGCGCTCTTCTTCGCCTGTTCTTCGTCGGCTCTTGTTTTTTCTCCCTGCTGCTCAACTGGACTGCGCATCTCACCTCAGCATTGTGGTGAGGCCTATCCACCTTTTGGACATTCTCTCTCTCATTATATTTGATTTATTGGCTTCAATTTTAATTATATTGTATTATAGTGTGTTATCTTGCATTCTGATACTATATTTAGTAAGTTAGTTTGTTTCTCCTCAGATCATTGCCGCTGTTTTTAATTATTTTGGGGTCCCCTTTTTCCTTTTTCCGGAGGCACGGATCTGCAGATCCCTCCACCCCGCTAGTCACGGAACTGGGCCGAACCAGCCCATAAACCATTGACACTTAACTATGTTCTGTAAAGAATTCTACTACCATCATCAACAAAAGTTGGAGAAGGGTAGTTATTCTGATTAAAGATTACTTGCAGCATCTGGATGAGTTCTGGCTAAAACTCTACATGAATTTAAGCCTTTTAATATAGATTTTTATTTCCATATACATCATAACACTCTTGTTTCATATGAACCTAGAAACAAAGACTCTGTAGGAGGTAATGATAAACCTCACTGAAGGAGGAGCTGGCAGTCTGCTGTACATCTGAGAGCCTCTGAGTAGCCCAAGATATAGTGTGTAGGGTGACTTTAAATTACTTCATGCACTTCCAATGGCAGCAAATCTTGTGGCTGCATTGTTTGTTAGAAACAGTCGATTATAGTGTCTACAACAATCTGTACTATCTGATCAGTACCTGTTGCAGACTAATCTTGACTTTTATGCTGTTTTCACGACATTTCCTCAATAGCAAGAGGTCCAGACAGAGCAAGGGTGTAGGGATTTGAACAAACATACTGCTGCAGTGCAGTTCTCAAAGGCCGATGCTCAATGCTTTGTAGATATTTACAAACTCTGAATGCAGACTGTTTGTAGTGTAGTGACCCTCACAGTATATCTGCATTCTATAGCACATTTACATTCTGCATTCTTTCAATATTTAATCATTAAAAATACTTTTATAATTGTAAAAAAAAATTTTGTGGTTAATATTTATTTTTAGGTCAACATTACGGGATCCAAACTTTACTGACTTTAATCTATATTGCTATATATCCATGCAAAACAAAGAAATGAAGGGTTCTCTTTACAGATATAGCTAACACACTTAGGGGAAAATATAATGATGTTTATTTTTGCCCAGGATATTGCTTTTCTACCTTTTTCCCTTTGTCCATTTGACGTGCACAAATACATGTTTGTTTATTTAAATACTGTAGACATTTTTCTTCCTTGTGTTTGGTCTATTTGGAAAGCATGTTTTGATTTCATAAAATCCAGAGACTACTGCAGCTAGTTTTGGGATATTATACATGCACTTTAAAGATGTATCTATGAAGCCAAAACTCATTTTATTCATCCAAGAAAAGCTTTCAGAAAGCATATTTTGTAGTTGCTTCCTCAATATGTGTCTTTCAGTAAAGCCAGGTGAAAGTGGACTGGCTTGTTTTGAAAGAAGTTCCCTGTGGGATGATGTTTTTTCTGGTGGTATCTTGCTGTGAGAGGAGTTATAGAGAAAAAAATATAACCTGTTCAGACAGGCAAACTGTTGAGATCTGTCCTGAAGTCTTCTTTAGCAAAGTAGAATATGCTGAAAAGTGTGAATAGAAGTAATTTAAAAGTGTTAGTTTATAGAAAGCTGGCTATTTAATTTGTGGAGACTTTGGAGGAGGTGAGAATGAATGGCCTCAGCAGACCTGATATGGTAATACTGGCTGACTCCAAGGAGTCCAAAAATATGCAGGAAGGTTCAGGAAAAAAACAGGCATCCACTCATCCTGTGCCACAGGACTCAAAAGGAGAGAGAAATAAAAAGGAAAAGGAAAAGGAAAAGGAAAAGGAAAAGGAAAAGGAAAAGGAAAAGGAAAAGGAAAAGGAAAAGGAAAAGGAAAAGGAAAAGGAAAAGGAAAAGGAAAAGGAAAGGAGTCATAGACAAAGAAAAACGTGTAGTATTTTCAAAAGTGATGTGTCTGCAACCCCAGAATAATTCCACATACACAGAAGAACTGTAGAAAATGCCTGATATTCAAAATGTCTTTCATGTTCCTAAGAGGAAATGAACAGGTGTTTTCCAGATATGGGTATGATTCTATGTTTTCTGATGGCAAATACAGCACTAGTTCCAACTCTTTGCACTGCCCTGCACTCATTGAATTTAATTCAATTATAAATGTATTTTTAAAACATATTTTATCTCTGTTAGAAAACTACTATGTCTGAGACCATCAACAGAGTCAAAACTAAAACAATTCCCTGGAACTGCACCCCATGCTGTCAAATAAAATAAACAAAAATGGAATTAAATGAGTGCTCTGTATTTCCTTGCTGTTCCTGACGTACCCAGGCAGTCACCATCTGAGCAGCTGAGGGCAGGAGGGCTTTTTTTCAGACCATACTCTACAAAGATGACCTTTTCATATTTGTGAGCATAAGAGAAGAAGAGTTACTTTGTTTTCTCTGAGCTTTCATCCTCTCCTAAAAAATTATGAGCATGTATGGATGCTTATGAAACAGTTATTTTCTGAGAATTTTCTAAAGCAACAGGATAGAATGAAGTAATTTACATATACTGAAGCACTCATCAACAAGGTGAAAGAGAAAGTCCATGAATATATTCTGGCCAGCTTCATTTTTTCAACAAGCATTCACTAAATTAGAGTGGTTCTATCTGACACTTGAATACCAAATTTAATTTTGCTTTTGGATTAGGGTTGTTCATCTCACTCAAATCTCCTTAACAATGAACCTTTTTTTTCCCCTTAATTCAGGAAGTGTGTAAAGTTGAGAAGCTAGGTAATTTAAGTTCTCTGACACAAACTCTGGATTGTAGGGTGAATCAAGGATTTAAACAATCTTTGTAACAGGTAGTCATTATCTTTGTTCAGCTTACTGATGTGGCTGAATTTAGGGTGTTCAGCTTTCCTTCTGCTACTGTGATCAAATAGCATATGAAAATTAATTTGTTCCTCTTTGGGGCTCAATGAGAAAAGCCTTCACTGTACTGAGACTTATAATAACGTCTTTATAGTTCTCAAAAGGACCCACAATTCTACTCTGAGAAACTTAATCAAAAGAAAAAACCATAACAAACAGGAAAGAAAATTATTATCAATTAAGGTTTTAAGTAATGTCTCAATTTAGTTCTGTTTTTAAACCTGTTGAATGTCAGTTCCATTTAAATGGAGAGTGCATTTCAAAAGCAAAATTTTGCTAAGATGGGAACTGCTCCATTTCTCATGCATGAAACCCTGCTGCGAGTAAGAAGATAAATAAATAGATGGTTTTCATTCAGTGCTTCATTTCCATTCTTATTTTAAAAAGCTTATCAATGCTGGTTTGTTCTTTGCTTAATACATCTCATGAATTGCTACTAGCATGCATAAGTGATAGAATTTTCTATTCAGAAAAAGTTGGAAAAATTCTACTTTACATATAAAATCAAATCGACAGAAACTTTAATATACGCTGTTATAGGGAGGAAATGACTTCCTCTTTTAGACTTCACTCAAAGTTTCATGCCTGAATTTGTTTATTCTGTTATATAGAATAACCAAGTCTTGACTTTTTTGCTTTTTCTGGTGGCAAAACTTAACCCAGAAAGTGTCAGCTGTTTATGATCACAGCATATATTTATTTGCACATCTGTATTTGAGAAAGAATGTGTGAACAGAATAAGGTATTTATAACAATAAATTAGCCATAACAAAACACCAAGAGTTAGACATTACTGATTGGTTTGAATAAATACAGGAGAATCTAAAGCTCTTTTATTTATGTTTTAACTAAGCTGTTTGATTTTAGCCAAGTCAAAAACTAACAAAGAAATGAAAATGGAAAGTCAACTGAGTGAAACAATACTACAAAATTTTATTTAGCTGTCTTTTTTTTGTTTATTTTTTATTTAATGTAGAAAAAAAGTATCTCTTAAGGTCTTTTCAATAAAGACAGTGTGTTTTTGCAACCTATCTAAGCACTTTTTTGCATCATTAGTGGATTATCTTGGAAATTCTGAATTGTCTTGCTTTGCTCTTCTCTGTAATTTTGACCTACCTATTGGCACAGGAGATATTTATGATAGATTTGCTTAACTTTTTCATCTGTTCAAATGGTCCTGGGCTTTCTGAACTATGTAATAAAAGTTTACATCACAGAGAAAGTATCACATTTATTGTAGTTTCTTTCATGCATAAAGACATTTTCTATTATCTCTGTCAAAGTTATTGTCTTACTGAATGAACTTTCTGTTCATAAGCAGATCCAGAATTCTTTTCAAACATTCATTACTTGCTAGCATTTGCCAAACAGCAAATTCATTTGGTATTATGGATTATTTACACATTGTTCATCTGAATTCTATGTGATGTGACATAGCTGGCTTTACTTCTACTAAGTACCTGCATGGAAATATATTTTAAAACATATGGCTTATCAATAATGAAAAAAAAAGTTTTTGTAAGCCTTTCTATTGAGCTTATCAAATATCAGCTTAGATCTCTTATTCACTCTCACATCGCTCCAGCTATAGGTAGGTGCTATCGGAAAGTTTGCGATTTTTAGCTTGTTTAAGTAAACCACAGATATTTTGTATCTTGGTATTTTCCTCTTCATAGAATTAAATGGCTGTGGAAGCAGGAATGGAGAGCCACGTGTGGGATGGGGTCTGACACTGGAAGATATCTGTCAGCTGTACTACTCGTGCAATTATGCTGTGCATGTTGAAGCTTCAGTGGTATGAACTATATCCTGCCATGCTAAAGTAACAGAAAATCTTCAATGAAATATCCTTTTATTGTGTTTTATATAATCCCTCTTGGAACAGTAGATGACCATATCACATGTCCAATTTAAACAACAAAGGAAGACAAAATATTTTCATCTGCATTAAAATACAAATAGATAATAAAGTTTGAAAGTATTGTAACATTATTTTTTAATGTCCAAAAGCAAATATTCTAGTAGATTCTCTGCACACAGAATTATGAGTTTTATTTATTTATTCACTTATCTACTTACTTACTTCCATACTTATTTATTTTTACAGTAATGTCTAAAAAGTCTTGAA
This sequence comes from Chrysolophus pictus, assembly GCA_037305975.1. Classification (NCBI taxonomy): domain Eukaryota; kingdom Metazoa; phylum Chordata; class Aves; order Galliformes; family Phasianidae; genus Chrysolophus; species Chrysolophus pictus. The sequence continues at coordinate 49,069,008 of CM074578.1, forward strand.
ACTGAAAGAACCAAGAAACAAATGGATAAAGTGCTGGTTTTTGAAATCTAGATTTAGGTCTAGGTATCTACTTTAATGAAGTCTCTTAAAATCTAGAAATCCTCAAAGATAAAAATCCTTCTTTTAAACTTTTTGAAACATTTTATAGAATATGTGAAATGTCAAATATTTTCATTAAGTCCACAAGAGCTTCAAACAGGAGAAAAGGCAGCTGAAATGAGACACTATAATGAGTACAGAAAAAGGTAGAAGATAAAGGCAATTCAAGATAGAGCTGCTTGCACCTATGTTACAAACTCAATACACTAATCTTGCAATGCCTCTTGATGAAAACACTTCTATTACTTATAATTTATTGAAATAATTCTAAACAGTATTTTTTTTTTTTATCTATAAAGATTGGATTTGATGTAAAATCAAATTCTTAAATGAACAATTTGATGCCAGTTTATGAGTAGAAGGAAAGTTTGTACTATCAGGACTACATCAGAATGAGCCTGCTTTTGTGTTTTTCCTTACAGAGATCTACAGCCAAATTCTAAGTTTGTTTCTGAATAAACAAATTGGGTATATCTCCTTTAAAATACGTTTCTTCTAAAATTCAAAGTGATTTCTTCTTTATTCACTTTCCCTCTGGACTACTGAGATCTGTGTAAATATTTAATCTCATATGTGTTTGATCTCTGGGGGGATAATTTTCCTCAGACAAGAAAGGCTTGAGATGTTTGATTATCAACACTGTTCTTTGCCCAGGCAAGTGTGAATACATGCAGAACAAGGAAGAGACTGTGATCTGCTATGAATATTTTGTCATCACATCATTTGCAGTTGAAACAGCCATGAATAAAATCACATCAAAGAGGAAAGTGCTAGACCACCATTCAGTAATATTTATTGCATGTGTATTTGCCCCACGTTGCAAAAAGCACTTTTTTTTGCACAGATCCACCATCTGTTAATCTTTTGGGGCAGAATGTCCTTTGACATTGAGTGATTGCTTCAAAATCCCTGTGAAACAAGGGATATACCTCTACTGAGTTTATAATGACTTGCCTTTAGAGGAAGCTTAATGGCACATTGGAATGCCCTGCTTCAGCTTCCTTGTTGTGGCCTACGTGACACTTATAAGCTGAAAAAGTCCTGAACACTCAAGGCAAGGTTTTTTGTTGTCAAAGAATCTAGCATATATTAGGACCTATGCCATAGTATGCATTTTGTGAGAGAACATTAAAACTGTAAAGCTAGAGTGTGGCTGGCTGTCACATCCCACACATGAAGGGAGGGAGAGGTGACCAGATTTGCAAATCTCCCCTGGTTAGATTACAGTGAAACTGACACTCAAGGTCTGAACAATCATAAATTTTAATGAGAATCTCTACACTATAATTATCTTCAAATTATTGGCACACTTACAATTATATTTATCTAAGCTGTGTGGCTAAACAATGTGACTTTGTAAGACATCAAAGCAAGCTTTGTGTTACTTAACAATTTTACAAAGAAGAAAGAAAGAAAGAAGAGAGACGGAGGTGGAAGGAAGAGAGAGACAGACAGAAAAGATCATTGGTATGGCTTCCAGCTTGGGTCCAGCCAATAGGAGGGTGGAGTTCTCAGTTTGTGAGAATGCTTGTCCAGAAGTTCCCAAGCCCCTAAAGCTTCTTTCAGGCATCTTTTAGTGCCTGCTAGATTTACAGGGTTCATCATCAAAAAGTTTGCCATCAAAAGTTTGTAGTAAAAACTTTGCAGTCAAGAGGAAAGTCTGAACAGAGCAAGGCCGTCCTGTGTCCACAAGTTTCCCTCCTTTGATCATGTCTTCAGCTTTTAGCCTGTTGTCATGGCAGTGGTTTTATTTTGCAAGTGTTTGAGAAAATTCCAGGAATACTACAGAGATAGTGTTTCTTCTTGGTCTGTTACAGTGATTTAATCCATCTGGGGTTTTCTAAACTTCACCAAGGACCTCTTAATATATCTGATCAGTCCAGGGCTTGAAAGTTTACAGGAGAAAGACATCTACAGCTACTTTATTGTCCCATCCTAAGTCTGTTCTTTGTATGTATACTACAGGTCTTACTCCTGCCGTGAAGTCACGTGAAGAGGTTCAGCAGTGGAGAAAATCTAAATAGAAAAAAAAATCTCCTCTGAAAAGTATAATGTGTATGTGTGCTTCCTGTCTAGAGTTCAGTGCCTTAAATTCTAGCATTCATTCTGGAGTAATCTGGAATGTGGAATTTCCTATGCTCAGATTTGCAAACTGTCCATCTACACAGGGGACTTTGAATTGTGTTATGTGTTGGGACAATTTGTGTCAATCCTGGAATAGAATTTCCTGTCCTGGACTCCAGGCTGACATAATTGCATTTAATCCATGGCAAACACTCCACACAGTGAATAACTAGTAGGGTTAAACTCACATTTTGAATTCAGAAAGTAAAATTTTTTCAGTCTTTCCTAGCTGAAGTTGCTTAGGATATCAGAGTGAATTCCAGGGAGCTGAAACCTGTGGTAATAATGCAAATGATATGATCAGTAAAGCAATCAATAACAAATTGGCTATTTCTCTGTGGTTACAACATATAGAGGACCACTGAAAAATGTGCCTGTTATAGACTACCAATATCATTAACCTTAATTTCTGATAGGCAGCAGAACACCACCTAGTTTTTCCTCAAATAAAGGGTATTAGTCCACACTAAGAGTTAATATTGTCAAGACATATAGGCATGTACACACAGTTTTACGCTCTTACTGTTTTTTTTCTTCTGATGAATAGAGGAAAGAAGAGAGGCCATTGCATATACTCAGAGGCTACAAAACACTCATGTTTTGTAAACAAGAAAAGCAGAATGACAGCTCAAACCACCCTAAGAGATTTGTGTGTGGGTCACAGAAACAGAAGCCATTAATTTGTTCAACAGTATGAGGACCCCAGGCAGGGTCAACCTAATTAAGTCAGTCTGAAAAGATGTTTAGCAGAGCGAGATTTATTCCACTTACAGCTTACACTGAGAAAATTTCATCACAGAGCATTATAAGGTGGGGAACCTTATATTCTCTCTCTCTGTGCTCAATATCAATGCTTCTCAGCTTATGCTAATGCTATATACTGAAATCTCTTCCTTGATTTGCCAAACAACAATTTATCCACTGCCTCTCTACAAGGGGTTTGCTAAAAATACTCAAAACCAGACAGTAGGCAATGGATCGAGAGTGTCAGGACACTCTCAGTCCTTGCTGCCTCTCCATAGAGGGTGCAGCAGTTTACTTCCCCTACAATTTCATGTGTAGTCTCTTCATTTGCTTTGGTGAGATGGCAAGATCTGTTGCTCTGAGAATTTGGTGTTATTCCACAGAGTCTGCCGTTAGAAGAAAAACTGCTGGATTCCTTCCAGAAAGAGATTTGAATAGGAATGGAAAGCAATAAATTCCTTCCCCATCTTGGCATTTTTTTACTTGTACAACTTAAAGTCTTCACTCCAACTGTGCTTAATACCAAACACAAAAGCATAAAAGGGAACATATATCTTACAAGGAAAAATTCTTTTTAACAGATGGACCAACTAGACATGACTAGGCAGTAGAGAGGGCTACAATTATGCCTGCCTATTCTGTGATACAAAGGGATTTGGTTAATTAGCCAAGGCTGTGACAGAAGCTTGTGGAAGAGGAGGGAACTGAACTTGATTATTTTGAGATCTTCTGAGAGTACTGTAATGATAAGGTCATGCTTCCATGAAGATGAACACTGAACAATTTATTAGGTCTTTCATTTTCTCCAGTTCTTTCTCTGGGCAATTTCCACCTTTCTTCTCACCCAGGTCTCACTCATTCCAATTTTCATTGGTGTTTTGATGGCCCTGAATCCATTCTGTAGGACTGAAAAACTTATTTTGATGCACCAGAATTGCTTATTTATAATTTTCTGGACTATATTTTAAGTTCATTGCTATTTCAAGTCATCCTGATTAAAAAGATTCCTGACATATAGACTATGGAATATATTCTATAAAATACGTTTTTTTTTCCTTGCCACTTCAATGGACAACTATGAAAGTTAAATAACTTGCAGAAATTCCTGCCACATTTACACTACAATCAAGAGCTAGTTTACAGTTTCCATATTTCTAACCATCAGCAATGTTATTTAGTCTTTTTCCTTTGGAGGCCTAACTGGGGATGTACAAAGGTTCTGTTGAAGTATGGCCAACCACATAAGCACATTTGGACCTTTCCATTAATAAATGCCTCAATTTCATATGTAGAAACATTCTTTCCATCAGTGATGATGGGTACTGTAATGTTTAGATGCTTAAAATCTGGAAGTTTCTTCTTTCCATTCCAGAATCACTCATTTCTTAATGGTATGGTCTTGAGCAGTTTCTAACAACTCCAGTTAGCCTGCTCTGAAAGGAGAACAGTGGCAATCTGGAAGACAATACTGAGAGGAAAGAATTGATTTTGAAATGTCTTGGATATTTGCCCCTTCCAACTCTGAGTGAATCCATCAAAAGACCTCTTGGGGTTTCTTAGAAAGGGCAACAGCCGGAATGGATTGTAAGAGAATTAACTTAAGTCCCCATCCTTCTGCTGAAATCCTGGCTGAGTCTCTTAATTTATTCACAGATAAACAAAATGCTCTTTATTGCCTCACTTGCAGTTTTGACAGATGGTCCTTAGCATTCAGCACAGGTGTAAGAAGACAAAGATAAATGGATCTGTTCTTTTTAATTCACATATACACTTGTGACTTTCATCTCCACCTGAAAAGCTCCTCAGGCTGTCTAACTGTTTCTTGTTCCATGTATTAGACAGATCTTGTTCTATCCAGATATTCACTTTATTGTGCATTCTTTTAAAAGAAGTGTCCCATCCCTCTCCCTTCCCCCCCGCCAACCCCCCAAATATGCAACTTGCAGATTATGAATCATATATATCATTAATATCTGACTGAAAATAAAAATAACAATTAATTATGAATGTTCAGGTATTCTTGGCTCAGTGGAAAGTCTTATGAAAAAGAAAAGGAAAAAACTACATCTTTCCCCATGCACACGCTTATGTGAAAAGAAGTAGTTACTTTTCCTGTTCTGAGAAGTAATGAGTAGAGAGGGTACATGATAATAAATAGTGGGAATAGAGAGTAGGATGAATATGAGAGGGGGCCTCTTTTATTACAGAACTTTTCTTATCCTAATAAGCATCTTTATGGATTCCTTGCTCAGGAAGAACTTCCTTGCTTATTATTACAAATAATGTGCAATACAGCACTTGAGAAAAGTTTCATACAATACATATCTTTTGCAAAATATAGAATTTATAAAAAATCATCAACCCAGGATAAGATCCTGAAGACACTAATACTCCTCTCCTGTATTCTTCATAATGTTTTTTAAATTTACACTATGAGCAAATCAGTACTGACTTTATATCCAGGTGCTTTTGATTGACATCAGCTTTAGAGAAAGTTTTAGTTAAGAGTACTGAACCTGAAATTAACCCAAATTTAAACCCAGAAACTATACTGACTGAGTAAAAATTATGTTGTTACCAGCCTTGTTTCTGTCATGTCATACTGCTATCTTTGCTGGAAGATTGGAAAGTATCTCTCTTTTACCTTCTCAGCCTCCACACACATGGTCTGGCAAGGGGAATACACATACCTGGCTGTGTCTCATAGCTAGATATACTTGGGTAGCCTGGTCTGGCCCACATTTCCTTCTCTACTAATTTGCAGAATGTCCCAAAAACAGAACTGATTTCACCCTGTCACTGTCAGCAGAATAGTGCACAATGTACCTTCTCTGCTTTCCTTTAAGGCAGTTTGATATTTCAATGCAAATTGGAGATTTTTGCTCACGATTATGAAGCATTGTAATACAGACTTGCATGTGATTTTCTGGCCCTGTTGTCTTCCACAAGTTGCTGCCACTGCAACAAATGGTGGGACAACTAAGCCCTTGTCTCAGTAAATGAGGAAAATTTGCTGTGATTATTTGAGGACAGTGGACCCCTAGGAACCTAAGTGGAGAAGTAGGCTCTGCTGTTTCTTGGGATATTTCCTTCTTTACCCACTTCCTCAGAAAGTCTGCTTCTGATGATAGTGATAAATAAAGATATCACTGGTTTTATCTTTTGCCATTGGCTGATGTAGAGTGCAGGAGAGAGAGTTGGTTGTATGTGAATGAAATCTGGCTATGTGGCAAAAACTTTATCATCTCCATATGTTTTACATTTCCTGCCCCCAAATTGTCTTTGAACCTCACTTCCAAGAAGTTTTAATGACACTAGGTAATGAAATAGTATCACTAGAATTTGTAATTCAGAAGGACTACTTTTCCTTTCAGAATAAGATGCTTAGTGGGTTTTTCTGCTCACTTTTCCAGAATGTTGATGCTATTTAATAAAAAGCACAAATAAAAATTTAAAATATTCACATATGAAGTGATGTTTGCTTGTCAAAAACAAATGAGAAGTTCAAAGAAAACAGCTCCCACAGGTAAAAATAAAACCTCTGAAATGGTAGTTATAATACTGATTCCATCATTCTGACTAGCAAAAAGTACAGCCTCTCCTTCAACTACCTTCATGTGCACTTGCATTCTATTTCTTACTGCAGGAAGAAGATGAGTAGAGTCAGAGGCAAGCAGAATCCTCCAACAAAAAAGGATGAAAAGGCCAATCACAAAAATTGCTCCTTGGCATGAGGCTGCTTTATTTCTCCTGTTGGCTCATGGAATGAAAGCTCTTTGAGATGGAGAAGGCTTGATATTAAGCCTACAGACAAGAGGGGAACCACCTCTTTGAAAGGGTTAACTGCAGGATGAGGGGAAATGGTTTTAAGTTGAGGGAGGAGAGATTTAGGTTGGACGTCAGGGGGAAATTCTTTACGGAGAGAGTGGTGAGGTACTGGAACAGGCTGCCCAGAGAGCTTGTGGATGCCCCATCCCTGGAGGTGTTCAAGGCCAGATTAGATGGGGCCCTGAGCAGCCTGGTCTAGCATTAGGTGGGAAGGTTGGTGGCCCTGCATGTGGCAGGGGGGTTGGAGATTCATGATCCTTGAGGTCCCTTTCAACCCTGGCAATTCTGTGATTCTGTGATTAAAATATAACAAAATGCAACCTTCTGTTAAAAGTAGTATCTGTGGTGTTGTGATTCTGTTTCCCATGCATCATATCTTCTAACTAGTTTATATACAAGACTAGATGTCTTCGATCTAGTGTAAATATAAGTCTTCAAAGAGCATGATCATTTTCGACATTCATTAGACCAGTGAGAAAGCACCAAAACCTGCTGTACTGTAAACTTTAATGTATTTTCCGATAATGATGTTTGACCAACTGCCAATATTATCCTTGTAGAAATTCTAGATGAAATTGTCATTTTCTGGAAATATTGCAAAGCTCCCAGGCTGTCTTTCTCTCTGTCTTTCATATCTTCCTGATATGTGATGTAAGAGTTCAAATGTATATTCTCTGCTTTGAAATACTCTCCTGAGATGTGGTGCAAAATTAAAGATAAGAAAAGTTTTGATATTCTATGAACTGGTCCAATGCTGGTTAAAGTTATCTGGTGCCTGACTGAAGCATCTCTATTATTAATGAAGTACCTGAAAACATTTCTGTGAAGGAGAAGGTGATGACAGAAGAGAATCTGATTATTCCTCCACCCTTTCTCTCAGGGCATTTCATGGGGATGGCATTTCTTAGGATTGCTCTGCCCGAGGCTTATGTTTCATATAGACAGTGAATGCAGTGAAACGTTTACTTGTGTGTGTTTCCTGAGTGCCTCAGAGGAACACAGGAGTAGAAACACAGGGCTGTACTGCAATGCAATTATATTTACACAATTTCCAGATCATAGCTGGATCCTACCTAACTACTTTGCAACATGGGCAGAATAATTTTTTGTCTACCTACAAGCCATAATGTAGGCATACCCATTCTTCTAGATTTGAGCTTGCTGTCTTTGTCATCAGAATGTGGTTTCAAGCCCCTGTACAAGCTGTGAAAGGCAGTAGCTGAGTGTACTGTAGCAACCTTTTCAGAGTTCTTCCACAGCTCCACTGATTTCTTAACAATTGTGGCTTTCTTTTCTGGGATGTGAGATAGATTGCCAGCTAGTCAAAATTATAGGACAGTGAAAAGGTTAAATCAGTCCAATGTCTTTATTACTATCTTTAACAGATGTTGTTAGGCAGAGTATTTCTGATTTCTTGTACTACTGCTATAGACAGACAAAAAAAATATTTAACGAATATTCATGATTGTAATAAGAACAAAAAATGGTATTATAATTTGAAGACTGTGCTCTTGTGGTTCTCCTGATGCGATGGCATACCCGAGCCGCAAAGCAGGATTTGCATAGCTTTTGATCTTACAAAAGTCTTCTATGAGTCTGATATGATTTGCTGCTTCAGTGGTTTTGACTTATAAGTGGTAGTTGTAAGTTCTTTTAATTCTTTTGGAACTGAAGTCAAAATATAATTTTATGGAGAAAGATAATAAGCAGATTATATCTTTGTAAGTGGAATGTGTTGTCCTACCTCTGCTGTGTAGAGAGCATTTTCCCATTGAGTCTTCATTGTAGCCTTTCTTCAGGTAAACAAGGAATGTTGTACTTGTGTTTTGTTTGTTTGTTTGTTTTTAAGGGAAAACTGCAAATACTTTTGAGGAAAAAAAAAGTAATAATTTTGGTTTAGGTGGTTGCTAGAATTTTCCCCAGAAAGTTAGGATTTTTTTTCTACCCTGCCTTAATGAGTCATCAGAGACATAGTTGCTCTTGGCACATGTCTGAGGGACTTAGCTGTACACTCTTTTCTAAGAGAAAAACTTTTTCAATGCAACTACAGAGTAATAGAGTACCATTAGAAATGACAAACTCCTTCCGACATCTAAAAAACAGACATAATATTCAGGTCGGCTTTCATCATTAGGGCTGCACTTTGTGAAGGCTTTGTTACAAAGTGATTTTAAGAAGTAATCTGTAAGAGTTCACATGATTTAATGAAGTTCTCTTGTGCCAGAATGTGCTTTTTCACTGTGTGCTTACACTGAGAAAGGTACTGCAGCTTGTAAACCAAGCCAGGAGGAAGGTGGCTGAAACTAGCACTGTAAAGCACCATTTTGCTTTATTGTGAAATATTTTTTATGACTTTTTTTTTAATATAAATATAAAGTTCATGCTTTTGATAAAAGAAAAAAATAGGAACGAAGTTTTGACTTAAGCTAACTTGACAGTTCAGGCATGAACCTACCTCAGGGTTAGTAGGACCTTGATGAGAACTTAAATATAGAGCTGAAGCAAACTTTAGACATCTAAGCTTGAAAAGCTAGCATGTATGCTACAGGAAAGCTATTCCGGAGTATAAGAGTATAAGTTTGGATAGGGGTGGAGATAATGATGTAACTGTCAGGTAAAAGTAAAACTGCAACTGAGAAATGAAGCATAAACATACTTAACCCACACACACCAAAATTAGAGTATTGTGTCCTGTAGTTCAGTTCTAGCTTGGGGGTGGTTTCAGCAACAGAACAACACTGATGGCATGATGCTCAAAACTTGTTAGGCCAATCTGCCTGGCTTTGTTATTGTGGCATCAACTGCGCACTGGAAGATGCATTACAAAATATACCTGTGTACAAGCCAATGATTGAAGTGTTATATTTCAGCTTAAATTCACTGAAGAATTCTTGATGTAATCCTATTTTAACAAGGAGAAAATCATTTGTGGAAGACATTTGTAAGAATGGCAAAAAATAAAATAAAATAAAAAATTGTGAGGAGATATGCAAAAATGGCTATTGAAATTTTAATGGAAAATCAGTCTTATGTTTAAGATACAAAAATCAAAAAGATCCTTTGTTCAACCTTCAAATAGGCAGCACCTGAGAGTAAGTGGGAGGGTGGCTATGGCCATGTTGGAATGACTCAAAAGAGGGGACCTGCAGCTGAGGGGAATCTACCGCAGAGATAATATTTGAGAGCAGGAAGTCTTCCTTCCCTGCAGTCTCTGTGCTGAGCTAACAAAGAGCAACAAAAACGTGTGGCAGCCTCTAAAAGCACAAGTCAGGCAGACCAGGTAGCAGGAAGCCAGATAGAGGCAGCTAATTGTAAATGCTAGACACAGAGGCTTCGGTGGATTTTAAACTTCTGTTATTGAACATGGCCTAATGGGCAGCTTGCAGGTTGTTCAGATACTCATTTGGGAGGAGGGATACATTTAGTTTTGATATGAGAGTGAGGGAGATGGGGTGAAACCTAGTTTAGTCAAATGCTTTTAACCCTGCAGTTGTGCCAGATCTGAACAAGACTGACACAGTGTTTCAGAAACCTTTTCTGTGTTTTTCAATAAGTCTGACTCAGTCCAGTTAAGAGAACCAGGTAAGAAAACCAAGGTAATTCTAGTTGAGAATTTTTTGTTTCATTTACCAAAATATAACAGAACAACTCTGGTGCAATAATTTTTCCTGTTTGAAGTGCTGTAACTGCATGCAGATTGACATAACAGAAACACAGAAATGAGAGAGCAAGGAAAGGAATATCCTCAGCTTCTAGTATAAGATCATGTATGTTTCTGCCATGAATGTTGTTTAAACCATCTGTCTTCATGCAATAAGGGTAAATTGCAAATAATCTTTAGAAAGGCAATTTTTTTATAGCAACTTGCCAGCTCATATGCCTTTCATTTCACTTGCTGTCAGAAAGAAGAGCCTTTTGTAATGACAATGGCTAATGCTCTCAGCATTCAAGAGCCTGTAAATTGCTTTCACTCACCAATCTGGGGCAGGTATATATACCTAGAAACAGCGCTGTTCTAGCCTTTAATAATCTGGGAGCATAAAATGGGTTTCAAGGTGTCACAAACCCTCTCTTAGGGCGGCCATCAGTTCTGCCAGATCTGAAGAATGATTCATGTAAAGAGCAAGTATATTAAAGCAGAAGTGCTCCTTTCCCTAGATGAAATGCAAAAAAAAAAAAAGTATTTCATGTAAATCTCAGCAGTGCTTACAGTGAATAGGAAATGTGTTTATGTGCAGTGCTGAAGGGATCTCTGAGGTTAACAGGGAGCATAGTAGGAATTCTAATCACTTAATGACTTCCTCTGTTGATAGTGGTGATTGCATTCTTTCTGTTAAATAATCAAATTGCGACTATGTGATGATAAAGCGTGTATTCTTTTTTGCAATGCAACATTACCTTTATCATAGAGATACAGAATAAATATCATGTGACCAAACCTGTAAAACACCTGCTTATGCAACTCTTCACTAGTATGTGCAGCATCTGTTTTCTGATATGCAAATATTCTACTTTCTTGGCATTAAATGTCATGTATTCTCTTCTTCAGTATTCTACTGGTGTTCAAAAGCATCCAGATAATAGGCCAAAAAAAAAAAAAAAAAGAGAGAGACAAAACCCTAATGCATCTGCATCCAAAAGTTTTCTCAGTACATTGAAAAGGTACTTTGTTACAAATAAATCAAGGATCACAGGACAGTTTAGCCAGTTTAGTCTGCAAGCAATCCAAATGCATCAAGAGAAGCTGTTGAGGTAGACTCACAGAATCACAGATGGCAGGGACAATCAAGGATAAGGGAAGAAGACAGGTGAGCAATTTAGAGATAAGAAAGAAATGAGCTGCATGCTTCTTTAGCCTTCAGGTAAAAGACTTGGTGTTCATGCATGTAGGCACAGTGATTGAAGAAGAGAAGTGGAAGGATCATTGCCTTCCAGTCTTTCTTTGCAGAATATAATTTCCCAATGTGTGTATCACCATACTGCACATAATCACACAGTAGTTTTGCTGTCCTTCCAACATCTCAGCCTTTTTTCTAACAAAAGAGGATAACTTGAATGCTGAATGCCAATTTAAATTTAAGTATACTTGCCTGCTATGCTTTTTTTGTTAGCTTACTTCTCTAGCATCCTCTCTTTCTACAGTGCTTTGCATACTATTGAGGTGTAGCCCAGCAGAGGCTGGATGACACTTCATCCTACATGACAGCAGCAGTGTCGTGGGAGCAGTAACCAGTAACACATCAGGTTTAGATTTGCCCTTGTCCTGGTCTAGTACTGATGTGGTCTGTTTATACACCTCTTGTGAATGAGATGCAAAATCCTCTTTCTCAAGGAGGCTGTCTACTTGAAGGCACAGCTTATGAGTCAAATCTCTGTAACCTCATAGCCAACCGGGAAAGCTGGAAATGAAGCTGAAAGAAAAGTTTCTATTGTCCATTACCCTCACTCCTCCAATAACTCATTTCCATTTCTTTCATTGCCGTGTCCTTTTAAGAGCTAACACACAACTCTTTGGCTCTACAGCCTTAGTAAGAAAAATCACAAAAAGACTTCTTTCCATCTCCTTCCTAATGAAGGAAGAGGAAGAGCTGTTTACTGAAATTCAAGACAGTAACCAGAATGTTCAGTGTCATAAAAAGTGTAACAGTGCTTCAAATAATCACTGCTGACGAATGCCATAATATTTCTGTGGTCTCGATGCTTCTCATGCAGATAAGGCAGCAGTATAAAGCCCAGTGTGGATAGTGTTCCATGGATAAAGACCACAGGTTGAGCTGGTAAGCAAAAGCTGGGGTTATTTTCAGGTTGGGTCTTATTCATGTGGGACATTAGCTAGCATTGCTATGATGCAGAATTAACATAAAACCACATCCCATGAGCCAATTGTTATGTATACAGTTTTCACATTTCTTTTCATATGTTGTTCAAAATAGACTACAGACCTCATAGTAGGTATTTCCTCCCACCCTCAGTCTGAAAACTGTAACTGAGACGCATCTTGTTTGTACAGCCACATTATATCCTTGTCACACTGAAGTTGGACATTCTTGGCTTAATTCTCTTTTCTCCCTTAGTGACACTTGGGCTGGACCATATGTATGCCACTATTCTCCTTTTACATTTAAGCTCATTAAACCCAGTGGATTTTGTGTGATAAACAGCTCCTTTCAGGCCCACACAGCTCAACATTTCTGCTCAGCATTTACCTGAACTGAGCCAGTCATCAGCAAGGGCCACAGAGAATACCAACAATGAATGTTTATTTTTTCATTTATTTTTTCAGAAGTATTTTTTCTATTTGTATACTACAGTTTGTTCTGCCATATGTGCTTCGGTTACCATTTTGTCTGAGATACTCCAAAGGAATCAAAACATTATGTTTACACCTTTAGCTAGAATTAATTTATCTTAACTAAGTAATGTGTATGTATTGTTTAAATTATTATTGCTGTGTCTGTTTCAGATTCTGTTTGATACTTGGCCAGCTTTAGTTTTCCCTTGTCTCTTCTGACCTAGCCTAATCTGCATGTGGATACACAACTTAATAAACCCACAGTGTGATTACAGAAGTTTTATATAATCTATGCTAATGGTGTAGTTACAGCAGGAGATGTGGGTGTTTTCAACCCAGTGGCCACTTTTGCAATTTAGGTGCATTCATTCTCTTGAAAAATGCTTTTAGCTTTCCTTTTTACTTGGTGACATTTACTATGCATACAAAGATTTCCATCCTCCTGTCAGGAAAATCAAGACATTCTGTGGAACTCTCTGTTTCTTGGCAACAGAATCAAATGTCCTGCATGCCTGGTTTACTGTTACTTCGCTTCTCATCTCGTGTGGAGTGGTTTGAGTGATTAGGAATGGTTGTAAACAGGCCTTTGTTGTCAAAAGGCTAATAACTTTCCAAAATGGATTTTGGAGATTGGTCCCAAAGACAGGATGCACCTGGGCTGTGGGAAAGCAAGGGAAAACATATGAAAAGCCTTTGCTTTTGATTCTTTGAGAGCAAAGCTCAACCTCAGCTCTCAAACGTTCTCAAAAAATTTATTCTGTATTTTTTGAGTTTTCTATACTTTCCCCCTGAAGGCCTCAGAGCAATTCTGACATTTCTTTTTAAAGTCATGATACGTCTCTGTTTGCCACACAGCCACGCTGAAGGGAGAAAAAAGAAATGCTGCTTTCTGTTTCCCTTTCCTAGGTGCCTTTTATTGCTGGACATTTTGTGTTTCTGGTGATGAGTGCCTGGGACAGGCTGCAGGTGGAGAGAGAGAGCTGCCTGCTCCAGTTCTAGAGCTCCCAGTTTAAGAACTTCTGGAACTGAAAGCAAAATTTTCTATTTAATTATTCTATTTATTTAGATCTTAACTTTTCTTCCCTAATTACTTTTTGATCTCACTTGGAGTTTTGGCCTCTGTGATCTCCTGCAGCAGCATTCTCTGTATCTTAAACAGAGAATTAAACAGTTTATGTTCAGCTTTAAACCTGAAGTTTGATAATTTCATGTGATGTCCCTTTTTTCTGACATCATGACAACTGGGATAATATTTCGTCTTCGTGCCACTCACTATTTTATATATCTCTGTCATATTCCAACCTGTGCACATTTCTTTTACCACCTTAGCAATTCCATTTAAATTAATCACTCATCATATGGAAGTTATTCCATACTTTTTATCAGTTTTTTTTTCTTTTCTCTTTATCTGTCCTAAGGTCAAATGCAATCCTTTTAAAGCAAGTGACCATAGTTCCTTACAGAAATCAAGACAGAGATATAGAGATATTCCATAGGTATATACAGTGGTATATAATGTTTTATTTATTCTCTCTTTCTCTATTTCAATTTGTTCTTTGACACAGCAGTTAGGAAAGTGACATTTTTAAACTATCTTCAAGAGCTCCAAAATCTCTTCTTTATTATATTAGGTAATAAGAGGCCTACTGTTGTGTTCAGGTACTTAGGTTTGTTTATTCCTCATTGGGGATCTTTTTATCTACAATGAATGTCATTTTATCACACTGTTTTGAACATAATTTTATCACTGTTTGTTGATATCATGAGGTCCTCTGCAACCTGCTTTCTCAGTGAGTTTCAGCTTTACTGCCATAAATTATATCTGTATCTTTTCCAGCTCACTGAACAGCCCAGACTCCAGGTCTTAGCAGAGCTTACTTGCTTTTTAATGAGTTACTAACTCACAGAAGGCAACTGAGGACCTAGTGAGGAACTGGTTTTATAGACAATAAATCATAACTCAGAAGTTTGTGGAGTGTCACCACGACTTCGTTTTTTTCCAAATTATTTCTTTCTTAAAAGAAAAAAATAGGTGTTTTCTGAAGACAAGTAAGAATCAAGGATGTTTACTGTTGGGGGAATCTAGCAGTCATGCTGTTTCCTGCATAGTGAATACCCTTGGGTAGGAAATTGGTGCAAACTGACAGACAGTATGGCACAGCCTAAGGTATTCAGCAGAGTGTTGTCACCTGAGGCACTTGGGCTCCATCAGCAATGCAAGGAGCATTGCCTGCACAGTCCTTCTGGCAGTATGTTGTTGTTGAATGTACAATGTAATCTTTCTGTGTAACTGCCCTTCTTTTCCCTGCACTTCTTGGTCATGTTTCACCTCTAATAAGCCTATTTTCATGATGTAATATTGTGTGTGTGCGCACTGGAGTTCTCACTTTAGAAAGAGAAATAAACATCCAATCCCAACTCTCATCTGTGTAAGTAACTTCAGGATTGTCTTGTTTTTATTGCTGTTGTTATTTGTTTTCTGTTGTGTATTTTATTTTTTCCTTTTTGGTGTTGTTCCTCTTCTTTTTTTTTTCTTTCAGAAGTTCAAACCCACAAATCACAAGGTTAGAGGATAGGGTGAAAGCAAGGCAAACTCTTTAATAGCTTAAGAAATGCCTATACTACAGTCAGAGAGTTACTTGCTATAACAAGGAGCCATTATTGATAGAATATAACGAGATATGTCCAAACTTGGAGCCATACTAAAATGCCTTAATATGAATTTCAGTTCTTACCACACTAACTTCTGATGGCTTACTGCAGAAGGAAATTAAAATAAAATAAAATAAATATATAATAAAAGAATACCAACTCTGTTACCAAATGACAGAAAAATAAATAGTAGAAGGGGTAAAAATCTTATGGTTAAATTTTTACTTTCCTGTGGAATAAAATGAACACAATTGAACAATTAAAATATGTAAAAATACAAAGAGCAAATTAAAATGAATAAATTCTAAACTATGCTTCTTTCAAAATTACTACCAGATTTTTACAGTTTTGCAATAATTATTTTTCAGTATTTAGGTACTAATTTTTGGATTTATTTATTATTGATAAAAAACTCTACCCAAGATAAAATAAATTTTATATTTATTTTGATCTTTTCCATTTAAAAATGTTTTCCAATTCTTGTTGAAATTCTTTGCATTATGAAAAGTAAGAATAAAGAACTTCCTGAACAGAATAATTTTCCTCTGTCATGGGAATAATCAGTTATGGACATAGCATTGGATATAAGGCTGCAATTTTGACTCCTTCTGTGGCTTTTATTCTAATTTTTCTGCATAGAAAAAATAGAAGAGTAACAATGATTTTTTTCAGTTGGTTTGTTGGTGTTTGTAAATAGCTATGAGAGATTCAGTTTTTGAAGGTATTTACGGAGCAAAACACATGAACACATACAAGATTTTAAACATTTTGCTGGTAACTTCCACTGAAATTATGATCCTTGAATGTTTCTGCAATTCTGACATGAAGTCATGGAATGACATAAGAGCAGCACTATAAGGGAGCAAGAACCTTAAGAAAAATGCTAAAACTTGTTGTCAAACAAAGCAAGGAATAGATGATAGCTTCCTCCCATTATATTTTTCTGCAATAGTGCTGACTCTGAGGTTCTGCCAAAAGCACAGCCCCATCACAACTCAGCTCGTGTGGAGCAGATGCTTGCAGTGAGAATCATGCATGGGCTGGTTCCCCCTTTGCTTTTCTCCCTTTCCTTTTTTTCCTTTGCTACATTATTTGGCTTAGCACTTTAGTTGAGTTCAGCAGGTTTTGTTTGCTGTTTATTTGGTTGTTTTTAACTGTAAAGATGGACACTTGCTACATCTACATAGAAATTCTGAAAACATTTACTTTAATGTAAAAATAAATATATAAATAGATCTGGCTCTGATCAGTTCTTCCTTTGTATTTGTGTAATTCAGATTAAAGATTAAAAGTTTAGAAAAGGTCTTTTAATGACTTTTTAATTTTTGTGGATTGCTTTGTCCACTGTATTTTCAGGGAGTGAGTAAAGATTAAACTGCTGGAGGTTAGAGCTCATTGAAGTTGTGAATATATATAAACACAGAGAAGTTCAAGAGTTATAGCTGTCTTTGTTCTCTCTATATATGGAATTTGCCTGACCTCAAAAGAAGACATAATTTAAGTAATACATGTAGTCAGTAAATTTTAATATATACCTAAGACAGAATTACCCCATGGAGTTAAGATGGAGAAAAAAGACCTAACGCTTTCTAATATGATATCTTTTCACTTCCTTACTTATACTCCATAAATTCAAAGTTTCTTCCTGTCCTCATTCCACCTGTTCAGCAGGAGGGAGACACAAAGTAAGTGATCTGCCACATTTCACTATCATAAAATGAAACTGCAAATATCATGTATTAATCGCTAACAAAGAAATAATGGCAATTTATAGATCATTAAATATTAAAAAATATGTGGCTCAACATGCTCATATCTGTGCTTAATCTTTTGTTTACTTGAAGGTCCTGCATTCCTCATGGTGCAAATGGGCCTGATAAGAAGATCCCAGAGATGTAACATGGTTTAAATAAATTGGAGTCAGGCTATTTCCAAGCAGAACAATTTAAAGGCTGGTTTGTATCTTCTACTTTGAAATACATATAGACTTCTGCAAGAAATGGCTTTAGGGAACTTCGCTTCAGGAAAATCTCCACTCAGTGCAAAACTGGTGATATTTTCTTGAGTATAACAATTTCTCACTTTTGTTTTTTAATTGTATCATCAAATCAGTTCTAATTACTGCTCTTACATTGCATACTGAAGGTCTAACTCAAAATCGATTCAATATGAGTGTTTCTCGAGATCTCAAAGAACTTTAAAACATAGCAAGTGAGCCAACTGCAGAAACACATAATTCTGTGGGTAACAGCATTTCCCACAGAGAAGTGCAAAAATGCTCCTTTTCCCTTACTAATTGTTTTAGAGTAAGAAAATAGCAAGATGTGTTAGCCCTGTAAACATATTTTTAACAAGTATCTTAAACACAAAGTATCCTTTAAATGTGAATGTTAATTAAAGGGAGAGAAAAGCAAATTTATGGGGAACCTTAGTAACCTACTAATTTTTACTGAACATTTTCTGCATCCCGCTACTCAGGCTGAGACTTTTCAAAGGAAACAAGGCTATGTGTACAGTTTCCATTTGCAAGAATGATACTGTGAAGGTTGAAGTTCAAATTTTTTTTGCAGTCCATTGGAATGTCTATCCTTAGATGAATAACACTCAGAGATCCTTAATAAATATTTCATCTTAACCTTTACATACAAGGTGATGTTCTCATACATTAAAAAAAAACAAAAACAAAAACAAAAAAAACAACACAACAATAGCAAGAAAACTAAACAAAAATAAATGGAACAAACAGCAACAAAAACAATACCACCCCACATGGACATACATCATTTTTTACCATTGGCAATGGAACAGAAGAGAAGCAACGATCAAAGCGTGCACAGCACTAGAACATGGCTGTGCTGGATAGTAGCTGATGACCTGATTAATCACTGTCGTAACATCTGGGCAGAACAAAAGAAGTACAGCACATGGTGAAATTAACGAGAGAATGGAACAACTTTTCCATGGCAGACAACGCAGCCACACTCCTGCCATAGCTACAAATATGCTTCACTGTGAAAATGTTTTGCTGCAAATCTTGGCTTTGAAAAGGAAGGGACAGAAAACTTAGTTTTCAGTGTAACTATTCTTCATGCACTATGGGCTCCAATTCATCTAACTTTGCTATCCGTAGTATAGCTTACCTCTGAGTTAGTCACTCTAGGCTGCCTTTAGAGTCAGTGAAGAACGATGGATACTTGTAAGGCATCATTCATCCAGCCTGTTTTAGCCAACAACTTCAGTGACAGACAAATTACTCCTAGGAGTGCCAGTTTTTCTCCATTGACAGTAAAGGCAGCCTGGAGTGATTAGTTCAGATACAGATGTCTATGTATATATCCCACACTCTATAGAGTCCTAATCCAGATCACTAAGGCCTTCTACTACACAGAAAATTGGTTAAAATGAGTGACAACTGTGTACATCTATATTCATTTCATGAACTAGTTCTGTGTTTGTATTAAGGTAAGCAAGTCTTTTTGAGTTACAAAGTAAACTTCTTAAAGTATTTTTATACACTTATTTACAGTCTAAATAATGTGTTTGTGTATGTAAGTGAGGTGTGTATAAACGGACTTTCTCTTTCTCAGTAACAACTGAAAACACATACAAAAATAATTTCCTACATGGGCTAATATTATATGTCCATTTTCCATCAAATTCAAAATATATTAATAATGATTTAATTTCTTTACAGTTAAAAGATCTATGTTAAGGGGAAAAAAGCTGTTCTTTATATAGCTTCCTGGAACAAAACAAACAAACAAACAAACAAAAAAAACCCCACACCTTTTTAATGCTACTGCTGAGGAATATATTTTGATGCTAAGATTTCTGTTGCCACTCTGAAAAAATGAGTATCCTTTATTAATGAGCCCAATATACAGTATTTCATAACACAGAGACTAATTTTAAGGACCACTTTTTTGAAAAAAGCTTTTTCAAGAAAAGCTCTAAAGTGGGCTTTCTTGTTCCTTTTCACAAAGGGTTCATTTAAACACAGGAGTTCAATCAGAAACAGAAATTTTCTCCAAACTATTCTTGTTCAGCATTTGTATGCTGACTAATTCTGAAAATATATTTTAGACTTTGGAAAGTGTGAAAGCCTTATTTCAGCTAAATCTGCTTGTGATGTGTGAGGACTTCATGTCAATTTACGGTTAGCTGTAAAACTGCCTAGTCATCCCACAAGAAAAAACAGTGGCTGTGATTGGACAGGGCCCAGACTGTTTGAGAGGTGATTTGATTAGAAGAGACATCTCTCTTGAGCTGTAATTGAGGATTATAAGTTTTACGGCCAAAGCAATAATCAAACATATGTTCAGAAACAACACTAACCCCTCAGTGTCTGTCACTGTGAGCTCTGTACAGGGCTTTTATTTCCTTAGACGGGTCCTAGTGGGAACTGTGTGCATTATAGTGTCACAGGATGAAGTCCAGAGAGGCTCTAAATACCAGGTTTGACTGACTCCAGCTTCTAGTAAACTCTCATGAGATCACACAAACTGGGAATATGCGCATCCCTTTCCTCATCTGACAAGAATTAAAATGGAAATGTATGCTTGGCATTATCCATTCAATACCTTTTAGAGGAAATAATCTACATGTTCTTGGTTTACCTGTAAGCATATATCAGTCAAGGGAAACCAGCAAGAGTGTTATTTAGCTCTCAATTTGAACTAAAATGTACTCGGGATATGTTTTCCTTTGGGGCACTTGGTGTGAACCATTTACTACAACAGTATGATTACACTGAGAAAATCCTCTACTACTGGGATCCAAACTGTGGCACTGGTCTTAAAATTTCCTACTCCAATTTGGGGTGGCATATTATAATTGTGAATTCTCCGCTTGGATTTTTACTAGGCTAACAGCAAGCATTTGTGATCCTCATTAAGTTTGGGCTATTAGATGAAAGTGTTCTGTAGAGATTTTTGTTTACCTGTGTTTGCTGGAGATAAAATTTGACAGTCATATTGGCCTTTCCATAGCCTGGTCTGTTAATTTTTTCCAGTTGTTCAAAGCTGGAGTGGTGGGTAGCTTGTTTTATCAGGCAGTGCTAAAGAATGAGATGAATGACATTTTTGCACCTCAATTCATTGCTGGCAACAGAAGAATCTGACCAAATTCCACTGTTCTGTGTCCTTTTGTTCTTTGCCTGTACCCGTTTCGTCTAAATTGAGACATTATCCATAAATTACAGGTGCTGACTTAAAGAACATTAACAACATAATACTTGGTAAACATTTCTCAAAGCATCACCACCCATGACCGTTCTGCCATCTGAAAGTCCACTGTGTTGAGGCTGGGCTGAAGCTTTCAAGCTGATGGTCCTTAACCCTATTCTCCCAAAGCGAAGATTGGTTTTCTCTACCAGTCTCATTTGGACAAAATTTCTTCCTGACCTCAAAGACTTTCTGTAATATAACTCTTCATGCTCACAAGCCAAATTACTTCATTAATCATCTGTCTCCCTTTAGTATTGAGGGTGAGTGCTCCTTCCTCACAAACTGTATAGCGTATGATTGGGTACATGACAGAGTTTGTCATTTGTCAGTTAACTTTTTTTTCTGTTTAATTGAACGCTGTTTGAGCAGGGTGCTGAGCCTGAAATAAAAGACCATGCAAGTATTTTATAACAGATATCTGTCATGTTCTTGACAGGCAGATGTTAATTTATACCCCTTCTTTGCATATGATATATCAATATTTTTCATGAATGTCATAATCAATATCCAGTATTCCATTTTCTATCACTGCCTTTTTGGGCAAGCAACTGCTTGAAATTCTTCCATAGGAGTCATCATGACATGGAATGCATACAATACCCTTCTTCAGAAGCAAGTCAATATTGCATCATGTTTTATTTCCAGCAAATAAAAAAAAAAAAAATAGGTATAGAAAAGATGGGAAATAGAGAGGTGCAGTAGTAATATCTTAGAAATATCCAGTGACTTTCACAAGTGGTTAGCTAAAACTGAATATTATCTATATGTTGTATTCTTGTGAAAGTATAAATGAAAAAAATGACAAAAATTGTCAAGGGATATCACCACATTCTTTTTTTGTTCTCTCTTTTCTTCCTTTTTTTATTTTTTAAGATCTTTGCATCTACAATACGCATTCCTGTTTATTGCTCTAATACAACAAATGAATTGTTTCCTTCAGCTCTTTTCCGTCTCTTTTTTATAGCATCTGTATGCTATATTCATATGTGGTTGTTTTTTTCACTCAGAATAAATAACCATTTTTTCAGGTGTCCATAAATGCTAATGACCTTTAATTTCTTTTCCTCTCTCTTGCAACATATACCTAGATGCACTGAAGTTCTGTTAATTTCATATATTTACTTCTGCCTAGACCCTGTATGGGAACTGTTGAGTCACAGCCAGAACCACTGGTTGATCACCTGAGGCGAGGACTGAGTCCTTGGGAACACAGGTGAAGGCAATTCAGCTGTGTGATCAGAAGTGGTGGAGCCTGGCTCCACCTCTCCTAGACCCTATTTAAGGGCTGACTGCCATAGGGGAGGTACCTCTTTCTGGAGATTTCTCCTTTTGGAGTTTTCTGCTGTGAGCCTAGGATATGGGTGAGCATTTCATTTTTGATTGTCTCTTTTCACTATTTTTCACTATCTTTCTAACTATAAACCTGTAAAATATTATCCTAACCATGCTACTTTTCTAACTGTATGTTTGTTAATTGTACAGACCCACATTCTCACCTATACGTTTTTACTAGATTTTATTTATATTCCTGGATATAAATATTTCTTTCCAAAGAACTTCAGTCAGTTCAGTGTTTATTGCTAACTATTATTTTTATTTTTATATTCTTTAGCAAGGAAAATAGATAATCATCTTGAGGTGAGATGGAAGAAGACAGAATATGGTAAATGGAATAGTAAAAACAGGCTAACACTGCGTCTGTGCATGTTCTGAAACAATGGTAAGGCTGTAATGAGCATTCATCACTGAAAGACTGCAGGAAGTGAGCTGGGGTAATGCAGGTAAATGCAGGAAAATTCAAGTGAACTTTGCATGGAATGTCCTTCCTGAAGTGAATCATAATTTGAGACCTTTAAATGCTAATTATTTTTTTTAACTTAACAAAAATGATCAATGAACTTTTTCAACTAGATTATTTTCTTGCTTTAAGAAATGTGTTTTAGGAGTACCTCTAAGGCAATTCACTTAATCTGATATGAAATGTTAGCTAGTAAAAAGCTACCCCCAATTTACAATGCATTGTGAGTTCCTTTACTCCTTATCATTATTTCAAGCAGAAAGAGTTCAGTCTGAAAATCTTAGGGTGAAAATCAGTGTAGATATAACAGAAAACTCTATTTTCTTGTGGGATTCACAAACATAAAAATGTTATCAATGTTATCTTCATTTAGAGGTCTTGCATGAATTAGGCATGGATAATTACAAGTATGAAAATATTCATAAAATCTCTTTCCTTATTTTTAGCTTATAGATTCAGAGGGAGAAATGAAAGATATACAGATAAAGAGGATGTCCATGTAGAAATTCCAGCTACCTACACTGCTAAAAGGAGATAAAATCAGATACACTTAAATATAATGTCGTACTCTTTCTGTATGAGGTGTTTCGATAAACTAAAGTAGCTAACAAAAGAATTTTGGTGAAGTTTGCATGTTCTAAGCAAAAAAATTTCCTGTATAAAAAACTGATTGATAAAATCAAATTATTTCTTTATAAAATATAAATTCTCTGAAGTTTATCTACAAGCCATAAACAAGACATTTCATTTTCACTTCATTGAAATACTTTGTTTCAACTCTATATTATATTAGACACTTTTAAAAGAGAAAAAAAGGAAATAATTTCACTCTCCATTCTGAGTGGAACAAAATGTTTCAAATCTTCAAGAGAAATTCAATTTTTCAAGCATTTATACAATGAAGATGTAATCTAGGGTGCATTTTTATTCAGCAGAAGGGTGTGATTTCTCACAGTAAAAAGCTAAGATGCTCAGTGTTCCTGTAACACTGTTTATATACTTCAGATGATTTAACCCATGAAAGAAAGAGATATTGCTTCAGCTGTTTGAGCGCTATTTCAAAACTACTGAAATCATCAGTTGCAAGAATACAGCCTTTTAAAGAGGAGGAAAGGGTGATTCATATTTCAAGGAATTTTTGAAGAATGCTAATTTCTAACTATATATATTCTAAGAGGTTTTTTTTTTTTTTTTGGAAATACTTTAGAAGCAGGACTAGTGATGAGTTAGTGTAATATCTTTCAAGTTTTTGTAGAGTGAAGTGGCTGGAAAGCAACCATGAGAGGTTTAGCTTATTGTCTTCTAAAGGTGCACTGACTTAGCAGCTAATGTTGATCTTTCTTTGGCTATTCAGAGTCAATGTAGCTGAAAGAAAAATTAACAATAAAATGAATTCAATTGACTTTGTCATTAAGTGTGAAATTGATGATTTTTCAGATGCTATGGTAGACTTCCAGACTATAAAATGTGAAATATAAATATTTTGGTTCATAAACTAATCAGGGTTTTTTTGGTGATTCTATCTCAGAGATTTTCCTCATGGCTACATCTCCCACATAGATGCATTCATAATCCATAGTGTTTTAAATAAAAAAATGCTGAAGTTATCAGTTAAAATTCAAATATGAATTTGTATATCTTTAAATTGACAATCAAATCAGTTTTGAATACAATTTTCAGGGTACTAAGCAACCTACTTTTATTATGTACTTGTTTTGGATGGTTCATGCTGAATTTGCTGCTTTTCTTGGACTTGCAAGCAAAATTTTTATTGGCTCAAGCACAGAACAGCTGTCTGTTCCACAAAAATATAAAGCCATAAAAAAATTATTCTGCTTGTCCTAAACATACAAAATAAACCCATCTACTACAGCAAACAACCTAGGGCTTTTGCTTGCCTTGCAAGTTTTAGAAAATCTACTTTGAACAGTTTAAAAATATTTTTATGAAAGTTTTATTGGTGTTGACTCTGTCTGCTACTTTCATCTGGCAGCATCTTTGCTAAGAGCTACAGTCAAAGTTAAAGCAAATGTATCTATCAGTTCTACTCACCTGGCTGAGCTGTGGTTCACTAAGAAGCCACAGAAATTTAGGGAAAGCAAAGTGTCTGTGGTAAGAGGTGAGTATCACTTAACTTGTTGCAGTGGATCACAGTACTGTTTTATTTAGACTCCTTAGTCACTGAAAGGAACTATTTTCAGAATATTTCTTGAATCCCTTTGTACTACAATGCAGAAGCATCAAATTACATTTCTCTGTAAGTCAGATCTGTCACCACAGTCCAGTCTGAGGTGTACTATAACAAGAAATCTACATTCTTGGTCACTTTCCCCTCTCTGTCAGTGTTTTCCCAACATGCTTTTTTTTTTCAGTATCATCAAGTGATGACCATTTTCTCCATAGTAAAGGTGATCATAAAATTCCTGTAATTAGGCTAATCTTATTCTTTTCTCCCTTCTATGAACAACTAGCTAGGATTTTGTTGACATTTCACCGACCTTAAGAAGATGCTTACTGAGGAGAATGTGCCCAAACACTTGTTTATTCTGCCTTTTGCAGAAGTGCCACAGCTGATGATTTCTTGAGGCAATCTGGCACAACTTTAATGGGGGAGCACAGGAAACATTTTTGTGCGGGAGTTTCTCTTCCAGATTAGTCTGGATGTAAGGCAAGTGTGAGCTCTTTTGTGGCTAGTTGCTGTGTTACGTGTTGGATAGTGTACACACCAGGCAAACTGTTGAAGAGTTTATATGTTTCTCAAAAACACGTCAACTCTTCGACAGTTGTAAAATGTATAATATAGCTTCTTATACATCAGTAAGAGATCCCTAATGATGCAAAGCTGTGCTTGTGCCCAAGGCTGAGAACCCAGTATTGCACAGCCTTGCATGTTTTCTTGGTGTCTCTATGAAAATAGGATGAAGAACAGTGGACTGGGGCTCTTGTTATGTGTGAGGAAAAGTTCCTTTAAAATTGGACATCCTGATGTCATAGGCTCGCACTGTGTGTATATAATGTCCTTAAGACATTGAGCTCCTGTCTAAGCTAGAATTTGAGCTGGTGTGAATTAGGCTTCATTTCTGCCTTTGTTCAGAAGCCAGAAATTATCTCCTTAAACTGCCAGAGACTTTGACTTTCTATGTCCTGTCAAAACACAGTTTAAAATCCAGCTTAGCAAATCAGCTGATAATTGTCACAGAATTGAAGATATTATCTTTTTGAGTTAACACATAAACATCATTCAAAGTGGCCGTTTAGTTTCTGCCATCCACAGAAAATGCTTTGCTGCTAACAAGCACTCTTTTTATTCTTTCTACCAAAATCAAGGGTCAAAGACTGGTTAAACAGTCAGTTTGATGCAACTCCTTTGTAGAGCTCCATTTATCACTTTTAAGCATAAAGGTGACTGTTCAGTGGATTTACTGTTCACAAACAGCCCCATATTTCTGCAAGGAGAGGAATACTTAAAAAAAATAAATAAATAAATCTCAAATGCAAGTTCGTTATCAGTTTTCTTTTAAGTGCTGTAGCATGTAAAATACCAGCAGAAACTCTGAAGACCACCCATTCTTCCTTCCTTATTTTCTATATCCTAGTATTACCTATATCTCCTGTCTTTCAGCTGCACGGAGTTTACTCTGGAGGAGCCAGTAATGGCCTGGGGAGCAAGTGAAATTTGTTTGCTTTTCTGAATCAAGTGCTAATGTCAGAAATGTCTCCTACAGGATCTCTCAGACAGAATCTCTACTGAAGTTTTAATCCATGACTGCAGTGGCAAGTCTCCTGCTCCTGCCAACAGGAGCACACCTATCGAAACAGTATGACTACTTTTGTACCTTGTGTCCCCCAAACTTACCCCCTCCCCATTTTCCTATTGGCTTGGTACTCTAAGTTCACAATCTTAAGTTTTGCATTTGTTAATTATGTTCTGACACTTTTAATTCATAGCTTATCTTGTTGCTAGCTGGTCACCATCCTGCTGTTTCCAAGATGTCTCAGTACTCTTCTTATCATATTGACATGGTGGTTCTCTCCAAGGCCTCTTGACCTCTTTTGTTAAACAAAGAGCAGTGGAGGGGGGGTGGGGGGGGGTGTTTGTCTTGAATTTTGTTAGGTAATGTTTTGCCAATACTACTTCTCAAAGTAAGTCTGAACTGTAAGACTTTCTGAGAAAGAGAAAGCAATATTTGTTTTAAATATGGACTTCTTAAATTCTGAAGTTATGTGCATAATCCATAGCTGTTGATATAAGAACTGCCTAGTATTAGTTTTTTTAAGAAAATCCTAATTATCCTTTGATTAGTCTGTATATTCCCCGGAGTTATAAGCAGTGTTTTCAGAAGCTGCTGGTGCATGTTTTAACTGTCCCACCTCTACACAATCTTTCAAAGAGCTTGTGTTATGTGAAGAGGAAAAATTAAGCAGATGAAAGAAAATAAATTGTAGTAATGAGACACTAAAGAAGGACATGATAAATCAGTTTTTTTGGTAAGTATTTCTATACTTTCTGAAGGAGAGCCAAGTAATTTTTGGACACTTCTTGCAAGAATCTGAATTCAAAATACTCCTATACCACAAACACTTATATCCAATAGATCTCTTCTGAGCAAGAGCGAATGCAATAGTCTGAAGCATTGGCTAAGTATTTAAGCAGGAAAAATCTTTCTTCTCTTTAACTTTCATTATTTAAGATGAAAAAGTAATTTCCTTGTGTATTGTTCTATTTGATTACTCACTTTGAACATTGTCTGGTTTGATGATTTGGATGTGTTCATAACATCTTACTTATGACCTTGTTTTCTGTCATTGAAAAAAGCCCTTTAATTAGCTTCCAGAACACTTGTAGCAGCTTGGTTTATGCAATTTGTGTTTGTTCATTTTTTAATAAAATCCTTATTAATTCTAATCTGTTTGAAATTTACTGGGTAAATTATAAGGGTACATATAATCTCCTACAAATGGCAAGTTGTTTGTCTCTGCTTCCTAAAATAGTATCATACTTTCCATAGGTTGTATCAATGACACAAGTGTGCCCTTGTAGTGTTATGCTCCAATACTGTAGAAATTCTTCAGCAAATTCCAAGGAAAGACAACTTTCTCAATCACCCTTGTTGGGAAATTTGGAAGTGTTTTAAAGGCTTAGTATAATTTGCCATTGCAGATGGGCACAAATATAGAACTTCCCAGAAGGAGATCCTTGAAATATAGTAGATGTTGGCTTAATCTGCCTTAATCAGCTCTACTTTTCTGTTTGTCTTGAATAGTTTTCTATTGTCTTAATCTTTTCAGCTTAAGTCACCTCATTATTTTGTCCATCCAAAGTCAATGGAATGTTTGCTCTAAGCTAGGTTGCCCTCTCTGAAAGGGAAAGCTTCCTACCTCCGAAATGATCTTTTTGACATAAGCAGGACTTTCGGAATTGTTAGATAACTTTTCCAGACTGAGTTGCTTGGGTTTTCCATATTCTTATAAATATCTGTAAGAAAAGAGTGATAATGTCCTCTATAGAAAGATGTATTAGTTAACTATGGCAACCAAGATCTTGTTTGCAAAAGCACCGTAGCAGAGCAGTGGATTGTAACAAACAAAACCTTGTAATGACCTCCAGTTTCTTTTTTTAATTGTAAAAATTTACAAGTCAATAAGTACAGAACATATATTTTTATCAGTGGAGAGAGGCATATAAGTCTCCTAGCTGTTTCTTCCTCTTAACACAGTAAACAGCTTAAAGCCATCAAAATGAGGTAGACAGACACAAAGAAGGATTTCATTAAGTGCTACTTGAAGGTTAATGAATTTTACCCAGAGACTGAATAATCTTTTGGACCAGCGCTGAATGGATTATTTGGCTCAGGAATTTACTGCATAGTAGATCATCAGAATGCCTACACTACAACTACCTGAATACTATCATATATTTCCTTCCCTTTTATCTTGTATTTCTATCAAAAAAGCTAGTATTAGGTAGGAAATATGTATTAAAATAGCATTTGTATTTCATGTTGTCTAATTAAAGCACACTGTTAATAGTGATATTTCCATTTACTTCAGAGAACTTAGTCACTATCCCTAGATGTGTTCTGGAGTTGTTTTTTACCAGTTGGCTGCTTCTGCTGAAATGATTGTTATCAAAAGAAATTTATACTGTAATGTTTATCCTCCAACCAGCCAGTGCAGTGGAGTCTGCTTTTATCAGTTCTTTTATGCTGATAATCTCAGAGCTTCTAGAAGTTCTTAAGTCTGGAAGCCCATTACTTTCATCTTGTGTTATTGTATTTTTGGTAATTGCAATGGACTTAAGTGTAATCCAGTTCTTCCTGTCCAACAAGCCAATTGACTTGCTGTTAGCTTTCTACTGCTGGTAACACCTTCTTAAATTTTTCCTAACTCATGGAAAGAGAAAATGGAATTAGTTCCATCAATAACTCCCAATAAATTCAGTGCATTATATCTCTCCTTCATTTCTAACACCTTAACTTTAAAGAACCATCTTCCTATCCATCAATTTATTACCCATCTTAAAACTTCTGCAAATTCCACAGCTCTTCAGTTAAATAACTTCTTAAATAAGCCATATTCAAATACCTTAATTAAATCCAGTTATTGCACTCCTTACGAACTTTCTCTGTGCAGGAAATAAAAGATGATTATTAAAGTTATCAGTCTGATCTGGCATGATATAACTTACATGAACATGTATAGCATCACACTTCATTCCTACCTGTTCTGTGTGTTCATTTTTTAAATTTCTACATAAATTATGCCCTTGATAAATTTAAACTGATGAGTACTTCCTGTTTCTTTCTCTTGTATTAGTAGATTTGGTATTTTTCAATTATATAGCACAAGTTTGAGTCTATAATGTCATGTGGCAGCTCACTCCAATTTTGAGATAGAAGGTATCTAATTTCCTGATATGAAATGAAAGTGAGCTTTCTGTGAAAGACTTTTTTTTTGTGTAAAGAAATGTAGGAAATAGAAAAGAGTAGCTGCCAAAGAAAAAAAACCAACAACATAAAATGAGATGCTAGAGAGAGAGCTATTTTCCCATCACCCACAATGTCTAATTTAATTGCTTTACCTGTTTCTGAATTTGCTTCATTTTTTTTACAAACTGGCACTTTTCACAAGTTTTGGAATAACTTGTGTAGTTTATTAGATGCTTCTCAGACATTCACTGTAAATTTTGTGTGGTTGAGATTGTGGTTTTTGAAGCAGTTATCTAACTATAAATGTGCTTTTAATGTTTTTTTGTTGCTAACCTACATGTGGAACTGGGAAAGATAATAAGTAGGATCTCCAAAGAGAAGAAATACATGGAAAAATAATTATGCAAAAAATTAACCTCTTAGGGGAAATAAAGAAAATATTTTCATTGTTTTATAGATACTACATTTCAAATGTCAGGATTTGAGCTTCCAGTGTTCTGAACGCCTCTCATGAGCTGCTCATTCCATCTGTGTTGATAACTGCACATGCTGTGTTTTAAGACTAGGCAATCAAATCTGATTTAAAAGAAAGATAAATTTCTTAAATACCATTAAGGAGAAAGCTCAGTACATTGTCTACCAGCGAAAAGAAGAATTTTTGAAGTTTTCCTTTACAATTAAAGCTTCTTTAACTTGTTTGATTGGTATTAAGTAACTCTACTCTTTCTCTCAACTGTATTCAAAACTTGATTTTGATATTTTCAGGGGCGAGGTAATTTTTTTTTATACTCTGGATTTTATCTTCATTAGTTTCAGCAGCAAATGGTGCTCACATTCATATAGTGTTAAGAATAGTTACTGCTGAAATAATGAAGGCTGCAGGACCGCAAAGGTCCTCCCCTCAACTCTTTTGCTAAACTTCTGTCAACACGAAACTTTCAATCAAAACAAAGAACACTCTTTTCATCCTATTTTGAAAAGACATAATTATTTCATATAGGTGTCAGATTAAGATATTTCAGACTTACAAAAGTACATCATTTGCTACTTGTTCAAGTCTGGATGGACTCCATCCCATATCCCATTATGCATTTAACCTGTGTATGGAATTAGGTAGCAATTTTGTGAAGAGAAACAGGATACAATCACATTATCAAAGATTATAACTTTATCCATAGGCAAAAGAAGCCACAATGGTTTCTTGAGCTAAGTTCACTTTTCATCTTAAGTAACTTTTTAAAAGTAGCTACATGCTATTTTCAAAGCACTTTTCACAAAGTGAAATAAATGCATGCAGTAGTAACACTCAGTGTTCACTGAGAAGAGTTTGAACCTTTACTCTTTATGTTGCTTTTATTTGAAGTAAAAGACCAAATTAGTTGTCTGATAAACAATTTTAGTTGTTGCTGGTTCTTACTTGATGTCAACTCAACAAATCTTATCTAGAAATGGTCAAAGTCACGTCAGATCACTTTTCATGTATCTTACTGCTAACTGCTTTCATGCATCCCTCATGCCTTTGCTGCTTTGGTGGTGATGTGAGTACATCTCTGGAACATCTGTGTTATTGCTGTTGACGTACTGATAGGAGTAATGTTCATATTTAAATTTTAGGCAATAAATACATAGAAATTCATGGGGAAGATCATGGACTGTTCTGTAGCATGTGAGCATTCTTCCCCATCAAAAGCCTGTTGTGGACACAGATCCACAGAAATGGTAAATGTCAGAAAAAAGGATTAATCACCAGCTCATACATAGAGAGAGTAAGCATGAGTAGATCCCTGCTGCCTTCAGGGCTGCTTCTTTCAACTAAAGTTTCTAGTATCCAGATTAGCTTGGAAGTGAGTAAAAAGAGCCTTATTCTACTGCACGTTCCTTTGTGCCTTCCAAACCATTCTTACTTAACTGTCAGAAATCTTTAGTATTCACAGATGAGAAAGAGGCTTATTTTCAAAAATTAAATTCTGTAAAAATTCCTTGTTGAGTAATAGACCTCAGTGCTACTAAGGAAGGTGTATCAGGACTTTTCACTGTACGACAAGTTACATGCTCTCAAGATTCTACTCAGGCACAAGCTCCTTGCTTTTTGGTTTAAAATAAATATGCATTCTGGTCACTCAGAAAGGGACACAGATGTCCCTTCCTCTTGTGTTTTCCAGTGTGTCTTGCCTTTATTAATTTGTGAAATATGTGTTTTTTTGTCAGGAACAGTCAAATTCAGAATTGCCCACTGTTTTCAACTTTATAGCTTACAGAGACATTTTTATGGCATGGACTAATCAGGTTTTTTCTTTGGGTTGACAAAGATTTACTGAGGCAAGTCAGTAAATACCAATGTACTGCACTAGAAAGAAATGGTCTTAAATAGTGATGCTTTTATGCTTATTGCTTTACTCATGAGCTTTGGCCTCTTGCAATGTCACGGAGTTAACTAGATCAATCTATGCCCATGACAGGGGGCAGTAGGCCCCTGCCTCCCACCCCCTGGCCCCACAAAATGGGAAGGAAGAGAGTAAAGGAAAACAGCGGCAACAATCTATGGAGGAAAACTTATTTTACTAACTATGATATCGGAATGCAAGATAACACAATAGAATACAATCTAATTGAAATTGAGACTAATAAATCAAATAAGATAGGAGAGAGAGAGAGAGTTCCTGAGACCGAGTCAAAACTGAAAAGCTTGGAACGGCTAGGAAAGCACCCTTCAGCACCCACTGTTAGGCAGTAAGAGACCGCCCCACCCAGAAGGGTCAGATCCCATGACTTCTGTAATGTATAGGGATAGGTACCTGGAATTGGAGCATTAACACTTTAATTCCAGTACATGATGTTTTGATGCAGAATACTGAAAACCGAAAAACATAAAGCCATGACTTGCAACTACAGCACCTATTCCTTGATGGAAGGTAAGGGGGAAGAAAGGACAAATAAATTGAAGCTACTGATGGTTCTTTGTTACCATTTGTTTACGGATAGAGGAGGAACAAGATGAAAATGAATTTACAAACTGTTTTAATAGAACTTCTAACCTTTCAAAAATTAAGCTAAATTTTCTCATTTGATCATGCTTCTCTTTGATCCTATCTAGTTTTGGCGCCATGTCCCTCCCTTCTCTCTTTACTTCCACTCACCTTTCACCTTTTAAATAGCAATACTAAACAACTGCAGAAAGAGATACTGCCATCTATAAAATTTGATAAGAAGCATCAATACTTTAAGGATGACAATATTTCTGGCATCCTACCTGCTGGCAAAATGTTCCCATGGAGCCTCCATCCAGTTTTAAGGGAATTGTACAATCTGACACATTTCTTTCAGTTTCCATCCTTCTCCCAGCATCAATACCTTGAGTTTCATTATACTCTACTGATCTTTTCAACAGGTTAAGAAATTATATGTATGCATATTTATATTCTGTTACCAGCATAGGTATGCTTCTGTCATATGATCAAAGTAAACATCTATCCTTGTAATACAGCTGTAAAAAATTAACTTGTGAGCCCTTGCATCTAACTTGTGGCAATGAACTAAACTCCAGTAAGAGTCCATAGTAATCAGTGAAACTCTGTGGAGGAACTGAATGCTTCTACTCGCAATGACAATGCAATGTTTAGATATGCACTGGTGGCAAAAGATTTTAAATAAAAAGTAGAGTGAAGAAAGGCAAAGAAAAAAAAAAGAAGAGTGAGATTATATTGGTGATTGTAGGGGAGGTGTTTCTTTGTTTTGGTTTTGTATGTTTCTTCTTATCTATGGTGGGGTTTTTTTGTTGTTATTGTTGCACTTTTTTTGTTTGGTTATCTTTCTTTAAAGAGCCAGTGAATTTCTGCAATAATGGAGAAAAAGTGAGAAAATCTTGTAAGTGAAATCAAATCTCTTTTATTTTCACTGATAAACAGCATTTCATAAAGCCGGTGAAGCTACCTTATATCCCACTATGACCTGGGCCATAACATGATTTGGATAGCTTTCAGAAATTATGAAAGACTCGGTGTTATTATTTATGATATAAATAAGATTTTCTCTTTTTACAGGATTTTCCTACTTTGTGCTGAATATGGCGTACAGAGAATTGGAACCTCATTTTCCCAAAGGCCAACATACAGTACAATATTAGGCATCAAATATTAAAATGAGAGCATATATTAGGTCTGCTCTGCTTCATTAACTGCCAGATGATAAACAATTCTAAGCAGAGAATATAACAATTCTGCAGATATCTTCACTTTGTGAACTTTTTTCTCACTGTTAAACTCAACCCACTTTCTCATTCTCTTATGTGAAAGATGTGTTTAATATTTCACTTTGATTAGGAATTATGTCATGTTTAATTAGTTCAGCCTCCCACAAACGCTCTAATGGCTGCACACAGTTTTTTAGACAGTTACTAATGTTCCATGATACATTTAGTCCTGCACATTTTTGGGGAGGAAGTTCTGGTACAAAATAGCTCATTTAACCGGGACATTTTAGGAGAAGGAAGATTTAACTGGGAGCTTTGGTTACTGAACTTTATTCCATTAAAAAAAAAAAAAAAAAAAAACCCAAGATCTTTGAAACAAGCCAAGAAATCAATTCAGTTCAGTTATGTATTTACTCATTAGTATTTTTGATTGTTTGTATTAAACATGACACCTTTTCCTAGAAATTAAATCAAGAACCTCTTTATTGCTAAGTTCTGTACTTTCCCTGTACGTTATATATTTTTTTTCAGGTGGGTGAAAAAGTAGCCAAACAAAATGTCTGGTACTTTTTAGGATGAGGAACAAAATGAGAGGAAATATTGCAGAAAAAAGTGTTCTTACTGATCTCTCTCCCCTAGCACTGGGAGGCAGCGTTTTGGGATGTCAGATTACTCTTGTGGTGTACACTGTGCTGCTTAAAAGAATACAGTGGCAATTTTCTGAACTTCGGAGCTTGTTTTGCTTGGAGGTAGCACAGGAGTGAGTGCACTCATCTGAATCGAGTTGCTCATTGTATCCATTGCCGTATAAAACTCATGTTAGAAACTGTTTTGTTTTCAGACGTTAACTTTTATGACCTAAAATCCCATAAAACCAGATGCCTCTCATTGTCTAAGCCTTTATTTAAAAGTGAAAAATGTTCGTCTCCTTTCACCTTGTTTATCCTCCGCATCTGTAAATGTTTTGGTTGGAACACTGCTGAAGCATAAATCACACATGCTTTGCGCAAGCTGTTGAGATTCTTTCTTCAATCATATCAGTTCAATTTGGGCTAAATGAGAAGCAGTGATGAGTGAATACTGTGCGATTGAAAGATATTATGGAGGGCTAGTGACAGGTCACCTGTTCACCTCCAGAAATGGTGCCAGTGTCCCCGGTGGTCCTGCAGTATATGTTGGACAAATTGTAGAAGTAAGTTGCTTCCAGGCCTGTCCAGGTTTGATGTCCATCACAAGCTGTTCACTATCTGAGAAAGGTGATGAACTTTAACACACCTTGCTGTCTTATTGCCAGAGATCCTCTCTCAAAACCCTGTTATTGTTATACGTAAGAGCCTACAAACAATAAGTGTCATCTTCTGTTTGTTCCTCTTTCAGCAAAAATCCAAGGTGATGTTATAGCTTTGAAGATTAAACTGGGCAGATGACCTAGTTGCTACGGAAACCTCTCTGGAATAAAATGAAAAGCAAGGGGAGGGAGCACTGATGAGTGCTAATTTTCAGAAATAAGAATATTAAGTATCCTTGATCTGTGACAATTGATACCACCTCCCTGTTTTATTTATTAGCAAAATGACTGAAAAGAGATCTCTCTTAATTTGCCCCCTGGAAAAAAGTACATATACAATTGCTACTTTGCAGTTATGCTCCATTAGTCATATTAGCTTGCCTAATGCAAGAAGGATGATTATTGTACCGTGCCCCATTTGCAATAGGCATAACACAGCATAGTTACTCTCCGTACAACTGTACTGCTGTGATCCCTCAAAAGCCACATATAAATGTTAAGTTCCTGGTATCTTTTTTGCAACACAGATTATCTGGGTTGAATGCCTTTTTCTAAGGATGATCTTAGAATTTAAGGATGACCTTGGTACGGAATCCATTGTTCAACTACTTTTTTGGGGGGGTTTCTTCCCCACTTCTAACAGGCTTATATAGATCAAGAGTGGAACACTGTCCCCAGCCCTGGCTACACACCAACACTTCTGTCTGTGGAGTTGCCAGGTACAGTGTGATTGGCTAACAGAAGATAACAATATATATTTTATTGACTTAATTTATGTAATTTGTTAATGTATTAATATTATATAAATATATATATACATACAATATTGCTATAAAAGTTCTGCAGAAAGCTAAATCCTCAGGACTGAAAAACTCTTCTCTCAAAGAACATGACACTTGAGCCAAACTGAATCTGCTTTCTGTCCAATCTATCTTTGTCATTATCACCAGTTCTCAGAAACACACGATTTTTCATCCTGTTGCTTTGTGTCTGCTGTGGTTTTCATCTAACAGCAAAAGGTGGGTAAAGGAAGTAGGCAGAGTAAGGATAAAAGTGTTTTATATATTGAGTGGTAGTGACTACAGGTACATTCTGTATTTTAAGAAGTCATGTGCTATCTTCCCCTGATACTCTATTTATTTCTTTAAGCCAGATTTAATGACACATCTTCATGGACTCAGATCTGTATGTTTTTTCTTCAGTATGAAAGTACCATATACTATCTATAGCTTGTCTGTCATGAGTGTGAGAGAGGCCAGAATGCTCTTATTCATTGCTTTAAGTGCTTGCTTAAGATCCCATAGGTGCAATACAAGGTAATATATCATCAATGCATTCACATACTGTGACACACATAAACAGGGTAGACCACATCCCACTGGTCATACCCAGTGGTTTCAGTTCATCACATATTAATAAACAGCATTTAAATAGCCCATAGCCCATCCTTCTATCTAGGCATTGTCTAGAAAAGATAATGTTTCCTAATTGGAGCTACTGTTGAAATTAAAAGTCCTGAGATCTTTTTCAACACATTTATTTTACCTTCCCTAAGATTTTCTTTGTTTTTAGCTTTTTTTTTTTCTTTTTCCTGTTGTTCCCACTCCTGTTTATTTGTTTGGCTGTCTGGAAAATATATATACAGATTTTTTTCTAACGGGATAGAGAAAAATGTTCCTAGAGTTTATCCTTACATGTGAAGCTGATCTGCGAAGCACACAATTTTACATTATAGCTCCTACTTGCAGAAGTAAAATGCTCTATAGCCCACTGTAACCTGATAAAGTCTCTTTTCAAGAGTAGTCCTTTCCTCTTGTTAGGAACTGTAAGTGAGCTAGTTGGTAGAAGCTCACAAATGACAAATCTTGTTATTGGTGCTTCCTCCTTTGCTCTCTGTGTTTCAAAGTCTTCTTACATTTTATAGTTCTTATTATCTGATGGGGCTTTTTTAATATGACGTTATGGGTAATGTTTTTACATTATATACTGTGGAATTTTTTGGTGGTCTTTAATTGCCTGCACCATCTCATTTAAAAAAATAATAATAAAAAAAATGTGTAAATATATATAATTATGTATATATTTGTATTTACATACATATATTAATCCCTTTGTTCCTGCATTAAAACTCTGAATTTGCTGAAGTATAGCAAATTTCATCATTTAGGGATAGAAGGTCTACATACTTGGAGGATTTTTTGATATGTGTACCAGAATGCAAGATTTTATTACTTCAGTAGCTCATGAAAATGTATCTAATTGACAGTTGACTGTTTCATTCTATCTTAATTATTAAACTTCAGAAAACTAAGAATATGAGCATTGAGATTTGTTTCTCTCTAAGTAATACAGTGTGTACACAACACCAAAATCACAGTAAAATATTTCCCTAATAATGTCAAGAGCTAGTCACGGGCACACTGCCTTTGGGAAGCAATTAAGAAATTTTTCCAGAGGGGATATCTGCTAAAACTGTGTTGCAGAACAAGTTAATCAGAGTGAGTAGGAATTAATTTTTTTACCTCATCTTCAGAGACCTGAGGACATTTTTCACCTTCTTTATTTACAATGGAGGAAGTGTGCAGAGACTTCTCATCAGAAAATTAATGTAAAAATTAAAAATGGTGTGTCCACTTGATGGAATGACCTTCCACAAAAATGTGTCTTGATTTAAACAGAGATATTAAAATGTTTTTTGAAAACACCTCAGCAGTCAAGGAATCTGTTTCAATGTGTTTGTGTGATATTGGAGGGGAGGGTCAGAGCCAGAGGGTCAACTTACTCCTGGCAAACTTCTTACAGAGTAGGACATTAAAATGCATCACCAGGAGGGCAAGGAGATCAGTGGGTGACATGTAAAGTAACAATTAAGTAAAAAGTTATTTTACATGGATTCACCATGGACACTGTTAGGACTGGAGTTTCTGTGTTGAGAATTAGAAAGCATCATTTTTTTTCAAACTGTAGCATTTGCTGCTAGGTTTGTTCTCCTCTCCTATTTTTTCCTGCTAAGAAATATTGGTAGATTCATTCCTAGTCATTCCTAATCAGCCTAGGATGACAACTTAATAATGATGACCTATGGCTGAAGTTCTTGATGACAAATTTGAAGCAGAAAAGTTTGGGACTTTGCCTCAGTCTCTCATCTTTAGGGGAGAGTCACAGCACTTTCAGGACATAGTGGAGGTGCCTATATATGCATTAATTTGGGAGGTTATTTATCTGATAAGCTAAGTGTACTTTCAGACATTTGTGGAAAAAATTGATATTTTCTTGTGCATGAACTGTATGTATAAAAGGAGGCACATTCGCATGTGAAACACTGAATAGCTTCATCTTCCAGAGAGGCACTAGAAATGCTCTGTATTTTTGTGATAAAGTGTCTGAAGGAGGGATTCTAGCTAATAGATGAGTAGCTGTTTCACATGACTGAGCACCCGAAGTGAGGCCACACCTGTGCTTCATAATATTATAAAACTTATATTTGAGTCTGTCTTACTAGGAAAGAAAGAAGAAAAAAAAGCTAAAAATGCTTCCCTCCTGTCCAGTACCAGCCTCAAAACTTGTAAGGTTTTAAGGAAATTTTTTTCATTCTGTAGAATTACAAGTGAGAAGACAAGAAGTCCTGAAGTTCTAAATGTCTGTCTGCTACCACCCACTTAGGGATATCAAGGTATGTATGAATTCAACTCAGATAAATATGAAAATTTGAAATAAATGTTTAACTGCAGTTGAAAACAAATGAATTGAAAAATTCGCAGTTTTCTTTAGTAACATCTGTTCTGCTATTTATTAGCTGCGTAGTGTGTATGCCTGCATCTTCTTCATTACTCTTAACCTTAGGAAGGTACAACCCTCTTGGCAGGAGATGATTTTAGTGCTTGGTTGCTTGCTGTCTCTTGCACTCTTATTTAATGCATGAAGAATGTATTTTCCTTCTGTCTATGGTAAGTCATATCATTTTGTGATGTGGCTTCTCTTTAATAAGAGAAATATGTTCGGAAAGATAATCAAGATAATGATACTCTAGAAAGCTGTCATTTTTTGTATGCTTTGAGAGTGAAAGCTGTGAAAGTAACATCTTGTACCAGCTACCAGTAGCTACTGTCAGCTGCAGTACCATGTACACAGTTGTCCTGGTTTTGGGTGAGACAGAGTCAATAGTCTTCAGAGTAGCTGGTATGGTGCTGTGTTTTGGGTTTGTGGTGAAAACAGTGTTGATAACAAACCAGTGTTTTAGCTGTTGCTAAGTAGTGCTTGCACAAACCAAGGACTTTTCAGTTTCTCACGCTGTCCTGCCAGTGAAGGGGCTGGCAGTGCACAAGGAGATGGGATAAGGCCACAGCCAGAATAGCTGGTCCAAATTGGCCAAAGGCATATCCTGTACCATATGGCATCATGCTTAGTGACAAAAAGTGTGGTAGAGAAGAGGGTGGATATTTGGAGAGATGGTGTTTGTTTTCCCAAGAAACTGCTGCGTGTGATGATTCCTTCTTTCCTGGAAGTGGCTGAACATTTGCCTGACAATGGAAAGTCATGAATGAATTCCTTATTTTGGTTTGCTTCCATGCACAGCTTTTGCTTTACCTGATCTTTACTTCAACCCATGAATTCTCACACATCTATCTTTCCAATTCTCTCTCCTATTCTGCTAGGGTGGAGTAGGTAAGTAGTTGTGTGGGATGAGCTGCCTACCAGCGTTAAATCACAACAGCAGTCTGCTTACCCCAGAGTAGGTTGTGATTTGATCTATAGAAGAAAGAGAAGGCAATAAGCAAGAGCATATTTAGTTCAGAAGTCACTACTGCAGTCTAGGCAGATGGTGCGTAAGTTAGTTCTTTGAGATTCAGTCCTGTATATCAGTAGTGGAGTGCTTCAAGGGAGAATACAACTCATCTTGTGTTCAAGAACAAGCCTTCCTAGGCTTTGGATGGATGCTATTCTTTCAATCTACAAATTGGTTCTTGCTGAACTTGTGACAAAAATCACCCAAATTCCACAGCAAAATGCTTAATGCATTAGGAGTGGATCTGTGGAGTCCAACTAACATCCACTGTGCCCAGTATTTTACTAGTTTTTACATTAACTCTAGCCTGGTCTCAGAGTAGCAGGTACACTTCTGAAACATATATTTCAGTTATTTTTCATCCAAATGATACCAAGTTCATGTACTCCAAGACTCTGTGATGTGAACTGAAGTGCGAGGAGTTGGTTGGAAAAAAGATTTTAAATTACACTTCTGATTCAAAATAAATAGCTAATGCACACAATATAAAAGTATGGACCAGGCTTTTCCTTTCTAAATTGGCTTGTGAACTTAAGTTTCTTCTGTTGTGCAAGCATACAAAAAAATCTGACCTCACAACTAACATCTTCAGCCAGAAAATAAAAATCCTTGCTGTTTTCTTTTCTGGAAAATTTAAATTTCAATCTCATCCCAAAAATATCTTAACAAAAATCAAGAAACCTTTTCCTGAAGAACTGGTAACGAGACAGTTTCAACCCAAGGGTTTGATTCACCAGCTGTTGGATGCAAGAGGGCTGCTCTGAGAAGTTTCAAAAGACACTGGAATGGGTCCTAGAGGAGCAGCCTTCCTGAAATGTGTAAAGCCACTCTATGACAACTTGCCAGCAATTGTTGGAAAATAAAATTAAATATAAATATTCTGCCAGCTGAGAAGAATATACTCAATGATTTTCCTAAAATATACATATCAGAAAATCCATGGTACCTTTGGATAATGGTTTTATAGCACATAACATTGAGTGTATCCTTTAGGCTATGGATCAGGTTGGCTGTCCCTCGATAAGCTTGAATAAAGTTCCTGAGCAAAGGAGATTTTTGGCTATTGTCTGGAATTTCAAATGAAATGCTTTTCTTGTTTGACCTGCAGCTCTTGGGTGTCTACAAAGCCTGAACAGCCAGCTTGGTTTGAATGCTGAAAGTCAAGCAATCTGGATATGCAGATTGGAACATTCCTGAAAGTGGTTGACCAGAATCTGTGTTTTAGAGAAATCCCCAGAATATTTCATTGCTAATTTTAGCTGTCTCATCTCCTAGTTGCAGATATTGTTTAACACTTGCAGCATCTCTTGTTGCTGTTAATGTATGATTGCACCATTTAGTATAGGAAATATTTTCAGATATTACAGTATAAAAATTTTCCTCTAGTTAGACTTCCCAGAAAGTATTTTTGTACCGTATTTTCTACGCTGACAGGTGAACACAGGAAAAGGTTTATTGGCAATGTTGTTTGGTTGTTAATTAACTAGCTATATTTTTTCAGTTTCAGACCATCAATAATCTGCTTTCTCACACCACTGCTGCTGGGGAGGGAAGTTTTACCTCAGATTTATTACTATGGAACTAAACAGGAAATGTTTATATTTGAAAAGTTGTATTCTGAAAAGAGATTGTGGTGCTGCTGAGTGAGTTTTGTGGCAGTGAATTTCATTTAAAAAAAAAAGGAATTAAAAGGATAACAAAAATTATCTCCAAATTAATAGTATATTATGTTTGATTAATATAACCTCTTTGTTCAGACACCCTGTCCTAACAGGAGAAATAAAACAATGCATGCTTAACACCTTTAAATCAGCCTGGGTCAAAGAATATGTCATCTCCTACACTTTATTTGAACCTGATTTCCTGAAATGTCTGGGAAAAAGTAATGGAAAAAAAAGATTCCTAGCTGATTTTTTTTCCTTCTCCTCACACTGGCATTTTCCTCTTTTAAAACCAAATTTTGGGAGAAATTGCAGCCACATCAGTGGGAGAACCAGAGTATATCTAACTTGTTTGGATTCATTTTTCTTTTTTTTTTAGGCTTACAGGAACTGAATTTGTATAGGTCTTTGCATTGGAGACCTCCTCTGTGGAGCAACATCTATAGCAGCAGCTGATCTGAGCAGATGGAAATTAGAAGGAAAAAGGCCACACTGGGAAACATACAGTGGGTGCACTCTAAAAAAGATGTAACATGCCTGCTGGAGTGTAAAATTAGCCAAGGATAACACGTAGCAGTCTGTCCTCAGTTGACAAATACATCTAGTTTGACTGACAGTACCATGAGACTGAGTCCTTCATGAATATATAATGTTATTGAAACTTCAGATGTGAGTGGTAGTAGGGAAGAAGGAAATCCCTGCCTACATCAAAAGCTTCTGTACTTCTCCTAGCTCCAAGATGCTGAGTTGATATGACAGTATGTCAGCATATTTTCATCATCCATATAAGATCTTTTGTGTGATTACACTAGTTATAGGTGTGTATTAATATTATTATGTGTCCTAAAATTCAAATAAGCGTTTTTCAGTTATTGCTGCTTTCACAGTGTACCTGGTGTGGCTACTGTTAACCTCCAGTTCTGTACATAAATAGAAGAAAATCTGACTCATGTTCTTAATAAGATCGTGCTAAAGTGCTGCTATAATAAATAATTCAAAATGCTGGAGAAT
The DNA here is from genome assembly GCA_037305975.1 of Chrysolophus pictus. Classification (NCBI taxonomy): domain Eukaryota; kingdom Metazoa; phylum Chordata; class Aves; order Galliformes; family Phasianidae; genus Chrysolophus; species Chrysolophus pictus. The sequence continues at coordinate 49,111,634 of CM074578.1, forward strand.
TCACTAAGTACTGCAAGTTCTATTTATGTTGTGTATGGATCTGTTTACATTATGCAAATCAAGCTATAGTTTTCAAATACACTAATCACTGAGTTTATCCAGATGTGATCAGTATAAAAAAAAGTTAACTAATCTTATACTCTGAGGAACACTACAGGATACTCTTCAAAATTAATTTGTAGATGAAAGAGAAAGGCACTGGTGCTTGTGTGTATAGGAATAGTACAGAAGTTTTTTCCACATTGTTGTGAAAGATGAAAGGATTGTCATTGAATGCAATGGTTCAGCTATGTGTCTGCTCATAGAAGTAGATGGGAAGAAGTAGCAAATCATTTTGTAATACTTGCATACTGGAAAAAAAAAAGTAGCATTCATTTATTTATGTGTTTATGTCTCAGCCAGTTTGGATAACTTCAGAAAGGCTTGAGGTTTAGACAATTCAATTTCAAGACCAGCTTTCAAAAGGGAACCTGGCACTTTTCATTCTCCTTTTATTCGATGAGAATAGTTTGATTTGTCAGCAATGTCTGAAAAGCAGATGAGCTCCAGCATGCAGTCCATAAATTATTCTGGGTATGATTTATCTATTTTCATATTTTCTATTTCCTTTTGGATTCCTTCATTTCAGGTCTCAGATACCACAGAAATAATGCTACAAACTGCATGACGTAGTCATAACTCTTAAGTCTGAGCAAGAATCATTTAAATTTAATAGGAAAAAGTATGTAATAAGTTTAAGATATGTTTTAGTACTGCAGTCTATCACATCTCCACATATAAAGTCAGATTGTTCATTCATCTCTGTTGATCTCTCTATGGATCAAATATTTATTTTTACTACCTGTTTCTTGACCAATGGAGTGAAAATACTGTAGTCAGTCATGTTTACTTTTGAGATTACTAGCTCAGTTTTCCTTTTTAAGGCGGAGATTTATTGAAGCCAGTTCTGCTGTGTTTGCTTAGGTTTAGCAAGACAACTGTCCATCTAAATTGTAAAGGTGCCTCTAATGTTTTGTTTATGTATTCAAAAACAAAAACACTATAAATAAACTGCAAAGCTGCACCTCATTGGGTTTATTTCCTTGGAAATGTTTTTCAGTTTAACTCACATGAGATCTCCCATGAGGCTGAGGAAGTTGTGGATGACTAGAGCATGCCAGTGAGTTATCTGATATGTTCATCTAGACTTCACCTATTTGACTACCTATGCTATTACTGCTCAGGGGTTACCTTTACTACTGAGTTAGATTAGCTCTGAAAATTAGATTTTAGTATATATCGTTCTCTTCAAAATACTTTTCCTTTCCATTCCTGACAGTGATGTTTGTAATGCATCAGAGAGTGTGGAGTGAATATGTGAAATCACAGTCACCATGTTTCAGTAACTGTACCTACACGTCAAGAGTACAGAAGACACAGGTGACAGAAGTTTTGATGAATACAGAGCTATGGAGTACCCTTATAGCTACTTTATCTACACAGAAATCTGCACCATTATTTTTGTTCTAAGAGTTGGTACTAAGAGAAATTTTGTGTTCATAAATTATATGCCCAAATTTTGTGTGAACGGAACTGTAATCTCAATAACATTAGTATTCTCCGTCATACATAATTATTTTTTGCATACATAAATAATTTTTTTTTTGTATTATTATTAGATCAAAATAACCTCTGCTTATATACTGCCAGAGTTCTGTAAGTCTCTGGAAGCATTCCTACCACTGAAAGCGTGTCAGGTGGCTACTGAATACTAGTGAGATTTTCCAGTTTTCTGGAAATCAGTTTTCCTCATTCAGCTTTTCTCATAATCTTCTTAAATATAAACTACTATTGTCTTCTAGGTAAGAAAAGATATCGACATGTCCAAGATAAAATGAATTATATTCAGGTTTATAATTTTAAAAGAAGAACCTGAATGTTTTCTCCCTTCTTTTTCTAAGAATTGAATTAATGTGAAATATGAATCTTTGGCATAGAGGCTCATGAAAAATCCTTCAGAAAACTATCATTCAGTTACAGTTTTCCCAATGAGAAATCATGGGCTTAAATAGGCTAGAAGCTTTGCTCAGCGTATGGCTGCTTTCTGCCCTGAGAACCTTTTATTGGTCTATGACTTGCTCTGCCAGGCAATTGCTCTTTCACTCCACTGATGATAATCACAGCTGCATGAGATTAAAAGGCTGTCTAATCTTCCCACTGCTGTCAGTCGCAGTCAACAGAAAAAGTCCTGAAAGGTGACACGCAGCTTGTGAGCTGAATAGGGGTTAGTATGCACTTTTCAAGACTGAGTAAACAGTGGAAGAAGACATTCTGAGTAGCATACAACTGTGAATTGCTGAAGGGTGCAGCCATTTTGAGGTGCTGCTTGCTGTGGCTTGTGGCACAGCTGATGTCTGTGTATAACAGAAAGCAGCGACATACAGGGGATGTGCAGAGTTAGGTAAGAGCATGGAAGAGGCAGAAGCAGCTGTGAATTTTACATTACCTGATTTGAAATCAGAGCACTGATTTAAAATGAGACTCGGGGTAAGAAACTACAGTGGGCTTAGGGCAGTTATTTCACCTCACTTTCAGTTGCCTAAATTTGCTATTGGCCTCCCACACTGATCCTGAAACTTGCCCTTTCTGCACAGCTGTCTGATCTTGATGTGAGATCCTCAAATGCATCCATGTGATAACTGAGGCAGTATCTTCCCCAGATCACTTACCTTGCTGCATCCTCCACAAGGGCTATACCAGAGCTGGGCATGTGGCCAGTTAAATTCATTAATGAAAGAAACAACAGAGCATCCAGAGCAGGAGTAAGAGACTGCTTTACCATCACTGGAGGCAAGGCTCTCTACCAGTTCTGCAGGAGCTAGCAAAAAGCAAATATTTTCATCCAGTTTACTGCCACCCAATGATAGTAAACTATTGCTAGTAAGACTTGGCTCTATAAACTTTTATCTGCCCTGAATCCATATAGATGTTGCAATTTTTTTGTTCACTGACTAGGACCAGTTGATATAGGTATCTGCTTCCAGTACGAGAGCAAAAGTTTTTAATGATCTTTCTGTGCTATACTCATATTAATCTCTGCAGGGTCTGTGGTGAAGGTTAGATTTAAAACATCAGTATCATCCAAACTACATTTTCTGTTCAGAAGTCGTGCCAGTGTTTCTGAGTAAATGCTGTGATGTACACAGCAGGATACCTTCTGTACAGGATAGCAAAAAGCAGAAGGATAAAATTAAATTATCATGTGTCCATTACGCATTACAATTACCTTGATAGATAGGGTTTCTACTACTACATTTCATTCTGTGAGAGCATTTTATCTTGAATTCTTTACTGTATAGATTGCCTTTTGGAGTACAAAAGTCAAGGCACTCTCTTTGTCTACATACCTTGTGAGAATCAGTACGTACAGATGTGCATGACCTTGCCAGGATTTATGGCACTGGCACAGGCAGTTGGACTCTGGGCTTAGTTCCCTCCAGAGGAGGCAGAGGAGTTCAAGTGTTTGGGGAGATGGGTGGGATAACAGTGACCTTTCCTGCAGGAATGAGGGAAGGAACCAGTCTCTCCCTCACTCACTGCAATCCCTTTTATCATAGGTAAAAGATGATGTAATTCAGAGCTGTATATTGTCAGTGGTTTATTCCCAGAATTACTGCTATATTTAAGTGACAGTAGCTCAACTCATTGCAAATGTACATCTTATTCTTCTCTTGGACAGCTGCCACTGTTAAACTGAGTAGCAAAGGTTTTCTTCTAAGGATTACAGCTTGCTGGAAGCCTTACAACTCCATTTCCTATGAAATATGCTAGTTTGCAAAAAAAAAAAAAAAAAAAAGAGTTATATAGTATATAGGAATAAGTTATACAGGAATGTTCTTCTTTGTACCTGCGAATTTTCTCCAAAGGTGAGAAAAGACTTGATGTCACACATGAGTCTGCTGAGTTGCTGGATCACAAGAGCATTGATGGAGTGATTCTCTGGCCAGCTCCCACAGTATACAGAATGTGTTGAGATCACATGGTTAAACATGGTTGTGACGTCTTTGCTTTCAGAGAGATCCTGTTAGAAAATTGCTGCTGGACTGGGAAATCCAGCATTTGGGGGTTCTCTGGATTACCTGTTCTTGACAACATGTATTCTTTATATGTGGTGTAGAGTTTGAAAGTCCTAAAAGCCCTCTTCTGCCTTTTGTTTCAAAAGATAGGATAGGCAATTAATTAATTTCAGTTTTAAAATTTAAAAGGAAAGAAAATTTAATTATTCAAAATGATAATAAACATTCTTGGTTATGTTTCTCCAGGAAGTCTTATTTGGACCAGAAAGCTAGATTTAAGAGACAAAATAGAGAAATTTTATATGGCATAGATGTGCAAAATTTTAGCTGTTGTACCAGGATAGCCATAGTCTATACTTTTTGAAAAGAGCATAACTTTTCTATGGAGTCCATTTTTCAGGAGCCAGAAGCAATTAAGACTAGGGTTCACCTTTCCTCTGCTATTTAAATGGTACAGAAAGGGATGTTACATCCCTGTGCCTCTCCTACATTTTTGTTATGACAAGGCATTTACCTAAGTGCTGTGGTGAACTATAACCTATGTGACAATAGTGATGAAGATATGGAAATACCCGGGGAAATCTGGGCAGATCCAGAGCCCTTTGTCATTGTTTTATGGCAACTTTAATCCACATGCATCTCATTTCCAATCTTAAACACATCAATAAGCCCAATCATTCTGATCCAGCAAAGCAGTTAAGTATACACTTAAGCTGAATTGCTGCCACTTTGATTTAAGAAATACTTAAGCAAAGCATATTCTTAAACGTTTATATGACTACAAGATGGATGGAAACATGCTTAATATTCCACACATACTGGTATCTTATGCTGATGGGTACTCCGTAAGTGGAAAAAGACTGAAGTATTTAAAGCTATTTTTTCTTTTTATATATTAGACTAAAGCTATTACTAAAGCTATTTTTTCTTGGAACCAGTGCTTATTCCTGCCTTGATTAGTGGTTGGCAACCTTGTCTGTGGCAGGAGTTTGGAACTGGATGATCTTACCAAGATCCACCAAGCCATTCTGTGATGTTATAATTCTGTGGTCCACGTACTGTGGGGCAGTGGCACCCCCACGTCTCTGTAGTCAGACTGAGTATTCTCCTCAAAGCTGTTCCTGCCCTATGGCTCTATGCCTATAGGCCTGAAATAGAAGCAAGTTAACAGTGGCATACACTGCTGTATTGTGCCTGGGTGTCCAAGGAGGCCAACAGCATCCTGGGTACATCGGCAGTAGTGCAGCCAGTAGGAGCAGGAGGTGATTGTACTTAGCACTGCTGAAGCTGCACCTCAAGTGCTGTGTTCATTGTGGGGCCCTTCACTACAAGAAAGACACTGAAGCCCTGGAGAGTGCCCAGAGAAGGGCAGTGGAACTGTGAGGGGTCTGGAGCATAGTCCTGTGGGGAGTGGCTAAGGGAACTGAGACTGATCAGTCTGGAGAAGAGGCTCAGGGGAGACCTCACTGAACCCTACAATTCCTGAAAGGAGGTTGTGGCAAGGGTGGCTGGCCTCTGCTCGCAGGTAACAGTGATAGAACGAGAGGTGGTGGCCTCCAGTTTTGCCAGGGAAGGGTCTGGTTGGATATTAGGAAGAATTTTGTCACATAAAGTGCAGTGATGCATTGGCACAAGCTGCCCAGGGTGTGGTAGGGTCACCATTCCTGGAGATGTTTAAGGAAAGGGTAGATGTAATACTTAGGGACGTGGTTTTGTGGGCAATAGAGGTGGTAGGTGGACAGCTGGAGTAGATGATCTTAGAGGTCTTTTCCAATCTTAATGATTCTATGATTCTGTCAGGTTAATTCAGATTTAGTTGAACAGGATTGGTGTCATAATATGACTTCTACAAGTTCATAAACATTTACAGGAAAGAAATTCCATTGCTGCAGTGAGTTCTGTATTTTGTGATAAACACGGGTAGTGTAGCTGAAAGAACAAAATAAAACAACAACAAAAAACCCACAAACTACCCACTGAATTTTAAAGCAGTGTCACTTTAAAGACTTTTTTTTTTCCTGGAGAATTAGTGGTCTGAAAAATTATGTGGAAAGGGATAACTCATTAAATTCAGTTACACCTTTAACAGTAAATGTGGTAAATGAAATAGTATAGTTTTCACCATGAAAGCATGAAACAGAGAACTCAATCCTGTTTTAAATCAAAAAGCTCAGGGCATTCCATCTCAATGACACCTGAATTACACATTTTCATGTATGCTTCCATAACACATCCTGTTTAATCTTTCACAACTAAGTGCATAGAAAAGCTTATGGCATTGTATCAATAATTTTGATTATAACTTATCAAACTGTTTTCCAAAAACAATTTCTAAAAAAAAAAACAATTTTTTTTTCTTTTCTTTTTTTCTTTTTTTTTTTTTTCTTTTCTTTTTTTAATCAGAGGCTTTTTCTCCCTCCATTCTGATCCTTCTAGGTCTTTCTCATTTTTCCCTTAAAGCTTTATCTCAGGATACCAGTTAAGCTTAGTAAATATGTTAATCAAAAATAATTTCCAAACTTGCCTTCATAACAATGTATTTCACGTAAAGTCTTAAAAGATAAAAGGCTAATGAATAATTTCATCTGCAGAAGAGAAAGGGTAGTCTTACAGATTCAGACTAATTTAGAGGGAGAAGCAGTAAGAGGCATATAATGAGAGGAGTATTTTCATTCATCTGTGTTGCCCAGGAACTAATTGAAGAGTGTACAGGATCTGAATGGTTGATGGTAACCAAAATGAAAATGACTCAACATGGAGCTTTCATCAGAAGTGAAACAAGTCTCATGACAGTTGTCAATATTTATAACAATAACTAATAATAACAATATCTAAGTAGATGCACAATTTTTTTCCTAAGTACTTCAGTTCTGTTTAATGTTGTGTTTGTTAAATCAGCATTATCACTTAGGCACATGAAGGACTAGCTAGGAAATTCCAGAGTAGGTTGATAAATCACAAGAACTAATACAGCACCATCATCCAGCGAAGCCATTAGGGTACTATACCCACTGCATTGATTCCAATGCTACTCAATATTTGCATCAATGATCTAGAAGAGATATGAAATAAAAATTAATTTGCACAAGGTCATGTGTCATGCAGTGTCATGTGAACAATGAAGAAGAACCCTTATATTGTCCTTTTGATCACTTACTAGCCTATGTTCTTTCAAACATTAGGTTTTTTCGCTACAGTTGGTTGGACATGTGTGTAGATTATTACTAGTAAAATACTTTATGAAATTTAGGGGTCCATATTTTTAAAGTTACAGTAAAAGCTACCATTCTGGAATTAATTAAAAAAAGTGAAAACAGTAAGATACTTAGAGCTCTCAATCATTTGGTTAGAGTTGTTAAGTACCAAGGTGAAGACAAACATGAATACAAGACAGAGGACTCCACTGAGGAACAATTCTGTTGATGTGGAAGATATTATCATGACTCAAAAATATGTTCTTTCTGCACTGTGAATATAATAGACAAAGACATTTTCAGCATTCAGCACTGCTCGATTGTGCTCCCTAGCCATTTTCTCATCAAAAAAGGGTTTTTTTAATCTTGTGGAGAAAGAAATAGAGACAATGCCTAGAAACTGGAGTAGAGCCAGAAGAATTCAAAAGGAAGAAAAAAAAACCCACATTTTTAACAGCTGGATGGACTGGATCAATAGGAAAAACAGAAAAAAAAATTAAGGGTCATCATAAAAATCTTAATTTCTCATTTCTTCAGTTCAAAACTTTATATCAGAAGCTGTGTTTTAGTCAAAGACATCCAATTCTTCATCAAGCACTAGAAACTAAGCTACTGAAGGGTAACTGGGTGAAAATAAATAATTTATGATGTCCACAGGTTCAGAATAAATGATCTTATAGTTTGTATTGAACTGTATGAGCCTACTATTTCCATTTACTGCTACCATTTTCTGCCTGCTGGTATCCTACCACATGTCAGTACCTGAGCTATCTTTTTATGTTCTATCATCAGTCAATAGAGAAAGGTTCCTCAAGCTCTCCTATAAGGGCCTTCTCTTTTTTTTCATTCCAGGACTCCTAATTTCCCCAGAACAAAAGGCATCATCTTTTGTGTACTGATAGTCTAAAAACTACCTGTGCAAAATCTTTTTCGTATTAAACAAGAGAAATGTAACTTCCCCATAATTATCACATCCTTTTAGCAATTATGAGAGCGAACAATGGAAAGAGATGTATAAATCGGCTCAAAAAATAAGTGCCTTTACTAGATTTGTCCCTTCACATTACAGGTTTTGGCCCAAGTCTGAACAACATCCTGACGCAGTGAGGCAAGTAAGCATTCTGAAGCAAGCAAAAGTTGGTCTGTATTGTATACTTTTTTACATCACTTTCCATAAGAAAAAATTGCATTGGCTAACATTTCCCAGGTGGATTGATGGCTCCAAGCAAGACCACTATATGCCCAGTACAAAAATTGACTTTAACTCTTTATGCTAGAGAAAAACCCCACTAAGACCTTTTCGGTTTGCTCTTGTTTATTCTTCAGCTATTTAAAGTAATGAAATAGCCCATATCTGTCATGCTTTCAGATAAATCTGAATGCCTGATTCCAAACAATTTTTTTAAAATTAAGAATACACTTATTTTATCAACATAATATTTAAAAATTCCATTAACTTGTTAGCAATTGTATCAAAATAAATGAATAAAATTGTGACCATAGAAAGAAAGGTTCTGAATTTTATGTTCAAATAAGAAGTACAGATTAGAAGAATTTAGGAAAACTGCACTTAGGCATATGTGCTGTGTCTGGCCATATCTGGTAGAATTATCCCTGAAGAGCTGGAAACAAATTACAGTAACACTGTTTGACTTTGGAATAAGAGGGGATGACTTCAGTAAGTTCTTTTGCAATTGTTATCTTCACAGTCTTTCAAAGTCTTTCAAGGGTAGATTTCCTTGATCATCGTCTGTGCTATGGGCATCATGAATGAGACACGGTTTTGATTGTCGGAAGTATTGAGAGGACATTGACTAAAGTATCTTAATCAAGTGATAGAAAACCTTTTATTTTAGTTGCTGTTAAAGACTATATGAAATATGTACTAGGTAGTAGTAACTCATTTTTCAATATATTTAAATATATATTTCCATAACTATTTAAATTTTAATATTTAAAGACCATCTGAGTTTTCATTGTTTTACTACAATTGTTCCATGGGCAGCAATGAGTTCTGAGTACTGCTTAGGCAAGTGAGATACATCTATTAGTTTATTACAACTGAAGTACAAGATCACTTTGTTAATCAAATATGCATGTTACAAGACTATTTTTGTTTTACACTGCTGCTTCCATAATGATATCTCTAAGTCATCAGTGTTCTTTTCATGCTCCCTTCCGTACAGCTGGAGTTTTCCATTCTCTTTGCAGTTTATGTTTCCTGAGCTGTGATTCTGTGTAGAAAAACACAGATACCAGTGGGTGATCATATTCCTGTAGTCACAGCACAAAATTCAGATTTTTTTCTTTGTGATGTTCTGGAAAGATCAAAACTTTAGCTCTGGAGTTAAAAAAAAAAAAAATCAATTATTGGAAAAACCTGCTTGAGTAAATACCTAATAAAAAGGCTGGCAATGTGAAAATTACTATTAACCATCTTTGTTTATTTACTCCCTCTGAGGCGTAAGACTCTTGGTTTGAAAAGTTTCATTATACCAGTCAAAGAGTAATACAGCTTCTTTTATGGTAGTAAATAGCCCACTCCTTCAACTTTAAAAGTTGGAGAATATAGCTGAAAGTATCTTTCTTAGATAAAGTTGTGAACATGTACTTAAATTATCTTTACTCCCATGTGTAAGGACATCATTTCTTAGCTTTTCATTTTAGTATATAAACATCTGAAAATAACAATGTTCTTAGTATTGCATTTTAGTTTCTAAGAGTTGAAGCTGACAGACAGTTGGTTACATTGGGTCACTGATATTTGTAGGATCCCAGGACAGCTGTGCCTGTCAGGGCACTCAGAATATCTGCAGTCCAGCCCTGGCAACAGGCTCAGCTGAGGTCAGGTCGAACTCCTTAGGCTGAGCACGGCTGGGCTGGAAACCCTGAAAACAGAGCTGGCACAGCCTCCCTGGGCAGCCTGCCCTGCAGCCCCATGTAGAAAAGCCCACCTGAATCTCCTTTGGTACATCTAAAGTTTTTCATGTCTCTGGCTTCTTCTTCTCCATCACCTTTCTCAGCTACTGGGGTAATGTTTTCCCTGGTCCAAGTATACAATCATTTTATTGTAAAAGAGCATCAGGTTTGTAATGTGTGATTTACCCTTCATAAACATGATGATTATTTCCAGTTACCTCCTTCTACCTCACGTACACAGAAGTGTACAGAAGTGTACGTGAGATTTCAGAAGGACATGGCCTATGATTTTCTCAGAACTCAATGTGATTGTTCATTATCTCCTTTTGGCTTTCCTTGTAAACAGATATAACATTACCTGTGGGAATGGAATGTTGTTTCTGCATTTGATATTAAAAAGTAGCAATTGGTTTGAAGAAGTAGAACATAATGCGTTTGTATTCTGTAACTTATCCTTAGAAATAGTTGATCTAAGAAGTAAAATACTGTATACGTTAGCAGCATGTTTTAGAAACATTATTACTGAATTATGTGATTCTTTCTTGCAAAACTGTAATAGTTGTTAAATGTTCCAAACAATGCGAGTATAGTGTGCTAAGGATTAGAAAACATATTGTAGAGCTGTTCTCTTAGGATAAGAAACTCTTAGCAAAAGAAAGACCGACTTAGCAAACATCAAAGAAGTTAGGGCCTCTACACAAGGCCGAACTGTCTCACTCCATGAGAAGGTTGGGGTGTGAAGGCAGGCACCAGGATCCTCCCCTGCCTCTCTCCCAAGCTTATCTTTGTAGAAAGTAGGACAAGTAGATATCTGCAAAATAATGATCAGATGTGGAATAAGTTAATTAACTACAGATTTACGCTTATGCAGCAAAAATTTATATTTGTCCAGTGTTTCCATGTTTAGTGAAGCGTTGAGAAGATTGTGAACCTGAAGTACTCAGTCAATGAGGAACTAGGGGAGTAAGAGATAAGCGTCGGGGAATAGGGAATAAAAGATGTAACTCTGTTTTCTGTGTGCTCTCCTGCTTGCAGGAGGCCCGCTGTTGCAATTGCGAATAAAATCTGCTTTATCAGAGATACCGTCCTGGAAAATTATTTGGATATTTCCTACATTACCTTTCTCTGGTCAGCAAGAAACTCTCTCAGACTCCACAGCCTTTTGAAAATATTAGAGGCTCTGCAAGGACCAGTTTTCTCAGCATGCTTGAGTGCAACTCTTTGGGTCACATGAATTTGCATAAGTAGAATTTTCTTAAACAATGCTTTAATCAGCTCTTATTCACAACTGGTCTCTCTTGTCCAAACCTGAATGCCCAGGAAGTTCTTCTGAATTCCCACCCTCAGCCTGCCTTGATTACTCCTCCTGTATGCAGCCTTTTTCACACTAAGGCTCTACCATAAGTTCACTGCAGAGTCAACCAGTCTCTTTCTATGACTATTTGTTTTCCTAAGCATTGGAATGGACTGTGCTTGAACTTGCAGGATGCTGTCCTCAAAAATCTGCTGGCTTTCATCATATTAAGTACTATATGAATAACTACATTTATGCTTTGCCATGGTTAGGGACTCACCAAAGAATTACAGTGCCTAGCTCTTTAGTACTTGCCTTTAGCACTGTATGCCATAACCAGCAACTTGCATAAGCTAAATTTTATGTCTGAAACACTTACACAACACTAACATTCAGTGTTAATAGACTTTTAAGCCAGAATCTTGTTTCTGGGCTTCTCAATTTAATGCAGACTGCATTTCCTTCAGCATTTATCACTAGGAGGGCTACCTCTTCTTTTCATAGATTTGTAGGAGGTTCACTGGGATTAATGAGTGGACACACACTGCTTTGAAATTGGCTTTGAATCTGGGCCTTTAATTGCTGATTTGCCCCATTTACTTATTTAATAAAAAAATAAGCATAAAAAGCAATCTCGCTCTTCTTTCTTTGTACTGGAAACTTTTACTTTGCTGTCCAGGAAGTTTCATGGAAGTTTCATGGCTGGAGCCATGAAGATTTGAAATTATTTAATGTCCAGCAGATTCGATCATTTGCATATCCTAACATCTCCTGCTGCTAGGAAATTGAGCTTTCAATGAAAATGTCATTTAATTTTTTTCTGCACAGAGTACCATTCCATGAGTGTTTTTTTTGTTGTTGTTGTTGGGTTTTTTTTTTTTTTTCCAGTGGAAGCAAGGAAAAAAACTAACATCATCACCAACACTGTTTAAATTTGGAGTTTAAATAGGCTTTCTAAAGTATGGCATCAACTATATAGCATCCATAGGTTTCCTTTACTATTTGCAGACTGACAGGCCTGGACTCTGTATTCTGCTGAGGTCTATGGCAAACATTCTGTTTTATGCAGCTAGGAATACTCTGGGTGCACCAAGTTAAATACATATGTAAATCTTTTCAAGATCCTATCTCAAAAGGACTCCTGACATCCTGTGATCTTCAAGCTTAAGTACTTCCCATCCTGCAGAATAGTGGTATCATTTGCACACTTTTTAAAACATTCCACACAGACATTTCCTGTTGATGCATGCTTCTTAACTTTCTCCAATGAAATATCCTGTTGGCTTCAGAAAGATTTCAGAATTGACATTATAGGGAAGGCTTCAGACCATTTGCCATCTGTTAGTGTGCTAGTGATAGCTTTGTAATAATTTTAAAGGCTCTTAGAAGTGGAAAGTTTCTAATTTATACTGGAAAGCTGAAAGTATACTTGAAAGTATAAAGGAATTAACAGCTTATTTGACTTTATTACAAAATCCCAGTATTCCAGTGCATTATCATACATTGAGATTTCATAATTCATTCTGAGGTCCTGAATTCTTCTTTTTTTCTTTTTTTTTCATTTTTTTTTTTTCTCTTTTTTTCCAGGCTTTAAATAGGTAAGCTGAAATTTCATTAGAACATATGTGATACTAAAGTTCCACCATCTCACTGCCTCCAGCAGCAGTCTGTTTCAGAATCTGGCTGTTATATTGTTTGCTTTAAATTTGGGTAAAATTCTTCAGCCTCTTTTGCCATGATAGTCAGAAGTTACTGAACATAAAGGTCATGTTGTAAATACAAAAGAAGCAGTGGCAGAATCAGGAGAAAGGCAAAGAAAAAGTTTAGGAAGAAAGGGGGAAAAAAAAAGTAATTTAAATGATATTTAGAGATATCTGAGGTATTCCACTGAATAATTTTTCCTAGCCCCTCAAGATCTTGTTGCCATGTGGGTTACAGCTCATTTTGGCAGTGTGCGTCCTCCACTGCTACAGTACCACTTATTCTGAATCCCAGCCCACAGGCTTCTTCCACTCAGGAAGAACCCTGTGTAATATCTTTGACATTGAAAAACACAATTTTTCTTTTCTTTCTTTCTTTTTTTTTTTTTTGCATAGACACCCATGTGCGCTTGTACGCACACACAGAAAGAACCTTTCAGGGGAGACAATGTCCTCAAGATCACCTAGCAGATGTAAATAGAAATTTCCAGCTATGCCTCTTTACAGACTTTGCTGACGAACCTGTGAATATCGAGCCTCAACATTCTTCTTTGCAAATGGTTACAGCACTGATAGAACAAGTATCTCCACCCTCCTTGGTGACACGTTCACAACGCTTACTAATAGTTTGAAAGGAAAATGCTGTCAGCAACTGAATGGTTTTCCATCCTTTAATCACTTAGCTTTCAAATGACTAGAGGGGTGCTATAGATCTAAAGATCCCATCCCTGAGGATGACTCATGTAGAGAGTAAATATAACCCTACAAGATATAGCTCTGAGATTTTTAATTAAAATAAGGAGGAAATTACTTCCAAAATCAAGTGTTAGTCTCATTAAATCATATTCTTAAAAGTTAGGATGTGCCAGCATTATGACTATAGCCTATTCAAACCTAATTTATTCCCCTGACATTAATTACAGAGCCATGTGATTTGATTTATTTATTTATTTATCTTTTCTCTTCCACAAGAACCATGTCACATCTACATAGGACAAAATAAGTTTCAAGAACAGTTCTGGCTGATGCAACAAGAATCTATTAAGTAGAGAAGAACACCTTATCTCACCCTGCAGAAATGTTCTGAAGATTGATTTTTTCAATATGTAGAAGGTATTAAAATGTTAGAAAGACATTACCAGAGGAAAAACCTTGAAGAAATTAATTATGTTGTCCTTGGCTCAGGATTTGAATGATGTGTACAAAGATGTACAAAGCCTCTAATTGAATAATGTTGATAAACAGAAATACTGCATCTTTGCTAGCAGAGGATTGCATTGCATGTATCGAATGATAAGTAGTCACAAACTGTTTAATGATTCATAAATATAAGGGATGGAAAGAGAAATACTGTACAGGCAGCCCTAATTTTGTTACTTTAAGCGCTTGAGTTTGAAGCCTTAAAATTAATTCTAGTGCTGTGTCTCTTTTATCATGTAATGTATACGGATATAGAATTTAAAGCATCTAAACCTGTATCATGATTCAAAATTAGTGATCCATTAAAAAATTATTAGGTATAAAAGTTGGCTAGCATCATAAATAAAAGACAACCAGGAAAAGTAGTTATATGAAGCAGGTCAGAATTTTAACAAAGAACATAAATACTGTTGGTCAGAAAAGAACATCTATCTCTAGAGGAAAATTAAGAGATGTCCTGAATAAGTGAACACAGAATGTCCTTACTGATATTTCCCTGTATTACCTTCTTGCTTTTAGCAAAAGATAAGTAAGAAGTGATTTCAGTTTGGTATTTCAGCAGACTCCAGACACGGATCAGGCATCACCTTTCCTTGTGGTACTACTGACTCGATAGAACTGTTTTAGAAAAGGAAGAAAGCCTCCCCCAGAGTTTGCTTTCTCACGACCTCATTTTTGCTAAATTTAGTTCTTAATAGCTCTCAGAAACCCATTTTCCTCTTCTTTACAAAACTGGAAATTTCAGCTGCCAAACTGCAGTAGCTCCCCTGAGTGCAGCGTGATCCACCTGCCAGTCCATCAATATAATGAGATGTCACTGTAACCCGTCAATTAATACAGCACTGATGGAACATCCAGAGGCACACAGAATATATTCACCTTATGCTAAGGATATGAATGAAATGCAGACAAGGACGTAAAATTAAGGTAGAGCATCTGATAAGAAAAGCTGGATGGGTGGATAGACAGGCTAGCTATCATTAAAAATGTTCACTTTAAGAGTCATCTTTCTCTCTCCCATTATTTGAGAACAATATATCTCAGGTCAAATTACGAGAATTTGTTTCTCTGCTGTATGCAAGCTACCCCTTATTTTAATCTCAGCTTGTAGCTAAACAAGCTTATTGATGCAAAACAGGAGAAAAAGATTGAGTGTGGCTGAAAGATCTTCATATCTTAATGAGAACTCTCAATGTGCTGGTTCAAGTCACTTGTACAGAAAAACCCGGACCATGAGCTCAGGATAATTTCCTGGCACCACAGTAATGTTCCAATTTAACAGATGGATCAGAAAGCTGTGCTCCCCTGCTGCTTCTTTCTTTTCACTGTTCCTAGTATCATCCCAGGGATCTTGTCTGATTGTTGGTTCTGCACAATGCCTACTGCAACATATGAGCATGTGGGACAGACTTGAAGTTTTCAGGACAAACAGAAGTGGACTTATCAGAAGGACAGAGCATCACTAACTGGTGTAGGGCAGACTAGTGAGGTCTGAGTCAGAGAGAGGAAATAAAGAAAAAATAGTATGACTGAAACTTAGAAATTGTTTGCTACACTAGTTATAGGAGGTACATTTTCCTTTCCTTCCTTACATTAGTGTGTAAACTATGCATGCTGACATAAAATATTTAAACTCAGTGTTTTTGCTGATTATTGTCTGAAATACATGCATAACAGTCTGCTTTAAATTATACCACATTGATGACAGGTAAAAGCTTCCATTAATTGTAGCAATAATTTATTTTTTCACTTTCATAGCAATCTGTAATTAGAAGCATCTCAATTTCCTTCATTAGCACTATAGAGAGAGACATAAAGCAACTGGCATGTCAGTAGAGTAGAAAATCAGAAAACCGTCTTCTAGTTTTATCCTAAGGTATGATCCCAGGTGCACTTGCTTTTTGGATGCTTTGTCTATTTTATATGTGAACCCGATGTCTTGATATGTATGTCACTAAGATGTTCATATTTTTTTTGTCCTGAGGGAGCTTCACTCTCTTTTAAGGCCTCTGGGCATTCTTTTGTTATAAATGATTTGTAAAATACTAATTAATCATAGTTCAAAGCACAAGGTGAAGGAGAAAAAAGGAAACTTAAAACTACATGTGGAAAGTAAAATGACGGTTCTTACCTGTCTGTAGAAAGAAAAGACCTGCTCTCTGATCACATTTGCAAGATGAGACTGGAAGCTCATAATGGTAGTGACCAAACGCATGGAAGCACTATTGTCCCTACATCCCATGAATACTGAGAGGTTTTTCTGTTGTTAGTGTTTGCAACAAAGTCTGACCTTTTTGTTCTTAAATTTTCTTCTAGCTCTGGCATATTCTAGATCTCCTCAACCAGTTAATGATATTAACCTGGTATTTGACCTTTAGTCTTCAGTAAGAATGAGCAGTTGATTTTGACTTCATTCAGTTGCTAATCTTAACAAAGAACTAGCACTGGCTTCTTATACATTTGTGAATTCTCACAAATATTTGCCCTGTTGACTTTATTGACATAATTCACAGAAGTAAAATTCTCTGTACTATAGAACTGTTTCCAGATATTTTCAGAGTAGAAATTTGCAAAAATATTATTTTAGTGCAATCAAAACTCATTAATTAGCCAGAACAGTCATCAAATTTCAAATCACTGTATTTTCATATTCTAACACTAAGACTCGCTATCTATCATGTTTACACTCTTTAATTTTTATTCCCTTGTTTTTGAATAGAAAATATTCTGTATGTTAGAGCGTCTTAACATGTTCTTCAGGGAAATATGTTCACATACAATCTGAGGACAAGAACTCTGTGTCTTTTTTAATTGAGGTCTCAAAATGGTGCAGAAAAATGTTATTATAATATTACAATTTTCACTTTGGCAAATAATTAAAACAATAATGTACTTTTGTATGGACAAGGGGTGCATTTGTGTGTGCCTGAAGTTGAAAATTTTCCAGAACTTTTAACTTTTAATTCTCTTCCACCCAGAGGCAGATTTTTCCTCCGGCTGTTGCAGTTCCTACCCTTATTCCTTACACAGTGTTCTGAGCATCATCAGATAAAATAAGATATCAGTTTGATGCATTCTGGTTTGAGAAATAAAGGGAAGAACAATGAACATGGAATGTAAAACACAGTTCAGTCTATCAGAAATAGTCATATTGCTATTTCTGTAACATTCAAGGGTTTATGTTGCACATAGCATTTCGAGTGAAGCATTGTTTAACTTTGGAGGAATACTATTCTTATTATTCTTCAGATCAAAAGAACTGAAAGATAGACAAAACACCTGTCTTAAATTAAATGGATATGTTTTGTGGAGCAAGCATCTTCACAGTAAAGTTCTCTGCCCTGTATGCCTCTGGACTATTATTATATTTGAGTCTTCTATTCTAGTTTTCCTATAGCTTAGTGAATACATGATTTATAACAATTCTTAGCCATTTGAGATGGCGGTATTGAAACTGCTATATATTTTGCTTTTAAATGAATGGACAACAGCAAACAAATTTTATAAGTAAGCCTGAAGCCTTGTAAGCATTAGAACAAAATTCATTGAAGTGGTATTTCTTCTGAAATGAGTGTTCCCAGACATTCTTAGCCTGCTCGCTACTTCTTCCTCCCAGCTGGTAAACACATTTGATAAATGCTCTCTTGTTCACTTGGCAGTGCTTAAGGTGTGCCTCAGATGCCTGCTTTCAGGTTGGTGAGCCTTCTGAAGCAGTATAATAAGACAGAAGAAAAAAAAATCTGTGCACAGTTTTTCTTTTTTTTATATAGCTAAATGGGCAATGCTTGAATCCCACACAGTGATACTGTTTTAGAGACTGATCTTTGGAAAATTAAAGCATCAGTCCCAGAGGATGAACAGGAGCACTTCTGCAGAAGGCCTGGAATGCTTCTGACTGGGTCCTAAAAATCCTGTAACCAAAAGGTAGGGAAGAACAAAGAGCTCCCAATCCCCTGCTGAATGTCATAGTCCTCCTTCAGTTCTGTGTTACAGTTATTTGTAGCAATTAAAATAATAGATCACAAAAACATGTGGAACAATATTTACTGCTGTTCTACATAGTTATATTTCCACAAGCCCAATCCTGATGTCTGCCTTGCTCTTGTAAAAACACAACTGGCAGTTTATTATCCCCATTACAGAACATCCTTCATTATTTATAGAGACTGTATTTGGAAAGACAAATGACTTCTGTTCTTTCCAGAAGCAATAATAAATTGATAATGCTTTCTGTTAATAACTAGCTTCCTTCTTACCCTAGGAGCTTGCTGCTTGCTCCTCTAATCATGGGGTTTCATGGACATGTTGGATACACTGCAATGTTGTATTTATTAGCTGCCTCGGGTTAAGAATGGCAAAGTATTTCTCGAAATGAATTACTCCAGCAATGTGTTGGGGGTGTATTTTTTTAAGTTGCTGTGTAAATATTTGTTAATATATGACCTTTTGTGATAGAATATATCATCTGCCAGCAGACCATGATGATGATATTTCTTCACAAACCAATGTCCTGGAGATTTCCTTCAATGTGCTAATCCTTAAACTGTCATCTTTAATAGACAAATATTCACAGCAGTTCTTTGATGCATATTACACAATGGTTAATCTTAAAATAAAGTATTATTTCTTAATGACTCTGCATAACTTAAGCATTAATGTTATGAAGATTTTCCAGCTTTCAAGTACTCATTCTCTGAACGTTTCCTATTTATAAGCCTCACAGAGAAGCTTCTGCAAAGTATTTCAATAATCTGTATAAGAAGGCAGCAAAATTTTTCATTCTAGTGCAGATGCGAAAAATCCAAGGATACGCTGAACAGATATAGCAGTGAGAAACATTCCATTCTGGGAAAAGGCAAGCAGAAGCTGAAAGAAAGAATCCTAATCAAACAGAGGGCTGGATGTTTTTTATGCTTTGGTTCAAGCTGTGTCTTTAAAACAGCTCGTGCACACTTCCAGCTAAGGAGCCTAGTTTGTGCTTTGAGCCACTGCTGAGTACGTGAATCATTGCATTATTCAGTGGTAGCACAGTAAATAATCTGCATGACTATATTTTTAACAAAGCATCAACTGAGCAGAATGAGTTGAATCTTACAGTAATTAGAAAATATCACAAGTTCATGGTGTTGAAATGTTAATCTTCCAGTGGACTTAGCTTATGAAAAAATTTAGGGTGCATTGTATAAGAAAACCAGTCTTGATAGCCATTCTTGACAGTAAAAGCAATGAACAGAAAGTGGATTAGAAAATTGGATCTGGCATAAGTTTCTTTACATACATACACTTGCTGTGTATATGATAGGGAAGAGGACAGGAAAAAGACTTATCCTGTTTCCACTTTTTGTTTGCAGAATTCAGAATAAATGACTTCATCACTTTTTTTTTTTTTTTTTTTTTTTTCTGTTGTATCACTATAAATATACTGTTAGTTTAGACTTGAAAATAATGACTGCTAGTCTCTTAGTAAATCAACTCTGCATATTGATGACTGGTGGAGTGTTCTGTTAATCAGTTCTGTTTGTTAAACTGTTCATCAGTTCAGGTCTCACATTTATGAGTTGGTGGTACTCCCTTCTCCTCCTCTCTCCTCCTATTATTTTAATTGTTATTCTAGTAACAGAAATGGATCAAGAAGTGGCATCGCCTTGTTTCCTGGTTTCCTTTAGCATTTTCACAACCAATTTTTTAATTCAAAAGAGATACCAAGTAAGTTGGTGAAGGATTAACTGTAATTAAGAAGCAGTGTTGCATTTCAGATGTTCTGAGTTTAGCTCTGTGTATCACATTACCAAATTAACCAGATTATTTTATAGGAGTTTATGCTGATCAGTAATGTTATCTACAGACTCTGAAGTTAATTAAAATGGATAAATTTATAATCAACTATTGTCTTAGACCTAAAAGTAGAAACAATGTGTTACTACTATGCACTCCAGGAACATGAGGCCTATTAGCCTGAAAGCAGGGTTTTGCTGTTGAGGTTCAAATGCTATCACCTCTTCTATACACTACGCACTGGGACTTCTGAGCCTATCGAAGTGAGTAAGTAGCCATACCGGGTCCCTAAAGCACATGCTGATGAGAGATCTAGGTATGGCTCACAATATCTCTATATTTCCAATTTTCAAGCATTTAATACTCTTTTTTTTTTTTTTTTTCCTATTCTAGGGCCAAAGGATGCCTTTGATGATGCACCATGTCCCTTTTTTGCATAAGCAATATCACCTAAATAGGTGTTAATACAATAAATGTTTGATGTATTGAATCAGGTTATTTTTGAAGCTACAGGATCTTGTTTAAAAAAAAAAAAAAAAAAAAAAAAGTTGAACTCTCTTGGCCCATAGGGTATTTGACTTAAAAATCAGAAAATATTTACATATGTATTTAGAGAACAAAACCTAGGAAATTAAAATTCAGTACAGAAGACCCATTCTTCCTGAAAACGTAGAGCCTGAAAGACCTACTATGTTCTGCATAATATGGTGCAAAGAAATTGCAGAATGACTCTCAGCCTTGGATTTCTCTTGCATTTAAAGGACATAAACCAGTGATTACTAAGAAAATACAGAGAAGGGAAAGGACAAAAAAGGAACAAAAAGCTAAGAAGACTCTGGCGAATTAAGGCACAGCAGAAATCCTCAAACTGCTACTTCAGCAACTTTTCAAAACTAGAAAATGCAATAGATTTACACAAATTTAAAATGTTAAAATAATGCACAGTGACTTGAAAAATGCAGAAGAGGCGGTCCAATTACTGAAGCTGGGGAAACCATTAAGCAGATATGTCAATCTTCTTCCAAAAGAAAGTAAGAAATTCCTTTAAAATTTAAATAGCATTCTCTGGGATTTAATTGCAGTTTGTCTCACCTAGAATGCATCCAAGTCTTACACTGGAAGTGTTCCTAGTATTGATTCCTTTGGAATATTCACTTAAGGTCTCTGGAACATTGCACAGTAAGTACCAATATGTAAAAGTTATGACTTGCAGCTATTTTAAAATAAGTCTTGTTAAGATCTCATTTTCTTTTTTAAACTTGACATAACTGGAGGCAAAAATTTAATTGAAGATTATGTATCTTCTTTGGAGGTTAGGACTTAGTAGGGTTAAATAAAGGTTACACTGTAGCAGTTCCTTTTCATGAAAATGTGGGTTTTCCTAACGAGCACTTAGTCTAGTGAGACATTTCTATTCCTGTTCATTTACACAGTGTTTTGAGGGGGAAAAAAAGACCTTTACAGACTGTAAAGATGAGGGAAAACTGAAAAAAATGAAAGGTGCTCCTCCTCTCCACGCTGTTCATCTGTACCACACTAAAGCTAACCCAAGACCCTTTCCCACTCCAGGAATCCAAAACAATTTCTGAATCCCAATTCAGTAGACATACACAGGCTGAAGTGCAACAGGTATCGTTTTTTTTTAATATATATTTCCTGGGCTCTCCGTAGCATCATCATGTGTCACAGCTACAGTACAGACACAATGCAAACACTGTACATGATGTAGGAATGTAGTGATCTCCATGTGAGGGTGATGCAGATTTTTCTCATTACAAGACACAGCTTTATTTCCTCATTTTCTACCCCATAATTTCTTGTTTAGACATTTTGAAAAATAAGCACTTAGCACGTTGTTGATTGCACTCCAGACTGCGAAGGTGGATCTGTACTCTCTGCAAACTCTGTGATCAGGTTGCATAACTACAGTCATGATCACTGATATGCTATTGTCATGGGTTTGTTTTTTTGATTTTCAATATTCCACATCAAAACATCATGTACTGGAATTAAGGTGTTAATGCTCTCATTTCTACGCACCTATCCCTATACATTACGGAAGTCATGGGATCTGACCCTTCCGGGGGGGCGGTCTCTTACTGCCTGGCAGTGGGTGCTGGAGGGTGCTTTCCTGGCCGTTCCAAGCTTTTTTCAGGTTTGACTCGGTCTCGGGAACTCTCTCTCATATCTTATTTGATTTATTAGTCTCAATTTTAATTAGGTTGTATTATATTGTATTATTTTGCATTCCGATATCATAGTTAGTAAAATAAGTTTACCTCCATAGATTGTTGCCGCTGTTTCTCTTCTTTTTCCCCCTTCCTCCCTCCGTGGGGCCAGGCGGGGGGTGGGGAGGGCAGGGGCCTACTGCCCCCCTGTAACGGGCATAAACTGATCTAGTTAATTCCGTGACAGCTATTGACACACTTCTATCTAAATATTTTAGAGCTGCTTCAGTATGATCAGAGATCATTACTGCTCATCAGATTTGCTTTCATTTGTCAAATTATTCCTGCTCAGACTAACATGTAATTAAAACACTGTGATGAAAAGAAATATTCATTTCTTTATTTCAATTCACTTCCTCAAAATGAGTTTTGCAGATAGCTAGTCATTTGTGTCCTGATGAATTCCACCCTGCCCAAGTCAGGACACAAATGAGAGCTGAGACATTTTTAGTTTTGCAAAACACTGATTTGTCTTGTGTTTTCTATTAGGTTCACTGGATCATAACAGCAAGTTTTTCTTAATAGCATGTCCCAAAATTGAAGGAGAGCTAAGTATCAGGAATGTCAAGAATTATTTGATTTGGTTTATGAGGTGTCCTGAATCTTTTACATAAGCCTACTATGTTCGCTCACATTGAATGTTGCCTTACTCCACCAGTAATCCATTGTATTGCATTTAAGATTACACAGGAAAAAGAAATACTACAACATGTGCAAAGGAGATAAATATAACTTGCAAAGGTAAAATGAACATTACTTGAATAATCACCTACTATCTTCTTGAAAATGATGATTTTTTTTAAGAATGCAGACAGCTGTGTAAAACAAATATCCATTTGTCTTTTAACAAATAGATATTCTACAAAATATCTTTGTATTTGATATCATCTACAGTGAATTACTCAAAATCAAAGTTTGCCAACAAAAATTTGAGATTGTCTTCTCTCTGTCTTCTCACAATTTCTTAACTTCCCTACAAAGAAGGAATTAACTCCGACCTCCTTCCAAATATTCTTCTTCCTGTGCTCTGTTGTTCCACATTATCAGATCAGAGGACTGAATTACTGTAATTCCCCCAAATTTTGGTATCACCTTTTATGTTAACTTTTAAGATATGGTTCTTTTTCACATGCAAAGAAGAGGAATAAAGGAAAACAAAATCTACGTAACATACCTACTGCTGACTGACACTTTTGTGCATTTAACTTTGAGAGGGTGCTGATCAGGAAGAGTTGATTCTGTTTATTTAAACAAGTATTTTGTATCTACTACTTATTCTTCTCATTCACACATTACTTCAGTATGTACTCAGAAGTATAGCTTTAGAGCTGTGGTGGCAATGAATATGTGTATTTCTTTACAATAAAGTAAGTAAACCACCATGAAAGATGGTAAAAATATATCATTATATTAACGATATTAATTATGGATATGTGAAAAACTTAACATGAGCCAGCAATGTGCCCTTGCTGCTTGGAAGGCAAATGGTATCCTGGGCTCCATCAAAAAAGAGGTGGCCAGCAGGGACAGGGAGGTGATTGTCCCTTTCTACTCTGCTCTTGTGAGGCCCCATCTGGAATATTACATCCAAGGTTGGAGCCCCCAGTACAAAAAAGGCAGGGAGTTGTTGGAGAGGGTTCACAGAGAAGGGCCACAAAGATGATCAGGGGACTGGAGCACCTCCCCTATGAGGACAGACTGGGGGAGCTGGGCTTGTCCAGCCTGGAGAAAAGAAGGCTACAGTGTGACCTCATTACAGCCTTTCAAAACCTAAAGGGAGCCTACAAACAGGAAGGGAATAAACTCTTTGAAAGGGTTGATAACTGCAGGATGAGGGGAAAAGGTTTTAAGTTGAGGGAGGGGAGATTGAGGTTGGACGTCAGGGGGAAATTCTTTATAGAGAGAGTGGTGAGGTGCTGGAACAGGCTGCCCAGGGAGGTTGTGGATGCCCCGTCCCTGAAGGTGTTCAAGGCCAGGTTGGATGGGGCCCTGGGCAGCCTGGTCTAGTATTAAATGTGGAGGTTGGTGGCCCTGCATGTGGCAGGGGAGTTGGAGATTGATGATCCTTGAGGTCCCTTCCAACCCTGGCCATTCTGTGAAAGATTTTTTTTTTTTCTGGTCTTAGTTTGTAATGGAAGAGGCTCTCTTCTTCAGATGGGTTTTCTGCAAGGACAGATATCTTTTTTCCCCTTCTTATCTATTTGTGATAGCTGATTAATATCCAATGCATTGATTCTTGGAATAAAAGATTTTGTAACTGTTTACCATTCTGATGTACCACATGAAAAAAAATTCAAATGTATTCCAAGCATGCAGTTTTACAGACTAAGCTGAACTATGCCACAATACATTTGAATATGTTAATTTCTGTGTTAAAAGGTCTTTTGTCTCTTTTCATTTTTAAACAACAAAGCATTTTAATAAAATATTATAGTAGTTGTCAGTGTGCCAGCACTAGTAAGATGAGGCTTAACATTTCTATCAGTTTTGCATATTGTTTTCATTTAAAAATGAAAACATACAAAATACTTTGATTTCTGGGTTCTAGAGCCTGTCAAAAAAATGAAAGATATAGAAAAAAGTATAATTATTTTCTTTTTAAAAAATAAAAGCATAAAAGAACCTTAAAATGAAAGCCCTCACTTTAAATACAGTGTAGAGAACTATTCTTAAACCTAAGAAACATGGAGAGAAATACCATGATACATTTTAGGAGTTTGCTGTAGGAGTGTTAATAGAGATACGGTACAATATAGGAGACCTGAGATGACCACATGCTCACCTTTCCCTCCTGGCCTCACTGAGGCAGATAAGATACCCCCAGCCTTCATCAGGACTGATAACAATCAAGGTATCACCAGTACTGCCTTATGCTGGGTGATCAAAGAAACTGATAACAGACACCTGCTTTAACAGCTGAAGGAAAAATGAGCAAGTACCAAGACTACAAGTCAGTTATCACATAAATAGCAGGCCGAGAGTGCCTTGAATAATTTACACAGTAGTAGGCTGCATGGTAGAATATCTTCTTGAGTAGGGTTGCTTTTTGAGGTTGTGCCTACTGAAGAGGTTCCTCATACCTGCATATCAAGATGCTCTCTGCTACTACCCATCCTTGGTAAATGGCTAATTGTTTTAAGCTTTGTTAATATGACATCATTAAAAATGCAGATGTAATCCCTTAGACTGCTGTCTAAGGCTGGGGCTAGAAGTAGATTCAGATACACCTAGATTCCTCTGAGAAATAGTTTATAAAGAAAAGAGTATTTGCCCTGAACCTTAAGACTCGGGGAGAGAGTTTTCTGGGTGAATGTGTTTAGTTGTATCCTCTGTACAACAAATAATCATGTGTGTTTTTCTGTCTATCCTAGGGATATCTAGAAGTTGAACAGCTATGATTGATAGCTGAGAAAAGTCATAACTACCTACTATGTTTGATGAGAGTAAATCTGAAACTAGGTGGACTACACATCTACATCTCTACCACTGAGTAAAAGGATTTTATTTACTGTGGGCTAGTGTGAGAACAATGGTTCTGCCTTCAAGCAAATAGTTCTTGATATGTTATGGCCCTACAACATATCTAGGATTTAACCAGGACAGTGAGAGCAACCAAGTAACTCAGGAACTGGCTAGTAATCAAATGGTGTGGGTGGTCAGTGCTCATACAGTATGTTGGCCTTCTTTCCTTTCCCATTAGATGAAGGGACACACAGAGCAGCACTGTCCTCCATGAGGGAGGAGCTGTGAGGCACTGCAGGAGTTCTCTCCTAGAATAGATGCTGTGTGTTTTGAGACTGATAGCTTTATCTACAAAAGCTATGAAAGCTCTAAAATTAATTTTTGTATTGGTTAGAAAAGTCTAATCTCAAAGTAATGTACAAGCGTGCTTTGAATTTGTATGCAGTCAGCTAAATCCTGCATTCCCATTATGAGGTTTTTCTCTTTCCTGGAACTATCAGGAATCCTAAGAAGTGCTAAACACTTAAGTGTAGGGTTTTTTAAAGAATGATATGAATCATAAGGTAAAAAGAAAACATAAATACTAATACTGTGTAGTTACTGAATCATATAAAAAGGAAGAGAACTAGTGATGGCGTGAAAGTTTGTAGTCTTTGAAGCTACTTGAGATTCTATAGCTGTAATCCCATGTAATGATTAATATAATTCAATGAACATGTCAGTTTTACTGGGAGCACTTCTAACAGGAATATTTCAGAAGGATTTTGTTTTCCTTATCTAATTCTTTTTAAGTTTAGAAAAGACTTCTATGGAGAGAGGTTAGAATTACTTCAAATCTACTTAATGTATTTCCTTGGTTCATCCTGCCATGCTTTACTCTCTAAAAATCTTATTTCTCACTACTGAAAATGGCTATTTCCATTGATGTGGAATACCAGGTAGAGTGGCTTAATTGTCAGGATATGCTTTCTTTTACTCTTAAATTTTTTTAAATATGGGGAATTGTGTCTATTTTTATAAGCACTGTTTAAGAGACTAGAATTACACTAGCAAGTCTGCACTTCCTGCTTATGTTTAATAGAATATTTAACATACAGATAATTTAGAATTGAGAAATAAATTTTAATGCCAAAAAAACAAAAGGCATGAGTTAGATATTTAACTTCTATTGGGTGATTTAAAAATATCTGATTAGGCATGCAGTGGTATCTGTGATAGTATTTTCAAGCTTTTTAAAATCTTGATTTGAATGTATGCTGTTGCACATTGTCAGGGTCCTTTGCAATCTGCTGAACTTATTACAGTACTGTTTTACTCACTTCATGGCTTACTGCCAGTATTTCTTTGAAAGGCTGTCTCTAACTTAATATCTGAAGGTCAGGCAAAACATGATAGACCCTCTAATTTCATCAGCAGAGTCTTAAACCAATGCTATCACTATTCTGTTCTTAAATTTGTCACTTTTAATTTGAATGTGTAGAGGAGAAAATTTAGAACAGTCATTAAATGGTAAATTGTTGACTGTTCCCCAAATCTTTTTCTCTAATAATATGCATTAATATTCTCATAATTAATAAAATCATAATGGAATCGTGATTCATGTAATGCTGCCCATCTGATCTGGCAAAAAGATCTTTTTAATTGTGTCTTTGAGGTTTTAAACTTCTGTTTTAAAACTCCTTCTATTCAAGCAGTCAATAGTGATGGATTATGTGTTTTGGTTTTTAAATGATTCTTCAGTAAAAAGAGCTATGTGGGAAACCCTGATAGTCACCTTGCCTTAGACTGTATAAATACACTTAATGAACTTGCATTAAAAAAAGTGTGTGGTGCTCAGACTTTAGATTATTTGCTTAATTTGGAGGGAAATGCTGAGCAGCTCATGCATTATTACAGAATCACATCAAATCATAGGGGTTGAAAGGGACATCCAGAGGTTGAGTCCAACCTCCCCGCTAAAGCAGGTACTCTACAATAGGTCGCACAGGAAGATGTCAAGACTGGTCTTGAATATCTCTACGGAAGGAGACTCCACAACCACTCTGGCAACCTGTTCCAGAGTTCCATCAACATTACCTTAAAGAAGTTCTTCTGCCTTAAAGAACTTCATCTGTACAAGTTTTAAGCCATTATTCTTGTCATTACATGTCACCAAGAAGAGTGTTGCCTCCTTCATTTGCCTGCTACCTCCCTTTAGGTATTTATAAAAATTAATCAGATCCCTCCCTTGGTTGTCTTCTCCTGAGCCTGGACAGACCCAGGTTATTCAGTCTTTCCTCATGTGGGAGATGCTACAGGCCCTTTACCATCTTTCTGGGACTCTGCTGGACTCCCTGTAGGGGATCACTGTCTTTTTTGAACTTGGAAGCCCAGAAAATGTTTTAAATGTGGCCTCACCAGGGCAGAGTAGAGGGAAAGGATCATATCCCTCACCCTGCTTGCCATGCTCTTTTTAATGCACTCAAGGATACCATTGGCCTTTTAGGCCACAAGAGCAGACTGCTGGCTCAAACCTTTTGTCCACCAGGACCAGGTCATTCTCTGCAGAGCTCATCTCCAGTAGGTCATCCCCTAACCTGTACTGATGCATGTGGCTATTCCTCCCATGGTGCAAGACTCTATGCTCGCTCTTGTTAAACCTCAAAATTTCCTCCCAGGTCTTGTTGAATGGCAGCACAGCTTCTGGTGTGTTAGCCACTCCTCCCATCTTTGTATCACCAACAATATGGCAGTACAGGCAGGATGCGATTTTGCTCAAGGGACTGATTAGCAAGGGGAAAGAGTGGAGCTGGAAGAGTGGAGAACAGGGCTGAGGGAAAGTTTTTCAGTTGCCTTGTTCTTGTCATAGCAGAGTGTTTCAATGCCTATGCCAGTTTATATCTTATGGAACAATGAGCAGCATAAACATTTTCTTTTCTACGTTTAGGCAAGTTTTGTTTCTAAGACACCTCAAAGAAAATAGGGTTATTTGCTATTATTTTAGAGGAATGTAAGAATACTTTGACTATTTCTGTGCTTAAATTCATGGTTTCCCATCTGCTGGACAATATATATCTCTATCAGCCACAGAACTGTCCCCTAGATGGGCAGAACATCAATAGGAATCCATATATAATAATGAAATAAAAAAGTACACTAAGGCTGTTTGGCTGATACATACACATCATTCTCCATTTTCCTTACTAATGTGAACTGCTCTTACTCTTTGTATTTCTTGAGGCCAAACATTAACAAGTTTTGCTAGGTTATCAAGCAATAATGTTTTTCCTGGGATCAATGTTATCTATATTCTCTCTGGATCTGTAAGATTAGATTTATTTTCTGGGTCAAAGCTATTTCAATGTTTACTAATGCTTTGAGGCAATAAAAAAGGGATTGCTTTTGGTCATTCAACTTCTGTCCACTTTGCCTCTTTCTTATTCACTTATTTTTAATTTTAATCCAAATAAGAGCATTTTTTCTAATTTTCAGTTTATACTTTTTTTGAGGTCAGTGTGAGAAATTGTTATTTTTCTCCCTCTCTAACATTTCTACATAAAAATAGGTATTTTGTATCTATTTCCATACTTATTAGGCAAGTCTATCTTTCCTAGTCTCTTCTGCTAAAATTTCTGTTCCCTTAGCTGTCTAATACTACATGAGTAGTGGATGAGTGGCTGGATGACTGTGAAGAGGAAAGGGACCTGGGGGTGTTGGTTGGTGCTTGGCTGAACATGAGCCAATATGCCCAGGTGGCCACAAGGGCCAACGACGTCCTGGCCTGCATTAGAAATAGTGTGGCCAGCAGGAACAAGAGGTAATCGCCCCCCTGTACTCAGTACTGGTGAGGCTGTACCTTGAGTATTATGTTCAGTTTTGGGCCCCTCACTACAAGAAAGACACTGAGGTCCTGGACCATGTCCAGAGAAAGGCAATGAAACTGGTGAAGGGTCTGGAGCACAAATCTTATGAGGAGCAGCTGAGGGAGCTGGGATTGTTTAGTCTGGAGAAGAGGAGGCTCCTTGCACTCTACAACTTCCTGAAGGGAGATTGTGATGAGGAGGGGTTTGGCCTCTTCTCCCAGGCAACAAACAGGACCCAAGGAAATGGCCACAAGTTGTATGAGAGGAGGTTTAGGTTAGAAATGAGGAAAACCTTTTTCTCTTGGAGAGCGGCCACGCACTGGAATCGCCTGCCCAGGGAGTTGGTGGAGTTGCCGTCCCTAGCAGTGTTCAAGAGGTTCTGGATGAGGAGCTACGAGATATGGTTTAGGAGTTTGTGGTAGTAAAGATAATGGGTGGATGGTCAGATGAGAGGATCTTGCAGGTCATTTCCAACCTTGTGATTCTATGATTCTATGATACTTTTTTGAGTATCTTCAGACTCAAATTCAATTTTCTTAAGTGTGAGTGACCAGAAAAAGTCTTAGCAACAACTTAAAATGCTTTATTCTATCTGTGCTAGACACTGTATGTTCCTCAAGGTATAGAAACTTAGGAATTGAAGCATGCTTATTTGTTGTGTATACTTAAGCACCTGTAGCTTCAAGGTGTGAACCTGGATTATACATTTTGTACTTAAAACTTAGTACTTTGCCCATGTCTAGTATAACAGGTGGTATCCAGTGACTATTATGAGACAGCAGTGCTTGCTAATTTTGTTAGTACCTGCCTCAAATAGCAAAGATGCTGATCTTTCTCGGTTAAGTACTGTACAAGCTAATGAGTAATAGGCATAAGGAAAATTCTGATGCAAGCTCATCCCTAGCTGATACAAAAAATCAGCTTTTATCCCCCCAAAGACAGACTGCGTAATGCCAGTAGTTACACTTTTTCACTATAATCCTAAAAGGAGAGCCTGTAAGAGCATGCTTTGAAATGAGATCCTTTGCTGCACTGTTGTGAGCTACTGTGATACCTGCTCTGACTATAAAACACTTTGCAAAGCCTCAGAACTTTAAAAACTTGGCCTCTTAATGTTGACAGAAACTGTTTTGACACATTGGAGAAACTGTTCTACAAAGCATATCCAGGTCCTAATGGGAAAGCAAGCCTTTAATGCTGGGAAAGTCCAGGCTCTGAAATTGCTTGGTTACAAGTGAATGTCACATAGAAGAGCCTGCCTGCCTGGGGGGAGGAGGGGTGTTAATCCAGCATTCTCTCTGCTATTCCAGGCAGCATTTGTTGCTGTGTTTGCCAGAGTTTTTGTCATTACTGCTGACGATTATGATGTTCTGTACCTCAGCTGGATATTTCTAGAGTGCTCCATACATTTGTAAGAAACCTTATTGTGCTCTAGAGAGAGTTTCTTAGAATGTTTATAAAAATTACAGCAACAAGAAACAATTCACTTGATTTATTAGAGATGGCTGTAAATGTTTATATGCTTCTTCTTAGGCTGGAGAGGGGAATCACTAAAGCATATTTTAGCTGAAGTGTTGGATAAACATGTAAAAAGTTTGATCTAGCTTGTCAGCTAGCTGCCTTCTATAACCAAAGATGAGAAAAAGACTCTCCAGAACTGAGTTCATCTTCCGTCTTAGGCACCTATTTTAGGAGGTGTAAACTGTGCTCTAGAAACACCAGTGTCTCAGACTCCTCTGAGCACAAAAGGGAAGACAGACAACTAGAGTAACCCGTATATTTCAGTTTCTCGTACCTAAAGACTTGAAGAGATCCAGTCCTATATCTACAAACAGAAAAAAGCATATTTCTTATTCTCACATACTACTTTCTGCTTTTACAAAGGCAAGAACGGGAAAAGAAGGGAAGAGAAAAATGCATCTTTGTAAGAATACTGAAAGATACTTTGCAGGGAATTTCAAACATGAAAAAAAAAATAGGAAGGTCTTGCTGTTGGAGATCAGGAGAACTCCAAGTAGATAATAACACAAATGCAATTTAGGAAAGGTCAGATAGCAGCTTTTTGAACTCTGAACATAGTAAGAACAAATTCAGACAGCATCTCCCTCTCTGCCCAACGATTGCAGAGACCTAACCTATATACTGCTTTGAGAAGAAGGACAAAGAATGATGAGGAAGAGCAATGTAAAATAGACCAGGAAGGGAGGGGAGGACTCCTTAAGTAGCTGTTAGCTGCTAAGAAGGCATCGAGCAGTGAAGACATGGTGAGATGGCTCTTGGAGTAGCTTGTCAGAGTGATGTGACTGGTGCTACCTTGGCTTAGGAGTGGGGGTGGAAATTTTCAACTGTCAGCTGAAAAGAATGTTATCTTAGGGTTAACTCCTTAGCCAGGCCTCTTAAATCTTACTGATTTCATCAGCTCATTGCTTTTGTTGTAGGTTTAGCCATTTCTTCAGACAAAGGAACTTAAAGGAAAATTCCTTTAAAGTTTTTTTACATAAAATGTAAACAGATTATAAGAGTAACTGCTTATTACATAATTACTTATATTAAAAGTTATTATAATATATTCAAATAAAATACATAATCTGCTGTCATCTGAGCTATCATCACAGTATACAAAGTACACTTGGGTGTGCACAATCTGTACTGAGAAACACTTAAGAAAGGTATCATAATAGGAAAAAAGTTTACACTTTGAATTATGGTTTCTTAGGTAAAATAGCCATTTATTCTTAGTTTGAGATTAATTACGTCACGTTCTGATTTCAATTTCTCCTCAGTGAATTATTTCTTCTGTGCTTATGAACAAATTCTGCCTTTCTGATTCTTCCTTCTGTCAACACTAATTAAGTCTGCGTTGTCCAAAGCAATAAGAAGATGGCAGTAACAGTAAAGAATAGGTTGAGAATTATTTATTTTATATTGTATATTTTTCAATGAAGTTCTAAACAAAATAATAATTTAGATTTCAAGTGATGGAAAAATGATTGTTCCTATCTTAGAGGCTGTGTTGGAAGCCTGGCCTTATGAGCTGTAACCTAGGCAGCCAACAGCTATAAACTAACAGGCCATCTTCCAGATACTATGAGAAGACACTCCATGGGAAATAAACTGTGGAAATGTAAAACAATGGTAAGGATGGGAATTTTAGGGGGTTTTGCTGCGTCCTTCAGACCAGGTCTAGTCCAATTGTTGTTGCAAAAAAAAGTCACTTGTCCTGCCTTTTATACTTTGGCTACTTCACTTATTTTCTGGCACTTACCTTCCTCAAGGCCATTATTTATCCAGTTATCTCTTTATTTTTCTCACCTTTTCTGAAATTCCTTACATATGATATAGGCTACCTCACTTTTGTCTTCCTTTGGCTGGAGCTCATCTGAGCTTTTCTTTTCTCTTCACTTGCTTTTTCCTATTTATTTCCCTAGGCTCTATTCATTTTTATGCTCTGGGTTTGCATTGCCTTTTGTCACTAAGTCTAGCTCTATTCATTTCCCATGAATGATTTTTTTTTTTTTTTTTTACCTGTGGCCACTCTTCACCTCACACTGAGACCTTAATTCCCACCTTCTCCTGTATTTAGATTCACATTTATTTTTTAAATGTGAGTTTATGCCAAAAGTGCTTTCTGAAGTCATAATTCCTGACCAGAACCATCAGCCTGAATAGATTAATGTCATTGAATATACATCACTTAAAGTAATTCCACTTTTTCTTGGACCTTCATGTATGATTAATACCAAAATTCATCTCTCCCTAAGGTTATTTAGGCAGAATTTTGCTTTACTGTACCTTGTACACCTTTGTTCAGGTCTGCAAAATGAGGTTACGGCAGGTTATGCAACTTTGAGTTATTAGGGATGTGTGCTTACTTTTGATTATCACTGTACTGTTTATAAAACATTTCCTGTCAGAATAAACCTTTGTGGAACTGTTCTAACAAGTTACTTAGTCTCGTATCAAGGTCACTGAGGTTTGAAATAATGTAATTTCACTTTAAATGCCTCAAAACTCATTATGTAGAGCAAATCCATCTCTGTGGCTTCTGCTGCTCTTAGAGGAGAGAGCTTGTTTTCATTGCCTGGGTGCATCTTGCCCACCAGACTGATCTTTTCATGGGATGAAGTACCCAACAGAGGCACGTTGCTCTCTGAATAGAACTGGGTAGTTGGGAAGAATAGCTAAAATCAGATGGAAGAACCTTTTGGCAAGCTGACTTAAAAAATATGTAAAACTAATTTATTAAATGATAGTGGGTTCTCCTCATTTTGGATGATCTGGATACCACCTTGGGATGTCATCTGCACTACCACAGTGTGGTTCATGAAGTTCACCTTATGAAGCTAGTTGCTACAAAATGTAACCTGCATTCATCAAGTCTGACAAAAAGAATAGCCCTGTATACCATTTAGAAT
The DNA here is from genome assembly GCA_037305975.1 of Chrysolophus pictus. Taxonomy (NCBI): domain Eukaryota; kingdom Metazoa; phylum Chordata; class Aves; order Galliformes; family Phasianidae; genus Chrysolophus; species Chrysolophus pictus. The sequence continues at coordinate 49,145,718 of CM074578.1, forward strand.
TGCTGCAGGAAACCACAATCCTCAGAGAAAATATGGACAATTTACAGAGAGTAGCAAATTGGATTTTCAAAAACAACAAGATAAATGAAGGAACATAAGAAAAATCTTTTTTTCCTACAGTGGTTTTTTGTATCACTTGAAAATAACAGACATCATAGCAAACAAAATGTTGAGTGTATGCTTTTATTTCATATAAAGTTTGAAGGTATTGTATTAATAGCTTCATGTCATTACTTTACCTTCATAATGTAACTACTACAGATGCTGTAGTAAATCTGCTTTTCTTGATTTTTTTTTTTTCCCCAATTCAGAAATTACAGTTCAGTTTTAAAGAAGGTATGTTAAGTTATTACTTTATAAATTCTTCTACTTATGCCCTAAATAATTTCTAAGAATAACATTTCATTTAGAATTAATTTCTCTGGTTTAGCAGTCATTTTATTCTTGAGAACACACGAAAAGAAATAAAATCATTTAGAATTCCCCAAGCATCTAAGTTTATCTTTATTTATTTGGTTTTTTTTTCTTTCAACTCTTTTAATATTCTTCTAAGCACTGTCTGTACCAGAAAGAGGAAATACCACTAACTTGTGACTTCTTCATTGGAAATGTTGTCCCAAAGTGGTAATGAAATGTATATGGAAACTAAGAAAATATTATCTGTCATCCTCTTTTGTAACTTGAGATTCAGCATGACTAAAAGCTTGTTGCAGTAGAGATGTAGCTTAACAATGACTATTATTAATTCACATCACATGGATATCATCTGAGTTTTTCTTTCATAAATTGCAAAACTTATTTGTGAAGGTTTATGGGAAGGTTTAATCTCTACTGGCATACCTCCAACATCTGCCTCTGACATTGCAGGTCAACATTATAAAATAGGCAGCATTATTTTCAGAGCTACCCCTGTATGACCATGTTTTGTCTCCTTTTCTCTCTTTGTAAATAGTTTCTCAAAACCCATGGGTTCTATTTTGTTTCCAGTTCTAATAAGTGTCCCTTATCCCACTGAGGGAACAAGTGGCTGAAGCGCAAGCTTAAAGCACAGCACTCGTTTACCAGAAACCCCATTTGTGCATAATCTGATAGGACCTGCAGCACTTTGGAAACACAGCCAAGAGGATGTTATGGTGACAGCAGGCAGCAAGTCGTCTTCTTTAGAACACTCTGAAGATTAAAAAGAGTATCTGTGCAAAAAGGACACTGATAGTTACTTTTCTTTTTAATACTGCATTAGCCAGTATATGTTCCACTTGTTGTATTTCATACTGAATGCTGAGAGAATACTTAAGGATATATCCTTTTTCACAGGTCTCATGAAACAGTTTTCAAGTACTGAATGACATAAGGTTTTGTTACTATAACCCTTCCAGAATAAAGAAAAGCCTCGATTCCATACCATTCTTACTGTATTTGTATGACTGATCTTTCTGCATGGTGAAAGATGGCTGGAGAGAATGATCATCACTTGCTTTCTGAGAGAGCATAAAAGGGGAGAAGAAAAAAAAATAACCAAGATCACAGAATCGCCTAGGTTGGAAGATATCTTTAAGATCACAAGATCTAATCATGAACCTAACACTACGAAGCCTGCCACTAAGCTGTGTCCCTGAGCATCCCTGGAAGAGGTGTATCATATCCATAAATCTCTTGTGTACCTCCAGGGATGGCTACTCCACTGCTTCCCCAGGCAACCTGTACCCTGCTCAGTTCCCCTTCTTTATAATTCAACACTCCTAATAAATACTTATAATGGTTCAGATGTGGCTCACAAATGTTTCAAATCTCTCACACTATGTAAGTGTAAAAGAAAAAAACTTGTGCTTGTTTTTCTCTCCAATAAAGTGAATTTTGTTTATTTCTCCTATTCATGATATTCTAACACATTTCTGTGAACGTGGGTAGTTTGGAACTATCTTAAGTAAATATATTAAATAGTAATTGGAAAAATATTTGGAGGAAGTATGTACCCACCAAAGAAAACTCTAATGTGCACTAGATATTTAGAGAGGTTTCTTCCTATCAAGTTGGTGAAACATTTAAAAAGTCTTTTAGAAAGGGTATGGGATCTCTAAGTAGGATTTCCAGAGCAGGTTAGTTGGACACTTTCTATAATTAGAGAGGCAGATGTCAGAGGCAGGTGTTTTTGATACGGTAGTAGGGGTTGAACCTTCCTGCTAACCTTTGTGTTGCTATGCAATGAATGGCAGCAATGGGACAGTCTAACAAAATGGCATCTGATATGGAAGTGCATATGAAGCAAACTGCACGGAGCAAAAGTGTATGTCATCAAATTCCTCCATGCAGGAAAAAAAAAATGCACCCATTGACATTCATCAATATTTGTCGAATGTTCAAGGAGACTGGAATAATGAATGTGAGCACAGTGGTATGGTGGTGGTATGTTTCAGTAGTAGCAACAGTGATGTGAAAGACAAGCCACATTCTTAATGGTCATGTAGATTTTTGAGTGCAGCATGCAGGCTCTCAGAGGAAATGCATAGCTAATGGTGGTGATGTGTCTTGAAAAACAGTCTTTCGTAGTTGAGAATTTGATCTATTAAATAGTGTTACTGCACTCTTTGTTGTAAGAAATGGAAGATGTCAGTGTGAGTTTATGAGCAATAGTCTCGGTTGGAAGAATGTAGTCCAGTCCTGTAGATGTACCACTCATATGATGAGTAGGAGCAGATATTATCTGCTCAACCTAGTTCTCACGGCATGACCGCAAAAATGTAACATCCTATGGGCCTTTCCTCTGTCCTAGCTCAGGGTCCTATGGGAAGAAGTTCATGAACAAGATAGCATTTCCACTATTTAATACTGGTGTGTTATCATTTACCCCTCAGGATCAGAGCATCTGTTCCAACTACCAGCCTCAAGTCAAGCTGTGGTGTTCACTGCAAACTCAGAAGTCAATTTTGGTCTGTCCCATGACCCCAGCCAGATGTGAAATTTTACTGTAATCTTATTGTTCCTTTTTTTAATGACATACGATCGTCCTCTCAAAGCTGTACAAAGTATAATTCACAAAGTTATAACTCTGCCTTTTGTGAATAAATTATTTTATTTGTTTCCTCTAATCTTCACCTACAAGCTTTGAATTTGTAAATGATATATACAAATTTAAACAATATCTAGAATAAGAAAGCAGATTACTTTTATTAGTATTTCCCAGTTTCTTTTAATGTCTACATATTAGGAAGAATGAACTGCTGTATTTTCAAGATAGCTCTGTCCTGGGTTTTAGTGCTTATTTTTGGTTGTTTGTTTTTTGTTTGTTTGTTTGTTTTTTCAATAAGTAATTGCTCTTTGGATAGTTAAAGTCCCACTTGAAGATTTGAAGTTCAGGAAATATCCTAGGGAAGTAGAATTATAATGAGGAAGATAATAAATTAATATTTTCTTTTATGTGATGGTACATATATTTCATATATCAGAGACAATCAACTGAACTGTGATTTTCCATTTCTGATATCTATCTTATATGTCAGGATCCTTTTTTCCTCTGTTGGAATTCTATCTTACTGCTCAGCACCATAAGCTTCTGGAGATATGTGCAAATAATGCAATTTTTAATGCAAAGAATAGTTTGATGGAATTACCCTTGCCTACATTATTTCTCTATAGTGATGCTGCCTTAATGCTGCATGGTTTGTTGGGTTTCATAAACTATTAGTTTTAACTTGATTTCTTCATCAAAATTCCAAGATGTCTAAGACTTTTAAGAGAAAATGACCTCTGGTAAAGGAGAGCTGTGAAAATCTAACCATGCTTTCCTTTACCTCCCTGGCATTTAGCCAAGAGAGCATTTTTCTTTTTTGCAATACTCATTTAATGAAAAATGAGTCTTACTTATCCTTTTCCAAATGAATTTTGGAAAAAAGCAATGAGTGAACATGCTCTAGGAGTCTTTCTTCTACAAAAGTAATGGGTCATGAACCACTATCCTCAGATATTACCTCCAAAAAGTGTATATTCTGTATGTGTAGATGAATAATTCTTACAAGAGTATTTTCCAGCGAATTGTCTTGTTAAATAGGAAATTTTTACTGAGACCTACAAAAGTGGTAAGCCCAACCCTCTAGCTCTGTTTTGAAAGACCATTTTGAACAGTACAGGTGAAATTGGAAAGTAAATGCATTTTCAATAACTGCTATAATTTGGCTTTTAATGGATGAATGGCCTGATTTTTTGGAAGTACAAAGTATTTGCAGCTTCTGCTGAATTCAATTGGAGTTGCTGTTACCACAAATTCCTTACAATCAGTCCACAACTTTTCTTACTTTTTTTTCTTATTTCCCTCCCACATTTACTTTTGCTATGATAATGCAATATCCTTTTTGACACAGAAATTTCATTTGTGATAAGGTAATTTTAACTGCCTTAATTTCAAGGCGTTATACTAAGAAAGCTTAATACTTCATTTTGTATCATCAAAACTGAATTGTTTCAAAAAGTATTTCAGTGAATCAGATGCCTGTTACATCATGAACTAGAGACAAGTGGCAATCCAGCTGAAACTACTTCTGCATTGTTCAATCTGATATGAATTTTCCATAAAGCATCCACTCTCAAATTTAGCTTATGAAATGGAAATTCTCAGATATATTTAAAGTTTATCAAGAATTAATAACTGCCTTCTCCCACTACCTTTTGCAGGTAATTAAACTTTTTTTCCCTAATATTTAGCAGAATTGTTACTCAAATTTGATAAGGGGGTGGAAGAAAAAAGGATTGAAGAAGTAAAAATTGCTAATCTCTTAAGATTATCGTTTATTTTGATGCAAATAAATTTTAAATTAATTTCAAAGTTAACTGCTATGACTTTAGAGATGAGAAACCAACATAGGCTTGGAATGAACTATACAGAAGCATTTCTAGTCAGAGAAAGCTCTTTTTTTTCTTGGGTATCTTGGCACAGTTAAGTATACTTTTTTGTATACTACTTTTGTATACTATTAGTATACAAATATTAGTACATCTATTTATACCTGAGATGTAAAAGAGCTACTTGTGTAAAATATATATACATTTCTATTAACTAAAAATATATTTTTACCCAGGATTGACTTAATCTATTGTAAGGTTTGTGTTTGTCTAATATCAGAAAACAGTTTTACTGATATAAAATAGCATGTAGTCTTAGGAGAGACTTTAAACTATGAGCTCAAGGGCATTTCTTACTAAAGCATTCAGCTATCCTGTGCAATGGATTGTTTTATGCAATAGTTTATTTTGTGCAGTGGATCGCTTTTCCTTTTTATATTTTGTATTTAATATGCACTCTGTCAGAATGTACAAAATCTTGTAAAACGCAGTAGAAACAAATGATTGAATAAGAATCCAATGCAACAGGAAAAAAATGCAGTGACAGTATATAGACTCTGTAGGCACATGACTAACCTAGGGCAAAAGGGAACCGATATTGTTCCCATTTCTTCCAAAGGGGATTAGGAATGAAGGACAGTTGCAGCATTCTACACAGTCTAACAAAACACACTGCTGGGAATGATGACTGTACACTGTACGTACATTCAATAACTATGCTTTTAGGAATGCTTCTGTATAGTTATGACTTTCAAATTGTTTGCTGAATAATTTTTCCTGTCTAAAACTGTGGATAAAGGAGGCATACTATATTAGTGCTTTGGGTTGAGGTTTTAAACAGAGAAAGGAGACCAAAATAGACTTCCTTCTGGCTTTTTGTGAACTTCCAACCTTAGTAGTAAGCAGGCATGTCTTAATGTAAAAACACTTCAGTCCTGATAAACAGCAGTAAAAGAATGAGTAACTCAGAAGCTGAATGAGAAAAAGAAAAGAAAAAAACAAGCCACAAAACCATACACCCACAAAGACAACCCAAACAAACAACAACAACAAAAAACAACCCCCAACCAAAAAAACAAGTTGGATCTTTACTGGAATTAAAATTTAAATAAGAACATTAACCTAAAGTCTGACATGAAAAGACAAAACAGCAACGGCATTAGTCTTTATCTAGGAGAAAGCATTAGGAAAATTAGTATGTCTTGTAGTTTAGTTACCTTAGGAGAAAACAAAATCATGACAGATTGAATTGTGTTTTCTTTTTTTTAAAAAAAAGCAATGTAATGATCTTACATAGTCTACATATGGAATTAAAAAAAAAAAACTGAAAGAAGAAAATCACTAAAAATTGACAATATTTTATTGAATACTGTTTCTTATTGTTAGGTCTTTGGATCAGCAAGGGGAATAAATTCATCTAATCTTTAGTATGAAGAGTTCTGTAAAATCACAGAAAGATGGAAATCATGGAATTGATACAACTTTACAGCTTAAAACAATATCCTTAGTGTACTTTTAAATTTCTTTTAATGATAATCCTCATAACTTCTCAGTGTTCAATAAAACATTTCAAATAATTGGTCATGCTTGAGCCTAAATTCTGTGGGGCCTGGTCCTATCCACAGAATGAAATTTTACACCTTGAGAATAAGCACATGACCATACATCTAAGAGTTGAACCTTTAAAATATTTAATTGAAATCAATCAACGCTTGCTATCAACAAGGCACCGAAATAATGGATTTGGTAAATTATTACTCTTTGAGTCAGCCTGTTGGACAGATGTCTTAAACAAGTATGGAGGCAAAAATAATGAAAACAGGAGACTATAACTGCCCTACATGATGAAATAATGAGGGTTTTAATTCATCGTAAAGTAATTTTTATGTCAAAGCTAAAAATAAGTAATCAACAAAAAAGTTACTACTCTAAGATGAGACTTGAAAGAAAATAAAAATGTGCTGATGAACATTCTAGGCACATTAAGATTTTTTTTTGCTGTACAGAGATGAAATATTTGATGTGTTGAACAAATTTAGTCTGCAAAAAAAAAAAAAAAAAACTTAAAAATTTAAAAAATCAAACAAGATATAGATGTAGTAGTGTTGATATTGAAGAACTTGAATTAGGACATGTCTTCTGGGTGAGATCAAGATCAACGTCCATAGAGGAAAAACACAAACTGAGAGCATTAATTGTGTTCTTATTTGTGGAGGTCCAGCTGTGAAAATGCAGGCTATACAGAAAAAGAACCCCACAGCAGGAGAGTTTTGTAAACTAATGAAAAACAGAATGTTCAATGTCTGTATTTTAGGTCATCTTCTTCCAAGAAGCCTGTTCCTTTGTGTGTTTTTTTGTGTGGTTTTTTTTTTTTTTTTTTTTTTTTTTGTATCCTAGTGAAGAATACTCAATTTGCATGTGTTAAGATGCCATTCCTAGTTTAAGAGAATCAAATCTGTCTCTGGTTCCTTAGAAATGCACGTTATAGAGAATATGTGATTGGTATTTTAAAGTGTTCATACAACTCAGGAAGTAAGACCAGAAGGGCCTTCAATAGAATGGTTTCATCCTATAAGGTAAAGAATAAGAAAGGCAAGAGAGATCGAAGGGTTTGAAGCATCAGAGAACTGTGCAGTATTTTTTAGAGAACTGGTGAGGTAAGTAATACTATGGGAGGCAGAGGAAAGCAGAAATAATACCAGTCTGTATGAGAGCTTTGCCAATCTCACCTGAGAGAAAATTTCTCCCTAGCATCAAGTACAACAATCAGCATATCTTTCTGTGCAAGACACACCAGCCAAGTCACCCGAGAGGGATTCTTGCTATATATAATACAGCAGTTCTGTTGGTCCTGGCAAATATGAGAAGTTCAGGAAATTATATTAATTATTTTGGGGTCCCATGTTTCCCCTTTCTGGAGGTGCAGATATGCGGATCCCTCCACCCCGCTAGTAATGAAACCAGGCTGAACCAGCCTGAATGCGGGTGACAACATACTACAGGAAAAAACCTTCAGAGTCCCCTGATGGACTAAGAAGGGAATCCCACTGGAATGAAATCTGTTGTATTGATAGCTTACGGACAGAAACTATCTTATATCTTTGTAATTGTATTGCCGGAACTGATAAGACTGTGCAACTTTGAAATCATGGAAGCCTAGATCATTTCACATATTTAGTCTCTCTCCTTTTGGGTTTCACAGGTTTATGACCAAGCTCATTTGCTCCAAGATTTACACAATATATGCAGTCAGCAAGAGTTTGAACTACAGTGTGAGTCTAAACCCCAAGCCAGTTGGACAATATAAGTGCACATACATAATGGAGGTACAGTGTGAGAAGAAAGAAAAGCTGGATCACTGACAATGCATACAAATTTGTCATTGCTCCATGAAGGATTTAAAAAGATGACTTCCATCTATTCCTAAAGTAGCTTTCATATAATTAGATAATCTGTGGAATGCAATTTCATGTAACTAGAGGCAATGTTCAGTATAAAAGAAATGCTCGTACTAGCCTCCATACTTTCTACTCCCCTAAATATGTATTTTGGTTTTGCACCAAGTTTTTCAGTCGGATATATTAAGAACATGTCAAGTGCATGAATTCTAATGAAATGCTTCTAAATACATTCCCTTATGCTATTAAGCACAGATAAAGAAGTAAACAGTTGCTACCTGCAGTTTTCCAAAGTAACTGACTGCTGAACTCCTCCACAAAATCTTCTCTTATGTTCTATTTGTACTTTCAGATTTGAAAATATCTTTTAAAATGTGGTCTAAAGCTTTAAGCAAGTTTGTAGTATTTATCTTTTGTTCATTTATATATAATGCTTCACAAAAGAATTCCTAGTTTTATAAAAGTCCTATTCTGAGTTTTTAGTTTAATGTATCTCTAAAGAAATACTTATGACAATGGAGAAAATTCAAGCAGTTTTTTTCAGACCATTCCATTTACATCAATGCCTAGCTGTTTTATAGTGAAATTAGACAGAAATAATGTACTTTAATTTTAAATTCAGATCTGTTGTGAGAATTTGGTCATCTCCCTTGTAAGATGAAGGCTAAGGATTGGAGTTGTGATACAAGAGCTGAAGGTCAATTCAAATTTTACTGAATCGCAGTATTAGTGTATTTGATCTCAGTTTTTCAAGAAAGTTCTGTATTTTTTCAGCAAAGTAATTTACAGGAAATTTTAAGAAGTGCTTCTAAAAAAAAAATAATAATGAAAATAAAAATATTTTGAAGATTTTTTTCCCCCTCAAACTGGAGACAGAACTTAGATTTGCTTGATCTTGAATGTGATAACTGAGACTACAGAGCAAAATGAAAATACAAGGCTCCCAGAAAGAAGAAATGAAATTTAAGCACATGTGCAAGGGAAACAGAGTATGCTTGTAGTAACATCTCTTTGCCAGTGATGATCCATTTCTCACAAGAAACTCAGCATGTCATGTAACCTCAAGAGGAGACAGAAAAGTAGCCAGTTGTGAAGTCAATGAGATTGGTATTTAGAAATCTTAATTATGACACAGGTCTGGTTTCCTGTGCATTAGCAATGCACATTTGTTCCCCAGACTGGGCAAAATACACCCCAGCTGTGTGAATGCAGCTCATATACATTAGAAGGCTTGCTCAGTTTTTGTCTGCATGGCATTTTCAGGCTCTGTGGTAGAATGTCCTATCTAAATGCTGTGTTCTATTGATATATACTTTATAAAACATATTTGTCAGATGGTAGCAGATTATGATCTATGGCCTAAAAGTAATCAGATTTTAGGATATTTTGCAGGGGCAGACTTCAAGAGAGATTACTCTTGATGGAGCACCTTTGACAAGAAACCCATTTTTAAATGTTAATTTATATGCTGAAGCATAATATAAATGTTAAAACCTTAGGTGGCCACGGAACAGGAGAAAAATGTTCTCTTGTACTCTGCCCTATTCCAAACCTATACATAACCCCAACACTTTTTTTTCTTTCTCCACAGTTCTGGCATTTTTTGGATTTCCATCACTGTCTCTGAAATAAGGAGCCTAGGGCACAGAGGAGGGTAATGCATGTGAAGGATGAAAGTATATTGCTGCATAGCTGAAGACTGCCAAAATTTAGCCAATTACAAATTCGTTGAAGTTATAATCAATATTGCACTTTCATTTTTATGAATGTTCTTTCAGAAATGTTATTTTTTTAAATCTGCAGGAAAAAAAATCATACTTATGCAAATCCCCCCAACAAATAATTGGACTACGAAGTGAATGATTTTGTACAGTGTTAAATTGCTTCTGGATTGGAGGGCTAAAGGTCTATAGCAACACACTTGCTAGAGATAAACCATCCTTAAAGAACCGTCTCAGTATTCTGAATTAAAGCTTCACTGGCCATTTTCACACTTACATAATTACAGTGTCAGGAGGGGAAAACAGACATAATTTCCATTCTTAGCTTTGTCAAAATCTGAAGAAAATTTCTGCATCACTGTAATGAGAGAATATAAATGTCGACAAGCAGCTGGTTAAAACTTTCAGATGGTAAATTATGCAGATATTTAAGAGTTTTTATGTGGCAATCTCTGATGGAGGGAATGTCTTTCAGCTGCAATGCAGTCAGAATTGGTGGTAAACTTTATCACTGTATTATCAAGTAAAATTTATCATTGCATCACTGCATCAGTAATTTGGGGATATTACAGTTTCTGTTTTATTATTCAGCTTCCTCAGCTGTGTTCTGTGGGTTTTAAGCTTAACTGTTGAAGATCGCAGACATTCCTTAGTTACAACCCTTTTATTTTCTCTGTTACTTTATCTTCTTACCTCACTCCTAACATTACTGCTTCAGAAGTTAGGCATGTTGAGTTTAAGCTCAGTGGCATTAGATTGTTATTTACTTTTAATCTAGATTCCATGTTTTAAATGTTAAAAGAGTTAAGGAAAGAAAAATTCAGGGCTAATGTAAACTTAGTCAAATGTGAATTTGAAATATACTAATGAATTGTCAAACGCTATCCTCATTCTCCCTTTCATTCCTTTTTGATGCTTTTCATTTTTTTATGCCTTCTATTCTCTTCTTCGCTTCCTGACAGCTTTCTGACTCAGCTGCTGACATAATTTTAATATAAGTAATTTTAATATAAATGTTCATTGACATCCATGGGAGGTGAGGGTGCAAAAATAGTTATCTAGGAAGAATATAGGACAAGACAGGCAGAAACAGGAAACAGCAATAAGGAAAGTAAATGACAGTGTAAGTTAGATACATGTTCATGCAGAATCAATTATTCTCTATTTGAGTTACTGATTTAACCCACATGCCCAATGTAGTTTCCTGGTGACTTGCAGTATAAAGTCACAATAAATAAGCTAGGACTCTTCAGTCTTACAATGAGATGAGTTGGGGTATCCGTTAGAAGTCTATGAAGTTATTAGTCGTGGCACAGAGAGAATAGTTTGAGACACTGTCCCTTCCAACACACTAACCATCAGATGAAACTAGGAAGAAATAATAAAAAAAAGAAGACACCTCTTCACTGGATAGGTTTTAGACTACAGAAGATTTTGTCAGAGGACCTTTTGATTGAAAAGACTCAAACAGAACCTGCATAAATACTTACAGAGAAATTTGTTGAAGTTAGTTTTACTATACCAGGCTTGGACTATCCACCAACCTGGAAAAAGTCAGAGGCTTGAACACATACTGAAAGTACCCAGTTTGTTTTTCCTACTCTCACACTCACCAGAACTTCTGCTTGTAATCAGTGTTGTGAATTCATGTTGAGCTAGTTTGAAACCCTAGTCTGAACCTGTATGTCTCTGCTTCGGTTCTTAATTTTTCTCACAAACACCAGTATATTTGTTTCCACTTCATAAAATTGAGTCATATATGTTGTTTTATTTCATGAAACGATCCCCACCAACGTAACAGATTGATGGTAAAGGAATTTTCCATATTTCTGTTATTAAAATATATATATTAAAATATGCATAGAAATTGTGAATGCCTCACCTCTGGAAATGTTCAAGACCAGGTTAGTTGGGGTTTTAGTACTTGTGGTAGCGGTGGTAATGTGAAGACAGTTGGGCTAGATGATCTTATAGGTCGTTTCCAACCTTGCGATTCTATGATTTAGACAACTTGGTTTAGTGAAATGTATCCCTACCCTTGATGGTGACAGGTTGGAACCAGATGGCCTTTAAGGTCTTTTTCAGTCCAAACCATTCTGTGATTCTTCCAAATTTTTGGTTTTAGTACTCACTTATTTGCTGTTTCTATTATTTTAAGATGTGCTGTTCTTGTGTTTCCTACTTCCTATATTTTAATACTAATCCTCATAATTTTTTATTGCCAGTTTCAGTTCCTGAGGCTATATGAGTTTTTAAATTTGTAACTTTTTCTTTCTACCAAATCCTTCCTCAGAACTAACCATTGTCACTAATCTTAAGGGACATTGTCAGAAAACATGCATTTCTTTATATAATGTGCATGACAGAACAGTATTTTTTCAGTATATTGTCTATTGCTATGATTTACACATTCTATTGGGAAGGATTTATGTTTACTTTTGCGACGTTTTTACTGTAAGCTATTTTATGATTATTTAAAAACAATAGTTTTTCCTGTGCAACATCAAAATAAATGTAAAATCCAGTATATTTAACATCAGACTGTCTTTGATTTTTAGTGACTTCATTTAAAAACTTTTCACTAAATACACCAACAGCTGAGGTCTTTCAGACCAGTCAGTAAATTTAATTAAGACTAATTGTCAAACTGACATCATGCCAGTCACTGAGAAGGATTAAATATGAATTAACCTGTGGAATGATTCACTTTGTTTATACAGACAGCTATTTAACTTTTGGTTTTGATCTGTCATTGCATGCCAGCATTTTAAAATTGTGAAATATTAAATAGTAAAAGTGAAAGAAAAATACTCATTTAGATTAAAAACTGGGATACATATATAATTCAAGAGCTATTTGCAAAAAAACTATAATACAAGTAACAAAACCTACTGCAAAGTGAAGCAACTGAAACTTGGTGTTTTTATCCATGATTTCATTCCCTTCTAACAGGGTCAGCTTTGTGTTAGCATTCAAATCATTCTTATCTTTCTAATTTAATTCCTTTGTAGAGAAAACGTGAGTTTTGAGAGTGTACCTGATTACTATTATCTCTGAAGAAGAGGAGGCTCAGGGGAGACCTTGTAGCTTTCTACAACTATCTGAAAGGAGATTGTGGTGAAGTTGGGGTTGGTTTCTTCTCACATGTAACTAGTGATAGGACTAGAGGGAATGGCCTCAAGTTGCACCAGGGGAGAATCAGGTTGGATGTTCATTGACATCCATGGGAGGTTATGGAATAAGTTCATCTGAAAGAGTGATTGGGCACTGGAATGGGCTGCCCAGGGAGGTGATTGAGTCACCTTCCCTGGAGCTGTTCAAGAAATGTTTAGATGTTGTACTGAGGGACATGGTTTAGTGGGGAAATATTGGTGGTAATCTGACAGTTGGATTGGATGATCTTAGAGGTGTTTTCCAATCTTGATTATTCTGATGAAATGCAGTTGGATTTTCTGATCTGTCTTGCATTTTAGCAGGATATATTTTGGTCAGTACCTTTAGTCATTTTTTTCCCCCAACTATGTTTCTAATGTGCAGTCCAGCATATTATGTTATATTCCATGGCACAGAGGATTGCTTAAGGTGAATGTGAATACACTTAACAATTGCCAGAGCTATCTCTTATGTGCTGTATTATCTAATGAATAAATCAGGTCAGTATCAGTACCATGTAAGTATTTGGAGAACTTCATTTGGGAACATATTTTTAATAATCTCTGTGTACTGCAAAAATAAAATACTCCCACTGAAAAGAGAGCTATCTGTCTTAACCATGTAGCTGTTTTTCTAGAGCTGTTGGAAAGATGCACTGAGGTAATATTCTTAGTCAATGGAAGCTGATTGATTCAGCTGTCTTAAATTCAGCATGAATTTACAACTAAACAGCTGGACTCTCCAAAAACTGATCTGTGGCTGCACTATGATCTCTGTGCTAAGGTTTTTCCTGATCCCTGAAAGGATCCAAGTCCCTCCTACCAGCATCGTATTTGGAAGGCAGATGCAGATAAAAAAATAATCCCACAATTTATTTTTCAAGCCACCAGCTAAACTTATTTCCTCTTAGAATTTTCCCCTTCCCCACATGACAGTGTTTGCTTTTATTCTCAGCCTCTGTGGCAATTTGTGGAATGAAACTGGGCCTAGCGGTGACTGAATACTTCCCTGTTTAATTGAGACAGGATATCATAATTGATTTTGAAAACCCAAATGGACCAGAAGTTTCCCTGTGGTTTCATTAGGAACGCTTTGTACAACATGTAGCAGCTAAATTCATGTGGAGCAGTGGAGGCAATTGAACGGGGTAAGGAAGCATTTAATGGCCCCACCTGTTTGTGTGTAAAAGATTGCATGATTACCCATTTACAAGAGTTAAAATGGAAACAGTTGTCCTAGAACAATTTTAAAACTATCCCCTCACTTAACTACAAGAATAAATAAAAATCCATTTCCAATGCAAATCATTCTTGATACCAGTTAAAGAGATTGTACAAGTTAGTTATGATTGTATCAAGACTTCTAAGATATTCATATTTACCTACGTGCTTTATCTTTGAAAATAATAATGTGAGATTTGATGTCAACAAAAGCTAAAAGACACATGCAGCATGGGCAACACACTTCCAGCACAGTTCTGTAAAACTACCTAAATGTAGATCTACAATTAGTTTCTCTTGTCATTGCTTTTTTAAGAGTCTCAATAAGACACTGCCTATAGATGATGCCATTGGTGCTTTTCAACGTGTCTCTGCCTGAACATCCTAAAAGACATTGCAAAATGTATTATTTAGAATGCCTTGAGCTTAGAAAGTCTGTCTGCAGTCCCCAACAATAGCTATCTCATATTTTAAAAGTGATGCTTATATTGGTTTCCTCTCAGCATGAACAGAAAAATTGCAAACGTTAGAAGCTCACTGGTACATCCAGCCTTTGTACTTTTTTGTCTGACTGCAGTGCAACATATTTTGCTTCAAATTTTACTCACAGAATCCTACTGTTAAAAACAACGGTGGACATTTGGGGAAAAATATTTCTCTGGAGATGCAAAATACGCTGATGCAATGACTCATATTGAGTTTGAAAATGTCACAGGGATCTCCAAACCAGAGTGGATAACCCAAAATTTTAAGAGTAAAAAATCTGCAACTTTTCTTATGAAAAAAATATGTGATACTCGAATGCTCTAGCAGCACTTCTGTAGCAATACTCCATACTAGTAAGGAACTGTCAGTTCGGGAACAGGGGAACTTCAAAAGAATTTGGGAACTACTTAGTTCACAATATTTCCTTCCAATATTTGAAAGGAGCGTACAAACAGGAGGGGAAGCAACTGTTTATGAGGGTGGATAGTGATAGGACAAGGGGGAATGGTTTTAAACCAAAACAGGGGATGTTTAGGTTAGATATTAGGAAGAAGTTTTTCATTCAGAGGGTGGTGACACACTGGAACGTGTTGCCCATGGAGTTTGTAGATGCCCTGGATGCATTCAAGGCCAGGGTGGATGTGTCTCTGGGCAGCCTGGTCTAGTGGTTGGGGGCCATGCACATAGCAGGGGGGTTGAAACCAGATGATCTTTGTGGTCCCTTTTAACCCAGGCCATCCTATGATTCTATGAAAATCCCTCTTTTGTTTCCCATAGAGTGAGAAGGCAAATAGGATTTATTTGCAGTTGTACGATGTTTTTATACTCGACTCTCTATAGATATTTTATTTCTACTTGAATTACTTATTTTTTCTGACTCTCTGACCTTTCTTTTCATGCATTTCTTCATTAGTTTCTATTTAATCTGATCAGTCTGATCTCTATATCTCATTTTCAGTACCAGACATACATCATGTTCCATGATACTTTTTTCTACCTGAGGAATTATTAAATTTTCATCTTTCAGACAGATTCCTCAGTATCTCAAAAGATTAAATTCATTGTATTACTTATTTACTCTGCAATTATGGTTACGAAGTTGCCTGGACACACATTTCCATGAGACCAAAAAAAAAAAAGTTATCTTGGAAACTCTGTCATTAAATAAAACTTAGTTAACGGTTTAAAAAGGTATTCAAGAAAACAGGCAGAAGGAAGCAGATACAGAAGCTTTGCAGTCTAGGTCAAAACATTTAAAAAGAAAGAATTTGGAAACAATAAGGGAAAATAAGGTCTTACAGAAAAGGGGGATGAGGGGTGGGGTTATCTCTTATAGTGCTAATCTTGAAACAATCTATTTAACAAATAGTAATAACAATGAATTCTTGAAAAATAAATTGTGGTCAGATGACATTTAGAAAATTTCTGGCTTTGAATTATTTGATCATTTCTGTGATGTGTGGGCCCTTCCTGGCCTTTCAGAGTAATAATGGGAGCATTTCTGAATTTGCCTAGTGCTGCTTTGCCAGTCGTTCTGTCAGTTCAGTGAATTCAGTCAGACCTCAAGGTCTCACTCCATCTAGGATACTTCATCATGCTTTAGGGCGACAATTTAAAAGCAAACTACAAAACTTCATCCTTGTTTTGTAAAGCAACGTAAAAATAGCATGAAGTATGGTTTAGCTCAAGTAGATAATACAAAATGTGATGTCCCTTAAAAGCCTACAGAGTTTAAATCATTGTAACAGTGCACATTATAATAGCTTATAATTCTGTGTGAGAAATGATCAGTACTGCTCTTGCCTATAACTTGGAAGACAAAGTTCCATGCTGGTGATGTGAGCATTATGAGTGTGCAAATGTTCATGCGCATCTTGGATGTGAGGGACACGTAAGTGGTGAAAAGGGTAATGGGAGGTTTTCTAGTGGGGCTCATTTATTTTTTCTGCTCGTATCTAATTTTCCTTTTTACTGGAGGTTACTTTGAAGGATCATTATGCTAAAATGTGTTGTTAAATGCTAATTAAGGAAAGATAATAGCTTGAACCTTTAAACCTAATTCAGTAATCAGAAGCCTTCAGCTAACATATAAGTTTCCTCTCCTAAACTAACTTCAGATTGTAATTTTTTCCCTGAAGACTTTTTTTCTTTTTTTTTCATTCTTTTTTTTCTTGGAAACTACCTTTTGTCTGTTGTTCTAGATCAGTTGATTATAATTTGGTATTTCAGTGAATGGAAACTAATATTCATTAAACTATTTTGTTCAGCCATAATAAAGAGCAGCTACTGCATGGCTTCATCAACCACTATATGGCAACTGTCCCACATCAGGGCTGTGATTATTCTCACAATATAAAATCCATCTCTTATGTCCAGCTAAATAAATGAATAAAAGGAAAAACTAAAAAATTCAGAGACCTCATACAAACCCTTTCCCATTTGATTCAATAGATCTTTCAGTACTTTAGCAAATGAGTTTTGTTTTCTGCAGTCTGCATTTTACATGATCACATGCTAAAAAACACCACGGAAATACATAACAGCTGAAAATGGAAGCAATAAGGACTATAGTGAATGGAGGAGGTGCAGATATGCTCACCACTTCTAATACTGTTTTCAATTTTAGGCCCCTAACTACAAACATAATGTTGAGCTGATCAAGCGTATGCAGAGAAGTGCAACAAAGCTGGTGAAGGGACTAGAAAACAGGAGTTATGAAGAGGGAATTGGGGTTGCCTGGTCTGGAGAAGAGAAGGTTGAGGGGAGAACTTGTTTAATTTTACAGCTACCCAGAAGAAGGCTGTAGCAAGGAGGATGTTGATCTCTTTTTCTCGGATGACAAGTAATAGAAGATCAGAAAACAGTCTCAAACTGCATCAGCAGAGGTTGAGATTGGATATCAGGAATAATTTATTTATGGAAAGGGTGGTCAAGTATTTGAACAAGCTGCCCCACAGGTGCTGGAGCTGTCATCTCTAGATTTGCTTGAAAGAGGTATGAATGGCAATAAGGGGCATATTTTAGTGATGGGATTCAGTAAGTCAGGTTGATGGTTGGACTTGGTAATCCAACCTATGATTCTATAATTCTGTATCACATATCCCAGCACCTGTGTGTCAAAACTGATGATCCCTGAAGAGGTGAACAGATATCAACATTCTGACTGTGGTGCATGTTGTCTAGAATAGTTGTTAAATAAATAAGACAGAATCACAAGTAAATTGGAACTGTTACTTAATTCATACTTTGGTGTCCTCATAATTGGAGCAGTTCAAGGAGAAGCTTTTCTCTGTAAAGATAAAACTGACTCAAGAAGCATTTCAGAACACGCGACTTAAATATGTCAAAATATGAGGTGTTATCAGATCTGAATGGAAATATAGGATAGTCTGCAATTATACTGTACTATCTAGTTTTATTATTTACAGAGAAAAAATGGGTTGATGACATATTTACCACTTATTTACTTAAAAGATGTGTCTTCCTATTCCATGACAAATTGTCATTGAAACTCAAAGCAGAAATCAGAATTTGGCCTGCAAAAATAATAATATGATGAGGAAATGGCCTTGATTTTAGGTTGCAAGCTTATTGGCTTATGAAAAATGTTGCTTTAAGTAGATATGGATAGAAAGTCAAGCTGTTTGGATCACTGAACCTAATTGGTTCAATTGGCTGAAAATAAATCAATACCATACTCAAAGAAAGTTTTTGTATTATCTCTTATGTATGCTTTTATGCTCTACTTTTGGCATACAATGAGATATAGAATTTATAGGATAAGGAGGCAAAGCTTGTAAATACCATTAAAAGTTAGTCAGGAGTAGTGACAGACAGATAAGTTACAAAATTAATTAAGCTTGAAATTCTACTAATAATTGTTCTGTTGTTTTCTAGCCTTGTTGACTGATCAGCATTGTATCTGTATGCAACTGTGGCATTTCTTTCCTGGGCAGAAGTTAAAATTTGTGTTTTGTTTTTGTGTAAACATACATGCCTGTGAAAGATGATAAAGAATGAAAACTCCAGAAGACAGGTACAACACAGCGAAGGTCAAATCAGATGTGCAAGCTAAGATGTGCTATTGCATCTAAGTCTTGACTTACCTTATGCTTCTCCTACTAAAATTTCTGTAAAACCTCATTAGTGTTTTAAGTAGTGGTCTTATGCTCTACATGTTTATGCTTTAAAACTTGGTCAGACACCATACGTATTTAACTTTAGACTTTGAAACATGCATCTGTCTTCTAATTACTATGGATCTGGTCTACACGATCAGAAATGTCTTAGCTTCTTCTATCAAGAAGCTAAGACATCAACTTCTTTTCATTATTTCTGTAATGAGATTCAAATTGTCTTCACTCAACTCCCCATATATTTTATCTCTCAAAAATGGCCACTGGAGCAGCACTCTGAGATGTTAGTAAAGTTGCCTCTCAGAAGCGTCACTGTATGTGAAAGCTTTGATAACTATTCCACCCTTTCTGAATTATTTTCTTCTCTTGCACTCTAGTGGATGTTGAGTGATATATATAAAAAGAAATAATGTATGTAGAACATGAGAAATAACCAGTTAATTAAACCATTAGATTTAAAATGAAGGATGGGTGAAGGAACAGGACTCAAATCAGTGACTCAAATTACAGATGCTGATACTGTGCCTTAAAAATATTTTAAGCTCCTAACTTTAAAATACAACTTTTACACTTCTGACATCGGAGCATGTTATATCTGCAATCTTATTAAGAGCGTCATCAGAATTTTGTCAAACATGGAGGTAAAATTTTTTTCCCTGTGGGATGTGGCTTTCAGATCAGAAGGGAATTTGGTGTTGAGGACTTGAAGGGGACACCTTGCTGCTTCTTCCATAGTGTTAAAAGAAAAAAAGATTATCATGCATATTTTAGTTAAACTGATTTACACAATGATTACCTCTTTCAGATTATTACCCGAACTAAATTAAGTAAAATGCATTTACATCATGGCTGTTCTGTAGTTCCTGTTCATGGTGTTACTCGAGTTGTTCTCCCGGCTATTCACTGGTGATATATGGTAAATATCTTACTAGCATTGCAAGTACACAGTATGTATCTTGTTATTACTGCCAGTATATCAATAGTCAGATTCTACCATCACTTCTCATTCCAGAAGAGTACTTTATTATACCAGGTTTTATCCAAATGTTACTGAAGTCTCTTTTTTTGGGGGGGGGAGAAGTCAGTATTATTAAGGGTAAAAAAAACTTGACTCCTAGTGTTCAAATGTACCTGTAAGTTTAACCTCCTTCATAAGATAATTTGTTTGAAGTAATATAAAGCTTGGCAGGGAGCCAAGCTTGTTCCACTGGCTGATAATTTCTTTCTCTGGTTATTAGATTTTTGTGTTTGCAATCATTTCTCATTCTCCTAATGTAATGCCATTTCTTGACAGACCACCCGTCATCATTTAATTTCATCTGCTGGGAAAACTATGCCAGTCTATTCCACTTCAATGAAGGAACCATATATCACAATTTTTTTAACCCCAGTATAGAATCAGAATTGATTATGCTGTAGTTCTTACCATATACTACTATGCGAGAATAAGCAGACATTTTTAAAGATTAGCTGCCATATTTTTAATTAATCTTTTGACTTTCCTTATAAAAATTTTCCGGACAGCTGAACAATATTGTTTTAAAAGTGATGTGCAAAACTTGAATGGATATGGTAAATCCAAAGATAGGTTTAAACCCAGATAGCCTGCATCTTGCCAAATTATCTTGCAGAACTTATATTTGAGAAGGAAAATTCAACTGATTTGAAAAATCATAACCTAAGTTCAGTTTACAATAGACTATTCTAATAAGAGAAGTGAATAGGGATCATCTGTGCTGAATTTTCTAGTCACAAATTGTCTGTCAAAATGCATGTTACATCCATTACATATGTAGTTGTGAACAGTACCATAACAGACCATATGGCATGATCATGAGTGTAGGAATGTTAGCAATATGGTTAGGGAAAATAACTGCTTCGATTCTCCTATGGAAAATTGTGCTGAGAGCTGAGATCAACATAAATTTGAAAGTCAGTTTTTTATCAGTCCAGTCTCACTTCCATTGTTGTGCTATGCACAACTCACACCAGTTGCATCATGAAAAATTTTTCTTAGCCATTAGGAAAAAATATCTACTTTGAAGAAATTCATATTAGAGCAGGTTGTCCAGGCAGTTTGTGCAGTCTCTCATGACTGGCAATATTTAGGACGTACTTGGACAATGTCCCTTATCTAGCATTGATCTTAGCCCTTTTTTGAGCTGGCAGCTGGACTAGAGAATCTTTTGAGATCCACTCCAACTGAGTTATTCAATGGCACTCTAATTTTTTAATCATCTTATGTTTTTGGATGAAAGTGGAAACATGTTTTAATGTGTTTCTTCACATTGTATCTGTCAAATTGTATTCCTAGAAAAAAAACTTACATTGTTCAGAAAATTTTCCAACTGAAGTTCCTTGATAACAACTGAATTGAATTCCAAAACTTTCACCTGAGCTCTAAAAGAGTCTTATTCTATACCATATATGCAGCATCTTTCAACATATGATCATTTTTCTGACTCCTATTTGGTTAGTGGAAATTGGAGTAAAAGTTTGGCTCTTGCCAAATATTTCTCAAAACATCAAGGACTGCGTACTTTAATTTGTTCTTCATGATCCTTTCATGGCCAGGAGTAGAAAAGACTTCTGTGGCTCATAATGATCCATAATTACATTTCTGCCTTGAAGCAATAACTTCATCTGTCCCTAATTTAGATTCCATATTCAAGAGCATAACCAGATATTTCTATGGGAGTAAAATAAAAAACAATGTTTTGTAGAACTATGCTTTTATTTGTACAGAATGTTTGCATCCTTTTTTTCTGTTTTTATTTTCTGCAAACACTGTAGTAAAATTAAACTTTAAGCCAATATTGGAGATTGCAGCAATTTATTTTAATTCATGAATACAGTTTACTCACTTTGCAAACATGATTCTCAGAACTCAGCTTAGCAGTTAAGGAACTTAAACAAGGTCTTGTAATTCATTCCAAACTAACAGTTGCAACAAAATATTATCAAGAATAATACACAGAAGTCCTTTGCTGAATAATTTTGACTAATATGTATGAAAAAAATAATACAGTCATAGAGGGAGAGATAGGAAGCTAATATACTGGGGGCTATTTTATTGATCATTGCTTCCATCATATTTGGGTAGATATTCTTTTTCAAGTTATTGAAAGCTTTGCCAGAATAAGTGCTTGGAAAATTTCTGCTGAAGTCTGCTATTGAGTAGCCTTAAAAGAGAGGGAAGGTGTAGACAGGAGAAAAGAGACGGAATTTCTTATGAAGGACTGAAGAATAAAGGATACTGAGAGATCTCCAGTCCATTTATTTATTTATTTATTTATTTATTTATTTATTTATTTATTTATTGTTTAGCCAGCAAAAGTTCAAGTAAAGCTTTTTTTTAATGCTTATCAGTGAACGATTTTACATCTTTTTTAAATTAAAAAAAAAAAAAAGTATATGAATATCTTAAAGCTCTGTACATAGAGTACAGGATCAACTTGGGGTTGAGAAATGACCATTATTACATTCTTAAGTAAAACATTTTTTACTGAAAACTTAAGCACCCTAGAACGTACTCCAAGTGTAGTTAGCACAGTTTCCAGACTTTCATGAGTCTCACTCAGGTTTTTGGAGCATGTCAAAACCATGGATCAAATAAGATTCCAATTATTTATCTTAATCTTGCTCTACAATGCTTAAGTTAAAAATAAATAAATAAGTCCTCCCATAAGAATTCTAAGGGAATTTGTAGTTGGGTACATTTACAAGAAAAACTGTACCAACAGAGTGTCTTGTTTAGATATTTCTCTTCCAAAAAGAGAATAACTTTTTTACAGCTTAGTGTGCACCATCTTCACTCTAAGCTTCACTGAAAAAGGCATCTACAGCAAGACAGGTGTGCTAGCAAAACTGAAAAACCTTTGCTAGCTTGTAAAAATTTTTCTTAGAGAAAAAACTTGCTGCAGGCTGAAGAGGAAAACGGATTTCCTTGTTTACTTGTCACGTGATGAATGAAATAATTCCTTCTATTCCCTTGCCTTGCATTCTTCTTACCTTTCCTTTGACCTTCCCTTTTCCCTTCCCACTCCTTTTTCTCCTGTTTCAAACAAGATTTTTGAGTTCTTATTGTCTAGGTAGGGAAAAAATTCCATATATCAATCAATTCCATATTTTGTACGGTAAATACAAAGTCAATTTTTAGTTTTAGGGTAGGAGTTTTTATTTTCCAGTGATTAAATGTAATTCATCCTATTTTGGTTTTGTAATTCTTCCCCTGCATTTCCTTCTTCTGACAGAGTTTGACTGTTCAGCACATTTGTTTTTTCTGTTAATTTAAAACTTTGGTTGCATAGGGTAGAACTTATTTGGGTATGCTGGGGTTTAGTGAAGATAATCTTGAACCTTCTTCATTATGGTTCACCAACTGTAATACTTCATTAAGCAGTGAAAGGCTACAGTAGTTATTTTAACTGACACCTCAGCTCTTTTTTTTTTTTTTGCTGATCTTCAAAAAAGACCTTATACTTCTCCCAAAATATGTTCTTTTTTTTGATCTGATAAAAGCAAACTAGATTTTTCATTATTTTTTTTTAAGTGATAATATTTTTTTGGATTCAAAGAATTGTATTGGAGTTCTTATCTGTACAAATCTTCAAAACTCTTTCTCATGAATACTTGTCTGGCTCTGTATATTTCACTGTTTTGAGGGAGAGAACATTTCAAAAAAGATAACCATATTTTGCTTTTTAGCTGTTTCTTTGCCAAGTTGTCCTTATTTGCTGATACATTATTTTGTTGAACTGGTTTTCATTTTTTTTTGCAGCAATCACAGCTCTTTTGCTTAAGGTATAACCAAAGCTAAACTTACTGAAGAGCACAACTGTGTGACAAGTGATATTTATGCCGTCTCCTATCCTAGTTGATATTCTGCATATTACCCAGGATATACCTTTATCCCTTCGAAGGTGTATGAAAGGAGAAAGTTGGAGGGAAAGGATAACATGGTAAGAAAAGAAACATTAGGTGGGAGTTGGCCTCTTCTCCCAGGTAACAGCAATGGGACATTGGTAGTGGTTTCAAGTTGCTGCAGGGGAGATTAGGATTGGATATTAGGAAAAATTTCTTCTTAGAAAAAGTGGTCAGACATTGGAACAGGCTGCCCAGGGAAGAGGTCACTGTTCCTGGATGAGTTCAAGAAATCTGGTGATGTGTCACTCAGGGACATGGTTTAGTAGAAAAGATGGTGATGGACTGATGGTTGGATTCAATGATTTTAGGGGTCTTTTCCATCCTTTATAATCTTGTGATTCTGTGTGATTAATAGGTACTGTATTAGTTTGACCGCAGTGTCAAAATGTTTGTGGCTAAAACTTGGGAGACAAAATCATAAACCGAGTGAGTGCACATGCATCTTGGAATGTATAAGCTAGAGCTTACAGTGAAATTGTCACTTATTCTTTCATTATATGCTATAATTATATAATGTATACAATATGCGTTGATGAAATAGTTTTCTATTGAAAGTAATATCTGTCAAAAGAGCAGCAGTAGTGCACTTAATGCATTTTTAAGCACCAGCTTCATTAATCGTAGTGTTCTTTGGAAAACTGGAACATGAAGTTCTCCTGTTCGTATTGTTCTGTTTCAGTTTGGCTGCTAAACTAGGTACAATGTTGACTGACCTTGCTTTGGATGGCTTTGAACCAACATGAAATAGCTCATGTTAATACAGGAGAATGTAGGTCCCGTGAGAAAAATCCAGAAATGCTAGCAACTCTAAAGTGAATCCTATCTCCATGGATTTAATACACAAAGTCTTTCCATCTGTTTCCATCAAAGAAATTAAACCAGGCTTTTATTGAAATGCAGATGTAGAAATGTGTAGTGAGAGATGAAAGAAAACTGAATTACTGCAGAGGATTCTATTCTTAAACTTATGGTGGCAAGTTCTTTCATATTTGAGAATGGACTTATTAGCATTTTAAAATAAGAAGCCTCCTAAGTAAGGTTTTATTATTCAAATTGGGAGATTTTAAGGATCTAGGGAAGCATATATTTAATTGGACTAAATTTTTACTTAGGAGTTGCAGCGTATTTATAATGTTTTATCTCCATATTAGGCAAGAACCAGAACAAGATTTACTGTAATTTGCATTTTTTACCTTAAAAAAACAAGCCCATATGAAGAATTCTACCATAAGATAAAATATCACGGAAACTTGTAAATATTTTATATCAAAACAGTTTGAATAGCTTATATAATCTGTTCCAGTCCCATATGACTTCAAATCAGACTCAGCCTACTGTTTCTAATACCTAATTTCTAAGTTTCCAAGTATTAGCAAAAGGAAAGAGCAGTACCATTAGGGCAGGAAGCATTCATTTTTATCCTTCACTCATGTTTGGATAGTGTCAGGAAACACCCATTTCAATGCTATACACCTCACAGGAAAATTTGGAAAATTCGTGACATAAAATGTATACCATAGACAATAAAAAATAAAATATGCAGGAGAAAGAATAAAGTCTTTTTCCTGCATCAACTTCAGTTGAGTTCAGGTACAGACATCATTACTCATCTACACAAGTTGTAGATCCCATTTATTGTAGTATCAAGAAATTAGTGGTTTTCCTTTGAGTGTACAATCTTCAAGTAGCACAGTTGCACTTAAACTCAAGTCTACAGTACTTCAGAGTAGTGATGATAAAGTGATGATAACATTAAGCCAGTGCTAAGTTCTCCATCGCTCTTGTGAAAGTTCAGATGTATGTCAAGTCCTGGTAAATATTGCAAAGCTATTTTTCACATTACCTTTCCTCTGCATTTGAGTATGCTGTAGCTTCCATTTCAGCAAATCTTCAGCAAATGATTTGGACGCTAATTACTTTAAAAAAATGTATCTGCAGTTAGTCTTTAATTTTGCAATCTTTATATCCCAACTATAATTCTAAATCTTCTCTCTCCAGTTTAAATACAGGTGTGTGAGAAACATGCTCAAAATAAAAAATTTCTAATCAGATGAAGATCTCTGTGAAGAGCAGTTTAATCATTATTGCAATAATGGTGGCACACCCTCTACTGACAAGGGAGAAATTGTGCACCTAATCAGTGAAATCCATTCCATTATATACCCTGGGTCTGACACAGATAAAACCTCTCCTGGCTCTCATTGATTGAGCATCTCAGGCTCACAATCTTCCCAACACTGTTGCTACAATACATTTCCATACACTGTCTGCTACCAAGCCATTGTTTTTAGGTATATTCTGTACTTTTTATGACAATAGGAGGACAATGTTTCCAAAAATTAGCACACACTTTCTTTCCTATCCCCTACCCTGCATAATTACCTTATCTAGTGCCTGTGCCAATTCTGTCCAGGTCAGAATACTCCGGTCTCAACTTAACTTTGTTCAGGAGCTTTCTTTGTGAAAAACAACTGATCCTACCCTACATACATTCCAGAAATACTGGAAATTTCCACAGCAAATACACAGTCTACTTCTCACATATTCATTTTTGTCTTTGTAGGTCTAATGTCCATGATTCTGTGGTCCAGCTGTTGTCCAACGATATTTCGCTTTCATATTTTTTAACTAATTCACTTCACCTATACAAAAATTATGGTAAATTTCTTTTTCATCCTTTCTTCTTTTGTCACTCCTGATATGCAAGTACCATTCATGTCTAAGTGCACCTTCAAAATAACCATTTGAATGACTGTAGCACTTTTTGTTAGGGTGAGTGACACATCTTGCATACTCTGAGGCTGAGGATTCACCATTACTCTCACTTATTCTTGCACAGTGCTGTGTCAGAATAAGTTCTTCATAATCAAAATATCTCTTTGACTTAAAATTTAGGAGATTAAGTTGTCTAGATAGTCAAAGAAAAATTTAGTGCTTTAGGAGGTGATTCAAAGTTACTTAAGATAATATGCTCAAAACTTATTTGATTTCAATTATTGAATTCTATCCAGATTTTATATCCAATGATAATATGAAAATTGGACTTTGTTTTGGGAATAACTTTTCAAAACATTTAGACTACTATTATTGCTGAATAACCTAAGCATGAAGAGGGTTAATACCTGCTTTTTTTTATGTTTTCACTTTCTACAAATGGAGATATGTGTATCTGAAATAAATAGTGAGAATAAGTATACAGAGACAATGAGAAGGTCGTTTAAATACTTAGCATCTAAGATTTAGTAGGACTCCTGTTTTTGTCCAGCATTATGAGGCTGCAGTGCAGAGGCTGCTAACCTAGACAGGGATCTTCCAGACCAAAGCATTTTCATAAAACATAGCATAAACCACTAGTATTACAATCGAAATATGCAATAACGAAGAAAATAGGCTTTTGTTGGAGCTAAATGCAACAGGGATGCTTCATGGGTATTTTCTTCTTGCAGGAACCATCTCATTCACAGCCAGATATCTTCACTCCTTGATTTTCAATAACCTTCATTCTTCACGATAATGCCCTCACTCCTTTTAGTGATTTTTATATATGCTGACTGTGGTTGAAAAATAACGATTGAGTGTATGATGCCCTATCGTAAACACTACGGGAGATAGTTTTGATGATTTGCTTTAGTATTTTGTCTGACAAATCAATCTATTCTCATTTTTATTTACACTGTAAGCAATAGATTTCTCTCCCTCTCTCTCTCTGGCCCCTTTTTCTTTGGTCTGGTGCCCATTTCAAGCTTTTCAGGGTATGCATGTCAATGAATATTTAGCATCTATTCATACAGTTCTTTTTGTTTGTGTTTGTGAAACAGAATTCTTCAGGGATGCCTGAAGAATCCTACTACCCTACTGTTAGGAAAATTGAGAATCAGAAAACTGTCTAATTTCCCTAAAAATCCAGCTGCAAATCACCTGATTCTCCACTGAATTTTACAAGTTTGTCTCATCATTTGTGGACTACAGAAGATTAAATAGATCTTTCTTTCTTGAAAATCTTTTCATTCTTACATGATTCTATGATTACTGAGCAATGTGTCTGATATTCTTTTATTCTCACATGCTTTCAGTTTTTCAAATCACAGACTACACAATATATAAGTAATCCACTTGATCCATTGTTTTTTCTGTTTCCTTTTTTCCTCATTTTGGTACTTTGGGTTTTGAAAGTTTAATATATAATTTTTATTTACTTTCCATTCATTTGATTTTCTGATCTTTGTTCTTCTTGTCAATACATAACATTTTGTTATTTTTATTATTGTTATTATTATCTCACTTCTACGATTTTGATTTTGCTTATTCCAATGGGTTGATTTCACTTTTCTGATCCTTCTTGCCAAATATAAATTCTCAGGCCTTTCTAGTAGTATTTGACCTATTCCCTATATCAGTGATTCATGCACTGTTAATTAAATGATGTGCCTTTAGATAGAAAACTGAATAACTGAATATGACTTTCAGCTTGGGGGGTTCCATTTTGACATTAGAAATTCTTTCTCCGGGAGGGTAGTGCAGAGGTGAATCAGTGAATTCTTCCTCTTCCAAAGTTTTCAGTGTTTTGCTAGACAAAATGAGGAGTGACCTGGCCTAAATGTAGGCAATAGTATTATTTTGTGTAGGGAGGGAGGCCGGTCTTGATGACCAGAAAGGAATTCTCATCTGTTCCATGATTCTATGAAGTCTCAGATTGAGAATGAAAACTACTGAAGGCCAGTGGATGCTGATCCCTGCCTGAATGTACACATTCATGTGACCGGGAATTGTATGGGTATTTTTGGCAGAAGGAAAAATTCATTCTCTCCTGGTGCAAATGGTGCTGATATCACATATCTGAAGAGAAAACAACTTTCTAAACTGATCCATGCCTATAGCATCCTACAGTTGATTTAAGTGCTAGTGAAGTGAGATAGGAGTGAATTGCCTAAATAATTCATTACTAGTAACCTAAATAATGTTTTAACTCCTTTTTAAAATCTCGTTTATTCCTCCTTCTTCTGTGCAGTAGCGCAGAATTTTCTACACATTCTCAAAATCTTACATCATTTTATCTACTGAGATCTCCTCCATAATTTTTCCTTTTACTTCACTGCTAAGTGGCTCACAGTTTGTCGTTGTGGTTTTTTTTTTAACATTTTTGAAACATTTTCTTTCTTTTTTCTTTTTTTTTTTTTTAACAAGAATGACGCTGCAAGTTAGATTGAATGTGGTATTTCCCTTAAAACTGCAACCAGCTCAGCCTATAGTGAGTGACAAAATAGTAGGTAATTGGTTAGCCTGAGCAGGCAGTTATCAGCACAAACACTAGCATTCAAAGAAACCTCAGGATATGTTTGAAAATTTTTTGTCACCCTCTCAGGTCTGAGACCCTATTTTGAACATAAGAACAACTCCTTCTGTCCCAAAGCACAGTTCTTTGAAATGTGAATGTGTACACTCTCATTTTTTGTGTTTAATTGCTTGTAAATAATTGAATAATTGTCCTGATTTTTCTAGATCTTTTGATATTACCCAGTGGCTTTTTCTCATTGCCTGGATACAGAAAAATTGCAAGCTTCATTTACTTGCAGACTGGGACATTTACACACCACCTATCTCACATAGGGTTTCCATCTGCAGGAAGGTTTCTTTAAGACGACAGTCCATTAAGTGTAAGAATTATCTTAATGTGACATTCCAATATTTCAGAGAGAATGGTAGAAGAAAATGAGGTAGCAGGAGAACAATACTTTGCTCTGGAGAACTCTGACAGCTGATAATGGTGTCATCTTCAAAGATGCCTCAAATCAAGTACTCTAGAAGGTTATAACTGCCAAATAGATGTTAGCACTGCTGAAATAAAAGAGAAATAATCATTCATTTAAACACCGGTAAAGTGCAGCTGTCAGATCTGTAGATCCAGTGTCATATCCTACATCAGAGGGTATTTGACAAAATGCAGAAAGTGACTCTGATTTGTCAAGCAAGAAACTTTGCTTATGTATTCACAGCTTGTTGATGTAAAATTTCCTTTCATGTCCCTACTGTGGGGAAAAAAAATAAATGAACTCTAAATATCAGAATGATTTTTAGACCAGTGAGGAAAAGTAAAGAATAATTCAAGACTACTGATAATAAGTCAAACTGTTGTCAGGGGAATCTGCGTAGGTTTCAAAGGACATTTCAACTTTTAAAAGAAATCTCTGTGGATTTCTAGATGGTAAGTGCCATACTTCCCACCCAATCCCCAAGCCATAGTCCTTACCCCCTTACCTCCTACCCCTCACCCCCTCCACCCCCGAAAAAAAAAAAAAGTTCCATTCTAAGAGAAGAGAGAAGAGAAGAAGAGAAGCAAGGAAAGGAGAGAAATAAGTTTAGTTCAGTTGGGAGAGACTTTCAGAGGTTATCTAATCAAACTGTCTGACTGTTTCAGAGCTAACCAAAAATTGCATCACATTTTGGATGTGATTTTGGAGGGCATTTTCCGGACTCCTTTCAAATACTGACAGGCACAAGGCATCAATTACCTCTTAGGAAGCCTGTTCCAGTATTTGACCATCCTCATGGTGAAGAAATGTTTGCCAGTGCCCAGTCTGAATGTCCCCTGGTGCAGGTTTGTGCTGTTTCTATGCGTCCTGTCATTCATTACCAAGGGCTCATAGTGCCTGGTTTCTAACTGCACAGTAGAACTGTACAAAAGAACTTAAAGGAATTTTGATCTGATGCTGTTATAGGTGCTCCGGACACCTCTGTTAGAACTAGTGAAGCCAGTCAAGCAGATGAAAGGAGATAACTGGAAGTTTAGTGAGAATGATCAGGTTATGAATGCAGTGTTTTTCAAACATCATAGCTAATTTCATTCCCTACAGGATACCCCATGATTCAGAGTTAAAAGCTCTAATGTGCACTTGATCAATTCTAGTTTGTCACTTGGAGGAAAAGCTGTCAAACTGACATTAAACTAAGTTTCTCTCTATTCTAAAGTGCAAAAAAAGTAACACTTCAGATAATTTGAGGATCAGGTAAAGTGATCCTCAAGGTAAAGTGAACATGTATCATAAGGAGTGATGTAAGTGAAGCAGGCCTGAGAGCAGATAATATGCAATGGGACGAAATGACAAATACAGATACGTTCTGCCTTCAAGCAGACAATAAAAAAGACCCACAGCAGCAACAAAAACAATTCATTTTCTTAATCAATTTCTAAAGATTCTACAAACTACGTTTTAATATTATGGATCATGCTCCTTTGCTTTGGCATGTCTCCTTTGCCTGACAGTTAGTTGCTGCAGTGCCTGGGCAAGGTGAGGGTGCATGAGGGGACAGAGTGATCCAGAGATATAGAGGAGACAAAATACATTTGATGGTAATGCAAATATTAAAGGAAGATGAGACACCTACAATTTCAACTGTTCCACCATCAACACAAAATTTGTTCCATGTTTGAGTCTACCTTACTGGGGCATTCTTTAATAATAAATTTCATTTACATTTAAGAAGTAAAATACTCAGTTCTTGTCAGGGCCCAAAGACATCCTCACGCCTGCTTGTCCCTGACCCACCTGCTCAGTGCCCAGGACATCATTTCATCCCTAGGGCCACCAGCCCTGCCCCAGTGAGGCTGCAGCAGGGCTTGGTTCACAGCCCTGCCCAGCTCAGCCATGTTATTGGTGAGCCAATCTGCCCTGTGTCTTGAATAATGACCTGGGCAATGAGATGGAGGGTCAGCAAGTTTGGGAATTATACCAGCTTTCAGAGTAGGGCTCCTACACAGAGGGACATGAACAAGCTGGAAAATATAGACTGAACCTCAGCAAAACTTAGCAGAGGCAAAGTACTGCACCCGGAATCCCACATAGCAGTATAGGCTGGTTGGAAAATATTGTTGCAGCAGAAGACCAGGTGTTTTTGACTGAAAAGTAATTAAACACAATTCACGCTGCATTCTCTCATTTAAAAAAAAAAAAAAAAAAGCATGCAAGTCATGGATGTAGGGCTGTAGCCCACAAGGTGAGGAAAATGATTCTTCCACTTGGATTGGCACTACGGAGATTGCATCTGAAGTACTGTATTTGATTTTGGATCCTCGTACAAGAAAAACATTGAATTGGAGTGAGTCCAAAGTAGGGATAACAAAATGGGGAGACAGTTGGAATATGTGACAAAAAGGAAAGGGTAGACAGGATGAGAAAACTGAGTTTGCTCCTCCTGAAGAGGCAAAAAGTTAAGGGCAGGTATCACTGTGGTCTCCAATTATTCAAATTGAAGATTCAAAGGGGAAGAAGCTAGATTTTCTTGCAGTGGAAGGGCAAGAGACAGTGGACACAAACTTGGAAATTCTGACTTGAAGTAAGGAAGAAGGAATTTATTGTGACGGTGGTCAAACTCTGGAACAGGTTGCCCAGAGAGGTTATGTAATTTCCTTCCTTGGAGATTTCTACAATCCAATTGGATGTAGCCCTGAGTAACTGGATCTAACCAAACCTACTTTGGGCAGGAAGGTTGCTTTAGATGATAAGGGGTCCTTTCCATCCTATATGGTTCCTTAGTTTCATAGCTGATCATAGTTCACCACCTGCACTGATGTGATACAGACACCTCTGAGGCAACGTAATGCTTAGTGCATTTATTTTTAATGAATTACAGTCATCAGAAGAAATGATGATTCATTTTCTCAGGCAACTCAGAGGGTTGCAGTATATAATAAAATGGCATTTGTTTCATTTGTTTCAAGTCACTTCAGCTACATATAACGTAAATACAGCAATACTGAGTTGTTATCAGATTCCCCTGTTTTTGGAGTATTCAGAGTTATTTTAGACATTAAGTAGAAGATCAGTGCAGAGGCAATTCTGGAGATCTAGTTTTTTAAGTAATACAACATCAAAAATCAGTGTCTGTTCTAATTCTGAAAACAAACAAACAACAACAACAAAATAGTGTTTGCAAAGTATTGTATGAGAAAATAGCTAATAAAAGCTATTGGCCCTTCCAATTCAGTTCTCACACATGCCTGTTTTGGCAGTTGGGCCAATGACCTCCAGAGGTCCCTTCCAACTTTGGTCATTCTGTGATTCAAGATGTTTGAGTGCTGTGTAATAATAATAGTGATAGAAGGAAGGATTCTATGTACCACATGCCCTGTAACACAGCAGAAAGCTTTAGATTCTACCAGCCAGACTCTGCGCAGCAGAAGAGCAAAAAGAACAGAAACAGATAAGGTGAGAATTTGCACTTTCTTTATCCAATCTTGTCATTGGTGAGTGGAAGGTGTGTGGATTCATACACTGAATAATAAAAATTCAGAAGAGTACGAAACTACAATCACAAGGTAAAACAAGGTAGAGTGCAAGGGTTCTGAGTCACCAAATCCATAGTTTTCTATAAGGAAAATTTTTGTATAATCCATTTCAGAAACTTAAACAGGTTTAAACAATTTTAAAAACTATGCTTTTCAAACATGATCTGTTAGTTTGACGTTGCTCTTCTTCAGTGTTTTCCCAGACAGAGCAAAAGATTTCCCTGTGTTGGTTTCTATATACATACACACTGCAGTGCTTGGTTTGGTATGATTAAATACATTTTGATAGTGATTGAAGCTGTATTTCAAACAATGCACAACACGCTCATCTATTGTGGCAATAAAGTTCTGCCTTCTGCTGCTTGATTTTAGGGATATTTATTTTTATTTTTCTTAAAATTAAAAAAAATAGAGATGCTACAAAACTTACAAAGGCAATGCTATGAAGACAGCTGAGTTTTATAACTTCCCCAGATGCTACTTGGAGTGACTGTATCAGTCTTTTACATTCCCTGATTTCCAGCCCTACTAGCAAACTGACACTGAAATTCTATCTAATTGCAATGCTGCTACATGTTTGTCAATGGATCCAGCATTATCCTGCAATTACCTGCTTTCATTGAGCCACAGTGGGTTCAATCCAGCTACTGAGTTGGGATGGTACCACTACAGTGAAACGGATCTGATGCACCGCACTGACTTGAAGCTCAGACAAGTTCCAGCCTGTGACATGACAAAACAGTAACTTCCTTCCCTTGATGTTTTTAATCTAATGTTTCCAAACAACAGCTTTATCAGCATATCAGC
This sequence comes from Chrysolophus pictus, assembly GCA_037305975.1. Taxonomy (NCBI): domain Eukaryota; kingdom Metazoa; phylum Chordata; class Aves; order Galliformes; family Phasianidae; genus Chrysolophus; species Chrysolophus pictus. The sequence continues at coordinate 49,179,681 of CM074578.1, forward strand.
TACTTATGAAGTTTAATGTCTCTATATTTAGCCTTCATTAAAAAAAGTTATAATTGACACAATCTTCTAGTAAAAAAGTATGAAGCCTGCTTTAAAAAAAATAAAAAAAGAAAACGCATTGTAACTGCTTAAGATGAGTAGAAAAAAAAATGAATTGTGAGAAAAAAAAAAAAAAAAAAGGTTGAATATGTCTTTAGTTCTCATTCATCAAGGCCTGTACAATTTTTTTAAACATCCTGATAGTGTCATTATCCTCAGTTTTGCCAGAAATTAAGCATATCATTTAGTGTTTTGCTGAACTGGGCCTGCTTGAGTTGTTTCTATAACTCGCTTATATAGACACCTGCACATTTGTGTATATAATTCTACACATGCTTTATTTACTCAGAATGTTACTGAAAAATCCTTCAAGTCCTTATTTTAAGAATTCATTATATCAAACATCAACAATAATATACTTTCTTTGAAAGCCCATTTGTGAAAACTTTCATTTTGCCAGTTTGAGGCTATACCTATGCTAAACACAAGAATTTGAAGGTAAAGAATGGTTCCAGAAGGCATGATAAATCTTATTCCCACAAGGGACACATTTACTTGACTTTTTGTGGTAGAAACCTTGAGAAAGTTATTTAGCCTCAAAAGTAGTTTTTTAAGTAAGTGTTTGGACATTGTCTAATGTTGTATTGAATCTTAAGTTATGTCTTTGGACTTAATGAGTAAACAATTTTTTAAAAATGTGTTCATATACTAAGTTCTGTTAACAAAACCAATGTCTGGTCATACACTGATTTGTATAATTATCTGAAGGATAAACAATGCTCTGACATTGAACAGAAAGCCGAATTGCTGGGACTTTCACTTTTTGCAATGTTGCTGTGAATAGGTTCACTTCCTTTTTTTTTTTTTTTTTTTTTTTTTCCCAATGCAAACTTTAGAAAAATGCAAGGAGTTTTTATTTGCAGAATAAAAAGAAATGTTGAGTCCTTAAATCTTAAGATGCTACAGTTTTTTTCATTGATCCTAACATATTGTTCCAGTCTTTTAAACCCTAGTAAAATTGTAAGATTTTCTTTTAAGCTAACTTTAACAGTCTTGCACCTTCAATATTTTTTTTCCTGCTGAAAATTTTGATGTTATGATGGTTTACTTAGAAAAGCTTTTGTGACCAGGTTGTGAAGGTGATGAAAAAAAATATTTTCCAATGGAAAGGAATCAAGAAGAAAGATTAAATTTGAAGATTGGACTACGGTAGATTAGCAGTTAGTTTCACTTGTGCTTTCTGCTTAGCTGTGCAGGGATTTGTATGCGCACATGCTTGATCTTGTTGGAGTTAGTTTAAGGACGAAGACAGTGTTGACCATCTTCAATTATTCAATAATATCTTTGGCGAATTTATCTGCATCCTTCATAAGAAAGAAAATAACAAATTGCCTTTCCAGAACAAAGGCCAAACACATTTCTAGCAGAGTTGGCATATCTTTTCTCAGAAGTCATTCTGTTAACCCAACTGTAAATTTCATCCGAGTATTCATTTCTTTGTAGTTGGTGGTTGAATAATATCAAGCCAATTTCAAGAATGCTACTGCTTGATAAATACAAGAATCTAAAACTTCCTTCTCTAGACACACTTTTGTGTCTGCTTTGACACATTAGAGAAAAATATCCAAACAGTAATTACATTTTCATTTCACCAGTAAATCCCCAGTACCCGAGGCCTATAAATACTCAGGCAGTTGTAAAGGACATGAGCCCAAAGAGATCATGTGTCATAGGACATGAGAATAAAGCCACTGCGGGGATAAATTGTTAGCATAGGCTTATCTTCTCCCGTTCTTCCTTTCATTCCAGTGAGGCTGAAAATAATTTGACTGCTTGGGTAGACAATGAAAAGATGTCAGTACCATTTTGAGAATACATCTAGTGACATTGTTGTGTTCTAGATCTGGGAAATTTCATGCATCAAGTATAAGAAAAGTTGTCTTTATGTACCGTCATATCTGAACTGTGCTTGGCCTGCCTGAAAGCTCGAAGTTGTGCAAGACATTCTTTTAACTCTACTCAATAAAGAATTGATCCTCAAAAGTGAATGACCTAGTGATGAAGTACAGCTAATTCAGATCAAGTTTTCCTTTCCTGGAAAATAACTGCTGAATTTCTCTTCTGTCACCTCTTCACAACAATGTTTTGAAGTGGTGCTTAACTGCTGAGGGCAAATAAAATATCTTGTACGCTACATGTACTTTTCATTGCAGGCTATTTTTAAGTTATCAGAAAAACTCTGCAATCAACTAGTGCCTCTTTGTCATGTGCTATAGTCTTCCCCCAGATTAACTTGCTTGAGAGAGAACAAAGAATGTTTTTATATGTCCAGTTTAGACTGAAATATGTCATTAAGAGAAACTCAGACATCTTTGGTTGAGTGATACTTGGGCTGATTGTTGTCCCCTTTAGCAGTATGTATCCTATTTTTATATGAAATAGGTATTGCTGATCTTTTTCTAGTTGTAGCTAGCTATTGATTGGATCTCAGGCATTTATCAGTCTGAGAAAATAGCACTTCTTTATCAATATACTGGGATTTTTGCAGATATTAATACCCTTCATTTTCTCAAGTTAAAGAGCTTTGATGTTTTGAAGAGAATTACAGTTAGGACAGTTTTATAGTATTTAAGTAAGTCTGTCCATCTCAGTTTCTCAACATTGTTTAGGAACTGTGAACACTAGAACAAATCACATCTCCAGGCAATTTGTTTGTGTTCCTACTAAGACATAAAGGAACTTGATCGCTCTAATACAGTAGAAAATTTTCTTACTGTTGCGAAGTACTGGATTTTATATCTTCTTCTGAAATAGGAGAACATTCAGCTGATTATCTATCAAGCATTTTTAATCCTTTTCAAGATTTTACCATTTTTACAATCTTTGTGGTATCTACAAACTACATTAATAATGACTTTCCACGTTCTTCCAAGGCATTAGAAAAATGTTGCATAGAATAAAGACAGGAACTTAGCCTTGCAAAGTAAAATATGCTAAGAAGATTCACATTTGTAGTTGCATTTTGAAACCTGTCAGTCAACTGAGTTTTAATCTAGTTAATGTCTACAATGCTCAGTTGCTGTTGGCTGAGCCTCATTATTAACAATCCATATCCGCAGAAAAGCCCAGAAATGACTTCAGCAATGAATAGTTCTATTAACCTTACATTCTTACACTGATTTTCAGGTTCATAGAAGCCTCCTATAAAACTTTGGGTATCTTATAAAACAGATACTGTTACTGAATACACCATCATTAAACCAGTGTTCTCATAGAGGGAAACCAAGTTGGTTTGACATCTATTTCCTAGATGATGAAGAATAGCAGTTTTATTAATACTGTTCTGTACTAGCAATTGTGTGATTGCTCTTGAGTATTCTGACAGGCTTTTGAATACGTAGCTCTTCCCAATTGCCTATCTGAACTGCTGAAAAGCAGTAGCCAAACAATAGATCTCAAAACTTATTGCATTGTCCTAGTCCTTATGGAAATTCATCATAGAAGATAAAAGAATCTCACTATTTTTGAAATTCTAGGAAATAGTTTATGCAGATCCACTGATGTAAAGACACCTATGTTAGGCTGCTCTGTATTGCATCCTGTTCAAATGGAAAGCAGTTTATTTTGATATTATATTGTGGTCCAGAAATATTTTATTGTTTTTCCAAACCAGAATGCTTATTGGAAGAAAATGTTTAATGGAAATCTTTCTTGGTTATTTTTACTTTTTGTACCACCTTATCCTGTAAAAACCAATCTTGTTTTAGAATAATTAATTTTTTTTTGTACAGAAAAGCCCTTCTTATTTTGTAATTGGTTGCCAAGTTGTTCTTGCTTGTCCATTTGCTTACCTTATATATATAGTGTTTTAAAGTTCCAAATCTTTATGATTTATGAGATGTTTTTCTGTTCTTTTATTTATGACTTTTCTTTTTAACTGCTATTTCTTTATGCTTACTTTTACCTTCCTCCTTGACCATTTCAGTGGGTTATTTTACCAGATATGATTGTCTTTCTCTGAAGTATCATAGTTTTGTTTCAAACGGTCTTAAAGAGATTTCAATTTGCATTTATTTGCTTTGGCTTTCTTCTTTCTGTTCAAGTTGGAAGACTTGGAATTTTCTTCTTCTTCCAAAAGTGGAAACTTAAATTCAATTTTTCAACACTCTCAGATGGCATAATTTTATTGCATCAGAACCTTCTCATTTGTGGTTTCTTTCTGAAGTGAAGATGTTACTGTGAACCACAAAGCCAGTTTCCACAGTCCCTGGAAATCAATGGTCAGTTAATCTTTATTTCCACACACGAGAACTTGTTTTGACATTTTCAAAACTGCTTTACCTTGCACTATCCATATCTACAAAAATGGTTTGCCTTCTGCTTCAGTGTAGTGGCTTTTGGAGTGATTTTTATCCATCTCACATTTTTGTTTAATTTTGCAAGCATTTGGTACGTTCTGAGGAACTTTGGTATTTCATCCACACAGTTAATATTAAATGAAGTAACACATTACAGATAGTCTACTGCCATGCTTGCCAGCCTACTAGAGTCAATTCAGAAACTGTCAAAACTCTTGGGAATTGTTAAGCTTTAGCTGATAATCAGTGAGTACAGGGACCTAAATCTTCTTAACCATATGAAAGGCTTTATCTAGTGGATTCTCAGACTAGCCAGATATTCAAATGAAGGTTCTTTGCTTCCTTGAATTATGGCTTTCAACTAAGAAAATAAGTTTCACCAGCATACAGGTGCTTTCAACTGTGGTTCATGTACATGCATGCACTTGGGAGATACTTGGAAACGATTTTAGAAGTGTCTTTTAATATCTCTGGATGATAGCTAGGGAATCAGTCACTAAAGAAAGGCAAAGTTGCTGTGACCTTTCAAAGCCTTTTAACTGCCTATAAATTCTACAAAAATATTAATTATTTCATGAAGCAATAACATATAGAGGTGTTGTGATTATAATTCTGGCTATGACTGGAGATGAGAAAATTCCAGATATTTTCTTCAGGGGTTTAGGAGAAGTGAAATCAAAACATTTTTCTGTTTACAAAATTGATTTTACTTTTAGGATAAATTCAGCAACAGAGACAGGCATTTGTTTTCCCATTTGCAGCTGCTTAATGATTATCTTCTTTACATTTGCTGCCAAAATAAATAGGCCAAATAGGTTCATGTGACAACACTGGTGTTCAGAAAAATGCAGTGTTACAGAGGTGGAACTGTGATTTATTAGCACATTTGGACACAGAAAGCTTTTCCATATACGTGGGGATCTGTAGTTGAGGACTGCATTCATGCATAAGATGAAACTGATGTAGTCAATGATTTATAGTTGTCTGCTGTCTACAAAAAATGACCTTGTTAAGTTAATTAATTAAATGAAACAGTTATCTTTTCAGTTTAATGAAAGTATCAAAGATGACTCTAAAAATTTATAAACATTTTATGGAAACAGATGGTCTACTTCTATAAATAAGGCTTTGAAGAGCAAAGTTTGAGAGAAAAGTATATTAGATTTTTCCATTGATCTTATTACTTATCAAAGCTTTGAAAGAAAGGCTTTGAATGATTAATTCCAGGATTTTGGGGACTCCTATCATAGCAAATGTTGTTTGATTTTCACTGGCTTTTATCTTATTTTTTGTATGTTTTTTGTACCTCTCAAACACAATACTTTCATACAGTTAAGAAGCATCAGATATCGAAGGAGTTATATTAATGGGAGTAAAACTTAAAAATAAAAACAACTGCTAAATATATGAAGAACATCTTATGTTACCCATGAGAATACACATAAAATCATGACAGAAAGATTTTAAGTTCTTCTTTCATCTGTTATATATCAGAGCAATTAAAAAACATAGTCACCTTTATGATCTTTATAATCTTTTCCTTACACACCCATGCATTTCCTATTACTGTTCATGGAAACTGGCTAGATTTTACATCTTGAACGCACACTTTTTATCTGCTTTTCTCATAGAGGTTGTTGAAAGGGACTTGTTTACTTTATCGTTTACTGACCTCATAAATTTGCGTGTTCGCTTCTAGTTTAGGGTAATGTTTCTCTTTCCACTTTGAAGGACCCTCAAAGAGTTCTCAGTGCTGACTTAGCAGAAGGATCATCCTAAACCAGACTAAAGGCATGAGATTATGAGTCATGAGTTTTTACTACTATGGAAATCCAGAACTGGCAAAAATTGGACGCTGATGGCATGGTTATTGGTGACCAAGAGCACAGACAAGGAGTTGATTTGGATGGAAGGCGTCAGATATGCTTTATATGTGCAAATACCTTTGTGGAGTGCTACCATGATTGTTTTTAAAGAAATAAACTGCAGTATGGCTGCTTCTGAGGGATACTAAATACCTGTGGCTATCCTATTCATGGAATACATATATACAGTGCAGTATCTGAATAGCAGTACTGCTCATCTGCATGTCCTGAGCCACAGACACAAAAGACTGGGCCCACGAGATCTCACACTGAAGTAACCTTCTAAGGTGGGCATAGGTTTGGCAAGGCTGTTTCTCCTGATATAAAAGCTAATGTTCTGGGATGGATGCGATTGACTTTTAAGAAAATACACATTCTCAGGACATTCACATCTAAAGGATTGTACCCTATTGCTGATCAGCTCATCTCTGGAGGTAGTGAAGCTTCTGATGCTGGTAATATATATGCAAAATGTGTCTGAGAAGGCAAAACTAAATTCACTTGCCTCCAATAATGTAAATGTGTTCTCTGTATACTACAGAAGCTTGATCTACCTCTGAGCCAACTATTTAGAGTTGAGCTGCGTGTGGTGGTATCATCATGGTCTTGTTGCTGGCAGCAGAGTGTTTTTCTGGAGATTTTCTGAGGCCTACATGGCACCTTATGCTCCTTCTCACACTTCAGATTTCAGTGATATGCTTGGATGTTCATACTGGTGCAGTGATGTCAGTGCAGATGCTGAAGATTGTTTGCAGTCTGGGCATGCGTAGAGGGTATCTGGGTTGCCATGCTGCAGCATTGCTCAGGAGCATCCTAAGAGCATGGTGGATATAATGCCTACATGTAACTGCAGCCCACATCCATCCCTTGTTCATTTTTGTCTGCTTTGCTTTGCTACCCTGTGTTTACCTTCACCTAATCAAGTCCTGTTGACCGATTGCCAAGAATAGCCATTTCACATCCATTTCCAGTGGTAAGGGGCCATGTTTTCCATGAGTAGTTTTAGTCAGAACAAGAATTTTGTCCCCTGATTGGCCGTTTACAGATGACAGGTACACATCTACCTCTTAGTGACTAAGATGAGATATGCTATCCATTTCTGAGCTTCAAAATGATTGACTGCAGCACCAATTAGGCCAAGGCATTCAGCTATATTCTGCATACGCTCTTCAAGGGCAATTTGAAATACTATTAATGCTATTGAGCATATAACTTTTAAAGTTTTTAAAATTGAATTGTAAATTTAATTTCTTTAATGCAGGAAGGCAAATATTTCTCAGAATGAGTTTATGTAGAGGTTTAAAGCTGCCTCACACATTTAATTTCGAAGTGACCTTGTTTATGCTTGGTGGGAAAAAAACATTTATTATGTGTTTGTTAAACTGCATCTGCATGCTCAGCATTACTGAGTTCTTGGCCTCTACATCCAAAGTATAATATACTTTGGTCTGATATGAAGTTAGTGAAAATCATTCAGTGTTTTTGGTATTATATTAATAAATTCTATATGGAATTTAACTTATTTTTAAAAAGTAGCTCATTTTTCCTGTGTTTTGGTGACTTCATTACTACAAAAATTGTTTTATAGACTGAAAACAACACCTGAGAAACACTGAAAATATTCTGTTTAAATAAACACCACAGAAAGAAATAAAACTCCTTCAAGGACAGCGCTGAGTTGTTGGAGCATCAGATGTGAATGTGATTAATGCTTTCTGAAACAGCTTTACGTAATGTAAAGCTTTTTATATTTTATCTTTCTTTTTGTCAGTTAACTGAATCTTTTCTTTCAAATTTTGGTTTATTACCTACTAGGCATATTTCATGGTGCCTTTTAATATCATGGTGTGGTCACTATGGCAGTTTGATTTTAATAAGTTTGAAACAAACATTGCCAGTCTGAAGGTTAGCTCTAGGGGTTATGATTTAGATCAGACTTACTTAGTATTATACCATGAAAAGAAAACAAGACATGGCCTCAAACCATGACATTTAGATGGCAGTTTCAGAAACTGAAAGACTAGATCTTGGCAGGCTGGTGTGGGATTTTAATTCTGCCTGATTTAACAAAAAGGTCACTTTGTAAAAATTAAATCTAAATTTACAGTCCTATTTCAAGTTACCCATAACTCTTAGAAGGATGTTCCTTAGAAGGAACACTTTGAGGTTTTGTCAAGGGAAGCTCAGGTTGTGTATTAGGAGAAGGTTCTTTACCTGTTAGGCAATGAACAGGCTCCTCAGGGCAGTGGTCACAGCCCCAAGCTGCTGGAGTTCAAGAAGCATTTTGTCAGTGCTCTCAGACATAGGATCTGAATGTTGAGTGGTCTTATGTGGAGCCAGAATTTAGACTCCATGATCATTGCAGGTCCCTTCCAACTCAGGATATTCTGTGATTCTGAGATTCTCTGTTCAGATGCAGGTTTTAGTAAAGACTGTATTCTGGATTAAAATGTGTACTTTCAATATTTTACTGTCTAACAACATTTTTGGGGGGAGGCAGAAGAGGAGGAAATGAAATTTTAACCAATAAAATAAGAATTTTGTTTGTTCTTGTGGAGTGTTTATTTCCTAAATTGATAAAGAGGAAGGAGATTGACTTCTGTAATCAAGAGGCAAAGATAAGCATAGATTGCACTGGTTCAAATCTTGTGATTTAAAAGAAGCAAAAAATAACACATAAAGCAACAAAAATTAACTACAAGATATTTCCTAAACTGGATGTTCCATCTCAGCTTTGTCTGTAGATCTCTGCTTCCAGTGAGTCATTTCCTTGCTCTGTTGTGAAAGCATTGATGTTGATGTTCAACAACATGATATGTATTTGCAAGCTCATAAAGACAAACCATCTCTATATTAGTTATGCTTCTGATTTCACCTCTTTAAGTTGAGCTTCTGGACAAATTAATCACAAGCGGCAGTCAGATGGCATTTGTTAACTTTGCCATTGATTGAATGAGCAAAGAGAATTTTTGATCAATGGCCTACAGCCCTCCTTTGATTGCCTGTTGTTACCTGACTTCTGGCATTCATTGGTTCCTCAGATGGTCTGACCACTTTACCTTACTGTTCTTGGAGAATTAATGGTGGCTGTCAGATCTTAGAGGTTTGCATTTCTGAAGAATAAGAAAGAAGTTTAGTTGATGTGACAGTCGATATACAATGTGTCTCCTTTCTGATCAGTCCAGCCATCAAATTATATTATACATTATATTCAAAAATCTATGCTGTAATGGTCTTCCTATAGTATCGGACTCTAGATGCCACAGCATCAGATGTTGTAACAGTATCCTCCCAACAATGTTGATAAACACATCAGCTAGCTCATGTTAAGGTATCAATCAATCCCCGATGCCTGTAGTTAAAATTTTCTGTTCCTAGTGCCAAAAATTATGTGCAAAGCTAGCCATCATTGACTTTTTATTGCCAGCTACAATGTAGCAATAGCCAACTGTAGATGCATATAGACTGAGGCAAAACAGTCACATTAAAGGACATTTGCCCCCTCTGGAGCTTTTCTCTTCATGAGACATCTTCCAAGCAATGCATGAAATATTCATTTGTACTGGAGTTATCATTTGTCTGTGTCTTCTTATACTTTACTCACAATGAAGCAGTGAATATACTGCTCTGTATTTTCTCTCTATCTGTTTTGTCTAATACAATCATTATATTTTGAGTTAAAAGATTACCTCGCGCTAGCTCTTTCCTTTGAACAGTTGATTTGTGGAGATTAGAAACTCATTAAGCATTCATACCCTATGATAATGGGTGTAGCCTATACAATCAAATAGACATATTACCGGAAATGTGTGTAAGATACAACATAAAACATACTTAGATAGTAATTGAGTGTAAATATTTCGTAGCAGGAATCAGGTGCCAAGTTTGAATGCTTCCATCCAAAGAACTGCCTGTATTTTTCAAAGTAATGTCTCTTCAACAGAACATACACAACTTAAAAATAAAATCAACTTTAATTCAGTCCTCCCATGGAACTCTCAGCTTACATATTTATGCAAATGTATCCTACTACTAAATCAGATTATTTACTTCACAAACAACAAAAATGCATATGCTTAGAAACTTGTCACACTAATAGTACTAGACTGTAAATTATCTTCTAGGCTAAGGAAAACAAACCTGATTTAGTGGTTAGGTTTTTTTCCTTCTTTTTTTCTTTTCGTGATGTGAACTAGCAATATAATTTCTAATAAAAATATGTCCTCTGCAGAGGACAGAGAAAAGATCATATTCTAAACAACTTATAGCTACCCTAAACTAATATCCTTTTATTCTGCATTGAGACAATATTTTTGCTTGTAAACTGAGGGGAATTACAAGTAGGTGTTATGCCTTGATCTTATGTAATGTAATAGATGTCTGCATCTCTTTCTCTCTCTCTCTCTCCAATTATGTTTAGTATGTTTACGAATATCTGTATATATATATATACACGCATATCTAACAATGAACAAATGACTTTAGTTGCACCTTTGGGTTCTTATACAAATGAACTCACACTGAAACTCTTAGCGTGATTTCTGTTAACCAAATTTAACTCAGTTTACTATAGACGTGTGAACTGGTTAGACTGCTCCTACTCAGAGAGCAGCCTAAGAATACAAGTCTTATCATATCAAAACTAAGGTGAAAATTTGTTTGAAGTCTGTAATCCAAAATATGATTTATGAGGCAGAACAGATCTAAACTTGTAATCACTGCTTTGAGAGTACTATACTCAAGAAACTGGACTTCACTTCCTCATGCAAAAGCTAAACGTTTCCTAAGTACAGATGATATTTTGCAACTGTCAAACAGATAAAATCTTTAGAACAGAATTCTCTAAAAATTAATGTCTATTTTGGCTCGAAATTTCTCAGCCCGGTAACAGATTTCTGGATTTCACAGAATCACATAATTTTAGGGGTTGAGAGGAACCTCTGGGGATTATTGAGTCCAAACTCCCTCTAAAGCAGGTTCCCTACAGTAGGTTGCACAGGGAAGCATCCAGGAAAGTTTTGAATATCTCCAGAGCAGGAGACTCCATGCCCTCTCTGGGCAGCCTGTTCCAGTTCTTTCTTGTGTTTGTATGGAAATTCCAGTGTTGCAATTCCAGTGTTGCAATTTTTGCATGAACACAGAGGAATTTTACAATAAAAGCTTGTAAATTAATGTTTCCATACATCTGAAAATTCCGTTGTTCTAAGCAGGAGCTTTGTGGAATTTAGTTCCTTTACAGATACATTTTTTGGGAGCGTATTTTCAAAATGACTCAATGCTCGTAATAAAATTAGAGATTGCTCTGGATTTTCTTTTTATTTTTTACCCTAGCCTTATGCCAACTTAATTTTTTCTGATTGATATATCATAGAATGGCTTGGATTGGAAGGGACCTCGAAATTCATCAAGTTTCAACACTCCCTGCTGCAGACAGGGTTGCCAACTGCTAGATCAAGTACTAGTTTAGGCTTCTCAGGGCTCCATCTTACCTGGCCTTGAAGATCTTAAGGGACAGAGCATCCATGAACAGGCAGCCAGTTACAGCACCCCACCACCCTCTCAATGGAAAACTTCCCCTGATAACTAACATAAATCTGATACTTCCTACCTGTGTAAAAAACTGATTTCCCTCCTGTTTATAATCTCCCTTTAAATACTGGAAGGCTGTAGTGAGGCCTCTCCATAACTCTCTCTTCTCCAGATTGAACAAGACCAGATCCTTCCACCTTTCTTCATAAGAGATGTGCTCCAGCCCTCTGATATTCTTCAACACACCAGGCTGCAAGCACACACTGCAGGCTTGTGTTAAGTTTTTAATCTACCAGGACCCCTAAATCCTTCTCAGCAGGGCTGCTCTCTAGGATTTCTTTTCCCACCTTGTGTACATATCTGGGTGCACTTTGCTTTGTTGAATCTCATTAGGTTCACATGAGCCTATCTATTTAGTTTATCAAGGTCCCTCTGGCTAGCATCCCTTTCTTCTGCACCATTCAGCTTGGTGTCATCAGCAAAATTGCTGGGGATGCATTTGATCCCATCATCTATGTCACTGATAATGATGTTAAAGAGTACCTTCCCAAAACAGACTCCTGAGGGACACTGTTCATCATTGGCCTCCATCCAGACATAGAGCCACTGACCACAGCTCTCTGGCCGCGACCTTCCAACCAATTCCCTGTCCATCTTTAAATGTGTGTCTCTCCAATTTAGAGATAAGGACGTGGTGGGGGACCATGTCAAAGGCACAGTTTGACAGACACTGATGTGTACTGTGAAACAGCAAAGGCTCCAATGGAAATGAGACTAGATCAGACATTTTCTTTCTTCAACTATTTCAAAATCTAGGGTAGTTCAAAAAAAAGAACAAAATCTGTGTGTTTACTAACATCAGAGAATTTTAAGTTTATTTCTTAAATCTCTTCCAATTCAAATATCTCTGCATAGCTTAAGCCCAACTACAGTGACTGCTGCACATCTTGTGTGAGAGTGCAGCAAGGATAAATCACTTCTTGCAAAGTGAGTCACGCTCAGACAACAAACACAGCGAGAGTCCAAATAGTGATCAAAAGGCAGTGTGTCTCAGTATAATACCACTTAGCAGTTTAGAAATGATAATGAGAGGTGCAGAAATGAACTGAGAGTGCCAAAGACTCTCTTTACACTCTCACCATGGCACAATATGCTTCTGGTGACTAGCACTATATAGTTTAATCAGGAAATATTTATTGTTAGATCTAGATTTATTGTACTCTTATAAAAATACCATACTCTACTGAAAAAATAAAAGAACACTTTGCTGATAGGGTTTTTTTTTTTTCTGGTGGATTTGTGGGTTTCTTTGAGTGGGGGTGAGGGAAAACAGGAGAAATGTGATATCATGACCGTGACTGAATCCAGCTTGATGTTGTAAAATATGACTGACTGTTCTTTCCCTTCCCTGAAGGGAACTGGGCAGTTTATCTGTTTCACTTAGCAGATTAGAATACCCCTAATGTTTTTATAAAATAAGCTGAAATTGAATGACTGCAGTTATTGCATTAGAGGAGTTATTAAGCCAGTTAGGTATTGATTTATGTTCGTTGAAAAGAAATATGTTTTAAGTTTTGCACTATCATGTAAGAAGAGCTGTGAAGACTGCAAATGATCAAAAAACAGAGATAAAGCAGCAAAATGTAGCAGAATGTTGGTGGGAAGGTTAAATCTGTACTGCTGTACCACCAGTATCCACCTCTCATGTTGTGGGCCAATATAACAAAATAAGAAGCATCGCTTTCAGAGCCACCCTCATAATTTCTAAGCTGCTGATTTTACTTGAATACACTGAGTCTTACTGGATTCATTGAAACAATATGTAAATAAATGTATTTGCTTCTACTAAATTTAGTATAATCCTATCTAGAACTGAGGCACCTAAGACTAAGACGTAATACAGAGGTAAAATTTAAGAACATGTAAGCCCACTCTTAACATTAACATAGTATTTGAGCGCTCCTAATAAAGGTAATGGCACCACCTGTGTGAAGATAAAAATTAATGTGCTCAAATAAACTCTTGTACCAAAGAAAATTTAATTAAATGCTAGTGCCTAAAAGTAAGAGCTGCAAATGAATGCGGGAATAGTTTCAATTCTTAGTGTAATTATTTTTCATTGGCAACAATTCTTGGTCCAATTGGAGGGGAACATCATATGGCATAAAAGACATTGCCAACCCCACAACTGGCAGTGCTCGCCCCACCACATCCTTGACCACACCAGAAGAAGGACAGACCTTCAGAACATCATGGGATATCCAGCAGTGACTTGCTTTTCTTCCTTCTTTCCTTTTTTTCCTCTCTCTCCTTTCCCTCTCCTTTTTCATCTCTTACTCACCCATCTTTTAATAAATAAAAGCACACCTTGATCGATTCCAAGTATTAATTTGGAGGGATTCGGATCAATATAATGAACCACAAGCCTCTTTGGCTTGCAACAGCTACCCCAAGCTAGAAGTAAACTACAAACAAAAAATGTGTATTATAGTTGTGTTTAGATTTCTGTGTTTGAACCATAAAGTAACAGATAGGAATTAATGTAACGTAATTCAGAATGATGCAATATTATGCAGCCAAGAATAAAAGAACAAACTTGGAAGAGCTCGAGTTATTTTTCATTTTTACTGTGCCTCATGTTCAGTTTTACTGGATTCATCATTATCTTCTAAACTCTGCTTCTAAATATTTTCTTCTATTTCCTGTTCAACTGCCCTAAAAAATTTAGACTCATAATTTAGACTCCTATCAGCCAGAACATTTCATTTACAAGCAGCAGATACTCTGTATGTTACTCCATATATTTGGAATTATATCACCATAAAACTACCTATTCTGTATTTTTCAATATCAGATTCAGCTGTGAATTGTATTAAAAAAAAAAATAGTAATTAAACCTGTATTTCATGTGATAGACTGACACATTACACTTTCCTCAGTTGATAGTGGACAAATTAAATTTTTATATTGAAAACTTCTTCACAAAGAAAAACAAGCAGAACTGAATATTTGAACAAGTAATTTCACAGGTCTACATTATTTTGGAACTGCAGGAGAGTGTATGTATGTGTGCAGTCATTGGTTGTACAGATGCTGGGTATTACCTTCACTATTGTCTGAAACTGAATTCTCAAATGCAGTCTTTCAAATTAGTGTGAAAGAGGTTTTTTTCTTCACCTGCAGATGGAGAAATGTCATGCTCTGTCTGTGCTATAATTCTGTTTATTGATTATGAGAACTGAGAAAAGATCTCCTCCTATAGCCTCAGATTTTGCATTTTTCAACTAAACATTCTTTCCCCATTTAAATTCTTGAGAAAAGCCTTCTCAACTCTGCTGGTATGTTATTTGATTTAATAATTATCAGCTTTTCTCCTTCAGCCTCCATGTTTTCTTTGTGAAATTTTTCCAATAACAGAAGTCAAAGGTTCTTGCACAATTAAACTGTTCTCCTGCATTCTTCTGTTTAGTTTCCTATACTTTTCTTACAGGAGTCTCTCCTGAATTTATCATTTAGAAAGTCTTACCAAAATTACGAATTAGGAAAGATAAGTACTGTATCCTAATAAATCTCTCAGTAAGAACCCTGAAATATCTGTGAACATGAAAGAACTTTCTCTTCACAAGACAGGTCTGTTTTATAAATTTATTGTTACGGTGGCATTTATAGAGATTTATTTCTTAAGAATACTTTCATCCTGAGATGCTTTCAAATTCTGTGACAGTGACTATGAGTATTTTCTGAAAATTTTTGAAATAGCTTTACTAATACAGTGCAACCGTAATATATTATTAGTAATTATAATCATAATGCTGAGAATATTTCTCTTTTATATGTGCTAGTTTCTCAAATTATAATATTAATTATAATTAAAATAAATACAATCAACATACATTGATCTCAGGAACTGAAATCCTGCTGTAGGCTACTGAATTTTGTAAAATGAATTGAAAAGTTATTGTCTGAGATTATTAATAGATGAAGTTACCATTCATTTAATACCATTGTAATATACTTGGAATTTGGTCAGCATCACATTAATGACTGTTAACTGTGACTTATTGTTGTGACTGTTTAGTGAGTTGTTAATACAATTAGTGAAGAGAGAAAAGGATATGAATAAATGTTGTCAACATTATCCTTTGGTTTCTTTTTCATTCCACCTTCTGTAGAAATCATCATAAGATTACCTGGTGCTTTTAAACATATACAACATAGAACTTCCCCTATGCTGATTAACTGAACTAATATGCTATGCACTACATTATGGTATTACTCATTTTATTTTAGCACCTTTAGTAATAGCTGCACCAACTGATAGCCAATGTTTCATCAGAAAAAACTGTGAGATTTTTTTGCTTTTTTTCTCTTTTATGTTTGTTTGTTTATTTGCTTTTATGGATATGTATGTAAACTAGTTCTGTACTCTTGACAAATATGCTACTGAACAGTCTGTATCCAGCTTCTTCCAGCTATGTCATTTTGTAGATTTTTTTTCCTACAAAATCTAGAAACACTGAACAAGGAAAAACAGACTGAAATTTTTGTTCATCAAGTGAACTCTATCAATCTTCTAAATATAGCAAAAATCCTGTAAGCAAAAATAATAATGTGTGGACAGGTTACTAAAGGTTTTACTTCAGATTAGAATAGGTTTGTGTAAACAACCCTAATCCTACTTCATCCTACCATCTAAGTTTTTAACTTTCCAACTGCAGTTGAAACTGCTGCAAGTACAATATGTTTGTATTCATATACCTGTGTGATAATCTTACAAGTGAATAAAAGATTATAAAGCTGCTTATTGTATATTAAAACCCTAATTACTAATTTTCTTTGTGGGTAAAATCTTAAAAGCCAAAATCTCTAGACTGCAAATATAAAGATTTTTTTTATTAAATGACTAAATAAAATAATTGATCAAAAACAAAAACAAGACACAATACCCTTCTACATCAATCACTGATGTCTTATGCAGGCCTATTTATAAATGAGAAATCATAGTTCTTGTGCCAGATTTGTTGCACACGTTGCCAGTATGTAGCAGTATACACCTTTTTAGAGAAAGCCACACAGGTTCATAGGCAAATAAATATAGATAGAATAAATTGCATATACAGTACATACATATGTAGTATGCTGTGGAGAACAGAAAAACTTAAAACAGCTCTCACTGCCTGTATACAAACAAGAATCTGAAGAAAGCAAGCTGGTACTACATTACAGCTTTCTAACAAGAAATTTCAGGCAAGGTTTCATTTGAAAGGTTACTCAAGCATAAATATTCATGTAGGGTATGTTTGAGTGTAGATAAGTAAATATGTACTCTCAGACTTTTAGTCTATCACCTTCTGATCCTGCTCAGGAAAAATTCCATAACTATCTGTAAAGAAGTTATTTTGGCAAATTCAACCTGCTCTTGTACTTCAAAAACTTTACTGAGAATTTTACCTTCCATTCCTCCATTGTTCAAGCTAATGACATTTCATATTTATGGATAGTCCAGGGGAAAGAATATGCTCTTTTATATATCTTCTGCAGTTTGGAACTTCAAGTAGTCTAGAAAAGCATTGAAGAGAAGAGACTTGGTGCTGTGCCCTTCAGAATGAAGTACTTGTCACTGAAATGTTTCATATTCTGTAGGCTAAGATTTTGAGTGGGATTTTATGTTAGATGGCCAGGAAATTGAATGTCAGTCTGTCTTTCTCCTAAATATTGCTGGGTAGAGAGACAGAATACTGCTTTCTCCCTCTCCTTGTGCTGTGTTATTTTGCTTCTTCTCTGCAGAGCAGCTGAGATTCAAGAAACAATGTGAAGAGAAAGTAACTAATGTCTGGAAATAGAAGAGAGTTTAGAATCTCCTAAAGTTAAAACAGGTTTGAAGAGAGCACTCCAATCCTGTGCATGACTGCTTTAATGAAATTAGCAGCACTATTTCATGAATGAGTGGCAGCCAGAAGGTTCTGCAAAACTGTCTTTATCAGGCATGCATTCCTTACAACTAGATGTATTTGCATACCTTCAAGCACTGAAGTTAGGCTGCTCAGACAATTCTCAGGCAGAAAGGTAAGAGGTTTACTAGGTCAAGAATAAGGTGACTTCAAATAACTGGATTTTCCAGGTGGACTTTTTGCACTTCTGCAACATAATTTCATCTAAATTTTGTTTTAAGCATGGAATATAGTGCCCTGAATCTCATCTCTCATATGTCTTAAGGTATGTCCTTGCCCTTTACATATTCTTGGCTATTCATTTGTGTTTGTCAACTCAGGCCCTGTATCAAATAAGTTTAAGGTGACATTTTGTTCCTAATAATGCCATAACTGTCATAATTCAACATAAAATATTTTCTTGAATTAATTATTTGTATTCATGTAGTTCACGAATTACCTTCCTTAGATTCTAAGAGAAACACTGGCAAGTTGTGGGATCTACTACAGGCAAAGAAACAAGTGTCTTCTACTGATGCCAAACCACAAACTCATTTTTGTTTCCAAAAACTATTTCATTTCACAGAAAGGAAAAGAAGATCACCTCGTGACTACAATTTTCTCTCTACTTTTCTCATGCAGCTAAAAGAGAAGCAATAAAAGGCTAAAATAGATGGCTGCTGATCTTGATGCCAAGATTTTGGGGCCAACAGATGCACTGGTCATGCTGTGCAAGCCCAGGGCATGGGGCTGCTCACATCCAGTGGCCAAAGTATAGACTCCCATGGAGTGCTTCACCACATGGGTCACTAGAGTATCTGATACTGAAATTAAAAAAAAAAAAAAACAAAAAAACAACAAAGCTTGAACAAGGTTACCCCTGCATTAAAAAAGAAGCATAACTGCATAATGATAGTCAGGGCTAAAGGATCTTTGGTGCATCCCTGAGTGCTCCTGTTCAAACTAGAGCCAAGCACTGTCCAAAGCTCTTTCCTTATCCAGGCCCCCCTTGACAAGCAGTCGCATGCAACTGCTCTTGCTGTTGTTGAGCTGCATTTCTGTTCTCCCAGTCTCTTTCGGTCCAGTGGTTGCTGCAGCTGCCATGGTAACTGTAGCAGTGCCCTAAATTGCTGCTCTCCGGCATTGAAACTGCTAGTGTTTTGGTCTCTGGTTGTCCCCACTGAGCTGTCTGCTGTCTGTCTTCCTCTGTTCCCTACTACCACTGTGTTTTTGATATATAATGAAGTGAAAGTGGGAGTTAATTGCAAACTGAGTGAAAAGGGGAAGTTCACTTGGCCAGCTAGTGGATAAAATTTCACAGTGTTATTTACTGAGCCTTGAATTTTCCCTGGTGGGAAAATTTTCCTCTAAAAGTAGTTTCATAGTCCTGTACTGTCTGTGAATATATTATGTATTTGACCTGCATATCTGACCGCAATATCTATGCCTGATTCAATTTCCCTTTCCCTCAGAGGGTAAGCATAAACCAGAGACCTGAGGCTTCAGGAACACCTGAATTTAAGAAATTGATAAGCACAAAAGTACTTAAGAAAATATTCTTCAAGCTAATCCAGTATACTGTAAAGTCCTGGGAAATCAACAAGCATCATCTGAAAACTTCTTTGAAACAAATATTTCAGTTGTTCCTAGGAAAATAAAAGACCATCACTTCAGCCTATGAGATTTGCATGTCAAAATCTGATTTCATTCCCTTCCTAGGTTGCAGAGCAAAACCAGAATGGTAAGCAATGCTTGAGTCTCAGTGTGTAAACTTCTCTTGTCTTCTATTTATTCCTCTCTTTTATAATGCACTAACTAGTGTGTACTGCCTTGGCTTGTTCTGTATTACCCTACCAGATTAAGTATCAGAGAAGCATCTAGTGCCTAAATTAACCAGCCTAACTATATCCTGATTAGCAAACTGCTGAAAACATTGGAAGTCTGTGTGGTTCCTGACTGCCTGAAACTTCCCAGTAAGATGGAAAATGTAGGGAAAGAACAGCATAAGAGGTGGGAAGATCCCGAAGAGTTTAAACATTCTCAACTGGAAGAATCTGTAGAACTTCACCTCGACTTCCTTAAAATCTATTAACTCTAAATTATACACGATGGCTCCTCCACTGAATATTTTTCCATTGCTTATAGAATTAGGGCTAAGAGGACGGTCAAAGGCAATTAAAATTATGCTGAAGAAGACTTGTCCTCAGTGACTGCTCTGTAATGCCTGAGAATGCCATTGTCATCTTCTTTTGCTGCTCACCACAGACAACTTCATTGCTCAGGTTTCAGTGCTCAGCAAGTGAGATAGAGTGGGAGAATGAAGAGATGAACAGAGGCAGATGGAAAGCCAGAAATGTCTAGAACTTTTTCTATGGATGAGATTTCTGTAACCTTGTTGAGTAATTTCTCTTGTGTGATGAACTGATGTATTTTCCTAGATGGGATATGGTACAGCAATAGCAAACCGAAAAGTTGTGGGTACATACCTCTCTATTATTCATACGTGACTGGGACATTGCAGTCTTCAGATTTATTAATTTTCCTGTTGGAAACTTGTATATCTAATTTAGTGGCTTCTATCTGCTCCTTCTGGCCTTTGCTAGGAGCCCCAGTTCCAGAGTTCTCTGCTGAGCAGTCAGGCTGCCTTCAAACTATGGGCTTCAGGGCTATGGTCAGTAGCTCTGATTGCCTTCATGCAGATTTGGAAATTTTGAGACTTTTTTTTGAACTGTCTTTCTCATGTCATACCTATCTGAAATTATGATCATTTATATTTTCCTTTTTTTCTCTTACTCTTTTTTTTCTCTTTTTTTAATTTATTTCTTAAATGTTTCCTCTTTTTATATCTGTAATGATTCAGACCTTCTCCTTTGAGGGCATGTCCCACTGGCTCTGATTTTCCCACAGTAGACATTAAGGGCAGGATCCAATTAAGGTATTTTTAAGTCCTTCTAAGAACACTCTTTGCCTTCAGTGATTAAGATTGTCTCTGTAAATTTACCCATTTAATGCAGTCCTAGTTTTGATAATAAGATTTTTTTCCCAAGGTTTTAAAAGATTTCTTGGTCATCCTCTTTGCAGTAACTAATACAATATTCCAATAGCTTAGAGCTGCCTACTAAACTACTACTTACTCTTTGAAAGTGAAGCTGTTAATCCTGCATTTAGAAGAGGGTTATAAGGTGTATTGAAGTCTGTAAAGCAATACTGTGCACAAATTCTTCTAGATAGTATGCACATAACTTTCTTTTCTGTTTACAGCAGCATTACAGGCTTGTATTTTAGTGAAATATGGAACTTCTTTGGAAATCACATGAGAAACATAGTAGATATTCTGTCAGGAAATATTTACTCAAGTGTTTAGAACATTTGAATTCGTTACAGTGTTCTGTAATCTATTTAATTTAATTATGCTCATAAGAAACACAAGCTGTGGGTAGAGTTAGGTTTCTTTTTGATCAGGAGAAAAAAAAGGCATTCTTGACTTTCCCATGAAGGGAGCCTACAATGAGGTTTCAAACTGAAAACTGCCTGGACATCTGAAAACTTCCATAGCATTGAGATCTGAGAACAGTCCAGAGAGCAAGAGTTGGGTTAGGCAGTAATTACTGCTGCATCTTACCGGGAGGCAAGTCTGATTATTCCTAATCAGGAGGCCAAAGGAGTGGAGAATTTCTTTTGCCAGAGGAAAATGTCTTTGATGAAGGAGTTTGTATGGACAGTGACAAAAGCTGCAGCTTGCTCCTGAAATGAAGGTACTTACATCAGTTAATTTCCAATAGCAACATTTCTATGACAAGATTTGGGTTTTTATGATGGCCATGCACATGCCAATAGGAGTTGCAAATGTGTTTTTATTTTGCTACCTCCATAATACAGATTTGCGTTTCAAATATTCAATGAAAGCTCATAGTGACAGTAAATATGCAAATAAAATGTGAGTATTCAAAAACTAACTTAGTACTAAAAGGTTATTCTTGCAGTATTATCAAATTCAAATTTATCTGTATCAACATGCAATATAGAAGCATCTTACTTTTTGCAAACACTTTTGCAAAACAGTTTCTTGACTTACTCTCTCTTGACTTTCTAATTAGAGAGAGAATCTCATTATAACAACAATGTAGTGATGTCCTGTTCATCTATTTACATATACTTTGGATTTTCCTGATATCTTGTGCTTTGAATTTAGTCTATTCCTTCTGAGACTTTGATATTTTGTGAGCACAAGTAGCTTAAAATCTACCTCAAGAAACAGATTGCATCTATATTGCAATAATTTAGTTTTTGGTTTATCCATTCTCTTGTTGTCATAAATTGACTGATTACTAGGCTGAGATGTAAATGAACTATATATCAAATGCAACTAAAATAAGTGTTGCTTAGCCACTGATAGGGGAATTAAATACCTTGTTCAAAATGAACTGCACCAAGGGAGAAAAGATGCAGATGAGCCTCAAACAGGCAGGAGGACATGGAAATAAGGATGTGGGCTAGCAGAGCAAAGGGAATAGACAGGAGCAAATTAATGAATGAGAGAAAATTTCTTTCTCTACTTAGGTTACATCTTTAGTCTCTTTGAATAATCTGCATGTGACTTTTTGATCAGGAGCTATCTTAAAATTTGTGGAAACTCTTCAAGCTGTGGAACAAATGCACAATCCTCTATACTGAGGCAACTGAAACTGCATAAAGTAAGTCAAGATTCACTGCCCACATGATGTTGGTATTCTCTGTGCTTGAATCATCAGTGTGAAATATTGGATTTCACACTTACAAGCACCAGTGATTGTTCCAAATGCTACCTTTTAAACCAGGCTTTGTGTATCTGCTGTCTAGAGGTGAACTGAGGACAAGGCTGAACAGGGTGTTATTTAGTACAGTGGTGCACGGGGAATATGTGTTAAATCTGTTCAGGTGTTGAGGTGATACCCTCTCACCACAAGAGTTTTGCTCTATTTAATTCATTTGGGAGGCTCAGCAGAGACTATTCAACAATATCTAACTTTAATATTTGTGCCAGCAGAAATATTCCTGTTCTAAGAAACAGGATCTCCTGCTCTGTTCTTAAGAAACTACCTTCCAGATTTGATGATGATGGAGTTGAAAGATGAGCCCTGTCACACTAAGGATTTTCACTAGATGCAAAGAGAAGTACCTTGGTGTGTGCATTTCTGTGGTGACCAGAACTGAAATAAAGGATTTGGACAGATTTGTTATAACTGTAAAGGCATTGCAAAGGCTGCGTGACTGCAAATGATGAAAAATAATTTTTTTTTTTTTTTTTTTTTTTTAGACATCTGTCTGGATAATAATCCAAGGATTGAGGAAAGCCATTGATGCACACCACCACTGTGGGACATCACAGCATCTGCAGACTACAGCGTGTACTCATCGGAAGGAAAAAAGAAGGAAGGACACAAATTGTCTAATAAGTTTACTACTATGTGCTGGAGAATCAGTGCAATGCAAAAACAAACTGAGGTAGCTCCATTATCTAAAATAAATATTTTACACTGTATTCCTTTAATAAGATTTTCTTCTTGCTGGATATTCCCAAAGTAAATATTTCCTCATAGACTGCATCAAAATGCAGTTTAAAGGAAGGAGTACGCAAGGAACAGTTACCTCTTTAATGTCGTCCAAGACAGAGGGTAACCTTTCCAGATACCTGTGTAGTAGTATAACACTGGTGCAGGAGAGGCAAGGGGATGAACATGAATTTTATTCTGTAACACTGTACAGAACTAACTCCTGAGCTGACCTGCTGATAGTCTGTCAGCTACTGTTCTGACAGGATAAACCATCATGTTGTAGTTCAGAAGTCTTGGCTTTGCTTCAATAAAAGTATTGTAGCTGAACCCTCTCATCTGCCCTGGAGTCTCAGGTACTTCTCCAACATGTAGCAAAGAGCTGTCCACAGCTCTGCATTGGCCAATTGCTCCTGTTCCAAAACTGAGTTGAAATGCCATAAAAGCTGTCACTGGGGTCCTCTTAGGTTGTGTTCCAAATAAAATATTTTATGTCTTCTTTCATCAGTCCACATTACTTCAGGAAAATCAGGTTATATTCCTCTCTTGTGGAGATGAAGACAGTTCTGTTGCTCTGACTGCCAGCCAGATGGCTCAAAATACATATAAAATATAAGAATTTTAAAAAGCTGTCACTTTCCTAAGGTCAGTTTTACTGTTTAATGTAAAAAGCAGTCTTGTATTATTCACTTTTCCTCTGCAAACTGTCAGTTGCAGACTATTTACTACCATTCTCTTGAAGTTATCACAGTAGAAAAGGGAATAATTGCCTTTTCTATCAGATTTCTTTTTTTTTTTTAATTTTTTTTTTTTCAATTAAAATCATACTACATTGCAAATCAGCAGAGTTGTTATTCAGTTGTTATTCACCCAAGTACCCATTGTGGTGACTCATTTTACAACTGGTGTTTTGGACCTCTCAACCTGAGTGTTTCTGCAGATGATAGCTAAAGGAAACTTAAGTCTATTTAGAAGCAAATCCTATTTGATATTTTTCTGTTGTCACCAACTT
This sequence comes from Chrysolophus pictus, assembly GCA_037305975.1. Lineage (NCBI taxonomy): Eukaryota > Metazoa > Chordata > Aves > Galliformes > Phasianidae > Chrysolophus > Chrysolophus pictus. The sequence goes on from CM074578.1 coordinate 49,203,945, forward strand.
GTATGACTACAATAGTTGTGAAATTTAAAAAAGCTTTAATACTGACACAACACCATGTTAAATCAATATTACACTTCTAGATGGAAAGATCATTGATCAGGATTGCCTAATGAGAGATTTAAGACTGATTTTCAAGTCCAGGACAATCTTGTTCTGCACTGGCAAATTCTGAGATTGAAAAGAAGCTCAGGCTATTGTCCCATATGTCCCGATCTATTTTTCACCCTGATATATATACAGTATTAATTGACTGCTTCTCAATCCTTGGAAAATCTATGGCACCTTTTTTTTTTTTTTTTTTTTTTTTATTTAATTTTTTTTGTTGTTGTTGTTGTTAGAGTCGATTTATGTAGCACTTTGCAGTTTTAGTTAAGCAACTGGTGAATGACTGTGTATGTTTTTGATAAAACAATATCACAGAATATTAGTCCCAAGGCATATTTCTTGCACAGCTAAGAACAGACAAGGCAAGAGCTGAATTACTGGTATGTGATAGCAAGTACCTGAGATGCATTTGGACATTACTTTTCTTAGAACTTCTGAAAACTCTGTATCTCTTTCAGAAGGGAAAGAGAGAGCCAGAGGAGTGAATAAAAGGGGTATTTTACTTCAAAGTCAAAAATTTAGACTTTGTGCTCAGTTTGCTGTGTGGTATTACCACAAGATGCTTTTGTCATGATTCTCCTTTTAGAGTTCTCAAACTGCATTATTCTGCTGTGTGTAGAAGAAATCAGGAGGAAAAAAAATTATCCTCTTTTTCTTTCTTTTTTCCCCTTTTCTTTTCAACTAAAAACATTAACTGTCATTTGAAGTAGAGTTGGTTATGGTAATGAAACTGGTTTTTGGCCAGTCTGCTACAGAGCAATCCCTGTTTCTGGGATATGTTTTGTAAAAAATGAATCCTTCCAGAAATTGCCTCTTGTCCCGTTAGTGAACACCAGTGACCAAAGCCTGACTCCATCTTTTTTGTATCCTCCTTTCAGATATTTATAGACATTGATCAGATGCCCCTCTGAGCCTTCTAATCTCTAGCCTGTACAGTCTTGGCCCTCTCAACCTCTCCTCACAGAAAATCTACACCAGACCCTTCATCTTGCTTGCTCTTTGCTGGACTCTCAGTACCTTCAGGTCTCCATTGTACTGGGGAGCACAATGTTGGACAGAGGAGAAGGATCACCACTCAGCCTGCTGGCAACACTTGGCTTAATACAGCCAAGAATACTATTAACCTTCTCAGTGGTGAGGTCACACTGCTGACTCAAGTTGAAATTGGCATCCGCAAGGACCCAAATCCTTTTCTGCAGAGCTGCTTTCCAGCTGGGCAGCCCCTAGACTGTATTTGTGCCCGGAATTGTTTCTCTCCATATGAGCTCCTGTTCTTCCACAGGTGAAGGTTTGTGGGGAAAATGGTCAAAATATTTCTCTTTGCATCCAGTCATGACACAGGAATAAGGGAAAATTCAGTGAAACTGACAGGTTTAAAATGAACTGCTTTAGCCCACTTCATAGTTAAACTGTAACACTCATTGTAACAATGTCATAATAGACACTTTTTTTTTTAAGCCGTGAATATTGTTATCTATATAAACTATTTTTGAAAGAGTATCTTTGAAAAAGATATAAGTCTTTATGCTTCAGGACACAGGTCAAACTATTGGCAAATGGGACTTACAACCTTTTTTCCTCTACTAGTTATGTTAGATGACTTTATTTCTGGGTTTTTGCACTTCATGCTTTTCTGGCGTGGTGCTTCCAGTCCATTTTTCATTAGAACCCCATTAACTATTCTGATGGCCACACTACATTTTTGCAATGAAAGAAGTGTCCAGAGGTTTATCTGAGTTTCTGAATATCTGACAAGACCAGGGGATCAATATGAACTTGTATCTTACTATGAAGACCTCAAAACTGTGTTGAATGAGAAAGCCATAGTACAAAAACTGAATGCTATTTACTATATTCTATTTTCTAGTCTGTTTCTCTGGACAGAAACAAAACGAAATCAAACCTAATCAAAACCTAATGCAGCAAACTAGAAGCAATCACTTGTCCACTGCATGCAGCAGACTAGCTGAAGAAAACAAATCATGATCTCTGAATTAGTGTTGACCTATGCCAGTTGGTCTAGAGTACACAGTGAAGGGACACAAACAAGTAGCAGATGCGATGTGGAAGCAGAAAAATTGTCACTGTATGAACTCCAGTGTGGCACCATGTTGTCATGGGAATGCTGCTTTTGAACCACCATCATTCCTATAGGGCTAAGGGATAGGGAACAGCCTTGATATGTCTTTCAGCCATAGGGCATGCTCTAAGAAATAAAAATGACGTGGGGAGCAGTGAACCCTCCACTGTCTATGACTGTAGTTATTTCAGCTGGATTACTGAGGCTGACACTGGTTAAAGACACATAAGTGTTCTTTTCATTTTTGTTTCTTCATGAAGGAGAGGAAAGCTTTATTCATTAACTGATTTAGAGACTTGAAGTCATGAATGTCTGAAACCAATCTCATCTAAGTATGGCATTGTCATTTAGAAGAGAATTATCCACAGAGCTTTCACACATGTTTAAATGCTAACAGTGAGTCTGACAGTAGCGTATCTTGAGTAGCTCTTCCAAATTCCAATTCAGTGTGCGAGACAGTATCTGGTGCCTCTTAGGGGGGCTGTGTCTTCATAGGACAAGTTTAAGGGCCTTTGGAAGGTGCTCAGATAATGTGGTGATACTTAAGTAGATGGACATAGTGTATTTCAGCCAGTAAAATGACAGTAGAGATTTAAGTATTCAGAATGTAATTATCAGAGCTGGAATTTGGCCAGGACATTAACCTGAGTTAATGCTCTTATTTTACTGAAGTACAGTGAGATGTCTGATTATCTGAAAACGCTTATATCTCTTATGACAAATGTAATGTCTAGTATTGTTGTACTGAGTAGTTTACATGCAGGGCAACATTTGTATTAACACTTTCTTGAAACCCATGTGCTGTCACCTCCTTGATGTTACATGACAGCACAGTGAAAGCTTGGTGGGGAGGTAAGTGGCATCTGTGCTATTTCTCATTTTTATCAGTAAAGTACAATGCTTCTTGAATTTCTTTAGGTGTTTAGGTTTGCCCTGGTGGTTCACTGAAGAAATATGTTAATATAACTTTTGTAGGTCTTTGAAAAAAAGCTTCCGAAGAACAATCAGATATTCTCATTTATCTGGGGACTCCTGCTTTTTTTAAAAGATGATAAAACTGCATCAACTACAGGTAGGAAGCTTAGCATGTTTAAATTCCCTTTTACCAAGGAAATCTTTCCAATTGTGAACTAAAGACTATGTACAGCACATTAATATTAATATACTCTCTAGCTCTATTTGAGCAGGTATTGTTCCATTTGCTATATCTAGTCTGTTCACCCACACTCACTTAATACTCTTGTATTTGTTTCTGTTTCTCTTGTATTGGCTGTCTCTACACAGTGAGGAATGAGTAAGAAGTCATAAAGGGCCAGCAGGGATAGAGTTGAGCAGGGATGAGAGGACGTCCCTCCACCTCTTGTTTACTTTCCTGCAAGACAGAAATTTGTTTCTAATGTCTGCAAACATGTGGTTACCCCTAATACATAAACAGCAAGATAGCACAACTCAAACATATTTTCTCGTATTGCATGACTAGGTACATTGGAAAGAAAATGGATAAACAAGTAAATACAGAATAACTTCAATCCTGCTTGTAGACCTTATCTTCATCGGGTCTTTTAAGGTTGATGTAGTGAGGAGCTCCAGCTCAACAGGAGCCAGATGCAACCACTTTGAAGTGATCTGTCTGAATCTGTCAGAAACCTGGAGGTCAGGGAGGTTAGACTGTTTCTCTATCTTGAAAGTTTTGAATCTTAAGGAGCCTGCTACAAGGTTTGATGCTCAGTGCCAGTTGCTATCCCCTTCATGACCCTCTTCTGGGCCATGTGTCAGCGTGTAAGAATTGCAGATTTTGCATTTCTCCCCATGGAATGGATGCAAATTGTGATATTTAATGTTGCTTTTGTGTACATCACTATGTCATTTTTCTTCTTCTGTTTTTCTTACTTGCATCCTTTCCTTAACCTTGTCTTCTTGATCATGTTCCCCCCTACACTGGAGTGTGTGCCTTCTTCTTGTCTTCATATGCCAAATGCCTGCTATCTCTGCTTTCAGGTATTATTTCAAATGGAAATAAGCATTTTTGTGCTTATAAAAACTTTCAGTCCTCTGAATGGCTGTTCTGTGCTTTTGTTACACAGGACTCACTGCCCCAGAGGCTGAATAGAGTACATCACATAGAGGTTAGAACAAGAAGTGCTGTTTACGGGATTGGATTTGAAAGGAAAATAAGAACTTGAAGGATACTCTCATCTTCATTGAAAAATGCAATCGACAGACATTGGTTTAGATTGTGGGGGAGCAGTGAGAGACAGTAACCCAGCTGTGTGGTGTAATTATTGATCTGAGGACACTTACTTTAGGAACTTAGTATTATATCTTTGATTAAAGAACTACCCACTAGGGAAATCAGTAGATATTTACTGAAGTTCATGAATTTCAGTATGCTATTTATTTCAGATTGGACATAAGTGGTAAAGGTCAAAACAATTTAATAATGACTTTCAGTATGTTAAATTTTTGTTTTGATAAAAGGGAGGAAAATGCTTTCTTGTTCTCTTTTCCTCGAAGAAGAACTGCATCTTAAAAGTTCAAACAGTTTGTATCCTAGTTCTTATTTGCTACTCAGATGGGTACAAAACCTTTTTCTTTGAAGCATGAAACGTAGAAATAAGCCTGACGACTGGCACTGTGCATCTGCAGTTAATGCTCGTTGCCTGTTGTGCTGCTTCCAACATGCTCCCCACAGCATCCTTCTCTTCTCTGTTTTATGCCTACAGCTTATGGTCTTTCAACAGTGTTTCTCACTTGAATCCCTTTTTGGTCCTCGGCTGGAAGCTGGCCTTGTGAAATCTTCATCTGTGAGGAGCAGAGGGTAGGAACCTAGAAGTAAACTGTCTGAATTAAGTCCAGTTTACAGGATATAAGGTACATCTAAATATGTATTTCTGCTTTTAAGACTTACAAACTTATCTAATTTAAAAAAAAAAAAAAAAAAGGATTGCTACTTTTTAGATTTTTTTTAATGAGAAAATGTTTAATTTTGTAATATTCTACAATTGTTTGTATGTTTCAACCAGACATTATGTTACCTTGCAATGAAAAAGTTGTTTCTTAGTCTGTTAAATTATTGTTTTCCAGCCTCAAAAACGAAATAAATCCCATTGACAAGTCATTGTAGAAATCATGTAAATGAGTCATAGCAGTGAACAATTTGAGTGATGCAGCAAAATTAGAAATAAAGGGTGAGTATTGTTCAAGAACAAGTACTAAAATATTGCCTTTGTACTTTAGCATTTTTTTCTCTTGGTTACGTCTTCCTGTCCACAAGGTATCAAGCAAGCAATGAGTGCCAATGTGGAGCACGCTGTCTATATTCTGTAGTCTTCCTCATTTCATCATTAAAAAATAATTTAAAAAAAAAAAAAAAAAGAAAGAGAGAGATGGGCTTACATTTACTGAGAAGATCTTTTCTTAAATTTTTATTAACACCAACATATCTTCACAAAATCTGCTTGTATTTATTTCTAATTCTCCTCCAAGCTAAATTGGAGAGCATAAGTTTAAACCAGTCTGTTTTCAATTGTACTTTATTACTATACATAAATTACAGTTTTATTGTATTATTTATTTAAAAATCCCAGCTAATAAAAAATTTTATTGAATGTCTGTTTGGATTTCTGCCAGCCTGGTTACACAATACATTATGATGCAAATGTAGCTATTAATTTTCTTATTTATTCCTATTAGAATAGGTGATATAGAACCAGGTTTAATTGCTGAATGTGACAGCCCTTTCCTGAAACTAAAGAGAGAATTGATTGTCATTTGATACCGCTTTCTGTCTTTTTGTATCCTTGGGATTGTGAACAGATGGAAAAAAAAAGTGTGCTTCTCTTTTCTGATTTAGCTCCCATCTAACATTGTGATGCTTCTTCTGATCCTTGAGATATTGAACTTTCTTGAGATGATAAGCAGATTTCTTAGTTCTGTATTTCCCTTGAATGGTCTTTTGCTGCAATAATTTAGTGTTTAACTACCTGTAGAGAGAAGACAGCTTGTAGTCAAAATGTTACAAGCCTGAAACAGTGATTGAGCACCTGGTGGGAAGACAAGGACAACTCAGGGGAGCTCAGGTGCATGCAGTTACCTGACTGATCAGAAGGAGTGGAGCCAGGATCCACCCCTTCCTAGACCTCATTTAAGGGTTTGCAGGTGGAAACAAGGGTATTTTGCTGGTGATCCCTGCCTACCTGAGACCTTCTAAGGGTAAGCAGTTTTTTTTTTTTTTTATTTGGGGTGGGTTGGTTGGTTGGTTTGTTTTTTAGTTCTATGTCTATTGCTGTTGTATTTGAGTATCTCTTTACTTGCTGCTGCCTAGGACTTGCTGCCCTACTGTTAATTGCTGTGCTTTCCATTGTATTATAGTGTTCTACAGCTTCGTTTTCTCCTGGAGGCAATTAATAGACTTTTTCTTTTCTTAAGAAGTCTAGGAGATCAGGAGTCCAAAGAAGGAACAGCAGGGCATCAAATTTGGTGTGATGGTGAACAGTAGCTATTCTCTGGGAATATAGAGACATACTTAATTAGTACTTACTCCCAGGAGGTGGCATGAAAGGAAAACTTTATCTTCATCATCATGTTCAACAGTCTTGAAAACACTTGCGAACTTTTCTATTTGTTTTTACTCCCATTTGTTTTAAAAGTATCTTTACTGTCCAATCTGCCTTCAGACGTGTCTTTCACTGGGGTTAAAAATGGTGGCTTAAGAAATACTGTCTGTCTGTTATGGCAAGCATGTTTGATCATGCTAGCTGATAGTGTGGCTTAAAATGAAGTCATAGTGATCTCACCTCGTCTTTCCTGTGTACTATTTCAGGTTATATTTAATAACACTTTTCTATTTGCAGCTAAGTGGGTCAGGTTGATTTTGCATTCACAAAATAGTGTGTCCAATGGCCTACTGGCCACTTAAAGTGACCTTGTGGAAAACTATTTTATCACAATGAGCTTAATTGATGTTTGCTACTTGCTTAAGCAAGAAGAATTGAACTTAATAGTAAATCATTATAAATGCATCAAGAAATACTCCCCATATCATTATAGGTAAGGCAGGTAAGACTCTGCTTCATGCATTAATGTTTATTGGTGTTCTTCATACTAGCTACCTCATTGTCCAACTGGAAAAGTATTTAGTATGAAATAAGGAAACGCCTTTAAAAAGACATTTCTGTTCATCTGCCCTACACAGTATATTTGAAATACTAATAGCACCCAATGAGTGGGACATGTTGAGTGGGGCTAATAAATCTTAATTGCTTTGAAGGCGTTGATACAGTGATTGCAGTTCTCTTGAGCCTTCAAGGGCAGGGGCTCTGAGAGAGGAGGTAAAATGCAAGGAAGCAGCTGACTCCAGGGGATCCAATGTCGAGGAAAGGATATGGACATAAGCTACAGCAAAATGTGTTTCAGAGCATGTATTAAAAGAACTTGTCTTATTTTAAGAGGAAATGTCATGACATAGGCGTGCTCTAGACTTTTAAAATAGCTGTCTCAATTATGAAGTTCATTATTTAGTCTCATGAGTAGTCAGAAAAGACACTTTGTTTACTTTTAGTTTGGGGGTTGGGGTAGGAGAAAAACTCACTATGAAAGTGTGGGGGCCTGAATGCACTCTCATCTAAGTACAAACTGAATATCAATAGTAGTTCAAATGAGCTTTTTAAACATATAGCTGGAAAATAAAGCTTGGCATCTGTTTTATTTGCTTGTGCTTTAACCAAGTTTTTCAAAACTAGAGTTTTTGTTTCTAATTGGTAGGGAGACACAGATGCTCTTTAGATAAAGTAGTGGTGAGGTGCTGGAACAGGCTGCCCAGAGAGGTTGTGGATGCCCCGTCCCTGGAAGTGTTCAGGGTCAGACTGGATGGGGCCCTGGGCAGCCTGGTCTAGTATTAAATGCGGAGGTTGGTGGCCCTGCATGTGGCAGGGGGGTTGGAGATTCATGATCCTTGAGGTCCCTTCCAACCCTGTGATTCTGATTAGTATAGATAATTTTGTAGTAGTGAGAGATATTATGTATGTGTATTACTTGAGTGGGAAACACAAGAAATACTGTAAAATAAAATTTCCAACAGCCATTACAGTTCCTTTCTTATACCTAAATGCATTTATTTCTGAAGCTTAATTTGATTTCTTGAAAAATATTTGACTTTGAAATTAAAACAACCAGACCATTTTTTCACAATTAGATATGAATGAGTGGTATTTATTGTGTTTTTGAAAAGGAAGGAACAGTTTTCATTAATGTATGTTTTGCGTTGAAATTGTGAACTGAGTTTTATATCATATATACAATACCTGGAAACTACTTTGCAAAGGTAACTGTGAAAGCAAGCAGGACAGGTAAAAACTCTAGACAGACTAAATGTTCTGCAATGTTTTTGCTAAAAAATATAATTTTGAATACTTTCACTGTTATACTGTGAGGAAAAAAAATGGCCAGAGCAATTTTCATGTGTAATTATGCCTACCTATGATGTTTAGATGAATGAGGAGTTCTCAGCTGGACGGAACTGAAGTTGTTGAGTCTGTGGGGTTGAAAAGAAAAAGATTCAATTGTGGACAAACTTATGGTGAATAAAATAATATCTTCAACAAATTTACAGTACTGCCTAATGGTTTTAGCTGGAAACAAATGTATGAGAACAAAGAACTGAAAGGGAAAAAAGCAGCCTTTGAAAAATGGCATCCTGGGATCTTTTTATATTTATTTTTTTAACTTAACCAAGAAATTCAGTTCAGTCTCTTGGAAATGACTCATGGCTGTAGGCTGGGAATTGCTGGGAAAGGTAGATATGAATTTTTATGCTGTGTTAGACTGATGGGTGCATTCTGGTTGCCAACCAAACACTTGTGGGTATACTATATATTCCATTTGGGAAGGGGAGAAATATAGATGGAAGAAGGAAATATATAAAATTCACAGAATGCAAAGGTTTGTAGTGATTTATTGTTCTTGCTCTAGACCACAATATGGCTTGCTTATCTTTATAAGATGTGGTGATCTGAAAGGTCTAGAAAAATAATTTGTTTACTTTAAAAATTATATACAGTTGAAAGATCAACTGTTGGAATGAAAACATTAGAAAAACTACATGAGGCAGAAAACTGAAATAAATAATAAGAGTCAGCTTTACTTAGAAACCAAAAATGAGAACTAAATTTTGATGTGGATATGCACAGAAGAAAGGATTGTTGGTTGTGTTTTTGTATTGTTTTTTTCCCTTTACTTTCCTCTTTTATTAAGGGAATAAAGTCTTAAGTTTAGCATTAATGTGCATTTCAATATTAAATAAAGTGTTTCAGTTTTATCTGACTACCAGCATGGTATCTAGTTAAATGTTGTTTAGTACTCATTTCCAAAGGAAAAAACACTTAGTGTGATAATTCCTTTTTCTCAACTTTTAATTTATTATTCTAAATAAATTGTTTTTCGTCCTTAGACATTGGAGAATTCTTCAGTTGCCCATAGGAATTGAAAACTTGCATCTTGCATGTGAAGGTTTCATACTAGTATGAGTTCTGAAGCTTTTGGCAGACTTCTGCTAGAGTGAGTACCGTGTTTTTTGCGAACTTAAATCCTCGCTCTCAAATGTGCTTAATTAAATGAGTATTGTTCAGAACAGTTTTTATTTTTCAGATATATGCATGGAACTGGAATTAAAAATAAAGGCACTGAATAGATCTGGTCATTTTTTACTTGTTGATTAGCTTGTCATCTCTCTTCCTTCTTGATTATAACTAGACAAACCTTTGGGGAAAGGAATCTGAATGCCTGAGAAGTCCCATAAAGAATGCTGAAAAGGTCACCTTTTGTGTAACACAGTCAAAAGATTCAATCTGTAGAATGGCATTCAGGTTACCTCATCATAACAAGAGCTGTTTGGTGGTTGTTTTTTTTTTTTTTTTTTTCCAAAACTGATTGAGAAATTCTCCTCCCCAATGTATTTTACATCTTTTCCCTTCTTCTTTCTCCCTGTTCACATACACACAGGTTTGGCATACGGTTTTATAGTCACGTACCAAATAAGGCAGAGTCACACTTAAATAGTAGAATGGATTTATTTATTGGGTATGCTTTTTAAAAATTATATTGCTGCAGTGAGCCATTCTATTACAAAAAGGTCACAGAGAGCCAGTATAGTAGCTCATGTGCATGTTAAGTCTGGATTCTAACATCTGATAAAAGATATTTTTGTTGTTTATAGACTTGTTCAATTGGACTAAGTCCTACAGCTGTCATTATGACTTGTTTTCTGACACATAATACAAATACAATCCAAACGTGAACCTCTGTGCCAGACTGGAGTTTCAGAGTGCTGGGGATGAAGGGGTGTGTGCAGGTATTCTTCTCAAAAGAAGAATGGGGTTCATATGAGCTTTCATGTACTGATGTCTTTGATCAAGAAATCTAACTCAAAGTTTTCAGAAGAAACTGTTTTCTCCTGAGATTTCCACTGATCTTCAGAGGCTATGAAAGTAGGTATACTAGTACACTACCTGTATTTTGGTAATTTAAGACGTATGAAGAAGGTAGAAATACACTGGGGAAGTGGGGGGGTGAATACAGGGTAGTGGCAATACCATTCCTTTCACTTAATTCCACAATGTTCTTCAGTTAACCTTTGGAGAATATTTTGGTTTTTGTTTTAGCAAACGATTATATTCTATTACTTTTTGGCTTTGCAATTCAGAACTGACATAGAAAGCAGTGAAATCTGTTAATTCTAGGCTGTCTGACATATTAAAAATAAGGAATACTTCCTTTTCATGCATGCTGTTACTGAGCATCACTCGTCGTAGCTGTTATTAAAGTTTCTAGCCTCAGATTAGCCCAGCACTTTGCCATCTCTGCCTACTAGCCACTTTGAGAGACCAGATGTTGGGAACGTGATTGCAGGATAGGCTGGAAACAGCAGTCTAGCTGGTTGCTAGGAGAAATATTTGGAAAACATTGTTGCTGTAAATGCAGTGATAGGTGCATTGAACCACTTAGGTGTATGTGACAGAGAGCTCTTTTTGATGTAACTGTGAGTGTCTGTAAGGTAAAAACTTGAGGAACTTCTGTGAAGGGTTTCTGAACTTCAGCCACTGTTACTTGATCATTTATCTCCTTTTGAATACTACTCTTCTGATAGGAACAATAATACTTATGTGCAAGCAGAAAAAGAAATTGCACAAATGTACCACCTCCACACCACTGAAAAAGATCAGTGATCTTTGCTTCTTGGGTAGCTGATGGAGAACGAATAAGCAAGAAAAGAAAGAGCTTGCTTTTCAAGAATCAACTTTCTTGTTTTCCTTCTTTCCTTACAGCACTTAATTTGTGCACATCTAAATCAAACAACTGTAATCCCCTATTTAAAGCAATGTCTGCTTCCAAACTTCTTGTAATTGGTTTCTGTTTTATGCTTCTTATTCTGTTGAAAGGCTTACCAAATACTTTAGGTGTTCCTAGTTTTAGTAATGAAGTAATTTATATTTTAATTAAATAGAGCTGCTACGGAACATTGTAATGGATGCCAGGAACATTTATCTCTTGACTTTTGTCTCCTTGAATTCTGAACTGCGTGACGTTCTGAAAAGCATCTTGCTACCTGAATCCCAGTGTAGCCCAGCAATACTCTGTCTTATTTCAGACTATCACGTTGTTTTACCCTTTCTGTACTTTTGATCCCTGCTATTTGCAAGGATCTTGTAAACAAACAGTGCATCTGTTTCTCAAGCAGTCTTTAAAAGCAAGTTGGGATAGGGAGTGGGAGTGGGGGGAAAGGGGGTGGAAGGAGAGATATTTTATTTTTTTTTGTTGGTTGGGTTATTTCCTTTGTTACTATTGTCCACAGTAATGACAGGGGGAAAAAAAATAACTTCATCCTTCTCCCCTCATCCCAACCTTTCAGGCTACCCTGGCAAGAATTTTTTTTTTTTGCATTATCATCAACCCATCACATCATGCTTATATATAATGTACTAGAGCTTAATTTAGATGTACATCACTACTGAGATTGCACCACAAAACATGTTATGTGAATATGTAGGAGGGAAATGGGGAATAGCAGTAATTGCAAGGGGTTGAATAATTTTCTTTTGAAACTAAGATGCATCCTGCTACATTCCCTCCAGAATTGCTCCATTTTTACTGTATTGCTAATTTTTATATCCAGTCACATTCTTGTCTGATTTGATGTATGGTGTTTAAAAACTGTTACTGCGCACAAGTATATTTTTTCAAAGTTTAAGATTTTTTTGAACCATGCACCTTTTTAGTAACTCAGATTATTTCTACTTAATTTACCATGTATATTGTTGTGCATTTGTGGATCACACTGCGCAGTTGTATATTCAGTGTTCTAAATATTTTCATGTATAAAGCTATCAATTATATTTAGGGCATGTATATTAAAAAACGCAGATTATTTTTACTAATTTTACTTGAATTTTCTTCTATGAATTGCAAAATATTTTAAAATGGGACAATGATGTAGACTTTGCCATTTCTTGGATTATTTAGGAATCCAGTGAATCCTAAATTAATGGATGTATTTCTCAAAATATTTGTGACTAGTAACAACTTGCTTCTGTTCCTTCTCCACACCATGAATTTGTGTTTTTTTTCCCCATTACCTGCTATCTAAAAATAGAAAATTGTATTCCTGTAGCATGTTACAGTAGAGACTAAGGGAGATTAGTTGAAATGAAAACACAGGTAAAGGAAAAGGTTGAGGTGTATGTGCAGTGATTTGGTTCTATTTGTGACAAAAGAAAAGGAGGGACAGATGTGATATCTAATAACCTTTATCCCATTAATTTGAGAGGGTAATGTCCTAAAAATGTTCCCTTTCATACATGTTTGCTTTCTGCTAAACATACATCAACTGAAGGGTTTCTTGCTTTCAGAGGTAAAGACTATTGTAGCTTCAACTAACCTGATAATCTTTTAGCAAGCATAGGTGAAGTCCAAAAGAATGGCCATCCTGGCAAAAAAAAGTTTAAGTAGTATGCTCAATGCTAGTGCTGGGTTCTTCAGTAGGATGACAAAATGCTAAATTTAAAAGTTGACTAGAAGTGTGTGATAATTAATAATGGCTTATTTGACATTCTCACATGCTTCAGAAGGAGAGAAATAAAAGTTTAATTAACAGATAGGGCACTTATTCTTGTCTCTCCCTATTTAAAAAGTGTGCACACTATCTAATTATTAGACTTCTGTATTTGAATATGAGGTGAATATTTTCTCGTTACAGGCTAAGCATATTTAAAGCAGACCACCAGTTGGTTTGTTTGCAATAGTAGGAAGTATTTATTAATGTTTAGGTTTAATGGCAGGTGACTTGCTTCTAGAACATAAGTGGAAGCTCCAACCTTCAGAAGAGAAAACACATTCTTTCTGGTTTGGACAATGAAATTTCATCTCAGTACTGAGGCTAATTAATAGAGTCCTCATTTCTCAGCTCATGTCTACACCTGACTGCATTGTAAATTGGTGGAAATCTGGAATGGCAAAATCTCTACAAGTATACAGTATGCTGGCTGTCACTTCTTGCATTCCTGCTGTTGGGTCATCATGTTTGCAACAGAAGTCTGTCTGTAGCAACAGAAGTTACTTTATATTACATCACCATTGTAATTTCAGCACAGTGTTCAATAAGTAAAGTGGGATACATTTTTTTTGTCTAATGCAAGCTGGCTGATGTGAGAGCATGTCAAGTATAATTACAAAGAATAAGTTGAAAGTATATTTTTCTGAAACAGTGAAAATAGTCCTGAAGCATGGAAACCTATGTGAAGGAGTCATTCTCTGTGGGAGTGATATGGTTTTGTATTTACTCAGCATTGTTATAATAGTGTTTACTGTGCTATTTTAGTGGTGACATCATATCTTGCATCAGTGGCATGTCTTTGTATTGCTTTGGCAATAACCTGATAAAATACTGGCTTTCTTGGTCATTTAACACCATCACTGATTCATACTATTTTTCCTCGAATAAAGTAGAAAAAGAAAATTTTCTTTCCTCCTGATTTACTCTATTTTCTTATTTTTATACAACAACTTAAAAATATATTTCCTGTCTTCAATCCCAGTCTACTGCCTCTGTGATTCTATAGTCGTTCTTGAGTGCTCAGCATCTTACCGTTCTCCAGGTATGCCAGTGTCACACAACATCTGGTTCTGGCAGAAACAGCAGTGGGCAGGATGGTGCTGTGCTCTGAGCAGCACAACCCACCTGCAGTACCAGGTCAGCCTAGCTCTGAGCTCCATCCTTCAGGGGTGATGGTAGAACCTGACAGAGGTGCTCCAGGGGGCTGGAGGTGGCAGTTGTAGAGTCAACACAGGAGCTGATGATGCTCTTTCTGTTCTTCATTAGTACTTCCGCCCTACTCAGAAAAGGGATGGTGATTAAAAAGCTAAAGTTACATGAACAGGTTTGAAAAATAAGCCACAATACAAGCAAGAATGTCATTTAGCTGATTTATATGACGTAAATGCAAATATGCCTTTGAATGCTGATATGAAAATAGAGTGCATCAGATGTAGTGCAAACAAGCCTTTGTTCTCAAGGTTACCCAAAAGTCTAGATTTCTATTTATTTGGAGAAGACAGATTTATTTTGACTGCTTTAAGGCCATCTGTGGACAGAAGTTATCCAAGAACTGTCTTCTTCCAAGGGTTGCCTAACAGCAGGGATATTTGAGGGGTGGAATATATTTCCCAGAATCAGGTAGACATTACAGGCTTCTTCAGGGAAAAAAGTTTTAAACTCTTAGCACAATGCGGATTACTTAGCACCAGATTGTAGGCTACAGGCAAATGTGCCTTATTTTTAAGTTTTCTTTTTCTGTAGGTATGTAAATTATGAGTAGCTGGGTCATTTTTTTCTGTTTTGATAGAAATTTGAGCTATAGAAGCAACAGGGATGACAAAACTAGTTTATAGTGGACACAAGATACTGTTTGCTTGAAATTCCTCTCTTGCTCATTTGAAGAAAATAGGCAAAGCACAACAATATCTTGTTTGCATTTTGCTGAATAGTTAGCATTGTTTAACAACAGCAAAAATTTTCCAGAGCAGATGTGCATTTGCACATTCCAAGGACATCATTCTGTACAACACACACCTCATCATCAGTTGCGGGGTATTAATGGTGCTCTCTTGAGGGAAAAGTCTGTTATCTCTTTGATGTGCGATGACTTTTTTTCACTGATGATAACTGATCTAGCTGAGGGAGACTAGAGAGGCTGTTAATTATTCTGCTCAGGTGTGCTGTAATGAAGTTATTAGCAAAGTACATCTATGAAGTTTCTTATAGAAAACAAAGCTTGCAACAAATCTGAAATTGTCTTTTAAGGTGAGAACTTTGGGCATTCCCTATCAGGGTGAATGGCAGCATTTGTGGGCACAGGTATATTTGTTAGTTTACCACTTATCTTTCTTTAAATGACCTGTGCAAATTACTTATAAGAAAAACCATCACTTATGTTAGTAGCATCTTTTCCAGGTGAGTATATAGATTTTTTGCCTTGTGAGCTTTTTAATTCTGGATAGTTTTGGGACTTCTATGCCTTTCCTCAAGAGAATGTCAGTAAGCAAACAGGTTTGTCTTAGATTGGGCTGAGCATGAATCCTCCAGATACCAATGTATTGATCTAGAAACTAAATTCTCGGATAACCCGGTCCCTATGTATACTTGTAACATGCAACACTTGCATCTGTGACTGCAGAACCTGAACTGAAAACTTAACTGCAGAACCAGGGAAGAGGACTCTAGCTTGGAAGGGCAGTAACATCTGTGGGAGGGAGAATACTTCTTTGGAAGATTATTTTGATTAAAGATTGGAGCTGAGTGGTGGTGGTTGTTTTTTGATTGCTTGGTTGTTTCTTTTTTTTTTTTTGCTTCTTCTCCCTGCATGCTTGTATGAATAGGTAATGAGCTGGGTAGTACAACATAACTCCTCTGTTCTTGTCTATTCCTTCTCTGAGCTGACACCCATCAGTGGTGTGTCCACATGAACTTCAGCTAACAAGTCTTGTGTGTTTTTCTGTGATCAGTTTAAAAAGAACTCAGAAAATACTGGTTGCTTTCAACAGAGACCTGTCTTCGCTTTTCCTAAAATTTCCTAGACGCTCTGCTTTTCTCTTTCTCTCTCACAGTACTGTGCCAGAACTAATGCAATATCTGTTTTTTGTCTGTGATGCTTATAGTTATAGCTAGCACTGGACATGAGAAGGCATAATCTCTTCCTGATTCTCTCTTCTCTATAATAAATTCCTTCTCACACTTATTTTGTAGTAGGAAATTACCTCTTTTCAACTTTAGGGATAGTGCTTAATTTGATGTAGCTATGGCACTTTTGCTTCAAATTCCTGTTTGTGGATTATTGCAAGACTTCAATCAGAGATGACACCAACCAATGCCAACTGTTAGTTCTGTGAAACCTTAGGAGCTAAATCAAATTCGTGGTTACTGCATAGATAGTTGGTAAGCAGTTTGCTAAAGCTTTGTAATGAATCTCTATTATGCACCAGAGAACCTGGTTACAGTGAATTTAATGTTTTTTGTGAAGTTGGAATTGTTGAATTCGATATGAAAAAATAGTGGTTTTAGTTTTTTCTCAGAAGGACTCAAAATCTCACTGAGTGGCAGAGTGATTTCTTAGAAACAGAACAGAATTATCAAGGGCAAAATTAGTTTTATTATATTTTTTCCTCTCAGTGAGAAATAAATGTGGCTGAAATACAATCAAAAGGGGAAAAAAATCTGTTCCTTTCAAAATACAACAGCGTGGAGCAGTGGGGAAAGCAGCAACAACAAAAATTAAGTTGTTTAATTAGGAACTGGCAAATGATATTGGAACAAATGATATTGGAAGTCTTGCCTTTTACAATTTACGTAAGAAACAGTCTTCTGCATGTTTGGTGGGAGTTCTTTTTTCTTTTTTTAGGGACTGATGTTCCTAATGGAAAGAGCAGGGCTGCACTGGGTGTTGAAAAATCATTAAGGGTTTTTGTTGTGGGTCACAATGAAACAAATAAGTTCCACTATTCCTACTTAGGTCTTTATTTTATTAATCCTTTAAAAAGTATTTTACTTATTATGAGCGATTTTTTTCAGAGAATAGAATTATACTATGCTTGAAGCATACAACTCCTGATACCTTTCCACTCAGTGAAATTCAAATAATCTTTGCCTACTGAGAGTCTTTTCATTAATGTATTCTCCCTCATTTATAAGATCCATGAGACAGAAGAAATATTAATACAATTTTAATGCTTTTATGGATGCGTTTCTACTGTGCTCTCTCTGAAAAATTGTATAATCTCAGTTTGTTAAAATTTTAATACATAGTATGTTCACAGGAACTCACTCTAACTTCAGCAGTAATTTCTTTTATAAATTTCTGCATGGCATATTTGCATTTAACCTAGGAGAGCTAGTCATTATATCAAAGAGCATGTCAAAAGACCATCAATTCTTGTAAATCTGGTTGTGTTCTTTTGTTTTTTGATACATAAGCAAATAATGTCAGAAGTCTCCCTCAGTGACAAGAATTGTGTTTAATTGTGATTTAGGTGACATGGAAATAACTGTATGCACTTGGTATCATGCACTTTGTATGTTGCACTACAGCACTGAATGTGGTTGCACTAATGTACTTTAAAGCAGGGCATGATAATGTTCTGCTTTTAATTGCATTCATGAGAAACAAGGAAAAGGATGATACTTTGCAAGATTAGACTCAATATTTTTTACATACTTATAGTGAAAATTTAATTCTCACATACAGGAAGTGCATGCATTTTTATGCAACTTAAAGGCAGGATTGTTTGCAGAGGCCAGAGCTGAAAATATTGCGCTATACCAGAGTTTGAATCAGCTGAGTAATTTCAGAAACATGTTATTGATACTAGTATAACTACTACTGTTACAGAAAGTAAAAGGATAGTTGTACTTATGTAGATATGATATATACAGCATAGGGACATTTAGAAGGTTGTCATGCAGGTTTAATCAACAGGTGTTTTCATACAGTTGTAAAGTCTTATAGCAGAAGGTGGTTCTGGTGGCTGTTCTACCTTTTCTGGTGCCTATCTCCCAAAGTGCAGTGAGCCCGAGAGTTATTTCTGTGCAGGACAGGCTTTCAGGGAGATGTGACATCCAAGGGGACTGCTGGGGCCAGACACCCTGAGCAGTAGGAGAATGATACTTTGCAGAGCCACTGCCTCCAAACAGGAGACCTGTGATGTGCATGCTTTGTAGGCCTGGCCTTCCTGTCTGTGGAACAGCTCCTCTGGTAAAATCTCCCAGCCCGTACTCATCTTTGTAAAAGAAAATATAAATTTGATTCAAGATGAGAAAGCTATTGTAATAGCAAACTAAGCTATGTATTACAAGCCTTTAAATTGCCCTATAGTGGGCCTACTATTTTATCACAAGATTTAGCCAAACTGAAGTTATGACGTGGGTATCCAACCTTTTGGCTTGCCTGGGCTGCATTGAGAGAACAGGAATTGTCTTGTGCCATATACTCCAAAAGTAATGCCTCCTACTTATTTCCATGGAAATTGCAAGTGATGCAAAGAACACAATAACACTACTTGAAAGTTCAAATTTTCATTTACAAATCACTATTTTTTCAACATAATCACCATTCTAGCTATGCATTTTCACCTGTGATAAACAAGAGCCCACTGGAGATGACCTACTGTCATCACTGCTGAAATATTCCACCACCACCTCACTGTGCTCACATCCACTGTTGGGTCTCCATAAGCATTCAGCAAGCATTGATGAATGTCAATGGAGGCCATTTTTTCTGCACGGATGAATTCAATCCCATGCCGTTTGCTTCATATGCACTTCTATGTCAGATGCCATTTTGTCAGACTGCCTCTCTGCAGCCATCTGTCACACAGCAACAAAATATAACAAAATATGGATGGTAAGGTTCAGACTCTGCTGCCATATCATCATCTGCCTCTGTTATTACGTTGGCCCACAATAAAACAGGAGGCATTATTTTGGAGAAGTCCTCATAAAATATATAGTTAATACACATAAGCGAAAATAAAACCAACTTAAAGATTAAAGTAATATTTTTACTACAACAAAGTAAAGAACAAAATTGTGAAACTAGTGGAATATTTAACCTTGTTTTTGTGAAACAAATGTATCAATCCCTGGTGTGATGGTAATGGCTCCAATTCTTAGTGAGGTCTCAAGGTATTCATCAAATTTTTGAAGCAGTTTATTCTTCTGTACTACACCTTTGAAAATAACTTCATAAATTTACATTCTGTCAAAGAATGATGATATTAATAAGGTGTGATTGTGAAGAATGTTTTTTTCTGGTTAGACAAGCTTCTGAAAGAGATATGATCAAATTTTTAAGCTGAGTGTCTGATTACAACTCTACATATTCAGTTTTAAAATATGTCGGTAATTTGTTTATGTTGATATGTTTATGTTGATATCACAAACCCCAGAAATGGTGCATTTTTTTTCTAGCAAAAATCTATTCTCAAATTCTTTATCAGATTGGAAAGCACGGCTGCATATTTTTCACTGTTTGCAGGAATGTATTTAGACATGCAAGTGTATCAAAATACAAATACTAAATTTTTTGCCATAACTTGAATATGGCATTGCAGTGCATCCTCCCTGTGTCCTGGTTTCAGCTCAAATAGGGTTAATAGGACACTGCTGGGTGAATGTGCTCTCATGCCTGGCCACTGGAAGGCGCAGAGCCGCTGCCATTATGGCCTGGTGGAAGGAGGTGGGCAAATTGTGCTGGGCCACATGCTTTAGTCCAGGCACGTCCAACCCATGGGCTGCATGTTGATCAGATCAACCCAGCTCATGTTCAGCTATAGAAAAAGCAACATCCACCACTTTCCTGGTGAAGTTCCTGCCTATTGGCAGTCACTACTGCCACTAAAATGCAGATTCCTTGCATCTGTTTTGAGTGTTCCACTTTTTGGCTCTTGGCTTATTTGCCCTTTTGCCCCTAGCATTTCCCTGACGCACCTGCCTCGCTTTTGTGAGCTGGTTTTCCCCTGCGCTCTCCCCTTTCTTAGAAGTGACTCTGTTTTTAGAGGAGGAAAAGTTTGAACTTATTTCTTCTTCATTTCTTACATCGCTGCATGTGGCTCTATTTTGAAACAACTGCATGTTTCTTTAGCATTCAAGAAAGCTTGCTGAGATGCTTCTGATTTTGCTTCACCATTACTACATGCTGAGGTTAAACTGCAAACCTGCTCCTATGTGTGATCTTATATTTCTGTTCAGACATCCCAAAATTCATTGTCTCTTTGGCCATAGTGTTGTGCTGTGTGGTCCAGACATTTGTGGGATTCCCTTTGTCTGTAGGTCTGTGGTACATTTTCAAAAAGATTTCTTCAAGTTTGTCAGTGTTTAAACTCCCTTTCAGGGAGCTGGAGCTGTGAGGACATCCAGCCCTTCACAGCCTACTCCTGGCTCTGGCTGAAGGCAAGCTGTGTCACTTCAGTTGCATTAGCATGTGCCAAGCAGGAATTACAGAGCCTAATGAGAGGCCGAGGGTGCAGCCTGGAGCTCTCGCCTGACCCACAGAGCTGCGTAATGCTCTTCAGGAGATTCAGATGGTGGAGTGTGACCGACCTCTCATTATAATTATTTACTGTTTCACCACTCTCTGCTTCACAGATTTCGTTAGCGGTTTTCTATTTCTCTACAGATCACTCATTAAAATATGAAATGTTAATGGGCTTATTAGCATCTTGTGTGGGTACCACCCTCTAATTGGTGATTCCCCATGGAGGATTGTGTTTCTGACAACCAAGTGTCTGAGGTACGAACGTTTTTCATAAGTTTTTAGATGTGGAGCTGTATAATAGTCTTTGAATAATACATGAAGAATGAAACTGTTCATGGTTCAAGGGTAGCTGAGGAAGAGTAGATGACCAGAAGGATTTTTCTTAGAAAGAAAAAGCACTTAAGCATATTAATTTTGTTAAAGATCTTGAACTATCTCAAACTTGGAAGTGTTCTGCTGTTTTATTATAAGTAACGCTCACAAAAGTCAACCTCAACCTCTTCAGTTTTGAAGGTCCTTCTTTAAGTTAAGAACTTAAAGCAAAATATCATTTTAGGGAAGTTAGATTATTTCAATCATATTAATTTGAATATGTGAGAGAAGGTTTATATCAGTCCCTGCTGTCATTCTCTTTTAAGTGAATGAGACAAGAGCATCGAGATCTATCTCCTCCTTACCAATATTGTAATCTGGAAACTGAACTGAACTTAAATTACCCAATTGTGACTAAAGAAATCCAGTAATCTTAACTAATTAGGCAGTTGTAATTTGCTATTCCTTTAACTTGCCAATTTTACTTCAGGTGTCAATGTAGAAGCCTTTGCATACAGCCTTTGCCAGTAACCTCCTTGTAACTAATTCCTTGCCTGTCAGTCTCATTCTTTCCTTCAAATGACTACTTACCCTCCTCTTTAATTTCTTTTTTCAGCAGAAGAATCCATTTTTATCACTCTTTTTCCCCTGTGCCTTTATTATGCAAAGATCTCTGGGCCATACTTTGCAGTTTCAGGTGCCTCACAGAGCCACATGCAGATTATGTTGTTAGGAGAACAAGAAAACAATGATCTGGTAAAATGTAGTTTCTAGCTTTGGGCTAGCTGGATTTCCTTGGGTTGTGGAGCTTGCAGGTGGACTAGGAGCTAGGAAGGGAAAACTAGGGCTGATGTTGTTGCCCATGTAACTTTCCCATCTTTTTAAGCCCAAATAAGCTGACCCAATACTTGGAGATCATTCTACAGACTTAAACAATTGTTAAAATCAGTCTCTTTTTATCATTTTAGTGCATATGGTATGCTTTTCTCAAAAGTTACTGTTGTCTCAAGGGTACCCTGAAAATTTCTTCCATCTGCATGATCTTCAACCTCTATATATGTTACAGGTAACATTAATTAACAGAACATTTTTTATCATAAATGTAGCAGCATCTTACTATCACCCAGAAGATAATCTTACGTTTTGTAAGGCAGACTTGTAGACTAACTTGCTGTATGAAACCTTGCTCTATGTTCTTTAGGCTTGTGATCTGAGGATTTGATTTCAAATGTTGCTGCTCTTGTAATAAAATGTTCTTTCTTGGTTTAGGCACTTCTGCTTGTAGTTTGTTTGTTTGTTTTTCTAATTGAAGACTATTAATTTTCTAGCTGCCTTCTTCCTGTGGTACAAACTCACTACAGAGACCCATATCAGCTGTCCAGTGTAAAATATAAGGAACTAGTTGTAATGGTAATAAACTGAGGAAAAGGAGATTTATTCTTTCATGATAGCACTGCTTAGCTCTCCTGAGTGCTGAGACAAACTGCAGGCATTGAGGAAAAGAAGCGAGTATTTGTAGAACTTGTACTGAAATTAAGTTTTCTTGGAAGGGAGGAATTTAACTGCATGTTTTATTTATTGTCAAACTATTTAAAAGTTTAGAAGAAATAATTAATGAACTAGTTTAGATGAAGACAGAGGAGGAAAGTTTGTGAAATTTTCTCATTATCCCCAATCTTCCCTGCATTTGAGTAGTGGGCAAAGACTTTTTCTATCCTAAAACTCTGCAGCCTTTGTCATAAAAATTTGAATTACACCAAATACTTTGATGTAACTTTCTATTCAGTGTCAAAGCCAGAAATGTATATTTGCTCCACATGAATTCAAGGAACCTAGCAGTAACATGAGCTAATGAAATGAATAGTTCTTCCATCTGTGCTAGAATGAAACTTCTGTTGTTGTGTTTTTCATTTCTTTTACTAGTGGTCTCAATATAATATTTTTCAGGCTATAATCAATGTGATAATGCAGACTTGGCTAATTTTTGGGGCACACTGCTCTGTATATTATTAATCAAATTCCGGGCTGATGATAGGCTGGCAACACCCTACACATCGATTTCTAGAGAAGCAAGGTGCTTTTATAACATTTTTTTTCCAGAATTGGAAATATTTTTTTTTCTGGAATGTGTGGGTGATATCACCAAACCAAAACTGGAGCAAAGTGATTGTCAGTAATGAAAGTATCCTAAATGTACTTACAGTAAAAAGGGAATAGCTGAACCATACACCATGATCATGATTGATTCCAGACCAGTTGAAAGAATACCCAGGATGGAGTACTTCATTCTTAGTTGAGAACAGGATTATTTTTTTTTATATCTAGAGTTTTTCATTCTGTTCTGTACCGTCCTTTGCAGATGGAGGTTTTATACTCACTTGTAGTAAGGCGCCTGTACAAAACTGGAGTGTTTATGGTTGGGCAAAGGGAAAGTAAGCAAAATATACATTTTTATTTTAAATGAACGTTATAAATCTCTTAACCAGGCTGTGCACAGTGGTGTGTGAACTGTCTTGTTCTTAAGATGTGAGTTTGACAATGAGCCATCTGTCTTCTCAAAAGTATATAAGAACAGTTATACTTTGAGATGATGGATACCTAAACAATGAACTCTGTTACATACTATGTCACTGATTAGGAATTGACTGGGAATGACTATGCAAATAGTGGAGATAGAAAGCTAATCAGCTTGTTATTTCAATAAACAAACAAAAGCAAAACAAAAACAACTAAGGCACCAAAGGTTCTGAATTGGAATTGCTGGTGAATGGATTATTTAACTACAGTCAGCTTGATGTCTTATTTCAATGTTTCGAACCTAGTGTCAAGAATTGAATGTGGTATATATGCAACAACCTGATGAATGGGGAAAAGACACTTTAGTCTGCTCTGCAGGGGAAATATCTTTAAAGTTTTTCATACAGTTCAAAGGTTTGTAGTGCAATTGCTTTAAAATCTCATCAGTTCTATAAAACTTGATCCACTTTTAGATAAAGGCATAATAAAAATAAGTTAATATACAGCCCTTTTAGACATGCATAGTCTTTCTGTCACTGAGGTTAAGCACTTTAACTGTGTGTTTTTTATCTGAAATTGTTTTAATATGCTTCATTTTGTTCTGAGTTCTTGACTAACACCAAATAATTCTTTCTCTTGAAATAGTTCCTTTACTGTAAAACTCAACCTAAATTGAGGAAATGAAGTGGAAAGGCAGTATCAGACGCTTTTTTTTTTTTTTTTTTGAGATGGAAAATGAAGTGACTTACATAAGGCCAAGCTAACAATTCATTTCTCTGTTTTTTGAATCATTGCACAATTCTTCTCTTTTAAATTAATATACTGTAAGGGAGTCAGGCTGAAGAAATTAAAAGTGTTAGTTACACCATAACATTCATATCCAAATCTCATCCAAAGGCATCCTTATTATCTTAAAATTTAAGTTGTTCTTTGGCTTTTTAAGTTTTCCAAAATGATCAATCATATAAGAAATGTCTATTGTAGAGTGACAATCTTCTCCTCCTCTATTCATATCGTCTTCTAGTAGACTCTGTAGCCTACAAAACTGGACAGCTAAAAATAAAACAAAACACCCCAAATCAGTGGAGTTGGAGAATGTATGGTATCACTTAAACTGTCCTGTAAGAAACATGAGGCTGGCCTAGGACTTGCTTTTTCCTAGGTCTTAGATACCTAGATTTTGAGTTCAGTGGTGGGGATTCACAGCCTTGCCTGAACAAGTCCTACTCTCTCTGAATCAGGAATAGGACCGGTTAAGTCTTGCTGAAAAGAGCTTCAGATATTTAGGCTACAAGCTCATCCTCATTCCTCTCCTTGGGACAAAACAAATAAATATATATATTCCATTGTGCGTGCCTGAATAATATGTTTATTTATATATAACTATATATAACTATATATATATATATATATATATAATTATATAATATTATTTATTATTATATATTATAGTATATATAATATATTATTATATAATATTATTTATTATTATATATTATAGTGTATATAATATTATATATTATATAACTATAGTAACTATATATAGTTTATAATTTATAGTTAAATTTATATTTTTATATATATAACTATAGTACTATAGTTATATATATAAAAATATAAATTTATATATATAATTTATAAATTATATATTTATATATAATTTTTATATATATATTATATATATATATATAAATTTATATATTTATATTATATATATATATAAAATATATAAATTTATATATATAAAATTTATATATATAAAATTCAGGCACAATGGAGTTGTCTTAATAGTCCAGAAAACCACTCCTTTGGCTTTAGTTCACTTAGGAGAGAGAGGTAGGGCCTGACAAGATCCTCTCATCACTGGATTGCCTATGTTCTTAGTGACAGCTTTAATTTTTGGGCTCTGGGAAAAGGTGGATCAGAGTTGATGCTTAAGCAGGCACAGTAACAATGCTAGAGTGGGCATGGAGACTTCCTGATGCTTAACATCCCTGTTTAAAATGCAAGTCCTATTAATTAAGTTCTTTCTGCTTATGCAGTGTGTAACTGAGGAAGTTGCTTTACCTCTGTCAGAGATGTGAATTTAATAAATTGTGAAGCAGTTTATTACAAATACTTCAAAAATGGAGACTTCAGTTGAGAATTTTCCCATCATAAAAACAGACTGATCTTCCTGAAATAAACCGTACTGATTCCTGTGAAATATCTGTGGTCTGTCAGACCTAACAGCCCTCGAGATTTCTAATCGCAAAGGAGATATGGGGCAAAGTGTTGCTGACAAGTCATCTAGACAACCTGCGTAATGTAATAGACTTAACAATGCATGGTAAAGAAGATCCTGTCCCTTTATGTTGAAGAGCTTATTGTGAGGTTCTTGTGTCCTGGACTCTGTTGGCATAGTGGTTGTTCCTCCTGTGTCTCTATGCACCTTCAGGATAGGACTTGGTTTTTCCTGCCCATCCTTACCTGCACCATGCATATCCCTCCAGCAGGCACACAACAGGAGGCTCTGTTGTTCAGGCCCAGCTAGATTACTGATGCTCCTGTTCCTCAGGATTCTCCCAGGATCAGATGAGTTGAGCTCGAGAGTTGATTATCCCTGATCTTTTGTCCTTGCAGGCAGTGTGTTGACATTGCAGCCATATATGAATGCCAATGGGAGTTTTGACTGAGGGGATTTCAGAATTTAGAATTGGGTCAAATACAGCTTTGAGAATATATTTTCACATTAATTTCTAAAATTAAGAGGTACAGAACCATTCTTTTTCCTCCTTTCACTATTGTATTTTTATTCATACTTGAGAGATGCATCTGTTTTGCAAAAGCAGACTAGCAGCAGCTACTTCCAAATCCATCAATAGAATTCTTAATCTTCGGGAAGATCTATCACAGTAACAAAACAAAAAAATAAGTAATGATATAGAGATGTGTTTTTTGCCTTCCTTCCCTACCACCTCTCATCTGGAGAAAGAAAATGAGAAGATGCGTGCACTGAGGGTGACGATAAGATTGAAATGAACACCTGCTCACAGTTCTACTTAGTTCAGCTGCTTCCTTAAGGTGAGTCTGGTTTCTGAATTGCAGCTGCTAGATTTTGTGAATTAAGTGAGAACATTACAGTGGTGTCAAGCTGGAAGACACAAAGACAGATGCTGAGCTGGATGAGAAAATGGCTAAGGAAATGAGGAAGGAGAGTCCCCTGTCTATAAAATGTAACACCTGCACAAGCAGGATGATGCAGCTTGTGTTGTATAGAGTAATTTCTATATCAAGCAAGCAAATTTGCACAGGAGTTTAGCTGTTCTTCACAGGGACAAGCAGCAAAACAACTTTAGTGTTTTCTACTTAATTTGCTGAAGCTTAGTCAACTTTGCCCTAGAAGTCTATGAGGACCCACTTACGCATTTCCATCCTGCGTTATTTTGTGATATGTTGCTTCTAGTCTTAAATAATACATTAGTAAAATCAGATTGGCTTTCTTATTGGGGGGGGGATTTTCCTAGTAAAATGGAAAATATTATGAAAATAAATTTATGTGACTGTCCCTCTGGCCTTTGCTCTCTCCTTGTGTTATGAATTCGATGCATAAAAAGCAACTCAGACAAAAAAGTTATGTTGAAATATTCATGAGAAGGAGAAATTTTCCAAAAGAAAGGGGGAGGAATTAGATGAGCAGAAAGAGATATCTGAGTGAAGTTGAGAAAATCTGCATGGGTTGACATCAAACACAGAGAAGACTTCATTAAGAGGAAGTGAGCAAGAAAATGGAAATAACAGGAGGGCAAAGATAGCCTTTTCATGAAAAGGTGATGTGAATCCTTACTGGATAATGGCAGTTAGTCTGTAAAGGTCTCCTTTACAGCAGCTGTTGAAATTAGTATTTGCTGGTTCTTGGAGAGTGTGCATAAAGTGAGGGAGGTCAGAGAAAAATTTACATAAAAGATGGCATATGTTTATTAATAATGATATAAACTATCGTATCTATAGCAATGATTTCTTGATTGTTGCTGGAGATAACTCAAGACATAGAGTAGTTCAGTTGGAAGGGACCATTGAATACCACATAATCCTACTGCCTGACCACTACAGAGTTAACCAAACATTAAAGAATGTTTCTGAGCACGCTATTGCAGTTTGCCCCTTGGCTGTTAGGGACACTACTGGCTCCTGCTGAGCTGCTGCCACCTGCACCCCCAGGTCTGTCTGTGAGCTGCATCTGAGCCATTTGTCCCCCAGTCTGTGCCTGTGTCCAGCATTGCACCACCATAGGTGCAGATTCTGGAGCATCTTCTTTTGTTGATCTTTACGCCGTTGCTAACTGCCCAATGAGTGTTGGTGTTTCTGAAGGGTTTTAGTGAAAACCTCGTCTTGTGTGTAAGTGCTTGTGCTGTGCAGTTTTGAAACTGTGTATTTCCCCTACCTGGACTCTGTCATGCAGTACTCTGTGGAAACAAACACATTACTTGCAATAGTAAGGAATTAATGAATGAGGAATTTATTTCAATAACGTATCACTTTACTCATGCTAAGAAAGATGCTACTGAAAGATCACAGTAATGCTTAGCTTGCCAGGAAAAGCTATTTCGTTAATTGAGAAATTTCATTTGAGCAGTCACTTCATGCCAGGCTACAACTGCAATATTATACACAGAGCACGTATGGAAGTGATTATATTTTAATCTTTGGCCTTGATGGGGGTCTGCTTCCTACAGCCTTTCAGTTTAAATTCTAGCTTGGAAAATGCACAGGCTCCCTGTAGATTGACATTTATGTTCTTGTTTAACTTCTTGTCCTTGAGACTGGCTTTTTGGGTAATGCTGCTTCTGGAAACCTGGCATTACACTGAGAAGAATTCTGACTCTTGTTTTAGGAGTGGGAAGGAAACGTGAAGCTCTGTATGCAGCACAGTTTGCTACATTTACAAAGCAGAGGAGCAGCAAACCCTATCTGTGTTGCAGTACTTTGCTTCCCCTTCCCCTGAGGGGTTATATTGGTTATCTCTGTTTTTGTACTGTAAAAGTATTGTGGCTAGTATGTACTCACAGTATATTTTGGCTGTGCCTTTGAGAGGAGTAGACTCTGTGATTTAAGGATAAGTTCAATAAATGAGTTCTGAAGCAAAATTCACATAATTTTCAAGCCACAGAATTTTCTCTTGCATATGGATGCTGAAATACAAAATGGTGAAATTATTTGTTCAAGATAACACAACTAATCTGTAAAAATGCCAATAAAACTCTTAATCTTTTATCCCAGTGTTTTCAAGCACACAGGCAGAAATTGCTTCTAAAAATAAACTTTACAGCTGATACTGCTCTAGATCTGACCTTTTCTCAGCAGAAGCAAGCCCGCAGTATGTCACTGACATCATTATAAGTCAAAGACAAGGGTGCAGGTGCCAGGTTTTTGTCTGCTGGTGGTACTTAATCCTTTTGGTTTTCATCTGAAATGGCACAGTGTTGGATGCAGAGGTAGTACATGTATTAGGCTCTGTATAAACAAGCTGAAGGATAGCAGCAAGAGAAGAAGAGTGACTAATTGAGTTGTCAGTTTACTGAGGGTCAATTAATAGTGGATATGACGCTTTTTAGTGTCAGTCAGTGTCCTTTGCCCTGGGCCATGCTTCATTTTCTCTTTTGAAGGAAGGAAAACACAATTGTACTGTTCCTTTTAGAGTAGAAGATGCGTGGGCTATGCAGACATCATAAGTACGTCTATACGCTCATTGCCACACTTGAAACAAGTAGCAAATACTAGTCAGTCCTCCTGTTTATCCTGTCACTGAATGCTGGATCTCTTGCTTTGGAATCTAAAGAGGAACAGCTAGCTTTACCTCAAAGATACATTTCTAAAATCTTTTCCTGCCACCTGTGTATATGTGTGAACAGTGAAACAAATCTGAGCTAATCATCGTGAGCTGAAAGCCCTGATTGTAACCCATCTCCAGAGAATGGGACATCTAAAGTCAAAATTCTACTGTGAGCTGAAATGATTCCTATTTATCACTGGAAAGCAATGTGTGTTATCCTAAATTGTGGAGAAAAAAGAAACCATAGTTCCTCTCCAAACAGGTAGTTCGTGATATGTTTGGAGGAAAGTGAATAGTCAATAACAGCTAGTAAAGGCAGAATTGGTTTTAAGTTTTGGGCAACTTACTTTCCTTTTTAATGATTTTCTTGGAAAGGGAAGGGCTTTTAAGTAAAGAGAAAAAGAGTATCTGTCAAAGCATGAAAAATACAGTAGCAATAATATAAGTAGGTAGTAGCTTTGTGATACTGAAGTTCTTCAAATGGTAATTTGAGGGGAGGCATAGAAATATAATGCTTTTACACTTGTGTGAAGCCTTTTTCTATCTTTTTTTTTTTCTATATATATCTTTTGTCTGATATTATTTCAAACTCTAACAAACTATATATAAGAAGTCTGTGAAGAGAAAAAAAAATCATATTTGAATTAGATGAGGGCTTGATCATGAACCATCCATTTTTTCATTCTTTTCCACTAAGCCCCACTTCAAGAAATCCTTCACGTAAATGTTTCTGCTATGTGTAAGACACTGAACAAAAACAGGTTGACTGAGGGCTGCTTTATCTTTTATCTAGTTCTGTCTGATCAGTATTGCATGATTGAAAAACATGTGAATGATGTAACCAGCTCCATCAGGTTTTTGTCAATGACTCTTAAAGATAATAAGCAGTTCCTTGCATTATCAATTATGATTTCCTGTAATGAGATAGGAAAGTACGTTGAATGAAAGTAATGAAAATTTGTGATGACCATAGTAACACTGAATCATATCATGTGGGCCATTCAGTCAAGCTATGTCAAAAGACCCCATTCTGTTTTTGTGAAAGCTATGGAGAATTCTGCTTTTGCTGTAATTGACCACCAGAAATTCTTACCTTGTTTTCTCATCCTTTTGTTCTCTTTTGGTGGTTTGAAAAGATGATAATCAAATGTGCCTGCAAGTTGGTGTGAAATAAATAGGAAACACCAATTCTGAGTGGAATCTAGTCACAAAGTAGAGAAATTCAGCACAGTTTTTCTTTTTCATCTTTCACATCTTTCAGGTGTGATTCTAGCTTTAAAAAGGTGAAGTAATAGTGGTGTTGTGAATTTCCTAATTTATTGTATCTGAAGTATTGTCAAATCAGATCCACAATCATATGAAATGCAGTGACTTTGCATTTTCTACTTTGTGTGTATAATCTCCTAACTGCCAGTCTCATCTATTCAACCAAGAATCTGAAAAGCTGTCCAGGTTCTTTGATTTGTGTCCTCAACAGAAGGATTTTACTGGTGAAAATTACTTAGCAATAGTCATACCTGAATACCAAATCAGAAAGGTAAACAGACAAAGCTGTAAGTATGTGTAGAGACTGTACTTATCCTCTGTTTCCTGTAACATCCCTGGGAGCAGGCTATGTACTGTACCTACCTCTCCTTTCCCTGTAGGGTCTTTACTATACCTGCTGCGCCATTCCCTTCTGTCCTCCAGTCACGTATGCAACATTGCCCTTCCTCAGTCAGGCCATAGGGCACAGTCTTTAGGAAATGGCTGCTGTTCCCCTGGCAGATGCTGAAGCTTTCTCATGCCTGATAGGTACATCAAGGATTATCTGTTGAGTTTGTCCTCTTGGTTTTTGTCCTGGTTTCAACAATGTGTTAAAAGCATAATGATGTTTTCGTTTTTGCTCCCTCACAAGGGACTGGCACTGGGTGTTTTTTCCTTTTCTGTTCTTAGGAAATTTTTATTTTTTTTCCTCTCAACCCACAAACTTTATTTTGTTTCCAATGCTCTTCTTCACCCCACTGTGGGACAGGAGTGAACAAATGCTTGACTTGCCCGCTGGATTATTCACAACAGTCCTTTTTTATGGCCCATCACCCTAAATTGTCCATGGAGTTAATTTAGTCCATAACATGGTCACCATCTGTCATTGGTGTGATACTAACACTGTCTCAACTGAAACCAGGACAACTGACTTCTGCCTGATGCAGTTCTATAAATTAACTGCAAACAGTTTTCTGTAACATTTTGTTTCAAAGGCCTCAAGTCTTCACCTGTCAGTCTTGTTGGAGTTCCATTATTATGCTGTTTAGCACATGTCTGATACTACATGCTTCATTACCAGCCTGAATCTCGATTTTGGTGATTATGCATGTCAGCATGAACATGCATACATTTTTCAGTTTTCCCCAAAATAAAAAAATTCAAGAACTGAAGCAGTACAAAGTCTCAGAATAATTTGGCACTTAATGGACTAAGACTCAGAACTAGTAAAATAAAGGAAAGATGGCTGAGCAGTGTCTGGGTAGCAGGGAAGCTTGTCTAATGTTATCATCAAGAATAATAATATTACCTGATTCTTGAGGGTGAGTAGGGAAAGAATCTTTTTCTGCTATCGTGGAAAACTGTGATCAATGACTGTTTGCATTTCATGATGAAGACTAAATACTGTGAGCTGTGATAATGCCCAGGTTTTTTGGACAAACTGCTTTCACTATCACAGTGAAGCTCTGAGTACTCTTTGCAGGAGGCTTATTGTGAAAGAGGGAATTTAAATTATTTAGTGAAGAAAAAGTAGTTGTAGATCTGTTGTTCAATATTACTTCAACAGTAACTGCATTTAGCACCTTTCTCCATAGTTCTCAGTGTGCTGTATGAAATCAATTATCCTTCTGTTACTAACGGAAAAATAGAATTGTCAAAGCAAGGATTGCCCAAGTGTATTGTTAAGCTCAGTGACTGAATTGACAGCTAGGTCCTAATGTCTTTTAGGGAATCAATATCTCAATGTCTGATGTCGTTTTTGGCCAGAGCTTATCAAAGAAAAGTAGAGACAATTTATGAATTTATTCATGTGAATTTATGAATTTTTGCCTGCATTAGAAATAGTGTGGCCAGCAGGAGCAGGGAGGTGATCATCCCCCTGTATTCAGCACTGGTGAGGCTGCACCTCAAATATTGTGTTCAGTTTTGGGCCTCTCGCTACAAAAAAGACATTGAGGCCCTGGAGCGTGTCCAGAGAAGGGCAACGAAACTGGTGAGGGGTCTGGAGCACAAGTCCTATGAGGAGCGGCTGAGGGAGCTGGGATTGTTTAGTTTGGAGAAAAGGAGGCTCAGGGGAGACCTCATTGCACTCTATAACTTCCTGAAGGGAGGTTGTGGTGAAGAGGGGTTTGGCCTCTTCTCCCAGGCAACGAACAGGACCCGGGGAAATGGCTGCAAGTTGTACCAGAAGAGGTTTAGGTTAGACTTAAGGAAGAACTTTTTCTCTCAGAGAGTGGTCAGGCACTGGAATGGCCTGCCTCTTAAGGGAGGTGATGGAGTCGCCATCTCTGGCAGTGTTCAAGAGGCGTGTGGACGAGGAGCTGTGAGATATGGTTTAGTAGCTTGTGGTAGCAGTGGCAGTGTGAAGACGGTTGGACTAGATGATCTTATAGGTCGTTTCCAACCTTGTGGTTCTATGATTCTATGAAAGAAATACTCAGTTTTGTCTTGGGAGAACACTGCAAGAAAAATAAACTTATGGCTCCTGGATAGAGAGATGTTCAGACATGCAACTTCATGAAGATGAATGTGAGATGTAACAGGAATGACTCCATAACGTAAGGGTGGGCCAAGCTATAAGAGAGCAAAGATTGACCAGTAGGAGTTAGGTTCCATTTACTTTCTGCTTGCATTTCCTAGGAGATGTGCATGATACTGAAAAGAGTATAATGGGTTACAGGTGCCTCCTGTTCATATTTGCTCTTATGTAAAAGATGGAGTTGAAATAAATCAGAGTATTTCATATGAGGACAAAAGAGAAAATAAATGCAAATATAGGTAAGCGTGTACAGCATATGCAAGTAAAGACATCTGGGAGCAGGTCTTTTAAAAACATGGTGAGTTCTCTTGTGTATGCTGAACATAGCTTAATGGAAATGACATGCCTCATTTCTTCTCTGTGCTCTAGTTTAGACATTTGTTTGTTTTTAAATAGTGCTCAGCTTATTTGAATTCCTTCTGGTTAAGGAAAACAAGGCTGCCTTGAAAAACACTTGGAGCATTTGGGGGTTATTCTGTTCAAATGCATTACTATTATTTCAAATCTGTTTGTTCTCCTGGATAGTTTGCCAGGAATAAAACCTTTCCTATTCAGAGACAGAAAGGAATGTATGGATTTGTTCAGTTTCAGTTTTTAAGCTCCTTTCACAAATTACAGACATTAAATACCCAAGATAAACTCCATTTGTAATTGAACAAATGTACATGTGGAAAGGATAGAAAGAATTTGTTTATTAATATGCCACTGGCAATGAAGCTTCAAAGAAGAAATTCTCTCCTTTTCTGACTCTCACAGTCTACAGAAGGTATTCTTCCTCAGTAATGCATCAAGTGATTTCCCATTCTTTTCATTCTCAGTAGTGTTCAGCATGCAAGAAGTAACACATTGCCCCCACTGAAGTCAGTGGCAAAACATTCACTGATTTCAGAATGCTCTTAAATTTCTAAGTTGTCTTAGTGCCTCTGCCAATATCTAGTGAAACCTTTGGCTCTTCCTTTGCCTCAGACTACGTACCTTTTTAAAATTTAAACCTTGAAACTAAAGCTGAATTGGTTTTAAATATGCCAACACGATTGCTTAATTATCTGATGTTTACTTTATGGTTTGTGCCAGCTTTATGCTTTTATGCCAGTTTTATGCTCAGCCTTTATCCAAGATGAGGTGATGTTTCTTGAGGAACATGCACTTCCTTGAACGACTGTGTGCCTATCCTGCCAGCACTCTGAGATGGTGCTGGGGGTGCAACCCCCGTGGTGCACTGGTAAGGGTGTTGCAATTGGGGGTGGCCAGGACATACAGCACGGCTGAATAGCTCAAACTGAGCTATCTCAGTGCGTGGGTGAAAAGGCATGTAGCTGGACGTACCTGCCCATGTATGTCTGGCTACATATTTCATTAGACACAATGGTTACCCATGATTTCCACTGATAGTAATTGAACCTAACTGTAAGGAGATCAGGATCTCTCTTCTGTGCCCGCTGAAATCCCAGCCAAGACTCAACCTTAACTCCAGTAGCTGGGTCAAACCTTGATGGATGATAGAATCATAGAATTGCTCAGGTTGGAAAAGGCCTTAAAGATCATCAAGTCCAACCACAACCTAACCATACTACCCTAACTAACTGCTGCTTAACCACTTTAATACAGATAAAATTTGAGTAGATAAACAAAGGTGAACAAACTGGATATAGTGGGGAGAGGAAAACTGAACAAGGACTTCAATTCATTGAAATAATACATATAAGTTCACATACTAGTCCTTTACATTAGCTTGTCTCTATCGTACCTATTTGCTGTGATGAATGGAGGAGTATACATGATTCTATGGTGTCATGATTGTCCTGACATTTCCATATGCAACTTTGACCAGAAAGCTCAAGAATAGAAAATGATGAGAAATTGTTATGCAACTCAAACTGGAGAGAGTTGCTAATATGGGGATAAAATAGCCTCAAACTGCTACAGTTCAAATGAAGTGCCCTAGAAACTTCTTGACTTCACTTGAGTGACCAGCCTGAAGGAAGGTCACATCATGCTGGGAGGTGATCTAGCCTGACACAATGGAACTATTTCAGACTGAAAAATAAAACTGTATAAAGCAACTCAAAATAGAATGTGGTTTATGTTAATTTTCTTTGTTTTGCTCTCAGTAGTGGTCTTGCTTTTTTGTAATGTTCTGTCCTTGATCTGGAAGCTGAAAACTCGCTTTTAAAACTTGTCCTCGCTGAGGACATGCAGTCAGTTACCAGTTTAATGGCATTGCCTCTTTCTTATTTATATGTTTTTTTTATAGACGTATGTGTGTGTATATATATATATACACGTTATGTAGGAACTGTGTATGTGGAGATATATATATATATGTATACACAGTTCCTACATATATATATATATATAATAAAACAGTTGTGCCCTGCTGCAGACTGTCTTTGAGAGTGGGTTCCTTTCAATTTTTGGGATATTGCTGTTCTGATTTTCACCAAATTTTAATTTTCTCATCTCTTCAGTCAGTATGGGAATAGAGCCACAGATTAGAAACAGCACTAAGAATTAACAAAAGGCAGCTGATGGTGCATTCACTTTCTGCCTTGTCAAAACTCATTTGGAGATTTCTCCAAAGAAAGCATAGGGCAGCCTTCGTTGTTGGCTTGGGATTTGCGCTTGCAGGTGTTGCTGAACTCACAGTCCAGTAGAGGCAAGGCTGGCACAGCACCAGGCCCCAGGTCCAACCAGTAACAAGACATGTTCATGCTTAGCACGTATGCATAGGCATGCATAACTCTACAGCACCTGTACAGTCATGGTCAGTTACACTGGTTAACACAGACACGCTCAGCACTTGGGCAAAGTCAGACAGCACCAGTGGCCTCATCTTGTTCCCTTCTCTCTCTGACCAGGGTAAGTTTTGCTCAATCTCCGAATGCTGTTCCCCAACAGTGAGCTAAAATGCTTGGCAGCAACTCCTCAGCCTGTGGTGATCTCAATAAACTGCGAATCCTGCAGTTTCACAGTGGTGGATGTCCCCCCAGCCCTGTAGGGCTGATGTCTTGGAGGTGACAGGTCTTTAGGGGTGTTGTGCCCCTGACTGGGTTATTGGGATTCCTCTTCTCTTTATGCCTCAGGAGAGCAGGTTCTTACCACAGGTCCCCCAATGTTGCAGTTTAAATGTTGATTCACTGTCCACAGGAATAGTAATGCCAGCAAGTTTCCCAAGCAATTTTCAGTTAGAATTGTCTCTTTGTAATTTCCTATTTCTTATTTTATCTATTTTGCATGAGTTAAGCAGCTGTGCTGAGGTGCAGTGTGTATCAACTAATTGCTGTTTTTCCTCCAACATGTGGCTGCATTTCTGTGGAAGAATAACATGCATGTTCTTGCAAAATATTTTGGAACCCTGACATTTGTGTGCTCTCCTCTACACTTTTCTTCTTCAGATTTTCAGCTCTCATGTCAAATGCTTGTATTCTTCAAGAATTGCAATGCAGAAGTAAAATCAGACTAATGTTATTAGTACTGAGGGAAATATTATTCATAGTTTTCTGTGGCTTTTTTTTATGATGCTTACTGCAGCAGTATAAAAACCTCTCTTAAATGAATCAGAGATCTTTTTCTCTAGATTGTATTTTGATAAGTATATAATTTCACTCTACTACCCATAAGACTCTGATTTTTCATGTGGTGTTTAATTGTTAACATAAGCAAGTGCAGGTGTAGAGTGGAGATGTTTCTTTAACTAAAATGATTTTCATTCTTTGACTCTGTTGAATAGGTGCATTTCAGGGCTTCAGACTTTGAGAAGATTTCACTTTATGGCTGCTAAATGTGTGTATGTATTGGTAATTGATATGGACAATGATATATTGCCATTTTTCTTTGAAGTGTCTTAGCAAAATTTTCCTTAGCTGGAAATCCTTGTTTTGTGCTGTTGATTCTGCAGTTTTTTTACAGAACCCTGAAACTCACAGTTTGGGTTTTAATCAAGTTTGCTCTTTAAAATTAAGGCAGCACATAAATAATCTTAAGGAATTAATTCAAAGCAGTTGTCATACTTGTCAAATATCTGTAGTCTGCACAATTAAATGCCCGTGGGAGGAACTGGTGGAGTATAGCACTGTTTGAAAGAGAATATACAATGAAAGAGAGTCTTCTTTTAAACAATCGACAGGACATTAATGAGGTCAGGATAAGCTGGAAAGATTGGATATTTTTTCTTGGTAGTTACGATAATGTTTTATCAAGAGCTTTATCAAGAAGAAAAGACTAAACTTAGAAATTTGCCTGCTTCCTACACACTTCCTACACACTGTGGTCCCTTTTCAGTACTCTGTCACATTTTCCCCAGGGTAGCTGTTAGAAAGCAGTTTCTCTAGAGTTTCTCATTAAGCTTTGTGCCCTTAATCTGGTATCTAAATTGATATTTCTTAGAGCTTTTGCAGAAAAGAAGAGGGATTGTAGGTTTTTTTTTCCTTTGTAACAGCTTGTGAGTTTTTTAGTTCATATCTAGAGCTGAGTTTCAGAAATAATTGAAAATAAAAATGTATTTTATTTTATTGATGAAAAACAGCAGAAATTATATCTTTCACAGTTTGTCTTGAAAACTCATGCCTGAACTGGATAAAAAAAAGAAGTGTGGTGATCTATTTCTTGATATATAGTATGAGTAATGAATATTTCTTCCTCCTCATTTTTCTTGCCTTGGGGATTCTGGATGATAATACACAGAGGATTTGCTTTATGATCATTTAAGGTGTTCAGGAACAAGAATACCTTTAATCAGTCAGCTGTCTGTCTAGTAGTGGCAGAAAAAATGCCTCCATAGGAGATATGCCTTAAAATTTACTGAGTGTAGACAGGATATGCTGCAGAGAAGATGATCATCATATTATTAAATAAAATCTTAAGAGAATCGTCTCCCTTTCATAGGATTGATTTTTATCATGATGGCTGTGCATTTTATGCTCGTCCTTCCAGAACATCCCCTGTGGTTCTGAGTACTTCCCAAAAAGCAAAAGACAAACGCTGTTGCTTCCATTCAGTTTTTGTTCTGTTTCTTGTCCATTTCTTTAAAAGTTCTTTTCTTCTTGAGATTTTTATGAGTCAGACATTTCAAAGTGCTTCATGAATGAGACAGATGAAGAGAAACACAGTGTCTGTGAAAGAAAATGGATCCAGTAAATTCTGAGAAATAGTTTGCATGCATAATTTTCAACATTAGCTTTTAGGTTTCTCAAAGCTCTGTGTAAGGTTATTGCCATTCGAGCTTTGTAAGTAAAACTGTGTGTGCCTGATAGAAAATGTTGCACTACTACCAAATTAGGAAAATAATACTGTTTAAGTATTGTGGGCTTTTTGCCTTATTTTCCTCAAAATCCAGAAGATGCAAAAGAGAGGAATATCCAGTCTGAAATTACAAGATTGGTTTGCTAAAGTAAAACTAAATTTCTGAAAACTGGTCCATGCATTTTCAGTTCTACAGTGACTTACTGAAACTGTTAAATATTAAAGATATTAAAGTGTTTTGGTTTTTTTTTTTTTGTTTTTGTTTTTGTTTTTTTTTTGCTAGAGACATCACGTTGGTATATACCATATAGTAAGGCAAAATTTTGCCTGTGGCAAAGCCTCTTGTTTAGTGGGCTTGGACCCACATGTCTACAAAAAGTCATGAATGACTGTTTCCAGATAGAGTAAGTGTGCTCATTCTTATTAGATCAGCTTGCTCCACTGTGTGGTGAGACAGTTCTTACTGCCACCTTTAGCTGTCTGATCTAACATAATGTAGAAAGCTGGTTATTTTTCACCCTGATCAGCTGTGAGAAAAAGGTGAACCAGATCTATACTGCTCTTTGAAAAACTGAAACTTTTTTTTTTCTCCAAAGGCCAGTTATGCCTCTATCTTCACAATAATTGTGTAATCTACAAAAGATGTTTCTAGATGCCATTCTACTCCTGCCAGTGACAATAAATGTCACTCCTACTTCTTTTGAGATGAGTAAGGTTGATTTAATCGATCTTAATCCTGAGACAACTTGAAAAAAGAAATGAGATTGTCAAGCAGTATTGAATGGAAAAGAAGATATACCATAAGTATTGTTTTACAGGCTTCATTGTTATCAGCCTGTTATCTTACTGTTCTTCCAAGTGACTCTCTAAGAATTGAAACAGCATGTAACAAGGTAGACTTTCAGGGATTCCTGTTAGTAGGACAAGTGGCTTGTTCCTCAAGCATTATTCTAAGAGGGAGTGGGGCTATTTAGAAGTTGATTTTAGGTCTGTTTCTGCTCTGACGTGATTGTGTACCTCCTCTGCAGTGCAGGGTAAAATAGTTGGCTGTATGGTTTCTTTGACTTAACATTAGCCTTTCATCTAAGGGATCTTGAAGTGGTGTCACTTCAGAACATGATCCTCATTAACCGATGGTTTCTTGTAATTGTCTTTCAAGATTCCTCAGCTACAAAACATTATGTTATAGCAGAAGGCCCAGGCAATAAAACATTGTAAGTGAAAATATTTGTATTTTCATACATAAAATAGACTAAGATATCCTATGTTGAGGATAAGCTGATTGTGCTGAATTTAATGTTGTTTTCTAACATAGTTAATACTCCAGACTGCATGCACATGAATTTGCAGACACTACAGTAAATTACTGCTCTCTCTAAGACTGATGTATTTTTAGGACACTAGTTAACTGGATAATCAAATCCAAACAATTATGTACAGTTGCATTTGTATACTTGCTTGGTCTCTGACAGGTTGTTTTGGCTAACAGCACAACTTTCTTGATTACTATCTCAGAAGTGGTAGACTGTACAGCTTTCTGTGATTACTATTAATTTTTAAATTTTTGTTTATGATTTCTGACTTCTTCAAAGAAGTACAGGTGAGGTTCAAAACAGTTTTGTCATTTGGTTAGTTTAACCTGAATGGTTGTAAGGAGCCTCTGTTCGTTTGTTTTCACTGTCTAGGGTAGAAGAGTAGTGATAGTTTGGTGCTGTTTGGCCAAAATGGGAAAGGTATTTTTGTTAAAAAGGTATTTTGTTAAAAGTTATTTTTGTTTTATCTTAATAAAACAAACAAACTCATTTTTAATTCTGAAGTGTTAGTAATAAAGTAAAATAAATAAATAAAAATAAAAATTTCAACAAACAAATTTTCCACCAAAATGGAGGGTTTAGACACTTAAACATTTTTCCTTTCTGTGATGCTTAAATCTAGTTTTTGACAGTTGTGCTTTCTGGGTAGCATAACCTAACAAAGATACTTTGATCTTCCAGAAACACATGAAACAAGTTGAGGTTGTTTTCCTAATGATGATTCACATATATTTTGTCATTTAATTGTCCCTAATTGTCTTCTACATATCTTTTTACCATTGTTAACTCCTTGCATAAAGAATAAAAGTATGTTTTATTCTGAAGTTACACTGATTTCTGTTCCTGTTCTGATTTTGTTTTTTTTTTATTGTAACTTTCTGAGGCTTTCAGCTGGAATTCTATCTGCCTAAAGGTTACTTCAGTCAATAAGCTGATTCACAAAAAATACGCAAACTACCTTTACTTAGGCACATTTTGTAGGATTGTAGCAATGATACTATTTTGTTTTTAAAAAAAATATATATATATATATGTATAGATGCATATATGCATATGTGAAAAGATAAATTTTATCTTCTGCTGTGTAATTCCATATGGAAATACTTTCCTGTAAGTACCTGCAAGACCAATCAACATATTTTCAAATTAACTTAATTACTAAGGAGACCTTTACCACTTCAGCGTGGCTTAGATATTTGGATTAGTTTGAAGAAGATGCCAACATTAGTGGGAGTTTTTTGACAGTAAAGTCTATTCTAAAGCTTTCTGTCATTTTAATTGTTTGGTTATTTACATAGGTCACTCTGAAAGTAATGCTTCCTATTTCCATGGAAACTACAACCAATACAAGTAGCACAATACCACTATTTGGTAGAGCAATTTCTCAGCTACAAAACTGTTTTTCAACACAGTCAGCACCATTAGCTATCTATTTTTTTAGCAGTGTGCCCTTGTAACTAATAAGGCCAAATGGTATCCTGAGGTGCATTAAGAAGAGCATGGCCAGCAGAGTGGGGGAGGAGATCCTCCCCTTCTACTCTGCCCTAGCAATGATGCATTTAGAATATTGCATCCAGTTCTGGGCTCCCTCCAGTTCAAAAAAAAAAACCAATGGATCTCCTAGAAGGATAAATGTATGAGGCCAGGCTATTCTCAGTGGTGCATAGCAATAGGACAAGGAGCAATGGTCTAAAACTTGAACATACAAAGTTTCATACTAACATGTGGAAGAGCTTTACAGTAATGGTGATGGAGCACTGGATCAGGTTGTCCAGAGAAGTTGTGGAGTCTCCTTCTATGGAGATGTTCAAGGCCCAGCTGGACATCTATTTATGTGACCTACTGTATGGGTACCTGCATTAGCAGAGGGATTGGACTGTATGATCTCTTGAGTTCCCTTCCCAAACACGCAATTCTGGAATTCTGTGATTTTTCACCAACAATGAACAACAGCCCGCATGATGTGCTCATAAAAATCTGCAAAAGCGGAGGTGATCCTCTGTTGCTGTTGCCACTACTGAAAGGCACCACCCACTGCCTCACTGTGTCCACATGCACTTTTGGGTCTTCATAAATGTTCTTATTGAAGCGGACTGTCTTGAGGAAGATCATGTGGCATGTGCGGGACAGCTGGGGGATCAAGCCTAGCCAGCATAGGTTCATGAAGGGCAGGTCCTGCTTGACCAACCTGACATCATTCTATGATCTAGTGACCTGTCTGGTAGACAAGGGAAAGGCTGTTGATGTAGTCTACCTAGACTGCAGCAAGGCCTTTGACATTGTCTCCCACAGTATTCTCCTGCAAAAGCTGGCAGCCCGTGGCTTGGACAGGTATGTTTTTGGCTGGATAAGGAACTGGCTGGAAGGCCAGTCCCAGAGAGTGGTAGTGAATGAAGCTAAATCCAGGTGGTGACCGGTCACAAGTGCTGCTCCCCAGAGAGCAGCTGGGGCCTGTCCTCTTCAATATCTTTATTGATGACCTGGATGAGAGCATTGAGTGCACCCTCAGTAAGTTTGCAGATGACACCAAGCTGGCTGGAAGTGTCGATCTGCCTGGGGGTAGCGGGGCCCTACAGAGGGATCTGGACAGGCTGGATAGCTGGGCTGAAGCCAATGGGATGAGGTTCAACAAGGCCAAATGCCAGGTCCTGCACTTTGGCCATAACAACCCCAGGCAACGCTACAGGCTTGGGGTGGTGTGGCTGGAAGACTGTGTGGAGGAAATGGACCTGGGGGTGTTGATTGATGCTCGGCTGAGCATGAGCCAGCAATGTGCCCAGGTGGCTAAGAAGGCCAATGGCAATCCTGGCTTACATCAGAAACAGTGTTGCCAGCAGGAACAGGAAGTGATTGTCCCCCTGTACTCAGCTCTGGTGAGGCCGCACCTTGAGTACTGTGTCCAGCTTTGGGCCCCTCGCTGCAAGACATTGAGGCCCTAGAGCGGGTTCAAAGAAGGGCGACAAAGCTGGTGAGGGGTCTGGAACACAGGTCTTATGAGGAGCGGCTGAAGGAGCTGGGATTGTTCAGTCTGGAGAAGAGGAGGCTCAGGGGAGACCTTATTGCTCTCTATAACTACCTGAAGGGAGGTTGTAGTGAGCTGGGGGTCAGCCTCTTCTCTCGTGTAACTGGTGATAGGACTAGAGGGAATGGCTTCAAGCTACACCAGGGGAGATTTAGGCTGGATGTTAGGAAACACTACTTTTCTGAAAGGGTGGTCAGGCACTGGAATGGGCTGCCTGGGGAGGTGATGGAGTCACCAATGCTGCAGGTGTTCAAGGAATGTTTGGATTTTGTGTTGAGGGACATGGTTTAGTGAGTACTATTGGTAATGGGTGGATGGTTGGACTGGATGATCTTGGAGGTCTTTTCCAACCTTGGTGATTCTGTGATTTTTGCAAGCACTGATGAACCTCAGTGGTGCAGTTTTTTTTTCACATGAAGGAATTCAAATGTCACACCTTGGCTTCATGTGTACTTCTATGTCAGATGCCATTTTGTCAGACTGCCCTCTGCTGCCCTCTGCCACACAGCACAAAATAAAACTGAATCTTGGTTGGAAGATTCAACCTCTACTGCCATACCACCATCATCTGCCTGGGGCAACATCATAAAATAGGAGGCAGTGCTTTCAGAAAAGCCTTCATAGGAATATGTATCAAGAAGTGATTTTATCTGGTGAATAACCAGTTAGCTCTTTACATATCTCTTTCAGATATGGAAAATCAGAACACAAAAAGCTTTTTAAGAATAGCTAGAAGTGTTAAAAAA
This sequence comes from Chrysolophus pictus, assembly GCA_037305975.1. NCBI lineage: Eukaryota > Metazoa > Chordata > Aves > Galliformes > Phasianidae > Chrysolophus > Chrysolophus pictus. The sequence continues at coordinate 49,247,452 of CM074578.1, forward strand.
AAAAAAAAAACAAAGTTTGTTTCAGATGAAACAAGAATATGGAATAGGAGACAGAGAATAGTGGTAATAATAACACTGTTGTTTTGAGCATATCTGAGCCTTATTTATGTGTTTAATTAAAGGATATATATTCCAAGAGGAAATGCCAAGTGATTGTTTTGTGATGCTTCAGTGCACAAATTAGTATAGTTTTGCTCTTCAGCTTTTCAATTTGGGCTTATCAGTCATCTTCTGTCTAAACTGCTTGCAAGGGAAAACTGGGGTCTTGACTAAATGAATGATTTCATGCCTCCTGTCCATGGAAATCTCTGAATTTTTAATGGGACACTAAATTTATGAAAATTGGCTTTATCTCCAATGATGTATTCCACTGCATTGCATCTTGAGTTGAGCAAAGAGTGTACAGTGGGAGTATATGAATCACAGCATCCATTCAACATCAACAATTTTATCTAACTACTTTTCTTTTTAAGATTAATCTTTCTTAGAGAAAATGTCTATATGCATGTTCCAGTGAGATGAAATTTGAAAATGGTGACTAACTGATGCGAGATCATCATTAATGCTCTATATGGTAATAATCATAGAATCATAGATTCGTAAGTGTTTTCTCCAGGTATCTCACAGGCCTCTGATCTAGTTGTAGTTCACTATTTCTCCTTCAGCAGGCTCTTCTGTATTTGAATCCAATTTTATTTTATTTATTAATTTTAATTTAGGATATTTGAAAGTGATAATCTTGCTTATTTTCAAGATCTGATACTTTTAAGGATCATCAAGCTTCAACCCCCCAGCCGCTGGTAGGGCTGCCAATCTCCACATTTAATACTAGACCCAGGGTCCATCCAACCTGGTCTTGAACACTTCTGGGGACAGAGCACCCACATCTTCTCTCGGCAGTCTGTTCCAGCACCTCACCACTCACTGTAAAGAACTTCCCCCTGACATCCAACCTAAATCTTCCCTCCCTCAATTTAAAACCATTTCCCCTTGTTCTGCTGTTATCTCTTTCAAAGAGTTGATTCCCCTCCTCTTTGTAGGCTCCCTTTAGGTACTGAAAGGCTGCAATGAGGTCACCCCGCAGCCTTCTTTTCTCCAGGCTGAACAAGCCCATCTCCCTCAGCCTGTCTTCACAGGGAATGTGCTTCAGCTCTCTAATCATCTTTGTGGCCCTCCTCTGGACCCTCAACACCAGCTCCCTGTCTTTCTTGTACTGGAGGCCCCAGACCTGGGCGCAATACTCCAGATGGGGCCTCACGAGGGCATCACGACTGGAGAGGGCCAATCACCTTCCTGTCCCTGCTGAACACCCCTCTACAGATGGAGCTCAGGTACCATTTGCATGAGATCTATACTCTTAATTCCTGATCTTGAGCATATTTTTCCTTGTTTGATGACAAAAGGAAAAATGAACAGGTGCAAAAACAAGCACAGATGATAGGCTCTGTGTGTGAGTGAGCTCATGTGTTTTACCCTCATTTTAATTGATGGAGTCTCTGTTCCAGGATTTTTTCTCAATTTATTATTCATGGTTGTCAATGATCAGAGCAGCCTAGAAAATGCTTTCTCAAATGAGCTGGCTGCTAGCAGAATCTGTATGAATGAACTTGCAGACTTTAAAAGGAGCAAAGGGAAAAGACAAGGGTTTGGTATATATGTTCTCCTCTGTGTGTGTTCAACCAGGAACCAAACCCTCATGTATTAAAACATTTTCACAATACACGGAGGAATATCTTTCTAGTTTCTGCCCTGTTTCAGCCCTTGGTTTCAGCTCTGAATCTCTCCATGACTGCAGCCTCTGCACAGATTGGGAGGTTTACAGCTCCCTGCCTATTTTGCTGGCAAGAGAATGTTATTAAAGCACAAAATAGGAGTAGATCCATTATGTGTATTATTGTATAGAAGTAAATAAAACCTTAGGACTCTGAAAATAAAGGGTTTGTTTCTGAAGCAGTAGAGGACATTTTTTATTACTGCTACTCATTACTTTCCTAATTGGCTTTGTTTTCATTCTGTATACTGATTAGGTAGTGAAAACACTGAATTTTGAAACTCTGAAGAACTATATGATTTTAAAGTGTTCTTGAGATAGTAGAATTATATTTTATGGACTTTTTGAGATAAAACTACTGTTTTCATAGATGAAAAAACAAATTTGTTCAAGGTATCATCAGCTTATTTTGCAGCCATTTTGAGCTTGCCTGGGCAAACCATGTTCTCTCAGCTTCAGGCAATCACTTTGAAAGTTGTGCTGTAGTTAAGCTTCCTCCTCAGTGATTTTTGATGTTTCCTTTCATCTCTGGTCTCTTTTTTTTATATCTTATAATGTACTATGTACAGTGATTTTTCAGGCTTCAGTTGTAAGGGTTGTCACTAGTGCTTGGCATAGTTGGAAGGATTTGGGGCAGGCTGCAGGACTGCTGGAGGATGGCAGCTGCCCACTGCACACCACAACATGACACCTCCACTCAGACACACCCAGGGAAGGGCAGGAGCCATTGAAGTAGGCAACACAGGGTGACAGAAATGGGAGGAGATGCAGCTGGAGGCATACTTCTGAAAGGGCACGCCCGATGCTGGGGAAACTGAGGGACTGAGACCATGGGTGACCCACACTGGGTCAGGAACATCTCTGAGGGACTGTAGGTTGTCACACACTGATGCGGGTTGCCCCTGACACAGCAGTGCTACTGATTTCATTTTTTGCTTGTGAAATTTTAAATTCTGAATTATTCTAACTCATATGAGCTCTGAAATGTCTTTTCAGTTGATTGCTTTTTAAGTTGACTTTTAGAGTATAGATAACATTAATTCCCATCTTATTTTGAGGTCATATTCACTTAAAAAGAAAAAAGAAAAAAGCACATAGACAAGATATATGTAGCGAGAGAGCATTCCTACTATCATATCAACCTTTGCAGCATGGTGCCAGATTTTTGTAGTAAATTTCAAATTTGGCACAAGAAAGAAATAGAAGTCACATTTCAATTTAGACATATTTTCTGTGGTCAAGATGTCCTAAGTCATCTGTTGAACAGTAGAACAAGATCCTTTCCTCCTTCTATCAACTCTGCATACAAACTTGTTTCCTGATATCAGAAACAGTCCCTGTAAGAATGGAGCATTAGCTGTGTATGCTTAAAAAAGGTAGGGAAGATCATTCACTACATTTACTTTACAATTACACTGTAGTATTCTAGTGTTCCTCTTCTCTTGCAATCCTATAGCACTTTCCTGATCAGATCTTGCATCAATTCATATAGTTCTCTTTCTTTCACATCACTCGCTTTCAAAACTGTGGAAATACTTTTCTCTGGGATGGATGGAGCCAGTACAAGCCATCTCTTCTGACCAAAGTAAATGTTGAGGGCATCTGGGTTTGAAGAGCTGTTTTTCCTCAGGATTTATTTTCACTCATGTTTGTTCAGTGATTCTGTTCAAAAGACGGTCTCATAAGTTGTTATCATTAAAGCTGATCACCGTATATGGAATGGATGTAGATAAGAGAACTAGGAGTTCCTGCTGTGCTTTGCCATGGTACTGTAACCTTCCTGTACAACTGTTTTCTTTTGACTGTTTTTCATCTTCACAGGGAAAAACAGAAGGAGATGGATAAAGGGATTACCAAGTATAGAAAAGCGTGGAAGCTGTAGAAACTGATGGTTGTTTTTGTAGCTTATTAGGTGCAATTTTCAAAAATATGAGACCTCACAAAATTCAGTCTTTAATCTTGTGCCTTTGACACGTAGTAGGTCTTGAAGGCCTTTTGTGTTACTCTTTTGTCTTTATCTAGAGAAGTATCAGCAGATTCAAGTCAGGAGCTTAAGTTAGTATTGTCTTTTTCCTTCTTCTCTCTTTGAATATCTGGAGATCATATTTGTAGAGATGCTGTTTTTTCAACAGAAATGCTCTGACAATATGAACTTCCTGTTTATGTTTGGCTGGCTGGCCTGCCAGCTGTAGTTTGATAGTTATTACAGTTAATTTATGTGTAAAATAAAGGCTTCACTGTGCAGTGCTGGGGCATTTTACACCTAGCTGACAGAATAAGCACCTTTCTAATTACAATGCCATTCTTGCAGTGCTGTGTCTGACCTTGCTTATAAATCTGAGTAAGACAAGCGTATAGGAACCTGTAATTCAGAAACTGACAGCATTCCCAAAACACTCAAATCAGAATTGCAACCTTCATTGATTTGAAAGGAAAAATTCTTCTTCTAAATGACTAAAGTGTAGCCTTTTGTCACAAAGGAAAGAATAACATTGGGAAAATCTGTGAAGGCATAATTTGTGAAAGAATACATTATTTTGTTGTCTTGTACGTATTGGTACTTATTTAACTAACAATATGTTTATAAATAATGGCTTGATCATGAATTCAGACATATACCTATAAACCACCGCCTACACACTCATTTTAAACAATCTAATTTGTTTTTCTGGAATATATACAGACTGGATTTGGAATAAATAAGAGCCACATACATGTGCTGTCCTATAATATATAGCCCAGATTCAAAGATAAACTTTTGCTTGATTATGTGGCCTTGCACCTTCTTGAATAATACAAAAGATCAGAAGCAGTGTATTGTAACCAGGCCAGTAGAGCATTTGGGTAAGTTACAAACTCATTTACCAGCCCTTGGCCATTTTACAAAAAATGTGCAGGATGCTGCAAATGGAAGAAGCAGCAACAACTGGAAGCATGACTAGTCTCTTTAGACAGATACCTAAGATCACTTTATTATCACTCATGCTTCTAGGTTGACTTTCCTTCTTTCTTTTTTCATTCTGTGTTTTTTTAATGCAAAATTATTGATATTGGAGTTATTCCTCAAGTAATACATATTGGATGCCCATCACATATCAGGATGACAAGATTTTGAATCTCACAAGGGTTTTAGGTATGGCACGAGGGTGATTCCAGCATCTTGGCTGAGCTGAGAGTATGCAAGTACTGAACTTTAGGGTGTGTGACACCAAAATTTTTAGGTAATTAACTACGATTCCTTATTTAAGATCATTATGATCAGGCCATTCATTTCAAGATTGAAAGGCATCCAAAGGGAGTGGTTTAACCCATATATGATCTACATCATTGTCCAGATTCTATTTCCTACTGTCCCTAAGGATTCTGATCTCTTTTGCTTACATCTGTAAGTTCTATCAAATCTGCCAATTTTATATGTTTAAGCAAACATTTCTCTTTCTACACAATTCCCTGACAGAAACCTTGGAAACATAAACTGGTCAGGCATCAATTTGACACAACTGAAAGAGGATATAACTTGAACCAATTAGATATAGATTTTCTTATATTGCAGAGTCTTTGAGAAATGGACTCTTTCAATAGTTGTTTGAAAGTTACCTAGCACAAGATCTGATCATGGAAATTTCTATGTTGTCTAAGCAACAAAATTTTATTAAAACTAGTAAAGACATCAGTAAATCGAGATGCATATTTTTGTTCTCAGAATCAGAAGTTTGAAATAGCAGTTGTCTGGATTTTGCATGTTGTCAGTCACTGCTTTGCTATGTTGAATCTTTGATAGTGTGGAACGTTTCCTATCACTTCAAAACAAAAGTAATGAATTGAAATAAATTGGGAACACAGTGGAAAAGCTTTAAAAAGAAATACAAATAACCCACACCCACAAAAAAAAAAAAAAAATCCAGAATAATTTAAAATAAGGTGAATTATTCAACATATTTCTAAAGTAAAATTATTAGAGTTTATCTCAATAAACATCTGAGACACATTTTATTTTTAAAATGGTAATGCAGGAGGAAGAAGGCTATTCTTGGTATAAGATCATGATATTCTGAAAATGTTATGAGACAAAGTTTCTGCTTTTCCTTTAAAATAACTCTTTTCATTTTAGATTTCTTATGGTAATTATAAAATTGTAAATTGTTTCATATCAAATTTAGCTCTAAGTTAAACTTCATAAACTTAATTTTCTATCAAAAGAATTTCAGGCATTTCCCAGTTCTAATGATAGTCTTGATCCATGACATTACCTTTTCATTTCTGGGGGGAGGTCAAGTGGATGAATATATTAACTCAGTAAAAAAAATTAAGTTTTGAAATACGTGCAAGAGAATCCCCAAATGATTGTGGTACGAAGAAATATCATGATGTAAGGAAAGGTTGTGGCAGACAGGTAATCCAGGAACTGTGACATTTGAACTGATCCTGTGTCTATGAAAAAAGTCTTTCTATGCAGTGGTGGTCAGCTTGCCTTCAGATAAGAAGACAAGCAGTGCCTGTGACACAATCCGGATTTTTACGTTCTTATTTAACACCTTATTTTAGTAGGTGTAGGAGATGAATGGTGTTAGAATTATTTCTTACACTAAAGACAGTGAAATAACAAGCCTGAACAAAAGTGGGGCAGAAGTAAATGTGGAATAAAATATAAAAATGCAATAACTTATCCAGGATTACTTGGAGGTGATTCTTTTCAAATGTATGAATTCTGGTGATCTTATTCTGACCCATAATTAAAGAAGAAAAATAATTTGTTCCAGATGTTGTAGGGAACTCAGCAGCCTTATGTGGTTCATTTGTAGTATGAATGTATCTTTATGGACAAATATTTACAATAGTGTGTTTCCTATATGTGAAAATATCAAGAAGAATATGAAGGAACTATCAAATAATAAGATAACAACAATAAACAATAAAATAATTAGAAAGAGTAACTCCTCAGTCTAGCTTCCCAGTGGAACTCTTGTTGGCTACTAGAACTAAAGCATTCAAAGAAATCCTATTTTATAGTAATTACATTCTTACTCTGTCTTTTGAAGCATACCATATTTCATAAATTTCTGAATGTTTTTTCTTACCTTTTAACTTCTTCCACTGTGATTCAAAGTAGTGAACATTGCATGTTAGAAATGATGGCTTTAAAAAATAATGTTCCTGAAAGTGCTTCCTACAGTTCTAAAGTCCACCCAAATCAGCACCTGTGTAGCTTAAAAAAGTGCATTACACCTTGGCCTGTTATGGTGCTCTTAGCAGCGCTTTGGTAACTTATATGGATGCTACAGAACAGCTCCAAAATTGGTCTTGGTGAGTAATGCAGGCATCTGAAATGTATTGAATGTTTATACACCACAAAAGCATGTACTCAACTTGGGGAAGAACATCTCTTCCTTATTCACATCGATGTGTTTTGTTTACACAGTATATATTTCTTTAACAGTCCAGAAACATATGGCTTTCAGTGTTCTTATTTTTGTTTTTCATTCCAAACAGTTTTCTTCTATGAGACTTGTCCCTCAAGAAGACACACTTGAGATTCTTTGTGTCTTTTCCTTAAAATTCTGCCCCCTAGACATTGTGGTTGTTTTCCTGGGCAGTTTTTCTTTTAAGCCATCATTTTGACATCCCTCTTTCCATCACCTCTCTCTCTTCCCTTCTTTCTAGCACACGAGCTTCTACACATGCTGTTTGGTGCCTTTTTGTGTCATCAGACTAATGTGGAAGCCACAGAACTGCTGATTTTTTTTCTGCTGTTAATTTAATTTCACAGAGCTAAACAACAACAAAAATCCTATAAAGCACTGTAGTTAAGTTTAGACTTAGACAGCCTAGTTTTCCAACCTAAATCAGTGTTTACAAGTGGAAGATAGCACTTTTTTGAAAGTAAGAATTGTATAGGAATGTTGCTGATTTCTGAATACTCTGAAGAAATTTACAGAGATGCAATTTTCTATAAATTTGTATAAGATGAAGTCTTTCACACATACATCATCCCTAAGTTATTTTTATTAGATGTTGAAGACCTTTAGCATTTGATGAAGAAAAGCACTTGCTTTTCTTTTTTTGCTCCTCATTATATGCTGGCTTCCATTACGATTTTTCCTGCTGTGCAGTAAAGATGTAAATGATATCTCATGTCCCAAAATGCCAGTTAAAATTGAGTTGTGTGTATATGTCAGCCAACAGTTATTTATCTGTCTTTCAAGTCACTTGTCTAATACCCAATTCAGTAATTGCTTCCTTCAATGTTTTTTACAGAAGCTATGGACAGTCTGTCAGATACTGATATATAGCTTGTTTGGATTTTTTTTGCTACTTCCTATTCTTTGATTTGAACTGATAACTTGAGCTAGAATGGCTCTTTGTACTTGAGAGCACCATATCTGTAATGTCAGGGTAGTCAAAGTACTCTGAATGGAGGAAAGGGTTCACAGATGGCAGTAACATGGCTCCCAAGTACCCCTGGATGGTACAAACAGGTATTCCACAGTGGAGACTGGTTTGTTTCTATCAGAAGCACCAGAGAGCAGGAGTCTTATCACTGCTGACCATCATTGCAGTTTCTTTATATTTTAGTTATATCTCATAATTACAAACTTGATTTGTAATGGAGTAATTCCATAGAGTGCTGGAGGTCTGGAGTCCTCACATCAAATCCACAGTCTGAGTGCATACCATGTGGAGAGATGTACTTTTGTGAAGCAATAAAATGTCTGCTTTATGATTGCACCAACTTTTGCCCTCATTTCATACAGTGTGAAAAGGTAGAAAGTAAAAACTGATCAATCTTCGGTGTACAGATTTTAATTATGAATATCTTAATTGAATCTCCATTAATTTGTATCTGTCCTCTCCATTTAACTCTAATGTTTAGAAACTCCTGGCATATATAAAATATGCGTTGTAAAAATTTTCTGCAGACACTTGCAGATATAGCTGGAGGTAACTCTGGTGTAAAGGTTGCATTAACCTTTTTAATTAGAACAGACATATATTTTTCTATTTCACACTTTAATGATCAAATATAATCTTCCAAGTTACTAATGGCCATTGCGTTTTTCTAGACCATTTAGAAGTTAAAACAAACTGTTCCATTAGTAGGAGAAGTAATGAAACTCCCTTTCCTACTGACAGCAGTCCTTGCACACCAGCCTACATTTGCATATATTTGCCATACAATCATTGGAGCAGGCAGTATGCTTTGTCTGGTGCTGTACATCTGCAGAATACACAGATATTTATTTTATTTTATTATTTTGTTTTATATTTGGCTACTGCTTCTTGGAATAGATTTGGACTAAGCTTTTTCTGAATTTCTCTTACGAGGGAATAATTACTATCATTTTCTTCTCACTAGAAGTAAATTTCTTCTGGAAAACAAACAAAAAACAACACCTTAATACCCCTAAGACCTTGTCCACTTTCAAATTGAAGGAACATATCAAAGGGAGAGTGAGACGCTATAAATATTTATGACTTATATTTTAGGAAAGCTCATTATAATACAATGTACTCAACAGAAGAATCAAATCAAGAAGGCACCTACTTATGAAATACAGCTTGAAGGTTAAAGGTTAACATTAAATTTAGGCTGAGAACTCAGAGAAGTAAAGACTTAACTGTACGGAGCTTGTTGTTTATTTGCAGTCAGTGCAGTCAAAGAGCACAGGCTTTTATTTCAGGTAGGAGCATCTAATCTGACTTTCTTGAGAGTACATTTTACAGATAAGCCAAGAGAGAGATGAAGAGAAGGAGAAAGCACTGGCCTTTCCTTCTACTTTGGAGCACAAGGTAAGAGATATGGGAAAATTTCCACATACAGTCATGCTCCCATCATGAAGTTGAGGAGAGCCACTTTCCTCATCATGTCCTCAACATGCCAGTGTTAATTCTTCTTATTGCTGAAAGACTGCTCCTTATTACTGCTCTGCATTTACCTAGCCAGTTTAGCACATAGAGTATATGCAATAAAAAACCCACTCAACCTCGTGTCATCTGTTGTTCTGGGTTTTGTTTTTGACGATTTGTTTGTTTATTTTAAATATCATTTACCTCTCAAGATCTTCTCTTTTGGCCTTTATGCAAGACATTTTGTGTAACAAATCTGTGATGATTAAGCCTAAAGATGAGTTCTGAATTTGGGAGATGTAGTTGGCATGTAGTTTGAGAATAGATCTCAGAGTAAAGTTTTGGTCCTCTTTAAGCTGATAGGATTTGTCCCAGAGATATTTTCACAGGAAGGAATTTGTGTAGCATGGGTAGCACAGCTGTGTGCTCTGACACTGTTGGAGTGCACGTTGCTCATCAGTGCTTTCTGGATCAGGCTGCTGGGGCTGGACTGGAGTTAAGTCTGCCTGCATATTTTTAAATGGAAACTTAAAGATGTTTTTACTGCATGTAATACAATGGGTGCTTCTCTAATTGGCAAATTAAGGTTATTTCATTCTCCTTTCAAAACACTCCAGAAGTTGGGATGATAATTTAAAGTATTTGTTGTTCCATTTTTCCTACTGTTTACTGAACACTCACTGAAATGTCAAAAAAAAATGTGTTATTTTAAAATTACCAACTGTCTTCTTAGATGAGTATGTTTTTATGACCAAACTATATGATATAACTAATTATACGTGTATATATATATATATATATATATATGCTTGTTTCCATGACATTTGAGATAAACTAGACGATATTGACATAGGAGATAAACTGTCTTTCACCTGAAGGAATTATTTCTTTTTTTTTAATTCACAGTCCTACTTACTTGACTTGAAAATACAGGTTTTAAAATGAAAACATTTTCCAAATTACAGTGGAGGTTTATTTTTTAATGGGTGTATTGGCTAATTTGCAGTGATTACATTATTTGCAAATAAAAATGCTAGCATTGCCTCCGTGATAATCAGTGGGGTCTCCTAAAGTAGTAGCTTGAGGGCTTGCTGTATATTTCTGGATTGTTTCTTCTCTCCCTCCACTGGATGCAATCAAAACAGAAACGCATCCTAGTTGCTTGTAGCAACCACAGAGAATTAGGGCTCTGCTATGAACCAACAGCTGGGAGAGCCGCTGCCACATCTGATGCCCAACAGCGCCCTAACACCGCACAGTGGTGCGAATACGGTAGCACCTTTGGTCTCCCTGTGAGCTATGTTTCTCCCTGAAGCTGTAACTCTTCTAGTAGTAACTCTCCTAGTTCAGATAACAGTTGGGGCTGCAGTTGCAATTTAAAAGCAACAGTTGCTACATGTGAAGTAAACTGATAAGAAAAGATTCAGAAGCCAGAAAGATGAAAGAATTACTTTTACATGAAGTCTCTGCACTGTGAAATAAGAATGCTGGGACAACCATCTCAAATTTTTTGCAATTAGCTTCCAACAATTTCTAGACAATGTTATGTGGGCAGTTGCTATTTTTTCTGTACATTTTTGTTTCTTGAAGCAATACAACAACTAATACCCATATTGCTGGAGTGTTGATTTTTTTGCTTAAGACAAAAAACATCTTCTCTTGCTCTGAAGGGTGTATGAGCCACTTTGCCACAAATGTTTCTTTGCAAAGGAATCAATGTATTCTGCTACTTTACAGTAAACAACTCTGATTCGGAAGATAAAAGCAATTGCTAACAAAAGGTCTTCATTTACATTCAGGCACAATTCCTCACTCAAACTTGTGAAAGAAATAGTCTCTTAAATGTGTTTTTCAAAACTGGGGGAAGAAAAGAAATCTCCCTCATGGATTTAAAGAGTGATCTTTTTAGTTTTGGATAATTAAATAATTTAAAATGGTGATCAATTCTCTTAACTCTCATTTGCTGACGCAATCTCTGATGACACTCCTCAGATAAGAAGCTGAGATTCTGAAACTGCAGGGTGGCTGGAACATGAAACCTGGTGCTTCTGACAAACTCCTACAGTATGAAAGGATTCAATTGAGATTGGACAATTAGAGGTTGGGAGTAATAAACTGCTTGAGCAGAAGAGATTCCAGACTTTGGAAAGAGATAAGAGATGGAAAGTGATTTTTCTTTAGATAGCACTCTTCAACAAGAATATACATGTTTATGCAAGATCTGCTCTCAAAGTAATGTCTCCTGTTTTATTATGTTGGCCCATGTCATCAGAGGCAGATGTAGTGGTATGGCAGTAGAAGTTGAACCTTCCCAACAGTATTCGATTACATATTGTTACTGTGTGGCAGATGGCTGCAGAGGGGCAGTCTGACAAAACGGTGTCTGACATGGAAGTACATGTGAAGGAAAGATATGTAATTTTAATTCCTCCGTATGATACCATCCTTGACAGTCATCAGTGCTTGCTGAACACTGATGGTGACAAAACAGTGGATGTGAGCACAGTGAGGTGGTGGGCGGTGCATTTCAGTAGTGGTGGTAGTGACAGTGGGTCACCTCTGCTGGTGCAGATTTTTACAGGTGCAACATGCAGGCTCATGTTTTCATGGTGAAAATGCAAAACTAGTGGTGCTGACTGTGTTGAAAAATAGTTTTTTGTAGTTGAAAATATGCTTTATCAAATAGCGTTATTGTGCTCTTAGTTGTAGTTTCCATGGGAGCATTCCTTCTACAGTGTTCTCCGTACTTTGCGAAGTAACGTATGTGATTAAGGTATAGCACTTGCTAGATGGTAAAGGTTTTGAAATTAAGTAATGGATGTTTTCTTTTTTGCTGTGTTGATGTTGTTTTGATGTGATGGTGAATTTTGATAGCTTGTTTTTTTTGTTTTTTTTTTTTTTTTTTTCTTTGCCAGAAGACTTACAAGGGAAAGAAAGAGCTCTGACACAGTTGGTGATTGTCAGCAACCTTCATGGCTGACACAAAAATTTCAAGTGTTTATTTTGAAATACAAAGTCCCCCCTAGTGCTCATTAATATTCTTCTTGAATCTTTTAAAGAGCTTTTTTTTTTTTTTTCACTGTTAGAAACTAATAGCAATATAGTAAAACTGAAATAAGCTCTTGTATTTCAAGTGTTCTATCAGTTTAGCATTGTTCTAATTGCTAGCAGTGTTTGCAATTTGTTAGACTGTCATTTCAGAGCTCCCTGTGAATTCCTGTGAATTGGGAAAAGTACTTAACTCCTTTTAATTTCAGGGAAAGTCTAAGACTCAGTTTCATCTAGGTTTCTCATTTAGTTGTAGACTTTTAAGATGCTGTTGTGGTTTAATTAGTCTTCTCTCTCCGCTCTCTGCCGCTCTCTTGAAAATGTAGTTAAAAGTACTGCCTTAACTGGGGAAAGACTGCATTATCATATGAAGAAACAGACTTTCAACTTTCTAGTTTGTCTCTTAATTCCTATAATGTTTCTGCACTGAATTAGTTGTTGCAACTTCACATTGACTTAACTCAAGGATTTTTGTCTTTCTTATGTTTCCAGGCATACATTCAACGTTTCAGTGGTAACTCCAAGCCAAATTACAAACGGACTTATTGTATGTCTTTTCTTTGAAGTCAATATGAATTCTGATATTCAACTTTGGAGTGATTGTTTTTAGGTTATATGCAAAGAAAATTACAGTACCATCTAGACAATACAGCAGGTGGCTGGATCTTATTATTTTTGCATTTTATATGGGCATAATAAATCAAAACTGCAAAATCATGGTTATAAATCGTATTTACTTATCTTTATTTTCACTTCTTATTTTTGAGGTACACAAGATATCTCATAAGAAATCTTTCTGAAATTAAATGTTAATTTATGAAATGAATTAGTGAATGTACTGACTTTAAACTTCATTGGCATCTTTATTAGATTTTTTTTTTTTTGCAATTCCTAATCAATTTCTACTGATGTCATGGAGCAAAAATATACCTACCTAGAGGCAATTTAATATTTGTGAGCTCCCATAACTATAAAACTGATGAAAAAGTAGCTTACCAGCTAATGTAGCATTACCATATGTCTACATGGTAATGGAATTCAACTTCTCCTGTATTTTGTCTTATTTTAAAATAATTAAGCAATTATTTTGTCACATATTTTGCAACTAATTAATATGTGCAAAGTAATTTTAATGTAAAGAATACTTGCATCTTAAGTATTGCAATATATTGTAAGATATTTGAGTGGGCAATCCAATACTGAGCAAAAAAATCCATTTTGTAGTTGAAGTAGATATCTAATCATTCAGTGGTTTGTTTCTGTACAGAACTGTGGAGTATCACCTTCAAATGTTTAATTCTTATGAGCTGTGTTCAAAGTGATTAAAAGTTGAATCCTTAAATAAATGATACCTGTAGCCAACTTTTATCTATTTGAGAAGTTCTAAATAGAATAATAAATATTTGTAAAGATTTTTATCTCAATAAATATTAACAGAAGCATTTCAGGCTATGTTTGAAGAATGAACTTTTAGAATTCTCTTGTAGTCTTATTTAGTATGATCTTAGAGACCTGTAGTTTACTCCAGTATGTAATGGTTGCTGTACCAAATCATTGTGAGTGTATACTTCTACATGGACTCAAAGCAATAGCATAGGACTGCTTTGATTGGAAAGCTGCTGCAATACACTTGGCAAGTTCTTAAAATCTGTTTATAAGCTGTCTTCCCAAACACACCTAGAGTTTTAGTTAACTTGCTACTCTACACAGTAGTGTTCTTCCCTGGCTAAGACTTCTGAAGTCTGTTGGAAGATGGTCTTTCCTTGCAGGCTGATCATAATCACTGTCCTCATGATTAAATGTTATAAGGGGTCTCATACGCAGACCAAGAAGAAAGCTATCATCACAGAAGAAATTTGTCATTAGACCCACAAGTTTAAGCTTTGATCCTCTTCAGCTTTCAGTTCCCTTGTGTCACTGCAGACCAAGAGGCAACTGCACGGGGAGCAGAAGCAAGACCTGGAAATGCTAGCCAGGATTAAACAGCCAAGATACTGAGTCCAAGTGTCCAAAATCCTTCCACTAGGTATGGAATAATGCTATTTTAGTGTGACTATGGATAGATAAATTCTGTGCCGCATCACAGATTGATTAACTACATGGATGTAGTTGCTTCTTTATGTGCCAAACTAGCCAATCTAAGCAGGTCAAGTGGAAGCAACTGGAAGAAGGTGTATGGGAAGATAAAACCGTCCAAATGGTAGCAATAAATATACAATTATAGCTGAGTCAATCCTCTTTTCTGATCCCTGATAAGATGCAGAAATCCAAATTTGGGGGGTTAGTAGCAGGCAAGAATTTCCCTGTACTTGAAAAATATCGCATTGTTTACCAAGAAAAAATGCAAGTTTGATTTAAAGGCTAGATTAAGATGGAGATATTCTAAATAAAACTATGGGATACTATCCTTACCAGAGATAATAAGGCAGTGTTTTAGAGATGCTCAGGATTTCCTTTCTCGCTTACTTTGGTGGAGTAGGTTTTAGTCTAATTACAAGAAAAAAAAAGAAAACAACACACTAAACAAGTACAGTAAAATTCCCAACCAGTTTAATATTTAATAATGACAACTGTAGGAGAAAGGATTGATTAATGACTAAAATTAGTTTAGATTCAATTTCTGTATTTATTTGTAAGTATCTAGAATATTTCTTAAATCTATCTTTTTTCACTGAGATATTCTTTGTAAACAACTCCTTTGACTTTTTGGCCTACTTACATTTGCAGCATGTAAAGCAGGCACCTCCATTTTGCATTGATTTGAGGTGCCCTCCTGTTAGGAAACAACAAATTTTAGAAATTATTCTCTTTGTTCAAAGGTAACAAAAGTAAATGCATTCAAATTACTGAAATAATCATAAAGTTATTGTAGTACATCCTTTTAGGTAAGCCTGTACCAGCTTGAATATGTAGTTCTGGGTACTTACAGTATTGCAGCATTTTCCCAAACACATTTAACATTGACCTGCTCACTGGGTAGCCAAGTAGCAGAATAAATTTAAACATTATTGCATTTTTCATCCATTACCACAGGAACAGAGTACTCAAGACTCTATTTTTATGTGTCACGGTGGAAAAAAGCATTGCTTCAGAGTGCATTTAGCAATAAACTACTGAATCTGAAGCATACAATAGACTTCCTAAAATGATAATTTCATTCATAGTGAATGTTCATGAATCTTATTTCTTTTGCATTATCATTTCTGACTGCTTCTGAAATTAACATTGAGAACGTGAATGAGGAAGGCATTATAGGAATGTACATAATAGATAAAATGAATAAAATACTGCATTAGAAGTTTTATAAAGCAAATACTAGTTAATGTAGTATATTAAAAAAAAAAAAAAAAATTAAACTTGTTGCAAGAAAGTACTACCAGCATAAAAGTAAGCTACTCTAAGTAGAGTTAGTATGATGTGAGATTTATGACTGCAACACTGTTTTGGGAGACATTTCTGGAATGCGTCCACTATCTGTCTTTTAAAATATCCGTAACACAAAAAGATAAACTAGAAGTGATGCAACTTCCTTTCCTAGGAGTGTCTAACAGTGTGATTAGTCTAGTTTGGGTTAAAGAACCTGATGATATCTCTATGGAGATAGAGCCTACTTGATAAAGAAACGTATGTTTTCCATGGCTATTTTGAATTTATATCTTCAGTTCTCAGAATTGGCAAACTCTTTTAAATATGTTGGACCATGTGGCATCTCCAGGAGGTTTTTCAAGATGTCATTTGAATGAATGAACTTCAAGCTTCTCTTGACTCCGTAACGTAAGAGAGACAGCTTATATACAACTCTCTCTCTAAAATGCTGAAGAGATGTACTTTTCTTGAGAAGAACTTGATATTGCGTAGGGCAGAGTTTCTCTCATTTCCTCTCTATTTCAGCATGTCACAAAAGGGTTTGTTTTCACTCTTGTTAAACACTTATCTTAATGTTATCTTAATGTAAGCTTTTTTTTTTTTTTTTTTTTTTTTTTTGAGACTGAAAGCATCTGTTTGTTTACGTGGAAATTAAATCTCTTTGGAAAGAAGGTGCTGCAACCCTAATATTTGTCAAATGAGCCAAGTTCCACTGTCCAGAAGCTGCTGTCACATATTTGTGAGGGTTAAGAGCTGAGTCTCTACCTCCATCAAAATGATTGCAATCTTCACTGTGGGCTAAAGTTGTAAAGTTCACAGACATGAGTGGCAGGCACAAGGAAGAGATGTAAAACATAAAGGATTTAGAGAACCACATAGACAAAAATAATTTTGCATAACCTTTTGAATTTCTGATGAAGTATATAACTTCATTCATAACAAGAGAAGGACTGTACAGAAAAAGAAAGATCCTGTAGATCTGACTTTAGGTCCTGGGTCCAATCTAAAGCCTTTTAGCAGGTTAGAACGTCTATTATTTTGTTTTCATTTCTAACATGAGGAACAAACAGCCATATAGAAATATATGTAAGTGACCTGGAAGACTTTCAGTAATTTTAAGAAATTAACACATTCTTTGTAGGTAATTCAGTTTTACCATTACAGCAGATAAAGTTTCAGTCAAAGATATCATACGAAGGTATGTTAGTAAAATTTATTTTTACAAATGCAAGCTCTTTTGCCTCTTTATCTTAATATCTTAAGTAGAATGAATTAAGCATTGTTCTCAAAACAATTTAGGAGGAACTAGTAGCATCTATTAAACTTTACATCCTGGTATAATCAACATCTAATGCTGAACACCAAAACCTTTACTCTCAAAGTATTATGTACTTGAACTCAGTACAAAAGTACAAAATCTGGTGCAAAATCTTGCTGTTCCTAGACTTTTTACAAGCATTAAGTCTACTTTTTCTCACTTTCAGTGCTTCACTCTTAACAGTGAAAGGTAAGTTAGTCATTTCAGGAAAGGCATCTGAAAACTGTTATTTTTATGCATGCAGGAAGGTAAGCCTTAAACCTATATATACATATGTCTCATCTCATATATATCGCATCTCATTTGTTCATTCATGTATAATAGATTTCTGACTGAGACATCTACTAAACTCAGTAACCAGTATCTGATAGGCATGTCTGACTAAAAAGGCATAAATTATTGATGTGAAGATCAATTCTTGGTTAAGAAATCAGCATTTACCATTTCTTTGGTTAACTTGTTTCAAGAGCTACCTATATTCTAATTTGAAATATAATTGCTTTTCAATTAGAATAATTTTAGTGCCTTCTTCCAGGCTATGATACCACTGAATGCTTAGAGTAAAGAGGAAGTAATGAATGGTATTTCTTGGGGACATCACTAGAAGAGAGAGAATAGAATATTTGGATAGAAATGGGAACTTCTGAGAGCTGTGTCTGCTTATGTGTATCAAGTCCTTACAGCAGAACAATGCATCAAAACTTGACTGTAGACTCTGGCACTGAAGCTGTGTGCAAGTACCTAATTGTGTTCTTTTCCTGAAGGGATTTTGAACACAGTTTACTTTTATAAACTGCTTTAAAGATACTAGTTTGGTTATTTTATTTTTCTTCCCTTCTCTGTTTCAGCTTCCTTTTTTCAGTTTTCCTTTTTTTTTTTTTTTTTTAAACATAGATATATTCTTTTTATTTAGACTGAGAAGTATTTTGCCTCTGCTTCTGAAATTGTATGTCCCTGTGTTTTAACTAGTGTTTTTTTTAAAAAAAAAAAAAAAAAAAAAAAAAGCAAGCCAGATTCTCAGTGAGATTAAATGCAGTATTACTGAAAATACTGGAACCATCTAAACTCCCAAACAGCTGACATCTGAAAGTCTGGCTGAGAACTTAACCTGGTGGCATGTTTCTTATTATTTTTAGTCTTTTTTACTGAGGTTTCCATTATTATCAGATTGATTTCTGTCTATCTTGTCAGACATTGATGCAGAGCCTCTGAAACAATGTTTACATGAAAATATTTTTGTCAGCTTGATTTTTCTAGTGTTGACTTAATGTCACTTCTTGCTGTGGTAACGCTTCCATGACAAAGGGACTAAATGACATACTGAACATATCTATGCAACATAGTGCTATTTAAAAGGGAGTCACGAGTGTTAAAATATTTTAGGTGAAAAAAAAGGGAAGAAAAAACATAATGCTGTTAATATGTGTTGGAGACAGGCTTCACTGAACGTTCTGAGCAAGAAAGGTCTTTTTTCTTTCATTGATGCTGTAAGACTTATCTAGGAATGCTATGTTGTGACATGAATCAGCAAAGAAAATGAACTTTACTAGAGTGCATTGATATTTGAAAGTGTGCAACTGGATTTATTTTTTTTTCTAACATGCACTTAGCATGTGCAGTGCTGATGTCAGAAAATTCTTACTAGTTCTGAATCTTCTAGAGATTTGACAACTGAATCTTAATTTTTAACACACAGGAGATATAAGACTATTTTTCACAAGAAATTTAAAACCTACTGCTTTACTTGGGAAACATCAAATATGCTGTATTACAAGGTGTTTTTATTTATAGAACTAGTATTTATTCTATATCCATATATAATGATCTAGAAAAACAGATTATTTCTGATTTTCTACAATATATACTTCATGTAAATCTAGACCTTCTCCCTACCGCATACAAATGTGGACATGTTTGTGTATGCTAAATTTATAGTCTGGAACAAGCTTCATTTGGATCTGTGTGATTTTATGGTTATAAATTTTTATCCTAATGTTGCATTAATTTGTGTACTACCTGGTTATGAGATAATTCGTCAGAGTTTTAAATAACAACCTGTAGTGCAGCTGTAAGAAAATAAGAGGAGTTAATGATCTCACAATTGTATTTATTTACAATAACATTGCAAAGGCTACGTGTTATGCTGGCTTATTATTTAGGCTAGCAAGCAGCACACTAAAATGTTATAGTGAAATAGCAAGCCAGATTAATGCACAATTTTTCATGACTAGTTTTTTTTTCAGTAATCCCAAGTTGAATATGTGCACCACTGGGATTTTTTTTTTTTCATCTTATGGACCGAAAAGAATCTTTTAATAAAGTGAATTAGGTAGCCTTTCAAGATGATCCCAGCCTCATTTCTGAGAGTTTGAACATGCAGCCATGTTGGAGAAGTATCTGTAAATGATTCTGACATAGAGCTTCTTTTGTTTCCTAGATAACTATGAACTAGAAAAATTTATGGATGATGTATAAATCGCCATTATATGTGATGCAGTGAGGAAAAGAAATGAAATAATTTTTTTTTTTTAAATGGTAGGGTAATGATTCTCTGTTTAAACTGAATCTTTGGTATTCACATTCACATTTCAGGTTGGATATTAGGAAGAATTTCTCGTCAGAAAGAGTGATGATGCATTGGAATGGGCTTCCCAGGAAGGTGGTAGAGTCATTGTCCTGGAGTTGTTTAAGGACGTGGTATTTAGGGGCATGGTTTAGTGTGCAATATTGGTGGTAAATGTCCGGTTGGACTTGATGGTCTTAGAGGTTTTTTCCAACCTTTACTATTCTGTGATTCTATGATTTTTAATTTGATATTCCCATTTTGTTGTGCATACCTGTGAGTGTATGTATCCATCCATAGCCTTTATATGAGTCCTTTATAGTTTTTATGAGTTCTTTATACTCAGTGTTTTAATCTAAGACAGGTTGCCATCAGTATTTTTATAGGACAGGTTCTATTACCTTATACAGAACCCTCTCTTCTGCCATTAGCTGATTTCAGTTGGGCTTCCTGTGGAGAAATATATTACTTACATCAAGATATGAATATTTATGTTGTGATGTTAGTTGCTAAACCTTTTATGTGTTCCCAAATGATTTCAGCAGGATTCTCAAAGAGCTCAAATGGTGACCCTTCCTCTGAAGTTCATTTTATAGCATCTGTTAATGTGTCTCAAGCTTCACAAACCTATCCCTTTGCTAGATTAGGTAGAGTCCTGTGCTAACCTGGTTGTTGGGCTGCCTCACTGGAAGCAGATCACACCTGGTTACTTTGGAGCATTCATCTGCCTGCATAGACAAGATATTTTGGAGATTTTAATACTTAGAGACTCTTGGCCAGCACACTGCAAAGTAAAAACAACCAGCTCTACAGTAAAACCATTTCTGCAGCTACTAGCAGAATGCTGAGTTTTAGATTTCTCTATTCTTCCACTGGGAGCTCTAAACTACTTATTGCCTTTTCAGTCACAGAATCATCATGGGGAGATTGGTTGTGCACACTGACTGAGAACTAAGTTTGAAATATTCTAGCATTAGAATATTCTATTCCAGTGGCTTTCCTCCATAGCTTCAAGTTATTAAAATCTATAATACCCAATATAGCAATACTGCTATTAATAACACTACAGCTTTGTTTTGAGTAGTCATCTGTCTTTGGGATGGGTGGTGATTCTTCTTCGTTTCATCTGTGCATATTTGAGATTTTGCAATAAAAGTTTCTTGGAACTAGACTGGATAAGCCTTTACCAGTTTACCAGGCTTCAAAACAATCCGTTTGTGTTGATGGCAGCCAGTGGAAAAAAACGGGTTAAGGTATCTTATGGATTATTTAATTTCCAGTTAAGAAATTGAAAATGCCATTATTACACATCCTGAGCATTTCAGTGTGGTGCTGAGAAATGGGTCAGGAGAACCAATCACCTTTTGATATTTAGGGATGGCAATTGTGCCTAAGAGACTCACTTATACGCTTTCCTTAACACATTTTTATTGCAAAGGAAAAAATCTATGAATAATTGCCTTCATAATTTCCCTTTGCTTTATGTGTTTAACTCTATATTGTTGATCTCTTTCATGCATTAATGGGATAACAAACTTGATCTTTTGGTGGAAGTGTACATTACACATAATTGAGCAGTTTCATTCCCCTCATCTCCGGATGCTTAAATGAAATACTGACAAGAGAACTACCAGTGACCAGATCTCACATAAGAATCAGAAGATAAATGCCTAGAGAAAGAAGTTTAAGTCCACAAAAGGTCTCTGGAGCTATTGGTTTTAGTTCATTGACTTGAAAAGGACTCCCATATGGCTAAACTTCAAATTTAGTGCATGTGTTGAAGTGCCCAAATGCGGATGGGATGACACATGTCTAAGGAGTTTGTAATGCCATAATTGGAGAAAGAAATCCATTTGTGAATTGTTAGCGTGTTTTGTTTCTGAAATGAGAAACTTTCATTGTTTTCACTGTATTTTCCAAGAAGTAGGGACAATTTTGAATTTTTCCCTTTTAGATTCATCTCATCTCCTATTTGAAACAATGAGTTTCTTTCACAGCTTGGTAAGTAGTCTAATTTGCCTGTGGCTGATGGACTCTGGGCAATATTGATTAAAAACAAACAAACAAACAAACAAAAACCTCTGCAGATCTGATTCTGTCTGTTTCCAGCTGAGCTGAGTATTCTAGAAGTCCATGTGGAACCATTCAGCTGTATTTCCATCAGGTGCTTAAAGTTTTCCTAAGGCAACACGGGAGGGTTAATCCATTAGGCTAACTTTGCTGCAGCACTTATATTTCTGAAGCTAGTGGGAAAAAAAAAAAAAAAGAAAAATTTCTCACCACGCTGAAAATCCAGGTACTTTTTTCCATCAAAATGAGTGGAGTGATCTTTGAAGCAAGACTAAAGTGAGTCTTATGACTGTGTGTCTGGATCAATACTTCCTTTCTTAAAAAAGAAAGAAAAATAAAGGAAGAAAATATATTCAAGTTGCTGAGCTTTTAATGGATAAAGAAGACAGGACAGCTGTTTTGTAATGTTTGGTTCAGCTATTCTTGTGGCAAAGACCAAGATTTCTCAAAAATTCTGCTTATGCTTTTGATAGTCCCTCTCGAAAATGAACAACAGGTGTTTGCCACCTATGCAGTGTATATTAATGAGGGAAGGGATTTAGAGCTGAATCTTTGAAATACAAAGGTCAAATAAGCTATTCGCTACTTAACTGTTGTTCCTAGGCTCTTATAATAGGTTAAAATGTTCTGCAAATAAGTAGAAAGACCCTTACTGTTGAGCAAAGCTATATAATTCCTAGTGGTGCAGCTGCAAAGCAAAGACACTGTTGAACTGGGCAGAAGGCATTCTTTAGTAACAGTGCATCTGCCCACGTACCTTGGTTACGTGTGACCTTAGGCTAATCATTTTACCTTTCTGTCACTGTATCCATGCTTAAGAATGAGAGTAACATACAACATTCTTGCATTCTTAAAAATGTTTATTGAAGAAATAATCATCCTCAGAGTTCTGAAAATGTAAAATTCTGTGTGAATTCACAGATGGTGTTTGACTCCCAGCCTAGAGAGACAGCGGTGTTTCTTTTTATACTTCTTTGTTAATTATTATCAACATACTGACAACACTAGTAATATATTTAGGTAAAGTCAAAGGGACTATTATTAGCCCTCCTTAAAGGAGGTAAAAAGGCAAAAATGACTGATTCAAGACAGCCAGCATGACTACCAAGGGAAGGTCATGCCTGACCAATCTGGTGGCCTTCTATGATGGACTGACGATATCAGTGGACAAAGGGAAGGCAACCAATGCCATCTACCTGGACTTGTGCAAGGCCTTTGATGTGGTTCCCCACCACATCCCTATGTCTAAATTGGAGAGATACGAATTTGAGGGGTGGACAATTTGGTGGATAAGAAATTGCTTGGAAGGCCGTAGACAGAGGGTTGTGGTGAATGGCACTACATCCAGTTGGAGACCAGTGATGAGCGGTGTCCCCCAGGAGTATATCTTGAGACCAGTGCTCTTCAACATCTTCATCAGTGATGTCAGTGATGGGCTCAAGGTCACCCTCAGCAAGTTTGCTGATGAAACCAAGCTGAGCAGCGTGGTTTACACATTAGAAGGAAGGGATGTTCTGTTCCTGGAGGTGTTCAAGTTCAGGTTGAATGGGGCCCTGGGCAGCCTGGTTTAGTATTAGGTATGGAAGTCTGTGGCCCTGAGTGTGGCAGAGGGGTTGGAAATCTATGATCCTTGGGGTCCCTTCCAACCTAAGTCATTCTATGATTATTCCATGATTCTATGACTGCTCAATCTCTGGCTGATATGTACTTTATAAGTTATTTCAAATAATGGAAAAGGTTAATCTATAAATTACTAAAAATAAGATACTGAATATTGCTCAGATCCTGTATGTTTTTTTAATATGTCCTATCTTAGTGACAGGCTTTCTGAGATGTTAGACAATTGCATCTCTCATTTTATGAAACAAAATGTTCTTATCATGCACTCAGGCTATAAAATTACCCTTTTTATAATGTAGTTTACGCAGTTTCATGGCTTTGAGACTTCTATAAATCATATAAACCTGATGAGTTCATCCTGCCAATGAATTATTGTCCTTACACAATTGTTTTAAAGTGACTTCTTAGTTTTCCATTATAATGGGAATTAAATATTTAGGAAACTTGTTTAAAGAGTGCTTACTGCTGTCTTTTAGCACAGGGAGCACTAATTTGCCATTGTTAAAAGATTAAAAAGTACAGTGATTCTTCATTTTGCAGTCTGCAGTGAAATTAACTCTTATGAGAAGAGAGAGGGATTTGGAGGCACTTCTGGGTGAGGTGTAAAAGCATAAAATGAGTGATAAAGCAATCAACAATGGCAGCTACATGCAAAATTTTCTGGGCACTGTAAAAGAGGACAGGAATAATCTGTAATCTTCACATGTAGCGTCAAGAGTTACTAATATTGAAATACTACCTCAATTCCCTAGGGAGGCATCAGGAAAAGAAAACAGCTGATAAAGGAGGCCTGAGCCACCTTGCTAGCGGAAGGCCTAAAAGTGACCAGCTTCTAGTGAAACCTGCTTCTTTGCAACCTGAGTGACTTTTAACAGAGCAGTACAGGCTCTCATACTGTTTTCCCTGGCCAGATACAATTCATTTGCAGAGAGATTACAGGGGGACTCTTGTCAGCTTTCTGTCCAGACTCTGTTCCCTGCTTTGCTCCCTGCCAGAGGCCTAGAGTTGAGGTCTTTGTCTTCAGGTTCTGCAGTTCTTCCACATGACTTCCAGGAGGCATTTTAATTGTTACATTACAGTTCTAAATAAGACAAGTAAAACTATGCTTGTCATTACTATAGTTTTCAATGGTTGAATCAAAGGCAGCAAGTGAGATGCCTTTAGAACTATTTGGAAAGTTTTACAATTTTACTCTTTCATTTCCCATTCTTGAACCTTTACAAACAACATGATTTTACCTTACACTCACATTCACCAAAAAATACAAGCATGCAAGATGTTGACATGTCACTGCAATAACTAAGAACTTCCTTTGATCAGAGTAGTTGAACTGCAGGATTATTTTTTTTTTTCTGTTGGAGTTTTCTATTTTTCCTCTGGAATGGCTTAGTTTCTAATTAAACAGAGCTCTAAGGTGTTTTTTTGTCCCTACTTTGCTTCTGTAATGTTCATCATCTGTTGAGTAGTTGGAAGATGTTCCAAAAAACCGCTTTCTTTCAAGGATTCCTGGAACACTTGGAAATTCACTAGGTAATTCTGCTTTTTATTTTGATATTTTTTTTACAGAACCTATTTTCTTGGTATCTTCATTCATTCTTTCAGAGTAAGTAACTAATACCTGTGGAAAAAAAAAGTATAGAATAATTGTATATACAGACATATCAGCACAGATCTTCTAAGGGAGAGGAAATCAGGCTTATGGATATCTTGCATGTCTATTTCTACCACAAGCCTTTTATTTTGATTTAGGCCTAAAATGTAATTTAAGTTGGACAGCTGAAATGCTTTAAATCAGCTGCTTCATTTAAATGCCATATTCTGGCAATACCGACAGCATTCAAAAGACAGAAGTTTTCTGCCCTCAAACCTGCTGCATAATAATTTATTTGTTGTCCCACTAAAAAGTATTGCATTATCTGCCTAGACAGTAGATTCTGACATTTGCAGTGCATGGCCCTTACCCTGGGACATATAAAACCCTCTTGATGAATTACTTATGAAAAGGCTAGGTAGACGAGAGGCACAATGACAGTAACGTATCTTTATTCCTTGCCTATTTCAAATAAAGCAGACTGTATTTAGTGCGTATGTTCTGTAGAACTATGGCAATGTTGTGAAACAGCACTCATTTTATAACTTTTATCTCCTTCAGTACCCCTCTTTTCTCTTCACCAAGAAGAATACCAACTGATGTAATACCTTTTGTATCTGTAACGAAGTAAGCCCTCAAAGTGTATATTATATTATATATTTTTTTTATTTGCATACTGGATTCCCACACAACGTCAAGTCAAATTCAGGGATTCTGCATCCTCCAGATTGTTTTCTAAGCCATACACTGACATCTGTGTCATGTCCAACATGAAAAGTCCATCAACAAATTGATTCCTCTAGCATAGAAGAGGTTTCTGCAAGAAGAAATAGATCATGTCCATATGGATGACAGAATTCACTGGCTGCTGGATCAGCACAGGGCAGAAATCGGAACAAATCACAGGCAGAGCTGAATGCATGGCACAGTTCTCTAAGCAAAACCCATATCCAGGCCCCTCTAAAACAAAATATTTTGCATCAGTTCTTTTGGAAAGTGAATGAAATAGTGGACATTGTTTACGCAGCTGGTAGTCCTTAAATCTAGGGATTTTGAAAGAATCTTGGATGTTGTGGTGAACTGTATTTCTACAAGTGAATAGGGAAGATGTTGTTTCATTATAGAATTAAGAATCTATGCAATTTCAAACTGATATTTATATAGCTATTCCATTCTCCTCTCTGAAGATTTGAATCCAGCAAAATTTGAGATTATAGAATGTTATGAAAGAAAATTTATTGGCTACTGAGAAACCATTCATTTCAGTAGGTTGCAGTGAAGGAATCTCCTAGAGAAAATATTTAGATAGTAAAGAAAGTCTTTATATAGACTGCAACTGTCTTTTTTAGCTTCTCTTTGTGGTCTTTCAGGCCTTGTCAATAACTGTGCAAGGATGGAGAATGAATCACAATATATTTATATTTCATTTGAGCAAGTAGAATGTTCTGTGCTAGTGCTTTGGACTTACCCCATACAGCAGAAGATTACTCTGGGATAACTGCACAAAGAGTTCAAGCCTGTGGTAAGTAAAGACTGTAAAATATTGTTCTGCTTAACCATTTATTCTTGAGCATGACTAGCCTTCTGTCTGTTCTCTGCCTCTTGTAAACATAGGGGAGGATCTCAACACATCTTTAAGAGACAAGTGAAAATATAAGCTGCTTTTTCTCTTTCCTTGTTGCAAGAAATTTTCTAGGGAGAATTCCTACTTGTTGTTTAATAGATTAAAATTCTAGACAGTGATGTTTCTTGTCAGAAAGTTTTGTTAGAAGTCCTTATCTGTACTCTGTATGTTGTATTTCTGTTTTCATTGCTAGTTTTGTATGACAGGATTTAGGAAAGAGAATTTTAATGGCTTATACTATACTAACGTCGAAATCAACCAGCCTCTTGAATTTTTCCTCAAAATTAGTCAAAATTTTCACTAGTGCAATGCACTGAAATCCAAGTGAATGAATTAAATCCTACAGGGTCTGGGAAATCAACAAATACGTGATTGTTAGGCAGGAGATAGCTTACATCTTTAAGGAAATAGAGATAATAATCACCACTGCATTCTTTTCATTTTTATTTTCACTGGCATTGTAAACACACTCTCTAAAATATAATTGCAGTTTAATAATGAGAGAGCTGCTGTAGGTGAAATGATTTGTTCACTTTGACTGTACTTACAGTATGTGTGTTGTTAATTAAAAGCATATGATTTTATTGATTGCAATACAGTAGAAGGAGCATTAATTATCATGTTTTATAATGACAGATGTTATGAATCATTATTCTTTTTCCTTAGTTTACCATGCTATTTAGATTGGCCATTTTTATATTTATTAAAAAGCATTATGGTTAACAGAAGGTTTTTGAAGTGTTCTAAGTAGTTCTTTAAAATCTTATTCATTATAAACTGAAACAAAACTTTTTATTTAAAACTAGTTACTTCATATAATTTTTATCTTTTATTTAAAGAAATTAAGCTTCCCATTTAGAAAATTTGACATTCTTTTGCTAGTTTTGTGTTTGCTTTCCATTTTCCTTTTTGTAATTCTCATCTTTCCACATTTCTTTCCTTTAAATGTACTGCCAGAGCCCATGAACAGTGTTATCTAATGTCTCTGATAAATCTTTTGATTCCTGACATTTGAATGACAGGGCTAGCAAATTGGCTCTTGCCACAGATTTTGGGATGCTGGCAGAATGTACTGAAGAAACTCTTCACATGCGCTGCTGTCTAATAAGCAGCAGATAAAATTTTGAATAATTCCTATTAAGTCTGGGGGCTTTTGCTTCACTGTGGAAGATGAAAGGAGAAAGATGATCAATGGAACAAAACATTTAGTATAGCAGTAGACCTATAATTAAACCCACTAATCATTTGCATAACACATTCTTCTCTTCTTGAAGGACATAAGAGAATGGAAGAATGAGACAACAAACTGAGGAACAAACTTAGGAATATTGTTGAAACTTTCCAGTATGCAAGTAAGCATACTTATGTATGTAAGTATGCAAGCAAGCATACTTAATTCCAATAGAATACTTCCTAGGGAGATAAAAAAAAAAAAAAAAAGGAAAAGAAAAAGAAAAAGATAACACCTCAACAACAGCATTAAAAAAAAAACAAAACGATAAAACAACAATAAAGACTCCACTTTAGTGAGAGATTTAAGAAGCCCAGACAACTTAGTGTTTGCTTTATTTTAAAGTGACTTAAAAGATGAATTGACCGCAGTAGAGACACCTAGCTGCTGTGATTTCTGAAAGTGAGTAGCTTATTGAAGTAATAGAAAAAAGCAAAACATTAAAGAAAGGCCGAATTCAGCAAGATATGTCTTCAAAGAAAATCAACTGCTAATTTTCACTTATCTTAGGACAACGACTGAACATGTCCATCAAGCAGCATGACAATTATTTAAAGCTTGTGCCTTAAATCAAGACTTTGAAATACAGGTCAAATAGGAGATATCAGTAGGGAGGATGTGGCCTGTCTTAAATTAGAAGTCAGTATTCAATCATAAATGATTTATTTGGCCTGAATTTACTTATTTCCAAGTAAAAGAGTTTTCCCTTTAATCCTCAGATTATTTACAGCAAGCATTTAAGTTGTCCTTTATGGAATGTTCTTGATTGAATTTCCTCATCCTAATTCCTCAAAACTGTTCACAGAGACTACATGCTGTGTATACTCAGTCTCTTTCACTCTGTGATGAGAAGACTTGAGTACAAAACAGAGGATGGTAATCTGAGACATGCCTGTTGCTTTTCCTTGGCCCTTTTAAGAGTAGGAGCATATTCTTTGTATCACTAAGTGAGAACGAAGGTGCGTGGCTCTCATACTAACTTTTGGAGCAGAAATGAGGAAAGGCCTTCAATGAGCAGTAAAGAGGTGTGTAAACAGTTGCCTAAATGTTCAGAACCAGTGTGTTTTCCCTGACTATGTATTCGTATTCCAATTTGATCTACTTTGATCTTTGATAGCAGAATGCAGATCTTTTTTTACCATGTATATTAACTTTTGTTGAGCAGATGCAGAAGTATCTCAGTCCAGCTCCTTGCTGTCACCATGGGATAGAACAAGAAAATAATGGATGGTGGGACTGTAAACTTGCTACAAAGAGCATTTGGGTTGCCAGGAGATGCCACCAGAAGAGAAGACGTCCCCTAATTCCATGTGTTTTTCATGCAGGTAAATTGGTGCCAAAACAGAACAAAATTATACTCTTTGATTGATGTAATTATTATTCAACCCCAACAATATAAATGGAGAGCCAGTAACTGCAGGCAGAAAGATTTCTATTGAAGTGGGTTAGTATCATACATAGCATATAATGTTTCATTTTAGCAAGAACTTTGCCACTTCTCTGTATGCAGCTCCCATGTGTCCAGCCATCAATGGAGGTAGTGGAGAATTGTCAGTTCACATATTAAGTGGCACTAAAAGACATGGTCTCCACCACCATTTAATTTAGCTTCAGATTGATGAGATTCATCCAGTTTTCCTTTCAGTCAAGGTGAAAATCTTTTAACTGTACTTCAAATAGAAGAAAGTTACTCACTTTCCTGACAGAAAACCCAGGAGGGAAGACTCATTACTGAAATGGTAAAAAAAGAATAGCCTCTGCTGTCCTCACTCACTCTCTAGTGAGATTAGTTTCTTGCAGATTCGTGCATTACACATCCAGAGGCTGGGTCTCAGTTTTGGAGGAATGCAGAAAAAATGAGTAAATCATTTCTTTATAAGACTAATGTCGCTTGGGTTTACAGTTCCCTCTTCAGTTAAACCAGAATTACCACACGAGTCTAAGTTATGACATCTCTTCCCCTAAAAACAGGAGGAAAACACTGGCTTTTATACTAAAATAGCATTTGCCACATGGGCTGTGCTTTCTAGATATGGCCTGAAACAATTTTCGCAGCAGTTAAAACTTCCTAAATTTATAGAGTATAAGGGAACTTGAGGCCAAGTGCACTACATCTTTTCAGCAGAATTCAATTTATAATTCTAGAATGAAGACTAGGCTTTTACTAATAAAGCTCCTAGTGAGTCTGAGGATAGAAAAGATAAGCCCTTTTGCTCTTTTTGCTACTCATTTCTGGGACTGAAAGGTGAAGTCTTCAGAACACACTTTGAATAGCTTTAATGGGCTTTTAAAATTCCAATTCTGAGTGTTTTTCAGATTGTAGCTTTATTTCAGCTTTTATATAGTAGTTCTACCTATACTCCAAGCTATCTCTGAGGTAGCCAGGGACTGCACTAAGTATGCGTGTCACAGGGGCAGGCAGAGAGAACTTTTGCTTTGCTTTGTTTTTTACCTGAGGCATCTAATCTTATATTACACTACCCAGTGTAATATACTTACCTGCACTTACCTGCTTATGTAAGTTCACATTGTTTATTGCTAAAAATCAGTGTTCAAGTTTAATCCTCATTGCAGCCAAAGTAACAGATCTTCAGATGAATTAATTTTTGTGGTTGTCATGAATTTAGGTGAAACAGTGACCACTTCATGTCAACACAGCATTTGCTCTGCTCAGATTTAATGTTTCATCCATCTTGCCTGGAGTTTTCTCATCTCTTCTTGAAGGAAAAATAGGGAAGAGACAATATCCTCAATAGCTGTAAATCATTGTAGGATTGACTTCAGAGGGAGAAGGAAATGGAGAGATGAAGGAATAATGGTTTGTAAGAGTTGAGATATCTGGCCATAATAGGCAGATGAAATAAAGATTCATTGCAGTGCTGTACAATTTATTCCTTCTTTCAGGAAAGACCTATCTCACATGAAGGGGGCATCAGTATGCCTTTGTAAGGTCTTTGTAAGTCTGCTCATACTGCAGTGGGTGAGGAAGCTGCAGGGAATTGCAGTTAGCCGCTCTGCTTTTATTCTGCCCACAGATTGGTGCTGTGAGTACAGTGGCAGCTCATGTACTTAAAAATGCCAATGGACTGGATTAAATTCAGGAAAGAGGGATTTCCTCATCAAATTGTGCTAGTCAGAACAGAAAGGCATTCCCAGTATTCCCTATGAGCTGATAACAGCTTTAACAGATATAGTATAACCAACACCACCAGGAAATAGCATGAGTGAATCTTTCATTTGCTGCTGTAGAATAAAAATTACATTGTCCCAAAAGGTTATGTTGAAACAGATCTTCATGCCAGTGCTTTGTGCTTTATAAAAAGTTGTGATGCTTGGAAGTTGTTCTACCAAAAGTTTTGATTTTATTTTTTCATTTTTATTTCTATTTTTATTTTTTTAATATACTTACCTGAGGAAGTGGCAGAAGTTTTAGTGTAGGGACACTTGGAAACAGGAGTTGTTGAATATGTCAGCCTATAGTAATGCCTAGAGCAGGAAGGAACAACTTAGCCTCAGGAAAAGCTTTAAATTGAGCTCTAGAATACTCAATAGGCTCTGTTTTGAGGGTTGTTCTTTTTTACTGAAGTTGAAGAATGAAAGGAAATAGTTTTTCAGCAAAGGTCTTTCCGAGATGACCCTATAAGTGTCTTACTCTTGAGACTCTGCTGAACGGATGGTGAGGGGATCAACGTTGTCAGTTGCGATGCATAAATAATGAAACAGTTTTCTGTAGCTTAGTTGAGAATCATGAAGGTTACAGAATTATGTAAGCCATATAGAAATGTGCTCAATTTCTTGGAAGGAAAAGCAAAGGATGAGAGCTTATTTCATTAGGTCTGTTTTTTTTTTTTTTTCTATCTTCCTTGCTTTTAAGAGTATATCATCTATCACTTGGTACCCAGAGTCACCTGTGCTAGCTGTGGAATTCATTTTTGCATAGGTGATGTGGATTGAGGTGAGCATTGCCCTCAGGAAGGAGTGGGAAATAGTCTGAGCTATGAAAGTTGGATGGTGGTTTTTGAAGTTAAGTGTCTAGTAGTCCTCTTAATTTTACATAGGCTCAGCTTGTATGAGATAAACTTGGGGCCATGGATCCATTGGCTTCCTTAGTGCTACCAGAATAAATCAGAACAATAATTCCACAACAATGGAAAAACACTTTTTTTTTTAATTCAATTCTCAATTCTGGTAGCATACAAGTGGAGAAAAAGAAATTTAAACTTCTGATGTTTTTACCCTTTTTTTGCACTGTAAAGGTTTCTTCATGCACCATAAATATTCAGAATCATAACTTTGATTTACAGAATTGTAATATTGCTATATATTTGATAAAATCAGATTGGTTCTGAGGATGGATAAAGAGAGTTAATTTAATAAGAGTCAGTAATGTTCACAGCAAGTAATTGGTGATTTGTAAAGGAAGGCTCTCTGAAGAGTTGTATCAATTCTAAATGGGCTGAGAAAATAAAGTGAACTGTTAGTTACTTGTTTTCCTTATCTGCCTTTTTAGCAGTCTATATTTGTTCTGCAATACCAAATCAACTCTGTAAGAAGAGTTTTATTTCCTGTCAGTCATATATTAAAAAGTCATTGCTCAAGACCAGAGTGTCAAACAAAATAAACAAGTTATATTTTATCCCTATGTAGAAGACTGAGCTTAAGATGGTGACTTTTACTTCTCCTAAGAGGAACTAGGTTTCACACATTTCTGAGAGAAGAGAGAATCATCCTAAGTTCTTCAAAGAGGCTATAGCACCAAGTCACTCACTCTCAGTTTGAAGAATGATCAGTTCTTCTAATCAGCATGAACCAACTGCACTGCCAACATTAATGAAGTCCATTGATGAAGTTCATGAACTCTTTCTTGTCCTACACACAGATACCAGGTATCTTCACAGCCGGAAGAGTAGACCATGATGAAGTTCATGAACTCTTTCTTGTCCTACACACAGATACCAGGTATCTTCACAGCCGGAAGAGTAGACCATTATATTCCACACTGTGGTATGTATTAAATTCAAGGTAGGATGACACTAAACTTTCTGGGATGAGCTAACCCCTTGGGGCCTTCAAAAATCCAGTCCTTGGCAGAGCTGACTTTGGTCTGAATGCAGGTATGGTATGCTAGATGCTTAGCACTGAGATTATCATTGCAGGCAGCATTGCAAAACAGAGAGAACAAAAAAATGTCATTTAGATAAAGCAAAACAAATTTGTGCTGAATAATAAGGGATTTAATGTGTAGCTTTTTTGTTTGATTTTTATGTAATTAAGTAATTGTTTTTGTTACTGACCTATTGCTAAAGCCAGTAACAATAAAATGAAACTGGAATGTTAATAATTAAGTAATTCTTTCTGATGATTCAGATCTTTAACTAATTTTATTGGAACGAGATTTTGCTTTTCTTGGAAGGTGAAAATTATTGATAATGATCCAGTTGCTAATTTGGGAATTGCATTTTTCTAACGATCGATGCAATTAGTGAGAGTTGCTTGGATTGTTCAAAGCAAAATGCAATGTTACAGATTTGAAATGCTTTCTGTAATCATTTTATGTGTATTACTCTTGGCAAACTGCTAAAATAAGATAGCGATAACACTAAGATGATTATTCCTTTTTTCTTCCTAATTTTCTTAGTGTTTCTTTTACAGCAAGTGCCTCCACTATTATTAAACAAGCAAACAAAACAAAACAAAAATCCTGATGTGACAGAGGGAAAAAAGAAGCATCTTTATTCTTTCCACTTTGTATCTGAGCATATGCATGATGTGCCCCTAACTCTTGTATTTAACATGAAAATAAAAGTGGAGAAACAAAAAGTGAATTATTGATGTTGAAGTTGCTGGGAAAACTATATTGACTTTATTAGAGGCTATTGTGAACTCAGAATGAACTCTCAGTTGCTGAAAGCTCACGTCTGGTGGTAGCTATTGAAGGTACATCTGGCTGGCTGATAAACACCTCAGCGCATCTCTCTAAATCCCCTTCACTTGTCTTCAGCTTGCCATCACCACATGGAAAATGGCAATGGCAGGATACTTAGTTAAGACTGAATTTGCTCTGGACGAGATACTTTTTTTTTTGTTGTTTTTTTCGTATTTGAATGGAGAGAGCAGGGAAGGGAAAGGAGAAACAAAAACAGAGGAATTGAAACGCTCTTATGATTTTTTTTTTCTAGGAGGGGAAGAAGGTGACTAGCACTTACATAATAATGGTAGACTACTTATGAAGTCTAAAACAAGAGCCTATCCATTTTCATTCAGGAGTATGCCTGAAGAGGTGTTTCCACTGCTCTCATATCCACAGGAAAAGGAAAAAAAGGAGAGGAGAGGTGAAGACTAAGAATATTGATAATACAAAGGAGCTTCTGCTCTCATTAAAGCCCCCCTGCTGCTGAGATTTCAGGCAATTTGCTAGTCAATGTTATTTCAATACCTGGTATGATCCATTAGCTGGGCAAGAATCCTCCTGAACCATAATCACGGGGCTGTGGCTGTGGAAGGTATAATGACTCCCCCAGGGCTGTCTTTGTAGACAGCGTTAAAGTCTCCTGTGGTGTGCTTTGCTTAATACAGAAGATTTTGTATCAGTAACATGCCTCTAAAACAGAAGAACTGTTATCCAGTGAGATAGCAATTGTTAGAGCGTTCTGTTTTTCCCATGAGTTGTTTGTGCCAACCAATTTTGTGACAGGGTGCACCCAACTCTAAGTTAAGATTAGATTCTATTGATTGCTGCATATTTTGTGAAACAAATACGAGTGTCATGTCTGCTTTCCAGGTATTATCAGCAAATCAAAAGTTGCTGAATGCCTTTCCCTGGCTGGGAAAATTTTGACTTTGCAAATTTACACACTTCCATGACAATATAAATGGTAAGTATGTGCCACAGAGCAAAGCAACTTTTAAGTAATTAAATTGAAGGTTTCTGCAAAAGTTTAGTACTGATAGATGATGCATTGAATTATTACTCTATTTTTTAAAAATGGATATGAAGAAGCAACCTCTGCAATGCATGAAGAAACACAGTAAGTTTCCAGTTTATAGCCACACATGGTGCTTGGTGTGGAGATAGCAGGACTCTTAAGTGTATTCTCCTAATGAAACAACAAATATTACTAACCAAAAAACCTCAAACCCACTTGCATTATTTGTCCTGACAGTATAGTACACATATATGGACAAGCATTTCTAGAGGAGAGGAATGTTATAACCTGAAAAAAAAAACCACGTAATTAAGAAATTCACTTTGTAATTTCTAACGATTCATTGACTAAATGTTGTTTATATAAATTCTTTAAATGAATTTCTGAAGCAGATGGAATTTTCAGTTGCCCTATAGCAAGTGTGTATACCAGTCACCATTAAGGTGTGCAGAGTTTGTAGGAAACTACCTGCAAGGAAAGATTTTAGGGTTCTTAAGGATATCAGATGGCAGACCTGGGGTAATAACAAAGGCCTGGAAAGTGCAGTCGCAGGACAACATGAGAGGCCCTCAGACTGCTGCTTTTTATTGATTAGAACAGATGCAAGCTGGAGAGACTGATTTTAGATCATGACAAAAAAAGCATATTGTTTGGCTTATCTGTGCTGATTAAAGGTGTGAGAGATGCTGAGGTGTTTATCCTGAAAAGTGTTCAGACAAACAGGAATCTCCTGCTGGAGTTTCATCATAGCATATCCGGATTTGGAAGAGACCAGTGAGATTCATCAAATCCAACTTCTGTATATTGTGAAAGATGGTAATATAAACCAGGAGCTTCCTGTTAGATCTTTAGACAAACCGTGTGTGGAGGGCTCGGGTAAGTTGATCAGAAACAGAAATGTGTATCAGCACATGAAAATTAACTATAACTCATTATGTAGGTGAAGTTGTACTTGGATTGTGTTTGTAAGTCTGCAAGACAAATTGCAGTTCACTGGTACCATAGTTCAGAAGTTAATATGCAGAATTAATCAGTCTGATACTCTGTACTGTGCTAATGTACATGCACATATCACCATTAAATAAATTCTATCTGTACATCCAGGAAAAGGGTGTTGCAAGGAGCAAGAACTGAAAACAACAACTTTTAGCATTTGCTGTAGGAGAAGAGTGAGAGATGTGGGGGCTGAACAGACAAAAAGAAACTACAGTATTGATTTATACAGCCATCTGGGAGGGATCACCAAAATATTATTTTTGCGTTGTTCTTTATGTGCTTTCTGTAGGAGGAGGTGGGTGCTTTCCTTTCTGCTTTTCAAAATTTTAAAATTTTAGCATCAAATGCTAAGTGTCTAGTTCAGATCTGGCAAAGGTTCGAAAAGATATTTTATGGAAAAACGAAGGACTTTCATGTTTCAAATGATCTACTAGAAACTCAGCAGGACTGAATCCATGTCAGAAACACCATCATGGAGTCCCTACTGAATTACAGCCTCACAGACTACAGCTCTGCATGCTGTCTCCTGGATATTAAGCAGAAAACGAATGAGTAGAAACACTACTCCAGTAAGTATTTATCTAAGTGCTAATATAATTTTGGATCAGTCATTAGATACAAAGTTAACACCAGAGGATTCTTTACGAGCCTCAATCAACCCTGCTGTTACAAGCGAAGTGAGCTTGATGGAAACTGAAGCAGTGCAAATGAAGACTGGTGTCATGTGCACAAGCAGTACGAAAAAAAAAAGATAAATTTGAAAAACTATAGTGAACTATAGTGAAGAGTGCTATCATTGGCCTTAGACTGTGAAAAATGGACCCTTAAATTTCCTTTAGAAATATACATCTACTGGTAGCAGCTGTTATCCAAGGGCTCCTCTGAAAAATAGTGTTTGGTAGCTGAGAATGTGCTCTATCAGATAGTGTTATTGTGCTCTTTATATCCGTTGTAGTTTCCATGGAAACAAATAGGAGGCATTACTTTCAGAATGACCACTTTTGCCTGCGGGTTGGCAAACTGTGATTACGTTTAAGAGTTAGGAATAATACAGTACAGAATTAAAAATTATGGTAAGGACAAGAGTAAATTCTAAAATTTTAGGAAGGTTTTGGCTGCAGCTTGCATCTTTTGTCTCAAGCAAGGACTTAAATTAATTTGGATTCAGTCTGGAAATCTCCCTAAGCTGAAATTCCAGAGCTTGAAGCCTCCACAGGGTTAGATCAGCAGTGATTTTGACAGTATTAAAGGCAGATCAATCAAAACAATTCATAAACTTGATCCTAATTCCATAACTATTGTGGGAAATTGCCTTTATTATTATATCTTCATGTATGTTATAAATACCATATGTATATAAATATATACATATATATTATAATATAGTATAGTATATGTACATATAAATGTAAGGTATAAATACCTTTCTCCTATTGGCTGAGAGAGTTGGACAAGAATGAGAAAATGTATACTACCTATCTCCATATTTATTTAATTGGGGAAGCAGGAGAGGGACACATTTATTTTTGTTGTGGTAGTTTTCTATTTGCTTATTTTATTTGTTCATTGATTTTCCCTCTTTCCCTCATCAGTTAAATTTTGGTATATATTGGGAAATTTGAGAAATTAAGAAAATTTTTCTACAATCCCTCTTTTTTAAACATCCGAGCTATACCAGGTTCTACAGCTTGTATTTGGCCTTTCACTTTAATGTACGGTAAGGAAAATGTTCCTTATCAAATACTTAATCCCTATTTTTGGTGGGTGAGACATGTTGATTATTTTTTTCTACTGTGAAATATTCTGATGAATGGCCTCTGCTGCCTAAGAATTATTGTACCTTTCAGCTCTAGACCAGGTGGAGTGCTGCACTGCTGCATTTTAGAACAGATTTTCTAAAACTGTGTTCCCTATTCACAAAAATAGAAAAGGCAGCTCTTGCAGACAGGCATGAAAACAAAATGAGAAGTTGAGTTTAGTCATTATTTGAAATAATTCAGCAACAAAATCTCCTGAATTAACTCTTTATTACTGTATGAGTCTAATTATTATTATATATATGTATGTATTTTTTTTTTTTACTGCTTTCTGCTTTGCAAAAAGATTGTATTGAAAAGCAGTATTGAAATGACCAGAAAATCCAAATGAAAGTAAGCAAATGCTTAGGGCACCCACCCATGGTGGAAAATCTGCATCTTAGGTAATTTTAAAGGTGTGGAAAGCCTTAAGTGCATATGAAAATTTGAATGCATTATAGTGAATTGGTTGGCAAGTATAAGGTGCTCAAGCTTTGAAATGATTGTGTTTCCTTAAGCTGGTTTCTAGGATGTGGTGTCTGTTGTAGTGGTGTTGGAATTCCTTTACCTAAAGAGATGAATAGAGCTGAGATTTCAGTTTGATTTTTTTTACTTTACTTGTTTTGTGGTGGTTTGGTTTTTTTGTTTGTTTGTTTGTCTTTTATTGTTCTAATACCTGAAACTATGTAAGCATTTCCATATAGTAAGAAGGTGTTTAGAGCTTGC
The DNA here is from genome assembly GCA_037305975.1 of Chrysolophus pictus. Lineage (NCBI taxonomy): Eukaryota > Metazoa > Chordata > Aves > Galliformes > Phasianidae > Chrysolophus > Chrysolophus pictus. Next base: position 49,285,943 of record CM074578.1, read on the forward strand.
TGTCCATGACACTGGAACTGGATCGACTGACATGGAGATGTGCATGGAGATGATCACTCATGCCTGGAGATTGTATTAACAAGCACAGTCTCATGTGGTTTGTGTCTCTAGAGGTCTTCCCAGGCATGACCGAGCTGTACCTTGCTGGCTTACAGCCTTGGCAGCACTGTCTGATATTACAGGGTGAGTACTTTCTTCTTTGCTCCTGCTGATGTTGCTCAGAGCAGCCAGACTGGGAGAATGAGAAGAGCTTCATCTCAGTTGGGCCAACAAGGGTTTTTAATATCTGCCTTGGGTTTACAGAAAACTCTTCTCTCTAAGATGCTTCTGCAGAGATGCCTGAGGCTCAACACACTGTCAGTTTTATCAAAATGGTTCTATCAAGAAACTGCCAGCTGCATAAACACAAGACAGCATTGCACAGAAGACGTTATTCTACAGGAGGGTGAGAGCTCTGCTGATTTCATATATCCGTTGGCATGGATTTTTTCTTGCAAGTGGATGATACTTTCCTACCCATTGGGACTGCAAATTTAAATTCTGGTTGTCCTTGTTGTGCTCTGATTATTTTATGAAGGGCTTTGCTTTCCAATTTCATGCTGGCATACTAATTTGATAGTTATTTCTTTTCTAATTTCTTATTCTCAGACCTAATGTTTACACTCCCTCTAATTGTTTTTTATTATTACATTTACTGTTTTAAATTCTGGTTTCTCTCAGTACCTTAGGAATCTTGCTGCCAATGCAGCATCTTTGCTATACCACTGTGCACACAGTGTTCACTGTCTGCATTTGCATAATGAGCTCAATTTTGTTGGCTGATTACTTTGTGGAAAGAATTGAACATTTAACAGATAATAATTGCAATCTATCAAACTACACAGTCACCTCACAAGTGATCACAGTATGTTTGCTAAAACTTCTGCTGAATTTTATGAGCTCTCATTCTCCATATTGAAGTCTGACTAGAAATTTTACCTAACATTCAAATCTATTAGAAGAAAACCCTGGATCTTGACAGGCCACTTGTTCTGATACTATCAAAACCAAAAGATTTCTTAAAAAAAAAAAAAAAAAAAAAAAAAAATTGTTTTGTTAATAAATTTGTTAATAAATTTGTTATTTGTTAAAGGTAATGATGTATCTTAATATATCTTAATGCTACTTTGAGGCCAATGGGGATAGCAGCTTGCAGATGGAAGATGATACTCCTCAGCATAGCATACCAGTATAACGTTATGTTGTCAGTGGCTGCTTGAAGCTCTGATGAAAAGCAGTTGGTGCTGAGAAAAACCACAGTGCAGTCTGCAGCAGCACTGCACAGTAAATCCAGATGAGTAGCTGCCATGCATGATGGTGAGATTCCACTACTCCTGCAGTGCAGGATGGTTTGGAAGCTTCAAGTCTGCTGCACATTGAAGGTGATGACAATTACTCAAGATATAAGATTAGTTTCAGTAAGAGACAATGCAGTTTGACTCCAAATGATTTGGCTGAAAACTTGTTACATTTTATTTTCCTGGGAGTCCAAGACTTTTGAAGTATCTCAAAAAGACTATGGTTTCCCCTTGCATCCATGATCTGTAAAAAAATGAATTTCCTAACAGTATTTGAATGACTCCCAAGTGGTTTAGACAGATGGTCCTACTGGCTTCATGGGTACATAATTTCCCTTGGAAGGAATTCCTCGCCAGAACTGTATTTATTCCAAACCTTGGTTTCCTATTTTCTAACAAGAAGTCTTTCTTTGTTGATTTAGAGATAGAGCAAAATAGAGACATTGTAACTAAATGCCACTTCAAATCAAAGTGGAGAATAAGCACATTTGGACATGAAAGCTGCTGCTAGGAGGTTCATGATGCTGGCTGTGGCATTATACTGGGTTGTTCGCAGCATGAGGTCTTACAAACCAAGAAAAGGTTAATCTAAGAAAGACTTCCGACTGAAAATTGTGCTGCAGGATGTTGTCTCGGTAATTCCATGAAATGTTCTTTATCTAAACAATCAAGAATTTAGAGGAGAGGGAAATTCAATTAGATGAATGCAAATATGACAAAATGGGCCCTATTAGTTAAATGATTTTGTTCTCTTTTTTTCATCTTTTTTACTGCCTTGCTTGAACCTTTCATCTTCAGCTCTAGAGAACGGCTGACATATGGATTTTGTTATTCAGCCCTCCTTCTCCTTTCAATTAATGTTCGCTTTACCAGCATGATTAAACCCTCATCATACTGTTTTACTAGAAATGTTACTTTCTTACAGCAGTGACCTTACATGCAGACAGAGGGACGCTGCCGCATATATAGATCTTTGTGTTGCCTTATGAGTGTCTGTATTAATCTAAGGAAACATTTTTAAAGCAGAGTCCATTTCAAATGCAGCTAGCTCCCACAAAATGGATGATTATGATACCACGATGTTCTCTGACTTAGAACATGGGAAAAAAACAGGAGCAGATAAAAGATTTTGAGAGAAACAAAAACATGAATTTCTTTCAAATGGTTTATTTTCATTTGAGGTTTTTTTTTTCTTTTTTTCTATGTTTATTTCTTTGAAAGTCTAACATAGAAATGCCTGCTATCTCCATTCACTGTTCTAGGGTAATTTTGTATGTTCTCCTTGTCTTGTTCTATTTCTAAGCAGCAGACAAACCTGATGAAATATTAGTCAAGTGTCAGTGCCCAATTTAACCCCATCTAAACTAATTTTTCAAACCATGCTGATTCCTCCCTGTGCACAAGTACATTGGTATTTAAGCTTTAAGAATTTTTTTTTGTACTGAAATAGAATCAAATTGCATTATGCTTCTTTAATTTACTGGTTGGTTGGTATTGTATGAACAGGGAAGGTGGGTTTTTCCTGTCAGTCTCCTCAGTGTTTTGACTCTTTTTGAACAGTCCTTGTTAGCTGAGGCGAAAAAACCGATACCTTATTCATGATCTGAAATTAAAAGACTTGCTCTGTGTTAACTTAGAATTTGATCAAAAGTGGAATCCTAAAGCACATGCTCTATGGAAACAGCATTTTAAATAATTGGAAACTAGGTGCAATGTTTTAGCTTTGAAGTAAGAGTTGCACCTCTGTATATTTATGTGTGGTCAGTTAATAGATAAAATGCCAGAAACGGTGTCATGAATGTAATTCACTGATTTGCAGAAATCGTACAAATGTTGCAGCTCAGCAAATGACTTCCTTACAGCAAATAAATGCTAGTTGCTTCTCCTGATGCTAATATAATGATGTTATGTTTCAAACAAGTTTTGATTTTCTATCTGCTCAGACTAGTTCAAACTGTACCTATGGTTGTAGCCCAATATGGGATATATTATAATTTGAAGTGAAAAATGTTTTCTCTTGTTACTGTCTTCTTGCCATGGAGTTATCTTGGGTTGTGGAACTTAGAATAGCAAACTTGCCTTGTCCCTGCCTTTCACAACAAAGTCCTTCATGCTTAAACCTGGTGCTAATTCTGGTTGATGTACAGTCTGGCAGTTGGCTGTATCAAGATGCGTGCATCCTAATTAGCCCACTTCACCAATTGACCCAGATAAGTCTCCATGACCTACTTGTCTCAGTCTTTATTTGCCACTCCATCAGTTTTTGGGTCATGTGGAAATGTTGCGAAGGAGGGTGTTAGAATTCCTTCCAAATGACTGGTTACATTTCAGTTTCTGCTGGTGCAAGTCCTATTAGGTGTCCTTGCCCTGGGCGGATGGATGAGCCTGATGAGCCTGCCTGTTTCCTTAGGAAATGTAGTTTGAAATAATTGCTTTCAGTGGTTGTTTTTTTAGTAATGATGTCCATTAATATGCTTTTTTTCTCACATCATGGTAGACCCACAGATTTCTTCCATAGGAAGCAGCTGCTCTAACTCAATCTAATGAAAGAGGGACCTGCCATAACCTGAGCTTAACATTAACCAAATCTAGTTTATTGTGAAATCAGTGGAATATTGCTATGGATTAACTGGACATTAAGACAACACAAATTGATTTAGAGAAGCCAAGACTGCTTATCTGTTGACCTAGTGGCTATTTGAGTTGGACATCTTAAAACAATGAAAAATGGAGTTCAGAGTGGAACTGTCCTGACTTTGATCTAGGCTTTTTTTCTGACCAAATGCAAACATTTTTTCTCTTTTAGTTACTTCCACTTCTGATATTCCCCTTGTTGCATGAACACAATATATGGCAATTAGGAGGCTAACTGCTTCTGCCTAGATCTGTCATCTTTACGTAACCAGGTGAACATTACTTGCATTTTTTAGATGATAGATGCTCAGAATTTTCAGGAGTAAAATAACTGTCAAAGGCGTCACGGCAGACATGAACTAGTGAAAATAATTTCTGTATATTACTGATTGCATCCCAAATGGCTGAGTCATGCTGCAGAAGTGGCAGAAGGAGGTGGTCTGGAAATGTCTCTTAAGCTTAATACAGATGTTTCAATTCAGTATGGCATCCCAGCTCATGCATAGCAGAGTGCAAGAAGCAGAGACAGCAGTACTTCTCTAGCTCTCTACAGTAGGAAACCAGTCAGGGCTGCTGATAGCTTATTTGGGGTCTTGTGTTTGCCCACAAACTTTGGCTTCTCAAATTTTCCAGGCTGTGGTTTTATTTAGTGTTGCCATGTTACTTTTTGTTCTTATTGTTTCCTTTAAGACATATTTTGTTTTGCTTGTTACGTACAAGCACAAAAACACTTATCTTTCGTTGCCTAGACTGGGGGCACTTCAAGGATTGGAGACAAAGACATCTAAAAACAAAGAGGGGGGGAAAAATACTGAGAGGTAAATATGATAAAGGTGAAAATTAGGGAAAAAGAAATTGAGAAACTGGAAAAATACATACAGATATAGAGACAAAAAATGTCTACATCTTAGAAGGCTTACAGATACAGATGTAAGATATTTATTTTACATTTTTCCTGTGTTTATTTCCCTGAAAAAAAATTGTGTTGTTGAGTATAGAGAGAAATTTTCAAGTACATATAAGCCAGCAAGGCTGGGTGAGAGTCTTCAAACCAAAGGTAACATGGCATCAGTTTGTCTTCAGATATCTGTTGCTAAAATGGTCATTTGTCTCTAGACTGTGTTTGATCCAAAGGAGATACTAATGGTTGATGTTCTGTTTCTTATAGTGCACAATAGAATTTTATATTATTATCAGATACTAATATTTAGCATTTACATAGAATTTTCCTGCACTAAATGTTTTACAAATACTGTCTAATTGATCATTTCAGCTCCTTTCATGGACTGTATGCTACTGTAGCTGTTTTGTAGATGGGGAAACTGCAGCTGATTGAATTGCTGGAGGCAATGGAATAAGTGCTATTGTCAGTAGCAGCACTTAGTGCTCAGGCTGTGGGGCTTCGTATTTGTATTCAACTCATCTTCCTGATTATTTTGTAGTGTACCTTTTTGCACTGATGTGATACAATATTGACAATACTCATTGATATTAAGGGTCAGCTCTGCAGTTTGCAGCTCTTTCTTTGCTAGGGGATGAAGAATACAAAGTGGCAGCTATTTAGCTGGTAGAGTCCCACAGTTATCCAAAATGCACAGCGTAGAAGCTGTATTTCCTAACAAGTATCATTTGCTGATAAAGGAGTAGATGTCTGCAGTTGGATAACTAGGTGTTTCTAGAATTATATAGACTGGAATGAGATATGCAGTCATTACATTGTAACATATATTTTATATTATCAGATGTATAAAACTATTTCTCTGTTCAAACACCTACAGCAAGACATCCTAAAGCACACTGGAGCTCAAGATCTCCAGGTTTTTCATAGACGTAAGGATTTCTTTGTGGTTTTTTTTTTTTTTTTTTTTTTTTTTTTTTTTCAATTAGTGAAGGGAAGCAAAGATTTCTCTACTGAAAATTAATATGCTTCTTAAACTAAAGTGCTTACTGAATTTCACATATTGATTTTGAGTGAGTGAAATAATACTTCAATTTTATTTACTTTCTGGCAGGAAATTGTGGTGTAGTATTTTCCAGAGAATGGCTTTCCTGCATATTGTCCTGATCATCTCCCTTTGTTGGAACATGAATAACCACATCAAAGCACTAGGCATTTGATTCAGTGCTGTCTATATGTCCCTGATCTTATTAAAGTTCTCCAGAAGGGTGGGTTTACCCAGTAGCGTCCCAGTGAAGCCTGAAGAGATGTGGCACAAAGTTCAATGAGCTTTGTGTTACTTTGAGTGTGTGCCAATTACTGTACAACCAGCCCATCTTCAATAATATCAACGGCATTCTGCACAGCAACTGGGGGAAGATGGGGAGCTCAAATTGGAATCTAATTGAAAATATGTTTTTTTTCTTTTTCCTTTTGTTTCTTGTCTTTATTTTCCTTCCTTCCTTTCTTTCTGTTGTGCTGAGTATTATGAGCAAGTTGGAACGAGACTGATGCACATTCCTTTGGCTTTTAAGTTATTGGTGTAACATATTTGGTTCCATTTCAGCTTTACATTAAAATAGAGTCAAGAATTAGTAGCAGTTCACTGCAAAATCAGCAGTTTTGATCTCTGGTTTAATTACAGAACATGAAAGGATTGGTTATTTCGGATATAACTAACTGCAACCACTTACTTAACAAGGTAGGCTATTAATTTGATAAATTTCTGAAATTTGAGGCAGCTCTGCATTTTGAAAGGCATTTGTGCAGTTCTTTTGATTCAATAATACTCAACATACAGGTTATTTTAAGTTCCAGTGCGAATATGTGCATGGCTTTTATTTTCCATTTGAGATACTGCGCGGTATTGCTGGTTCACAGCAAGTTGTGAGCCAGCAGTGTGCCCAAAGCTCCAAACATACCCTGCAGTACACCAAGCCCAGCACTGCTGCCAGGTGAGGGGAAGGGTTGTCCCCTCTGCGCTGTGTGGCTGCACCTCTAGCACTGGATGTGGGTTCGGGTGCCACAACATAAGAAGGATGTAACAGAGAACGTCCAAAGGAGGGGTGTGAGGGTGAGGAAGGGACTGGAGGGAGAGGTGTAAGAGGAGCACTGAGGTATTTTTGATTGTTCAGCCCAGAGCAGAGGAGGCTGAGGGAAGGCTGCATGCTCCTCACAGCTGAGCTCTGCTCTCTGTGATAGCAACAGGGCCTGAGGGAAGGGCATGGAGCTGTCAGGGGAGGGGCAGCTGGGAGTTAGGAGAAATTTCTTCACCAGAGGGCAATGGGCCTGGAACAGGCTGCCCAGGGCAGTGATCACAGCCCCAGGTGCTGGAGTGAAGGAGCACTGGGACAGCACACTCAGACATAGGGTCTGAATTTTGGGTGGTGCTGTTTGGAGTCAGGAGCTGGACACCATGAGCCTTGCGGGTCCCTTCCAACGTGGGATATTCTATGGTTCTGACTCTGTGAGTGCTATGGACAACCAATATAAATCTCCCTCAAAAAAACGTAAAGAAATAAAAAAAAAAAAAAAAAAAAAAAAAATTATTGCTTATTCACAATTGTTTTTTTTTTTTTTTTTTTTTTTTTTCTTTGTAATTCGGTTATTTTAGAAAATATGCCAAAATAAGTCATCATTATTTTTGAAAAGAGACTTTTATAAAGGTTAAAAGAACAGATTTATGCAATTGTTAACATTCTTTGACCATGGTGTCAAATACTTGGTTTCATCAGCTATTTTCAGAAATCTGTTCTCATACTTTCCAGCTTCTTTTATCAATGTAAGTAAACGGACACGGTTCACAGAAGGCCAGAAGGCCAAAAATATGTAAAATGTTTTTTTGAAGACAGGAAAAGTTAAACCCATGAACTCAGGAAATGCATAGACAGGAAAATAGAAACTAGTGATGAAACCTTCGTCCGTGCTGCTTGCTCTCTGTTTACATATAATTACAGAAATTCACTGCAGATTGTAACATATTTTATAATTTGAATATGTATATGCTTTTACACTCACTTTATCTAGTGAAGCTATTTTTCACAGTACTGTTTAGTGTAACTCAGGAAAGAGTGGCAGTGATATTGGATAAGTCTAAATTCTACATTTCTTGTTTTTTTTTTTGTCTTAAAAAGATGTGATTTATCATATTCCCAATTCTAATCAAAGTATTTCTGAAAGTCCAAATATTCTGTAAAGAGAATGTTACTGAAAGTGTTGATAAAACATTGTAATTATTTCCTTAGTTCTTTAACCAAACAAAGGACTACCTGATGCTTAACTTTCATTATGTAACATCACCTTGTAGCGTTGCCTACATGACTAGCATACATTTGGGGAATTTATACTGCTTAGTTATTAAACTACCTGCAGTAGGCAGTTGACCAATTATGCTGGCTACGTAGACTTCAGCCCCCACTCCCCCCCCCGGCCAAAAAAAAAAAAGACTTATTTCAGTAAGAGCTCGTAAGTAACTTTTTGCTAGAGAAGATGCATGTTGTTTCATTTAAAATGAAGAAATTTCATTGAAAATATCAAGATACAAAATATAAGATACAGAACAATTTACTAATTTACTAGGTGAAGTAAATATCATAACCAAAAATTTCTTTAAAGATAACTACATGAGCAGGGCATTTCACTCTAAAATTGAAGCAGTGCAACAAGTTACTTTCACTGAAACTAAACTGGTATTCAGCTCTCCTAACAAAAAGATACATTCAATATTAGTGTGGAAGGGGTATAATGAGGAAGCCCTCCATGCAAAATCCTTAATAAAGCTATTACTTTTTTCTTCCATTAACTCAACTTTAATCTTGTACTTGCCTACTGTCCATGACTTTTTGAAGCAGACTGCTTCCCACTTCTAAAACTGGAAGATAAAATGACAGTAGCTCCTAATCTACAGTTTGGGAGCCAACTCACAACACAGGAAAAGCTTCACTGGTGAATTTATTCAGTTACAGAGTAATTATGCACCACTAATAGTACCTACCCAGACTCCCTTTGGGCCTTTTTATGCATTGTTCTATCACCTGGTGTAAAATTATTAACAGACAATCTAGAAAATGTCATCCAGTTGTATTCTAGGCTACTTTCCAAAAAGATGGGTGCCTTACATCTGTGCAAAAGGATATTGAAACTTCTAAAGTCAGAATAGAGGAAAATTATACTGATGAGGTAGTATGCAAGAAACAGATGAAAGTCCTCACCGCCACAATGCCATTTATAGTAGAGAAGAAAAAAAAAAAAGAGTGAAAGAGATATTGTGAGCAGTGGGAATTTATATGTCTACTGAGAATTCTTAAAAGCACAGATGAAAAGCCCTGAAAGGAAGAGCATGCAAGAAGTGAGCAAGTAAAATTCTTGCCAAGGAAAAAGAGTAAATAATCTGCAGGTACTAGAAAAAGTGTAGAGTGAGACAGGAGAGGAAGCTTCTGCTTAGCTGGTGACTGTTAGGATGTGCTTTACATACTTTTCTTGTGGTGGAGGTAGTAAAAAGAAAAAGGGGAAATGAAACAAAGTCCACAGTGACCACCAAGGTGAGTCTTAAGTATATGCAAAGAAAACTACCTCTGTCTCATAATTTTTTTCTTCACTGGGAGAACTCTGTTATCTGCTACATACTGAACAGACCACAGTTTTCCTTCCCATCCATTTCATGATGTCAGTAACCAGAAGTTATACCTATTTTTGTGTTCTATTTTAGTATTAGGTTTTATTTGTATGTGACTATGAAGTTCTGCAGTTAGTAAACCAATATCTATCTTAAAAGTCTACTTTTCATATTATCTCATGTGGGCATTGTGAAGGTAACATTTCTACACAATATGTTCATTTTTTGAAATTTTAATGTAGACACGTATGAAAAACAGGACAATATGACAACTTCTTGTTTTCCATCTAAAACCTACCTACTTGCAAATGCTCAAGGAATTTCTCCTCCTTGCCAAAAACTATCATCTTAAAGGACATAATTTCAATGAAAATCAATGCTATTTATTAATTAATTTTACACACATATTGCTATCTAATTTACTGTTATTTATTGACTCAACATCATGTTTGGAGCTTTGAAATAAGGGTTCAGAAAACAACTACTAATTGGTGCACAAATAGTTACATTTCTTAATTTTTTTAATTTCTTAAATAATACTTAGCAGTGACACAATGTAATACAGAAAATAAAGCTGTTAGAATATTTACTTAGCTGCCTTTCCAAGAGCAAATGGGATACAGCGTTCAAGAAAACCATGTTTGTTCTAAAATTCAGCTAACTTCAACAATGTCAAAATTCTACCTACACTGGTAAAAAGTGTAAGGCAGAATTATCAGTCTTCTTTCATTTCATGCATTTGATCACTCCACTTTCTTAACCATATTCACAAAGACAAAAGATCTGTGTACAGAGATTTATTTTTCATTTATTCACTTCTCATGCATATGAATTACGCACTGTTGCTTCTAAAAAAATTTTTACAAAATCACTTTGTCAGACCCATATAAAATACAAAGGTTTTAGGACTGTGCTGCGTGAATACGACAGTGATGCAATGATTTGCAAACAGGTTCTAGGCATTTTAAAGAAAGAATTTCAACAATCTGGGTTCTGAATCTACTTTATGCAAAATAAAAATGAAGCTATGCATGTGATCAGTCTAGGAAAATACTGTATTTTTAGGTCATCCAATTTCAGAGAAGACCTTTTGTAAAAACTATATTCTGAAAACCCTCATTTTTTTTACAGTATGTACATATACACAGCCTGACTTATTTTAGTGCGTATTTTTATATGAAATAATCAACATTCTTTTACAGATCGTAACCAAAGCTAGAAAATCTGCCATGCTTGATCTACGTGTTCTGCACTCTGATGTTCCTCATATCTTTTAGCAGCATGGGTCTGTAGAGCAGCTCCAAGCTTTCCATGTATTCTAAATAATCAGTCACTCGAAATCCATGGAGTGCTTCTTCCTGCACAAATAGACACAGAAAATTAGCTGAGAAAAAAATATACATTATTAAAATTTAAAGAATTACAGGCTGCTAAAGAGAGTTAATTTTCTACTGCTTACAGTACAATACGCACATTTTAATACATTTAATTTAAAAATTAAGCATATCCGCTCCCGGACAGTACTTTCCAATTAACCTCATGGAAACAAATGTTATTCATCTTATTTTTGGAGAGCATGAGATATAATGATTTATAATGAAAACAAAGTGAGCTTTAAAAAAGCAAAGTCAGGTACTAAAATATTATTTTTAAAGACTTTTATACCTGCACATGATATAGTGAAGTCTATTAATGTGACTTTTGTATCCAATTAAGTTCTCAATAAAACCAGAAAAGTAATGCTATGTACTATTTTTATAACCAATAATAAAGATGAATGCTTAAGTAAAAACAGAATAAACACTTCTGCTTGACAAGATAGTCAAGATGGGCTTATTGAGGCAGCAGGTTACAGTGTTCTTGGTTCACATGTGGAAATCATAAAGCTATCCATTTTCATTTCCAGAAAGGATTCAAAAAAGGCCAAGTAATAAATTTAAAATTCAGTTAATGTGGAAATTTCAAGGTACCTCAGAAGGATCAGAACTATGATCCCATCCCAGCCAACAGACAAACCCAGAAAAGAGAAAAATGTGTTCATTGACAATTCATTATTTGTACTTTCTTCTAGGCACAGAGGAAAGGCAAAATACAGAGTAACAGAAATGATCTTTATGAGTTTTTCATCTGTATTTTGTCAATAGAACATGTTAAAAGCACTCGCTCTTTCAAGTCTCAGGCATAACATTGTCTGAATTGACAGCAAAGTTGTCTCCAAACTCTTTAAGTGCAAATGAAAGTACATTTATATTTTAAAAATAAAATATTTGTTTTTAATTTTATTAGCTAGCTATAACCAGCTCTTCTCTGAAAGAGTGGTCAGGTGCTGAAATGGGCTGCCCAGGCAAGGTGGTTGAGTCACTGTCCCTGGAAATGTTCAAGAATCGTGTACGTGTGGTACTAAGGAACATATGGAACATGGTTTAGTGGGCAATATTGGTGGTAGGTGGACGGCTGGACTCGATGATCTTGGAGTTCTTTTCCAGCTTTAATGATTAGGTAATAGCAACAATGGTGAACTGCTGTCAAATCATCTTTTCATGACATATAATGCATGTGAGACATTTAAAAACAAATTACTATCAGTTCTTGTAAGGAAAACAGGCAAATGAACCTGTTTATAAACCAAATGATCACTGCTAGTATGAAGTTCAAGCTGCGACATTGCTTAAGAAAACATAAAATTAATACTCAAGGGGCTTATTTTTCCTTTTTGAAACTTGGTTTATTCTCCTAGAGTAGTTTAAATATCCACTTATGAGGGAATTGCTCCACTAGAATAATCAACATTTGTGAATATTGTGCTGAGAGATTACAGGCTAAGACTTAAACCTAAATTTGCGTATTTCAACAAAAAGATAGTTCTCTAATTCCTCCGCAAGTATTAAACCCAGGTAAGCCTATACTGAAATACATACTACATCTGGAATTGAATAAAATGACAGAGTAACTTTTTTCTTCTTGAAATAAATTAAGAACTATCAAAAGCAAGAATATAATGAAAGTATATCAGTAACTCTTCTTTTTCTGCTGTTCTCTCAGCAGGTTGTAAATACTCCAGTACTACATTAATATAGGGTACTTCTCATTAATTTAACAGCACCCTGACAAATCTCTAGCCTGTTCACACTATAGGTGACAGCATGCAAACTGTATTATATAATTTACATCGACTATGCTGGTTAATGCCAACAAGATTAAGTTGTTTTTAAGCTTGTACATTGATCAAAAACAGTCAAACAAAATGATGTACTCATTAGACTGTATACCAAACATTTTTAAGAAAAATGACTTAGTTGATGTATTATTCATATTCAGAATACTTTGGTTGGAAGGTATCTACAAAGATCATCCAATCCAACTGCCTGACACTTCAAGCATGTTACAGAGGGCATTGTCCAAATGCTTCCTGAATGCGAACAGACATGAGGCATCAATTACCTCTCTAGGAAGCCTAGATCCAGCATTTGACCACCCTCATGGTAATAGAGTTTCCTCTGTAAACTTCACCTAGCTCAGCTTTCTGCTGTTCCTGCCCTGCCAACAATGACCAGGAGCAGAGCACAGCACCTTCCCCTGCTTCCCCACCTTGGGGAGCTGCAGAGAGCAATGAGGTCAGCTCTTGGCCTCCTCTTCTCCAGACTGGATAACCCGATGTCCTCAGCCTCTCCTCACAGGAGATACCATCCAGCCCTGCTATGAGCTTTGTTGCCCTCTTCCAGATGCATTCAAATACCTAAATATCACTCAATATTTAAAAACATAAGATGTATGCTAATCAGAAGACTATGATGCAGAGACATAGCTCTTAAAATAACTTTGACTGGAGAAAAAAAACAAAGAGGTAAAAAAACCCTAAGAATATCTCAGGAAGAAGACTTCTATCAGCTACTATAATGACATTAAAAGGGAAATTTTGAAATATAGTACTTATGGCAACGGTAAATTTATGAATTACTTCGGTCAGTAAGTGACAACATTGTTCAAGGGAGATGGAGAACCTCCTTTCTCAGCCATATTAGTCATCTGTAGGAAACGTATGGAGTCTTGTGTCATTCAGAACATAAGCATATTTCTTGTATTATATTCTGCACGTAAATCTGCCTGTCACATTTAAAAAAAAAAAAAAGCAGAATAGTTCTCACTTTGTATATTCAGCTTTTTTTTTTTCTCCCGGTTTAACAACTGCATCCACCAATGCAGCTTAGTTTAGCTTGATTCTTTAAGTATCATTTAAGAAACAGGCAGAAAATAACTGCTTTAGATTAAGAAGCATATTAATTTCTAGTACAGAGAACTTTGTTTCCCTTCAGCAACTGGAAAAAAAAAATCACAAAGAAATCCTTACTTTAAGAAAAACCTGGAGATCTTGGGCTTCAGTGTGCTTCAGGATGTCTTGCTGTAGGTGTCTGAACACAGAAATACAAATATAAACCTGATAGTCAGGACCGAGGAAAATACACGTAGCGATGTAATGACAGATCTCACTCCAGTCCATGTAATTCCAGAAACATTGAGTTATCCATTGTAGACAAATCTAGATGACAATGAAATTATATATAATTATATCACTCTAGACATTCAGTGTAGATAATTAATCAGCACTATTTTCTAACTTTTCTATACTACAGCCTTTTTCTCCTATAACATTAACCTACTTATTAAAGGAAAAGGGATGAAAATACAGAAGAGGATGAGAATCACTATATTTGCTTGTTTATTTTTAAATCACCGACTCAAACAGCATTTCACTATTATATTCTTACTTTGGAACAGAAATAAGCTCTCTTATTATGGTGAGAGAGCTATGCATTAGCAATCTAATTCTTTGCACAAAACAGTTTATGCTCATCATGATTGTAGTCTACACAATGCTCCATAAATTATATTCTATATTTTTAAAGCACTACTTATTGTAGTAAGCAGGAAAAAATTAACATTATAGATAAATTCTCTAGTGACATCTCATCAGTATAAAAGAGTTTTCTTTTGTTTTTTAACCTGACTATAAAAGTAGCCTTTATAAGATGAATTTTGCTTTAATATCAACTGAACTGCTTTCTACCCCAAATTTTTCATTTCCTTCCATGGAAAACACAGAAAATTATTCTGAGGGATAAGATATTCTAATTATTTTTAATGATACTTAGGAGTTTCTAGTATCTCACATTTATCAGATTTTCTAGATGAATATGTAATGGAAGATCACTAGCTGCAGTACATTTTACAAAAGTCAGCTGAAATCTATGTTAAAATACTCTAAGTCACTATACATTCAACATTCTCTCACGCTATTTCGCAAACACCACACAAGTGCTGCACAGAAAAAAAAAAAAAAAAGCAGTAATTCCAACTTAAATTCTGAATTTCTTTGATTTTGTGGATTTATTCCACAAGAGAAGTTGACGATACCTTGTTATGTCATCATTTACCTGGGATGGAGTAAAACCAGACATGTGGAAGGCAGAGAAGACAAGTGGCAACTCAGCTTTCAGCAACATCTCAATGTAGTGAGCACTGCAGAAGTAGACTGGATGGATGCCAGATTCCACCGTGGTAATAGGCAGGTGCATCTAATTAAAAACAACATTGAGAAAAAAAGAACAGATCACAGAAATGCATAACTGTAAAATGCCTTTCTGAGAATAATGTATAAGAATATATGAAATTACTCGTATGATAAGTCATCTCAATTATTTTAGAGGTAAGAAATAAAATAAAAAAATAGAGAAAAAGATGATGTTATCAGCTAGAAAAACATGTTGTTAAGCTAAGAAAAATTCAAAGTTAGAAACTCTTATACATTTTGACTACTTGTTTGCATTAGCAATTTGAGTCTTTACTGCACATATGCTTTAATTTTCAAAGGTTTGGAGAAAACATTACTGTATTTTAAACAAATACTAATTTTATTTATTTATTTATTTATTATGCCATTTTACTGGTAGATAAAAAGTGGAAATTCTATGGTATTTATGTTGATTCCTATATGCAAGCTTTTTTTTTTTTTTTTTTCAGTAAGCACAGCTGGTGTAAGTGAAATTCTGTTCTGTGCTACAAAAGGAACAGAGGTTAGCCATATATTGTCAGTGTTTGGTTTCTAGCTAATGAATCTTTGGCTAATGCAAGAAGGTTAATGTCCATCCTTTGGAGCTTTCCATCTTTCTGAGGCAGGCAACATTACAGCCTAATGGGTGCATAGTACTCGTTCATGTTTTGGCATTTTATTTTAATTTACATTGTGAAAATTATGCAATAGGTTAATTATTCAATTTTCTCTTTGTTTCTTCAAGATGTGAAAGAGACATCATTGAGAATGAATGTTAGTACTGCAGCAACCCTGCAATGCTGCTTAGATCTTGTACAGAAGACAAGTTCTTAGTACTAATGATGTTCAGCACAATTATATTCACATAATGGAGCAAAACTGCATTCTGTTAACAGCTTCAAGGCTGGACTCAGTGTTGTGAGTGGACCAATAGAGTTATTTCTCATGAAAAGACTCATCAATTCACATTCACAGAGAACTGCATAGAGAAAAAATGCAAAATACAGAACTCACAGGTAACACATATTTTGTAGTTTATGGTCAAAACATTCAAGCCAATCTGACAATGCACAAAATCAAGCTGAAGGGGTTTTGTTTTACACAGATAATGCCGTATCTATTCAAATATTAAAATCATGCTGCCTATACTACAAATTTGATTCAAAAATATTAATAATTTCAAATTATAAAGCATTCAGAATTTGGGCAGTAATAATTTTTCAAAGTAACAAAATATGTTGTAGTGGTTTTATCCATAAAACTGAATTTTACTGAAAAAACTAATGGATGAACTTGCACACTATCAAAAAAAGGTCATTAACACGCACACAAAAATGCCATGTAGTCTTCACATTGCATTTAATGGTGCTACAAAGTTTACCTTACTGTCATCTTTAAAATTCAGTAACACTGTCTTGCCATCAGTCCACCTGTACTTTCAAACAACCATTTAAGCGAATGTCAAATCTGTATTTTTCTGAGATTTTTTTTTCACGTCACACATTCAGCTAGAGAGCTTTAATGAAAACTTAAAGCAATAAAATAAAATAATAATAAAAAAACCACAACACTTGAGCAAATTGATGAAGTCTCCTTTGAAAAACTTTAAAATTTGCCCTTCAGAAAGAATCAGCTTTTACATTCTTACAGACATATGCAGTCTTGGTATCCAGAGAAACGCTGAAACAAGAAGATGAGAAAACTGCTGAAGAAATGTTAGAGTTTTCTCTCCATCCCCTGACATTATGAGGAACACAGAAGATGCAAACCAGTCATAGCCAGCATAGCATCCCTGCAAACAGCCTGCATTTTCTCAGTTAAGGAACTCAAGCAAAGAATTCTTCGTTGCCATTCAGGAATTGCAGACCTCCTCCCCCAGGTCCAAACATAACTAAGAGTTGGTTTGTTATAGATGTTACAGGGGAATAGAACTGCACAGAAAACAGCTTCTAGAGGCACACCTGTCTCTATAGATAAAGTAAGAGAATTATTTGAGCTATTTTCCCCATAGTCTACTTTTTTTCCAGTCTGTAAGTAACTGAACCAAATCAGCAAAAGAAAAGAAAACCCAAGAGAAATCTGTAAATACAAAACCATTACATCAAAACAAGTGTGCGTACAGTAAGGAAACTAAGAATGGTGGAGAAGAGGAGGAAAATGGGAATTGAAAAGATTAAGGGGAAAAAAAAAGAAACACTGTCAGAAAAGAGTTTAATTATATTGTGACCAATGTGCCTGAAGTGTACTTCAAAAGTTAAATTTAGTCTAATGGTTGAAGAAAAAAGCTTATTGAAAAGGGTTATCTTTGTTATGACTTCTGACATTTTTAGATCTTCTATGGAACATTTTTTTTAATAAAACATTCTTGCTGATCAAATTACAGGCACAGATATTACACAGAAAATATCAATAACACTGTAGACATTGTGGAAACACCACAAGTATTTATTAATGCTCAAAGGTGTTTTGTTCCAGACTCCTTACCACAGATGGAAAGATGTGTAACAAAAATGAATGAGACAATTTTAACAAAAAAAGGAACAGACGGCAAAAGATTTTATAGTGCATTGAGTGTGCATTTTAACATTTTTAAATCTGTGTTTTTTCTGTTCATGCAATATTTATTACACATACATCAAAAGCCCAGATTGAGTGTTCAAATTCTACTGCCATTAAGAAAGGATATGAAGTGAGGATACCACAGCTCTCTGCTGTTGTTTCAGAAACTGCTCACAATTCATTAACACGAAGCACAGTTCATTTTCAGCATGTTCTTTCAGCAAGTTCAGATGTTTTCCATATCTAACA
This sequence comes from Chrysolophus pictus, assembly GCA_037305975.1. NCBI lineage: Eukaryota > Metazoa > Chordata > Aves > Galliformes > Phasianidae > Chrysolophus > Chrysolophus pictus. The sequence continues at coordinate 49,303,822 of CM074578.1, forward strand.
CAGAAAGTTAAAAACTGAAATTTAGATTAAATACATTTCTAAAATTCTAAAACAAAACCAAGAACTCTTATTTAATAGGCCTGTAAAAGATAAGAAGTCATAGCACTGATCATCAAAAACAGGATACAGTAGATGAATAAAAATGGTTTAATAAAAGCTACTATCTTTCATTTAGGATGAACACCCCAAACATTTTATACTTGGTGTTAGAATTCCTCACCTAAATTCTGCTTCATTCAAAATTTCAAAAATTGTGGTGGGAAGGAGCAAGAACTCTAATGATACGCTTTCGTGATTCACTTTCCTCATGTATATTGTTTAGAATTCCCTCTATTTTATAGGTAATTATTGGCGCCATAATTAAGATATTAATGCTACAAATATCAATCTGTGGAATTGTTAACACATTATCTTTTCCATCATCATAGCTCTGCAAAGTACCAGCCAAGCAATATGTGTTCGTGACATATAACTAAGCTGAGCTAAACAAAACCCTTTAGAAGCAACGTGAAAAGGAAAAACACATAACTCAAGATAATATAATTTAAGCAGTAAATCTTACTAACAAGTTACAATTAACCTTTGCAACAATCAAAGATAATAAGCTACATAATATGTAAAGATAATTTAATTAGTACTAATAGCTTTTTCATTTTTGAAGTTAGAATTCATTTTCTCAAAAGATAATCTTTAGATTTAGATGGTATTACTTTAACTGAGTTAAAGGATTAAATATCATTAAAGTCACTACATGAAAATCAAACAAATTCTAGAAACAGTGGGTAAATATTTTAATGTACCTGACTGTCATTTCAATACCAAGCTGCTGCACCGATGAAAGGTTTTCTTTCTTCACATCTGCATCTATGGCTAAAACAAAAGAAAAAAATATATAATAAAATATTATATAATATATGATTTTAAGTTAATATTAATGTAAAGCTTGTATGTATGAATACCAATTTTGGAGAACTGTTTCATATTTGAAATGAGTTGAATATTGTTTGCAGTGGAAGCATTAAGAAACTGTATTCCTCAGACACTCATTTTTTTAATTAAAAGCAGTTTCTTGACAAGAAAATGTCCACTTTTAGTATGGTTATAAGTTTTAAAGCATGATGAGAACAAACACCTTTTTCAGTCCCATTTCTGGGCAGAGCTTCATATCTTCTTGCCAAGAAATCAGCATTTTTTATTTGCTTTCTTCTATCCCAGTGGCCTTAAAAGTATTCTACCTGTAAAGCTAATCTTATTAACAAAATTCAACTTTGATATTAATCTATTTACAGCTGGCTGATTTAAAAAATTTTATATTTTCATGAATTTTTCTTTCACACACTGTAGTACAGATCTGTTTCTCATGTCCTTGAACTAAAAAATGGAGTTAGACAAAAATTAATAAATCATGAAATAAAACAAACACTGTTAGTAAAATTTTCTCAAAAAAAACCCCCAAAATTAAATATAAAATATAGGGTTCTGTCTCATTGTGTCCACATCTTAGTGAAGATAACTATACTTCAGAAAAAAATCAATCCAATGACACTATGAATTAAATTTTGAGGGCTTAAACCTTTAATATAATTCTTTCAGACAAAATATAGTAAAGAAGAAAAAAAAACTTCGAAAAAATTAAAAAGTCTGATATTGTTAAAAATGTAAACATATACAGCAGCAAAAGTTAAAATATATTCATGCAAATGATAAATGAGAAAGTCTGATTACCATTAAGAAGATTATGCTTGATATGCATTTTTTCTCTATCTTTCCCATCAGATAGAGAAATTAAATGGAAGGATTCCCTGGCTATCCATTCAGGTAAACACCAGGTTTCTGGTAAGCAAACAGGGACTAACGTAAAATATTTACAGGTTAAGGGAAGAAATTAAGCCTCTGATTAGAAAGGTCAAAGAAAACAAAAAAAACCCAAAGATACGTTGATGTTAGGTTTCTTGAATAAAACAATACAACAAAATTGTAGTTGACAATGAAGCAATAAATTTGAGTAGAGGAAGTATGATAAGAAAAAAACCAGAAAAACAGTACCACAAACTTAATGGAAGATAATGATCTAACTGTTAAGGTCCTGAGAAATTAACCTTTTTCTTTTGACAAAGATGTTTATACATAAGAAAAATCAAGTGAATCTTTCAGTAAAATAAATTTATTCAATAAGCTGATAAGTCTGAGATATTAATGGCAAGTCCAAAGCTTTTTTTTTTTTTTTTTTTTTTTTTTACCTCAGAAGTTCAATTATTCTATGCATAACCCCTACCACATACTTTACAATATTTGAAAGAATACATATAAAATCACATGCAATATCAGTGACAATGCTGTGGAGATGTATGAAACATTCCTTATCTTTTTACAGCTTCTATTCCAAGCTGCCTTTTTACTCAAGCTGCAACTACCATACTAGCAGCCAATTAACTTCCACATTCCTACTTGCAATTGTGAATATCAGAGCTATATTATATCCTAGAAGCCATGATAGAAAACAAGGAGGAAATATGAATAAGGATACTATCACTAAATTGCTAATTCAGTCCTGGCATAACCACATTGAATGGCAGAAGAAAAGGAGACAGTATAATAATCCCTGAACTGCAAGTAAGCTCTGTCTCCACTTTGAGGAGATTTCCTCCTGTGAGTGGAAATGTTGGAGCTAGTACTGGAGTCCAGCAGTGGTGTGATAAGGAACAGCCATACAGGAGCACACTATCTGAGCTACTGTTTCCATTCTGTAACAGCTTACAAGAAGCAGTGAGTGCTTATTTCTTATTAACATTACAAGAATACAACTGATTTCATTGATCCTTATTGCCTTTTTCTTTTGCCCTCTGTTCTAATAATTCCTCAGTTGCTGAAAAGACTTTTCTTCTTTGATTTTTTTTCCCTTTGATTTTGGCCTGTATTGCAAAAGAAGATAAAATTAACATGGAGTTTGGACTGAATCATTATTTGTTATACAGTAACTCATCAAGGCAAAAACTTGCTTTTGTGCACCACTGTATGAGATATAAACATAGCTCTGTACACTACATAGTTGACTTACTAGTGATTCACAGCTAAAAATATGAACACACAAACTGTGGTTCTTTCTCCTGTGTCAAAAGTTTTAATTTTCCATTTTGCTTTCCAATTAACAGACTGGAAAGATTAGGACAATTTCCTATTGATTAACAACTGGACCTAGAAACCTTAAATGCTCCATTAAGCTTAACAAATTATTGTTTTAAGAATAAATATGAAGATATGCATATTGCAATCTGTGGATCAAAAGCTGACTAGCAGGCTTACAGGAATACATCGTGACTGCACTACTGAAATGATGTTCATGACACTACGGATTTCATTTCACTTTCAACTCATTAGACAGATACTTATTAATACATTTGATAATGAACTCCTGAAAACCAGTGAGTTTCTTAACAAAAGATATAATGGATGAATTTTCTAAACTAAAATGCCATTTATTGTCAAACAAAGGACAGAACACCTCTCTCAACTGTGAATTTGATAAGAACATGATACAGAACTGTGACTATTATTAAATGGAATTAATATGCACTAGCAACTTCTTTGCAGTTAGTGAATGAAACAAATTATATGCCAAAAAGGATTTTAACACTTTCTTTAAAAATTAAAAATACAGCAAAATGGAAATTAATACAAATCAAAACTTTTGACGTGAAGGATGTCAGGATTCCGTGCATTTCTTTAGAAGCTGTAAGGCTTTACAATATAAAAATTAGTAATAATGATCAAAAGTTTATTTTGTTTCTTATTCTGAAATGCATTAACTCAACAGCAGTAGGCACGGACAATATTAAAATTTAAACGATTCATTTTGTTTAGCCTTGCAATCACACTTTACATTAGCAACCTACCATGCACCCTTTTAAGAAACTAATCATGATAAATATAGGTATTCCTGTTATCAAAATTGTCTTAGAAATTCATTATTTAATACAATCTTCATTCAAAACAGAAGATGCTTCCCTTGAGACACCAATGACTGCAAACTATTAATTGCTAGAGACAACTATGAATAAAAAAACATGAATACTACACGTGAAATAAAAAGGGAGAATATTGTATTTTTCTACAATAAGGAAGTATTTCATCCAATCATAGAATTTTTAGAGTTGGAAGGGACTTTAAAGGTTATCTTGTCAATCGCCCTGCAATGAACAGGGACATTCACAGCTGAATCAGAGTGCTCAGAGCCTAGTCCAGCCTCACATTGAAAGTCTCCATTCCAGTGCCTCACCACCCGCACTGTAAAAGACCCTCTTTAAGTTTGAAACCATTTCCTCTTTGTCCTTTCACCACAACCCTAAAGAGTTAGTCCCATTCTTTTCTGTAGCTCCCCATTACATATGGAAAGGTCACTATCAGATAACCTCAAAGCCTTCTCTTCAGGCTGAACAGTCTCAGCTCTCTCAGCCTGTCCTTGCAGGGGAGGCTTCCATTCCATGGATTATTTTTGTGGACCTTCTCGGGATGCACTCCAACAGGTCTGTGCCTCTCCTGTACTGAGGACTCCATATCTGAACACAGTGCTCTAGATAAGGCCTCAACAGCACACAATAGAGGGACAAGATCACTTCCCTTGACCTGCTGGATGTAGCCCAGAATATAGCTGGCTTTCTGGGCTGTGAGGGCACATTGCTGGCTCATATCCAGCTTCTCAGCCACCAGCACCCCTAGATCCTTTTCGGCAAAGCTGTGCTCAATCCCTTCATCCCCCAGCTTGCATTGGTAGTCAATATTACCTTGAACAGAGTACAAGACCTTGCACTTGGATTTATTATACCTCATGAGGTTCACCTGGGCCCACTGCTCAAGCCTGTCTAGGTCTCTCGGAATGGCATCCTGTCCCTCTCGTGTATCGACTGCATCCCACAGCTTGGTGCCAACTGCAAACTTGCTGTCAATGTCACTGATGAAGATATTAAAGAGTATTGGTCACAGCACTGACCCCAGGGAACACCACACATCACTGATCTTCATCCAGACACTGAGCCATTAACCACCACTCTCTGGACTCAATCTTGCAGAACTCCTCATCCATAGAACAGTCTTCCCAGCAAATCCATGTCTTTCCAATTTGGAGAGAAGGATTTCGTGGAGTACTGTGTCAAAGATCTTACAGAAGTCCAGATAGATGACATCAGTGGTTCTTCTCTTGTCCACTGATGCAGTGACAACATCATAGAAGGCCACTAGGTTGGTCAAGCAGGATTTGCCCTTGGTGAAGCCATGCTGATACACCCATATCACCTCCATGTCTTCCATGTGCCTTAGCATAGCAACCAGGAGGATCTGCTTTGCAATCTTTCTCAGCACAGATGAGACTGAGACAGGTCAATAGTCATTTCTACCCTTCTTAAAAATAAGTGTGATGTCTTTTTTCCTTTTTTCCTTTTTGGTGAGGAGGAATTTTATCTGTTTGCCATGACTTTTTAAATATCATTGAGCCAATTCCCTTTGGATTCTGGGATGCATATTATCAGGACCCAACGACTCGTGGATGTTCAGGTTCCTCAGTTAGTTACAAACCTGATCTTCCCTTATACCAGGAGGGATGTTGCTTCCCCAATCCCCTACTTCCAAACCAATAATTTGAGGGCTGTGTGATGAGCAATTGGTGCTCAAGCCAAATCAGAGAAGATTATTGTTACCAGCCTGCCTGTGTCACTCACTAGGGGGGCTATGTCCTCCTACTTTTTTTTCTGGACCTATAAAAACCTTTCTTGTTCTTCTTGGCACTCCCTGTGAGGTTTAGTTCAAGTTAGGTCTTGGTTTTCCTGACCCCATCCCTACACAGCCTAGCAGCCTCTTTATACTCTTCCCATGGTACCTGTGTCTGTTTCCACTGCCAGTGCACTTTCCTCGTGCTATTCAGTTTGACCAGCAGGTCCTGGTTCAGCCACACTGGTCTCCTGCCTTCCTTTCCTGACAGCTCACTGTGCTACTTCATTTCTGTTTATTTCTCTTTATCACTTTCAAATCTGCCTCTTGTTTTGTTGCAAATTCCATGCCTTGGTTGTCATGCCTTCCCAAAAGATTAGGAAGGACACAAGGAACAGGATAAAGAGAAGACAGGGACCGATTCTTTACGCAATCCCAGGTGTTTTCTTCCCTCAAGGTTATGATAGATCAGTTGCATTAATTCTGGTCGTATACTTCAAAATGCGCAGTACTTCCCCAAAGTTTTGTAGAATTCAAGAGCATTAAAATAGATATAATGTAAAGCATAATTTGCAAAGGCAATTAAATATGATAATCAATCTACAGCTACAGACACTTCAAACTGAGTTAAGTAGTACACAGTCCAATCCTTCCTGATCAGACTAGACTTCAATACAGCACTTGTCACACTTTACAACTCATCTGAAACGTTTTCTTATTTATTTTCCCTCTTACCAGAAAAAGAAGCTGAGTCAAAACATAGCTGAGTCAGAAGATGGGCTGCATTGAATTACTAGATTCCAAGCTGAAACAGCTTTGCAGCATATTTCATATATGTATGGGCTTTAGGTAATAATTTATTCCTGTATAACTGCTGTCACCACAAAGAAACTATTGGCTTCCCTTTTGTGTTAAGGGGAAAAAAAATTACTAAAACTGTTACTTATAGTATTGACTTTCCTTTTTTCTCTCCTTGGTGCTCAGGCCAAATCTTTTTATGGCTATATAATTGCAAAGTGCTAATTTTTTAACTTCAATGATGGTAAGAACTGTTAGTTTTCTTTGTTTGGATGGAAATTACTTTTGATTCATAGGAGCTATGTAAGTAACAGTACTACAAACAGTTAATAAAAATTCCATGGTGGTCACAACTTCCTGCATAATTTCTGTATGTGCTTTCAGAATCTTTACAAAGTGTAGGTTTTTCTTTGCTATCAGATCTCTATTATGTGGCTTTGTCCACATAAATGGACAGAATTGTGAAACAGAGAAAATCTTTTATTTAATTAAAAATTACCTTTTCTCTTACTTTTCTTCTTATTTAAGCTCAAGGAGGGAAGGCTTAGACTAGATGTCAGGGGGAAGTTATTTACAGAGAGAGTGGTGAGGTGCTGGAACAGGCTGCCCAGAGATGCCCCGTTCCTAGAGGTGGCCAGATTGGATGGGGCCCTGGGCAACCTGGTCTAATACTGGATCTGGAAGTTGGTAGCCCTGCCTATGGCAAGGGAGGTGGAACTTGATGATCCTTGGGGTCTCTTCCAACCTAAGCCATTCTATAATTCTATGATTCTTCATCAGGTATCTAGACATTGACACTGTCATCGGGCAGGTACAGAAGCAGTTAGTGTAAAACACTGTGCTTTGTACCTATCTTCTCTCCTTCTGATAGCCTTATGAAAGTTATTTGAAAACATTTTATGGAATAAAATAGAAATCCTACATTTCTCACTACACTCTCTTCTGCCTTTTGCTACTGTTATTTGATGGTGTCATCTGCTTCACAAAATCACTCATCTTGAACACTTCTGAGAGCTGAATCTCATATTCATTATTTGAATTGTCTATTAAAAAAATCCTTTTTCAAAGGAAAGTTATTATTATTATCAGACTTAACCTGTAAATGGAGAGAGACTGTGGCTCCTCATCAATGCTAAGCAATCTCAAGTATATTTCCACCTTGACTTCTGAAAGCATCTGTTAAAACACAAGACTGCTTGTCATAACAACAGAAGATCAAAATATTTATATCTAGAATTTCTTCTCTGAGTATTACTCATCATAAACACTCAACCTATTTTTGGCAGCAACATCATTAAGAATGAAATGTTTATTCATTTCAGTTACATATGAACTAGCAAAGGGCAAAATGCTTTTTGCTAGCAGCATCCATCATTAAAGAAGTTTATTCAACAAATAATGCAAGAGGAAAGAAATAATACCCTTCTTTCTCCTTCCATTTGAATCCATTTTGTGGTGTAATCCTGTATTTATCATTCATTACTCCTTCTGAGAAACTTCCTATCAACGTTTTTGAAATTTCTCAGTTCATCATCCAACTCACTTGATCCTTAGAAGACTGAGTTTACTAAGTGGTAGAAAGCTCCTATGAGATTTTGTTATGCCTGAGAACTAAGTCTCAACTAGAGGAGAAACACAGCATTACACCTGTTTTATGGCTAAGGCCTGAAATACCTGAGATTCTGTTACTTCAGCTGTTTCAGAGATAAAGTTGAGTGGAGAATTCAACTGCAAGGTCATGTGCAAAACAAGAAATACTAAAAGAACAGTTAACCCTGAAAGGTCACAGCTTCAGTTCAGAAAGTCTGGAACACATGGTGGAGACTGCGACGTTAATAGGTTAGATGACTCTGCAGTTGAAATTGTTTAAGAAATGGTTTGTTGGAACCTTGAGAAAACTAATACATTTCTACAAAACATTTCTGTTTCAATCACAGAATCACGGAATGGCCAGGGTTGGAAGGGACCTCAAGGATCATGAACCTCCAACCCCCCTGCCACATGCAAGGCCACCAACCTTCTCATTTAATGCTAGACCAGGCTGCCCAGGGCCCCATTCAATCTGGCCACCTCCAGGGACGGGGCATCCACAACTTCTTTGGGCAGCCTGTTCCAGCACCTTGCCACTCTCTCTGTAAAGAATTCCCCCCTGACGTCCAACCTAAATCTCCCCTCCCTCAACTTAAAACCATTTCCCCTTGTCCTGCAGTTATCTACCCTTTCAAAGAGTTGATTCCCCTCCTGTCTGTAGGCTTCCTTTAGGTAGTGAAAGGCTGCAATGAGGTCACCCCACAGCCTTCTTTTCTCCAGGCTGAACAAGCCCAGCTCCCTCAGCCTGTCTTTGTAGGGGAGGTGCTCCAGTCCCCTGATCATCTTTGTGGCTCTCCACTGGACCCTCTCCAACAGCTCTCTGTCTTTCTTGTTCTGGGGGTTCCAGACCTGGACACAGTATTCCAGATGGGGCCTCACAAGAGCAGAGTAGAGGGGGACAATCACCTCCCTGTCCCTGCTGGCCACCCCTCTTCTGATGGAGCCCAGGATACCATTTGCTTTCTGAGCTGCAAGAGCACACTGCTGGCTCATATTAAGCTTCCATCCATCAAGACCCCCAGGTCCTTCTCCGCAGGACTGCTCTCAAGGACCGCTCCTTCCAGTCTGTATGGATGCCTGGAATTCTCCCAGCCCAAGCGCAAAACCATGAACCAAAACAATGAACTGCAATTTACTAGTAACAGGAAGAGAAGTGGGTATTTTAGTTTACAGTCCCTAAGACATAATGCCTATTTTACTGGTATAGCAAATTTCAAATCCCTGCCATAGAATCACAGAATCATAGGTTGGAAGGGACCTTTAAGATCATATAAGATCTAGTAGACCATACTATTACCTATTACAGCTAGGCATCAATGATTCAACTTTCAGTGATTGTGTCTTTTTACAGAATAAAAGCAAATTGTAAAGTATTAAACTTGGAAAAGAGGATGGACAGAGTTCATTAATATATAACATATATACTGTATGTTACTTTCCTCATCAGAATCCACATCACAGTAGTATCAATGCTGCTATCAAAAAAATAAACTTTAAGATTTGTATTACTGTTTATAATTAAACACTTCAAATGCAAAGCGGTTTACCAGTTACTTTTCCTTCTTCCTTATCTTCAAAATGACAACAATTCAAACTAATTTGATTTTTCCATATTTGCAAGTTTTATAATAGACTGAAATCCTGAGGGATTCCACAGCAGATGGACGACTGTGTTATTTTAATTACAGCTACCTAAGGGTTTAGAAAGTTGTCTTTTTTTTTTTTTTTTTAAGATAATCTATTTTTCATTTTAAGGAACACAATAAACACTGAGTATCTATGCTTTTTATTGACGAAATGGATCCACCTCCATGACTACTGTGGCCTTCTTCACTAAAATTACACAACTGTTAGATAGTGTTTCTCCAGACCTCAATTTATTCAAGAGACAGAATGGTGAACACATCCAATTACCAAACATGTTTGGCTTACTTAGATATGGAGCTAGAAGGATGTACTGGGAATAATAGTTTACTATTTAACAACTCATTAGCTCTACCTAATTCAGAACAATATCTCTAACAGCAGCTTAAGATTTTAGCTTAGGTAACACACATATTATTATAGTTTCAGCCGGGATGGAATTGTTTTCTTCAGAGTGTCTAGTAGAATGCTATGTTTTGTTTCTAGGAGAAAAACAACATTGATAACACACTGTTTACAGATGCTGCTAAGCAGTGTTACACAGGCCTAAGGCCATTCTCAGTGAAGGGCGTAAGGATCTGGGAGAGAAGAGAATTAGGATAGCTGATTTAAACTGGCCAAAGGAATATTCCATACCATATGATGTCATGCAGAAGGTGTTCTGAAGGTAATGGGAGTTCATCTGGCTCTCTCCTCCTACTCAGAGAGCTTGCTAGGCATTAGTTGGTGGGTGGCAACTGTTTGTACATCACTTGTTATATAAATTCATATATTCATAACTTTTCATATATACATAACTTTTCCTTTTCTCTATATTAGAAAATAGTTTTTATATCAACCCACAATCTCTACTTTGTTTTTTTTCCCCAATTCTCAACCTGACCCTACAAGGAAGTGGGGTGAAGTGCATGAACAACTAGCATAGTGCTTAGTTATCCGCTGGCTTTAATCACATGAGTATAAAGAAAAGATAATACAAAAGAACACGTCATTCAAGATAGAATTGTTCTCCTTTGAGAAATTCCAACCTTTGACTTTAGCATAAAATTCTCAGAAATATATATAAATCTGATCAAACATTATTCAATCAGTGAGAGAATGAGAAAAGTAAGTTTGTGTAAATAAAGTCTGATAAAGATTTTTGGGTGTTATTTGTTCCTCCTGTACAAACAGTGGAGGTGCAATACAGAATTGGGTTCTCACAGCACATTCCCTGTCCTTGTAGAAAACCACACTATATCTTTTATGAAGCAAGAAACAGAAATGAGTGTCAATTTAGCTATTCAACTAATTCATACAGTCAAGCCCTTTTACTGTTCCAGAGTGATGTTTAATAACAGATTCAATTTTAGAAACAGATTTTTGTTTCAGTTTCATGTCAATCAGCATGAATTTATTGTTCTTAATTAGTTTTCCTGGACACTACTCATTGCTAAACTATCTGAAAAATGCACTATGAAATTTTAGTAATTGTCTTCATATTAAATGCAAAACAAACCTTTGATGAATCATGCAGTTTGACTGAACAACATTCTTCCCAGAACTGAAGAACTCCTCACAGAAAGAATGTGTGATAATGGTAGAACTGACAGGGAGAGAAAGCAAGCATATGTAATGTAGGCACCTGACCTTTGCCTACATTACATATGATTAACTAAGCCTCCAGGTTACCAACTATTGTTCAGAAGGCCTCCCACTATCCCATTTCTAAGTCCCTCTTAGAATTTCTGGGGAATACCGTAATGGAAAACTGTTCATCAGCTAGCCTTTAAAGTTTTTTATTGTGAAAGAGAAAATACTATATTTAATTTTTGAACTTGAATATTTTCACTTTAGCTTCAAACTCCTGTTATTTACTTTTTGTCACCTTAGGATTTAATTTAGCATTTAGTGTTTCCAAAATGATATTCTTCACAATAAGAGCACATGAATATATGTTTGAAGAGAGTGAAATATCTGATAACGCCAATGGTTTTAAATTATGTAGGAGAAACAAAAAAATTTCCCAAAGAAAAGGAGGAAGACTTTGCATATCACTGAACTCTGGGATTCACTTTTTTCCACTTAGCAGCTAAAGCACTGAGGACACAATGTATCATGGAATTTCTGTTTGAGAATTGTAAACATACATGACCTTTCAAAATTAATGATCAATACTGCCTGTGTAAGAATGCATGAGAAAAAAAAAAAAAGGTTTATACAATACAAAAAGGCATTTTGTACATACCAGGGTGGTTGATTAAAAAAAATAATAGTAACAAAAAGAATTTTAAAAGTAGCTTGGTTTGTTGAAAAGTTGTCTGCAGACTATACTATCCTCCAAGAAAAATGAGATAAACATCCCTCAAAGCAGAAAAAGAAACTGCACTGAGCCTTCCATATAATTGGAGATTATGCCATACCTAAAACTATGACCTAAAAAGAAATAATGATGAGCAGTCTAGATGTCAAATCTTTTATGTCATGAAGACATTATGCGGGCTTTTAACAGAATCTCTGAAATGATCATTTCCACTGAGAAGTGTCAGATATACACAAAAAGCAAATTTTATGAGTCAATGAAAAGTACAACAAGTGTTGCTTGTTAAACCTCCTGAGTGACACAGGACAACAAAAAACTCTTAATGAGCAGAATTTAGAACAATCTTGCAATGCAACTTTATGTGAACTGAGCTTTTAAGGAGGAATAAAATAATGACACAAATGGCACTTCAGCAACTCTCTTCATTAAATCAAAGATTCTCAAATAAAGATTATTCTGTTAGCAAGTATTCAGATGGTAGATGGCTAAATGGCAAGGTTACTACATAAAAGAAAGAGAAGCTCTAAATTACTAAAGGGGTTTTTTGCTTTCAAACTTCAAAGGGAAGTCTGAAGTCTCCAAGGACACTTGGATTTGCATGCTATGTTCATAAAAATTAAATGTCAGTATAAATAACAGGTTCTTCCCAAAGCAGGCTTGCTTCTCCAGAGTTACTGGCAGACTGAATACTCCAAATGAGTAAACTACAACCTAAGAGAAAAGTTATCACAGATAGTAAAGAATGAAACTGCATTTTCCAGCAGATATCACCAATGTTTCTATATTTTCTGATTTTGCAAGTGCTTCAAAATATTAAAATGTATTACTTCACACACAAAATAAATTAAATTTATCATTTCTCCTTTATTCTTTACTGTAATCATGACATCCGTATGAAATGAACAGACAGATTACTCTGTCAAGTACTGCAATTCTGCAATGTATATCCTTTAATGCAATATAAATTGCATACTTTGGGGTGGATTATATAATACAGAGCTTTCAAAAGATGAGCCAGGTTGATTATGTTATCTTAAATATTTATACCACCAGATCTGCAAATCTTTTATGCCTGAAATAAGTATAAGGAAATACTCTGAATCACAATCTTAACTGTTCTGCATCTCCTTTCCATTATACGTATAGGAATGTGAAAGCATTTAAAAACCAGTAATTGTCTGTACTGTTTCAAATACATCATATTTTGTTCCAAACTTAGATGTTTCCCATCAGATAAGTAACAAATCTGTGAGTTGTTGAAGAAAATTTTCAACAACACTGAGACTGTTAGATACATTTTAAAGGAAAGAAGTTTAAATACATAGATTTAAATAAATTTAAATGCATACATTTAAATATTGCACAGCAGTAAATCATTAGGAAACTGACCTTCATATCTTCCCATACTGAAATAACAATTTGATCGATTTTCAGAAAGATGTAAAACGATTTTTTCAATTAATTCTGCCAAAACTGGAAAAAGAAGAAAAACATTTAAATGTTAAAGGTGATGAATGAAATCAAGATCTACACAGCCTAACAAAATGACAGTATGTAACTAGAGCTATTTGAATTTCTAGATGTTTATTCATGTTTTTTTATGGGGGAACAATTCAAAGCATACAACCTGCTTTTACATTCCCAACACCATTCCTAACTTAAATTAAATTTGAACAGGCTTACCAAGAATATATTCTGTGTAAACCGATAGAAATTTCCACATTATCTTTAAATCCTTGAAGGATGATTACAGAATTTATTCCACGGTTTCAATATAAAATGAAAATTAACTATTATTAAACTATAGTGTCTTATCTCATTCTTTTTCTGTGTATATAAGAAATAAAAAAAAACCACCACAAAACGATTCTGACAAAAGTGAAAGATGTATTAAGTGCTGGTTCTAGTAAACAACATAAAACCAACTATGTCATCACAGGATAAAAAACTACAAACTTAAATTTAAGTGACAGGAGTATTTCCTTTTGGAACTTCTGCACTTTAAGATGATTATTATAGCATTATTCAGTTCTTGCCATGGAATTTGGAGTCCATACATAAACAACTTATTGAAACTGATCACTATGTAAGAAATTGTATCTCCCACCTTAATGGGATGTTACTTAGGATATTAGTGACAGCTCTCAGTAAAAGATCATTTAAAAAAAAAAAAAAGTGATTCCACAGTTCTGCAAGTTCGAGGCTCCTTCAAGTGAACACAATACCACTTCACAGGATACAAAACGATACAAGGAAGCCTTTATACATATTGCATGGAGGATACTGATACTGAAATGAGACACATTAAGAACTCAACATATAGCAATGATGAACATTTTTTGATGAGTCAACACTGTTCCAAACTAGCAGCTGTTGCATAAGCTGACTTTAAAGACTAGTGATATAAATTCTTTCTTGCAGCAACACAAAGCAAGGAAACATGACTGGAGAGTAACAAGAATTGCTGCTAGTGGGATTTTATTTATTTATTTATTTAAAGTCTGAACATTCCAATCTCCCTGGCATCACCTCAATCTAATAGCACTAAATCTTCAGCCCCTACTCATTCATTCCTGACAAAACATTGTGCATTCACAGGATGTTTTTCTATTTTAAAACTGGAAAATTCCAATAAACCATTTCAGTGGGAATCTGTACAAACTACCATAGCAGCATGAACACAGTGTAAAAAGCTGTGGTGTAGACAGCAATGGAGAGAAGCAGAAGTATCTTGAACTAGCCTTGCTGACAGGAAACCTAACAAAGGAGTCTGCAGTGCAAGCTATTTTCATGCAGGATGAGGAGGAGAAAGGCAGAGCTTCTCATTGCTTGTAAAGTCAGAAAAAAGACAAAGAAAACAACTTTCAAGATCATAATCAACTTTTCTTTCAGCTATTTAAAACAAACTGACATTAAATCATTATTTTTATATTAATTATCTAACATTATAGAAATCCATTTACAATGAATGAGTTCATAAAAGGTTTTTAAAAGGCTTAGTTTTGCTATTATTATGCTGAGAGGTCCCTTCATAGGAAAAATAATATCCACTACAACAGCTAAACACAGATTCACAATTAGAGACAGCCAGCTCTAACAGTAACAAAATTAATTTTCTAATGCAAAGGACTAGCAAATCAAAACAAAAAGTATTAAACATGTAATTTATATTCTTACGCATTCTTATGAACAGAATTATTTTAATCACAGCTTTAATAAACCACATAGGGATAGAAAAAAAAATTGTAGAAGAGCAACAGTTTATTCACTTTGTGAGAATACAAAGCCTTACAACTTCATTAATACAATTAGTGAACTGTGCTCCACAATCTGTGTAAAAAATATTGCATAAATAAAACAAGAAAAAAAAGAAAAAACAAACTTTTAACCAGGTTTACTTTCACTGTATCATTATTAATTTTTTCATAACTGAAATATGCCATCCTACAATAATAAACAGGAGCTACATTAAAGGAATAAAATATTATATAATTTGGAAAATATAAATCAAGTTAGTACATTGTATTTTAATTCCCTTTCTGTTGGAAGGCATCCACACGCTTGACCTACCAGTCAAATATTTCAGTTCAGTGCTTGAGTTAATAGGAGAAGTGACAGCTCAACAACTGCTAAGCAATTTTTTGAAACTTGAGCACAAAATTGATTTCAACCATTTGGCAGTATTTATTTGCATGCCTATCAGGATCTTGGAAAAGCTTTTAATCAAGTTTCAGAGAGGAAAAGACACATTAGAGTTTATCAGTGCAAATTCGGTTAATACATAAATAGAGGGTTTTCATGGGACATCATCTCTTCCAAGAGAATGTTCATATGAAATGACAAGGAGTTATTGTAATTCTTATCCTTTAATGCTGTATCATTTAGCTGCCAAGTAAACATACTCTAGAAATCTTTAAAAAGATGGAAACTGGCTCAGTGATCTTCAATTTACTGGAAAAACAGCCAAACAGAATTTAGAAATGTTCACTGTACAGCAGAGTGAGTATTGTTGTAATAGCCCACGTTCTGATGCAGAGATTATGTTCAGATACACAGAGTATCATGGCCTAACAACTTGCTGGCAATGTTTATCTTCTTACATTATCATAGTTTGACAGTAAAAACACTGAAG
Source organism: Chrysolophus pictus (assembly GCA_037305975.1). NCBI lineage: Eukaryota > Metazoa > Chordata > Aves > Galliformes > Phasianidae > Chrysolophus > Chrysolophus pictus. The sequence goes on from CM074578.1 coordinate 49,319,988, forward strand.
TTTTTAAAAGACTGACAAATATCTCAAGTAAATTTAAGCTGTTTATTCAAAATAAACACAATTTTAATTTAGGAGTACGTAAAAATATACAAAATTCAATGGAAGAGCTTTTAAATCAACTAAATTATTACAGCATGCTCATAAAAAAGCTGTATTCCTGCAGGATGCTTTTTTTGTTTCCTTAAAGAACTAATGTACAAAAGGAAACTAATACAATTTTTTTTTAAATAGCATAAGAACACTGAAATGCTATGTCTCAAACTGTTTTACTAGGTACCAACCAGGAGAGGTTATCTAATGCTGCACTGAGGAATTTAAGCCAGAAACATAAAAACAACAGCAAAAAATATTAGAATTTTTTTATTTTTCCTCTAAGTAACTAGTGTTATTTTAACATATTCTATACTAAATCACAGATGCTTCTAACAATAGTCCTTGGACTGCTGACTTATTTAAAAGTTAGGATCCAAAATTTTCAATACCATCAACCATAATTCAGTTAAATAAATCAATGATAAACACAGTTAGCAAGCAGCTCCATTCCTAATGGCACACCTGGAAGGACTTCTATGAATTCCCAAGACAACAGGAGAGACTTTAGTTACTGTACACGGAAATGACAAAGGCACAACCAGCATTTTGTTTGAAAAGAAGAAAACAAGACAATAGAAATTCTGACAGTAATTCCATTACACTGATGCACTTGTAACTTTTTTATTAAGAGGAAAACAATTTTTTCAAATCCTACAGTTACTGTATGATGTTGGATTGGAAAGTGGTCCAAACTGTTTTGAGGGACAGAAGAGAGAAGTTCTTATCTGCAATTACTCTTCCTGTGTGATGTGGAAGACCCGCTGTTTCCCTCATTCTGAAATAAGCTCCCTTGAAAAATCAAGTAAGAACGTAATAAGGTAAAAATGTATTTTTTGTATTAATCTAAAATCCTCTGCTGTGAAAGAAACACTGTTTTGAAATTGGTTATACTCAAAGTAAGAGCAGACCTCAGAAAGAATCTACATCTAATCGAATGATCTTTGAGGCAAGAAACTTGGTCCACACTTTAAAAAATTAAGCAAAAAGAACCTAGCTTTTTGTTTTGTTTTGTTTTTTAAAGTTACAAAGGCTCCTCTGAGTATCAACTCAGAAGTGAAATCGAATGCAGTTTGCCTGATTTGGAAATAATATTCTAGAAAATTCTCTTTCACATACTTCAAAAGTGAACATATGGAAAAGTAGTCTGCAGTTAGTCATGCCTTCTTTGGAGGTATCAAACAAAGGTTGAAATCTAAAACTTTTTCTATCCAAAAAACAATAGTATGATAGTAAAAACTCTAAAAACAGTATTTCAATGTCTTTGAATCCAGAAGGCCTCTAAGTTGTTGAAAAACACCTGAAAGACAACACAGTCATTGCTCTACAGACATCACTAAACTGGGAGGAGCTGCTGACTCCCTCAAGGGCAGAGAGGCCTTGCAGAAAGATCTTTAAATACTAGAGGGCTGGGCAATCACCAGTCATGTGAACTTCAATAAGCTTCAGCTTGTGGACAGGGTAACCTGAGTGATGAGAGGCTAGAGAGTAGCCTCATGGAACAGGATTTGGGCATTTCGGTTGATGGCAAATTGAAAATGAGTCAGCAGTGTGCTCTGGCAGCCAAGAAGGCCAACTATATCACAGGGTGTATGAGGCTCAGCACTGCTGCTGGCTGACGGAAGGGATTGTCCCATCCTGCTCTGGACTGGTGTGGCCTCATCTCAAGCACTGTGCAGTTGTGGGTGAGATGATACAAAAAGGACATAAAACTGTAAGAAACTGTACAAAAGGGCTATGAAGTTGGTGAAGGGTGGGGAGAGCAAGACATACGCCCTGCAAAAGTTCGTGCAAAGCTTAACAATTCTGTGGATACTTTCTTGCTCACTTTTACTAAAATCTATGTTGGAAACAGTTAACCCTACTCTTCTGGTTAAGAAATCTTAATGATTCTCTAATTTTTAATTCTAGCTTATGGTACCTCGAACAAAGTTGCAGAAAACAACTTACACAGATTTTGATGTAAAGACTACTACAAAGCATAAAGTGAATTCTCTTTTCTCCTTGTAAATCAGCTACTTTAAAATGTATGTTCTGTTTGCCTTTTTTTTTTTTTTTTTTTTAAATAAAAAGTATGTTTTGTCAACAAAGAATTACTTTTAGATACAGGAAGTCAGACTAATAATCTTCAACATAAACTTAAAAAGTTCCCCAAGAGATCAGTCTAGAAAATAGGCTGCATTCAAACAAAATTGATTTTACAGTGATAAACTATTTGTGCTTTCAATGTAGCATTGAAAAAATACATTGAACTACTAGATCTCAGAGATGCAAGAAAAGGAAACCCACTTTTTTTGCCAGAAAATGTAATGTTTTTTTAATTGTTACTATTTATTTTTATTAAACTAGCAGAAGATCATCAAATATATTCAGTTTTTTCTGAATGGTTATGAATCTCCATTTGCTTACCTGTTTCACAAAGCTTTGTGAATACATGCACTTGTGGGCATGTACAATACAATGTAAATTATAAGCACAGATACGTAGAATTTAGAAACATTCAGTTATTTATATTCAGTTTTTTATTTTAACAATATTTACATAAACAACGAGTTTCTTACTAGCAAATACTAAATAGGTTCCTGCACAAATTACTTCCTTAAAGCTTCTGAAGCAGTTATGTTGCTTTCTTTCATACAGCTATACAAATTACCATAAAATTCAGGTCTGTTATGCAAAACACACTTGCTGGATTACTTTTATCCCATATACAAAATATTTCTCACATATTCACAACCTTATTAGTTGCTTTCCTAAAGAATTTAAAGGGAAGTCTTTGGCATCTATGAAAAAAAATATTACACTATTTTGAACCTAATCAGAATTTTTACTGAATTAGAAGTCAGCAATTTCTGAAAACAACTAGCTTCTTTATTGCTATACAAGTATAATATTTTATTACAAGTGAGTTATTAAGGCATTTGATCATTTATGCCATGAGTGATTCCTGCTTTTTTTGTTTTTGTTTTTTCCTGTTTTCAGTTATCTATAACAATTGACCAGTATATGCTTATTCTTTGTTAAAAATGCACACGAGAATGAAGAATCTGAATGAGAAGATTATTTGATGTTCAGTAAGCCTAAATTCTGGAAACATTCACTAAAATTTGTCAATCCTGTTTCCTGGGGACTATCACACTGAAATAGTTTTCTTAATTAACACAAAATTGACTACTTGTTTAGAAAATATAACTCAATGAAACTTTAAAGAACAGCTGCATGCTAAGGCCTTCTGTTTGCTTGCTTTGTTAAACTCAGTAAGTCATACTCACTTGCTCCACTGATGGTATCTGGTCTGGTTTTCATGATTTTGCAGAACTGCCTTCTGCAAATTTCAGCCCACTCGGATTGTCCACCTGGATTTTGTACGATTGATATCAGCTTGTCAAGAACTTTATCTAGAAGAAATAAAACTAGTGTTATTCTGTAATGACAACCCTGGCTTTTTTTTTCTCCTTTTTATTTTTTTAAAATTAGCTACTATTGTTATTAGATACAGAGCACCACAGAGACAAAGCAGATCCATATCAAATATCAGAAAAGTCAAATATAACTATTGCCTATTTTTTTTTTTTTGACAGAAGTCACATGTTACAAAGAAAAGACTAAGAATCCCTTATCATATGACAAATTGTAGGAGCAGCTAGTCTCTAAAGCTAACTACATTCTGTTTTACACAGAACAGAATAACTGATTTAGCTACTGCTGTGTTTTGAACATTTAAGTTGTTCCTGTGGTACATGCTGTAACTGCACTAAATTTATTACACCTTTGTTCAAAAATTAAAAGAATTGGAAATTTATTTTAAAGAGATAAGATTGATATTTCCATGTAATTTTGTCTCTGATATCGAAAATTTCATCACAGAATCTAAAATAATAAAGACATGCAAAGAACATCCTGGATTAATAATAAAAGTGAGGTGGTAGCATTATTTTGTTGAAAATGCACTGGATCCCAAATGGTTTGAAAATTCTTATAATAGCTGTGCCAATAATCCCCAATGCTTCCCAACTTCAGCACAAGGAGTCAAAACTGGAGAAAAAGACTTCTCTGAACATTTATGTTTGATGTCACTAAAATATGACCCAATAGATATCTTGCAAATTAAGATATTAATATTTAGATTTGATATCTAAATATTTTATTAATATATTGATTAATATTTAGATATTAATATTTTATTAGTATTTAGAAAAATATTAATATTTAGAAAAAGTGTAGAATTTCAAACACAGTTCTCTGAAGAATCTAAGTGCACCCAACATGTTCCACAGCCACAGCCTCTTCACTGGTGCTGTCAAGATGCAAGAATAATTTGGGCATTTTCTAACTCCAGAGTGCTTTACCTGAGCACTGTATTAAAGTACAGTCTTTTGGCACATACAAGTCACAAAAATAGCAGATAACATTTTTTATTACATTTTTTACAAAACAAATCTGTGCTACAGTTTGTAGAAAAATCTTTATGAAAGAATTTCAAAGATTGCTCCTCACTGTCACTCTTATCTTGTTGTTATTAAAGCCATATTCTCGTTTTCTTTACAATACGGAAACACATATTCCAAATTAATATTGCCACTGATGCAATGACAAAAGGACAGGAAGCATGCACTCTTTTCTCTTGGCTAAAAGTTATTTTTTTCCTCTAATTTCAATCAAGTTAGGGGAAATTAGATATACTCTATCATTTTTCTAGAATCAAACATCACGGGTCTAGGCAGTAAGTTCCACAACTAAGTGAAGTCAAGCCAAGTCCAAACAGAAGTATGAAAACAGAACAAACACAGTGACAAGTGGAGAACCACCGTGTATCAGACATAGAAATGCTAGGCTGGCTTTTGACAAAATGATGTCTGTACTTAAAAGTCTGAATATATATTTTATTAAATCAAATATCTTCTTGTACCTAAAATTTCTATTTTGGAATTCAGACTGAACACCAAATACTAGGAAAACTACGTGGACACATGATGAAGCAGCACACTGAACAGTGCATACAAAGTAGTGATTAAAAGAATGCATTCATATGCTTTGACTAATAGTTCGTTTCTTTCCAAGTCCAAGATTTGTTTAAAAACGTAAATATTATAGAAAGGACTGACTCATGTACTCATTCTTTTATTTCTTCTTTCCTCTGAAGGCAGAGCAAATTTCAAGTTAAGTAATTTATAAGGGTAATTATATGTAAGAGAAAATAGATCAAACTCAGATTTCCAGCATAAAATACTGTCCATAAAAAAATGGAAGCAATCAATAAGAGCATCTCTCCTCAATCTACTTGGTTACCACAGTAATTGAGAGTGCTATGTGTTCTCTTGTCAACTTGAGAACAAAAAAAAGTTTTTATCCTGTAATAAGGTAAATGCATATGAACTCAATCCAACTGTGAGCAATCCCTTTTCTGTGGGATCATGCAGTTCCTATCACTTTGAAAAGATCACAGTCTGGGCTATTCTCCTTTGCTCTGTTTCTATGTTTTGGAAAAAATAGAACTAAACACCACCAACCACTGTAGAACCGAATTCTGTCTTAAAAGGTGACTTCTTATTAAAGACTCAAAAAGTGTTAGAGCCAATCTATTGCTCTTTACTAATCCTTTCATTACTTTCATATATGCATAGCGTTTCAGTATTCAGTTTTCAAACACAACTTAATTGTTTCTACAATAGAAATACTATTTTCAAATGATCTTACTATTTTAAGCTGATTAAAGTATTTTCAAAATATTTACTACAATGCATATAGTTTAAGCTGGTCTAAAGCCCTTAATGATATATAATCAGTAAATTGTCTTCCTCTCACTAAACTTATTAAAACAACATATACTATTTCAAAAAAGCTGATTATAGCAACTTAATTATTAGCATTACTAACTCTTCTAAATTAATTAACATGAAATTTCTTTTTTTTATCCTCAACTAAATTCTCGGTTAATATCTTTCCAAATAACATTTACTGATGCTTCGAACAGTTTATGTGAATATGAAAAATTAATGCAAAGAAGGATTGACTCCTAGAGTATTATCAATAGGATTTTTAGTTATTTTTCTCTCCTTTTCTGCCGTTTCTGTAACAGATTAAGATTGAAGAAAATCTCAGAACTGCAGAACAACACTCTTCTACAAGTTAGACAAGTTTTCACTTCCTGAAGGACTGTAGTAATTCAGTTTGGCAGCTGAGGATCAGAAACTACAAGTTGAGACTTAGCAATCAAGTCATCGAACAGACTAAGATGAAATTTTGATTCCACTAATGGAAATAAAACTACACAAAAATGCTGCAATAATTTCAAGAAAGTAGGCTTTCAAGACCATGACATAACCATCTCTGCTGTTTCCTCCTAGCTTCTTGATTTGACCCTTATTTTTCTTTGCAGTTTGTCTCTATATAAGGGGTAAGGCCTTCCTTTTCAGATGACAGTGGGCTATTAAATAGGCTTGACAATAACAAGAAATCACTGAGAGAAGCTTATGCAATTTAATTCATATCCTGAAGTTCTGCATTTTTCCTTACATGCAGTTGGTTATATTTTCCTATACCATCCATTTGTTTGTGCTTGCACTGGTAGCTTTGTGTAGCTTTGTCAAAAAATAAACTTATTCACCAGTCCACGAGGCTACTGAACCTACTGTACCACTGCACATGAAATCTGAATCGCCACACTAACTTTCTGTAAGATCATACTGATTTTGTTCCCTAAAAGAAGTGCTTATTAATTCTTGACATTATTCTTCAGCTAGCTTATGTGCCGAAAGCAGGCAAGGAAAATTCATAAGTGCTTTAGAAAACTTAAGAAATGCCACAACCCCTTTCTTATTTAATTGTGGGTATGACAAAACTGTTTTTCTGTGACAAAGTATCTCAGATCAGTAAATTCATGTGTATCTCATTCAAAATCTGATGTCAGAGATAATGAATTACCTGACTGCATTATATTGCTCTGTTACATGAAAACAAATCCTTATAGGAATACATATTTCAGGAGAGCCTATACACATTTCAGATAGGTCTATACACCTATTGTCTTTCATCTTTCAGTAACTCAGTGTGAAAGAGAGTGGGAAAAAAAGAAGCTTGTAAGAAGGACAAGCCACAAAAGTGCAGGCGATGAAGATGCTTGTGTTAACTTACAAAGGATAACAGGAAAGGATAACAAGCAAGCTATTAAAGCTGGTTTTTGACAGAGGACAGTGCAGAGAAAGAGAGAGAGAAAAAGTCTGCTGAAAAGAAACCTGATTAAAAAAACAGAAACACTGCAGCATGTTTCCACTCAAGTCAGAGTATAAAGCAGTGGCAGAATTCAGAAAACAATAGCTGAGATAGAATAACAAAAGACTTTAGGAATATGATTACAGAAGATCTTTGGTAGCAATTCTGGATTGTAGCTCAGAAAGAGAGAAGACAATGAATGGCAGAAAATACTAAGCAGTGACTGTGTCATTGCAGGAAAATTACAGACAGTATTCTCCAGTCACTCTTATCACCAACTCGCTGAAGTGCAGAACTAGAAGAGAAGATAAACAGATCTGTGCTAACAGAAGTGTGACTTTTACAGTACAATACAGTTCTAAAATGTTTAGCTTTTAATAACCTACAGCAGTTAATATTACAAGTAAAAAATCCATTATTTTTAATAATTGTATTCTGAATAACAAATAACTACGCTACTCTACAACTTATGTGAAGCCAGGAGTTAGACTCTGTGATCCTTTTGAGTCCCTTCCAACTCGGAATATTCTGTGATTCTATGATTGCAGTATATATTCACACATCACACCTCAAATGCACAATCTATAGCTCTGCTCTAGAATCCCTCCAATGTATCTGTTTTCTGAAGACTGCAGTACCCACAACTGACTAGCTTAAACTGACAGTTATCTTCTGTCTTGCATTACTGAAGTAAAGATAAAGAAGTTTCCTTTATTTTATAACAATATGGTCTTTTCTCTCATCAGAGAAATGAATTAGAGTCATCTATTCTTTATAAATTTTATCAACTCTTATTTTTCCAGAAATTTATAAATACATGTTTTAGACTACTGTTAATGTAGAATTTGTCTCTTCTGAAAATCAACATCTGCTGAGGAAATTTAAAAATAAGTTCTAATAATTACATTTCAAGGATATAATGAACATGAACAAATATAAAGAAAGATTTATTTACTGTAACTCATTCAGCATGTTCTTCTGCATTGTCTATGCAAATTAAAATTTTTAAATGGATTCTCTGTATGAATTAAATTGCTTTGCCTAGATAGTTCTTCAAAGGATTCTTCAGTCTGCCCACATTCTAAATTGATGTTCAATGTGAAAATCGACTATCCTAAACGCTGTCTATTTCACACACCACCAAGTTTTGTAAACACAGGGATCTGAATCAAGGAAACAGTGTACAAAAAAATTGTAGCTTAACCATAATGTCTTGCTTCAGTTACTAGAGAAATGATATAAATATATCTCATGAGTCACCCACCTGAGTTGAGCCAAAAGGTTAATCTTGAGGTTTACATAGGAATTAGATTTCTAAACAGAGCTTTGCAGATTGACAGTTGCACAAAGATAGACAAGCAAAACCAAACTGAGTTATTTAGCTACAAATGCAGCCAACAATAAAAAATCCTTAGGTATTCATGAGATTATAATCTAAGGAAAAAAAAAAAAAACAACACGAAAATAAATTGACAGAGATGCCTGTTTAACATCTACAGTATTTGCATGCTTTGTACGTACCTTGTCTGAAGTCAGCTTTCCTAGGAACTTCTGCAAGATAGCAATTTGGCAAAGGGAATGATGAAAACATTGGCCACGGATATGGATCACTGCCCTAGAAAGAGGACAAAAAACTAAATTAAGACAGGAGATGAATTAATAGCATTTTCTCAATTACTACACATCAGGTTTCCAGAACTACTGATTATGCAACAAAATTATGCTTAATACTACAGTGCAAGATAAAATACTTCATAACTAAAAGTTAAAGGATACAAAATTCACAAAGCATTTGAGCTAGAACTTGTTCTGGTGCATACCACTGACAGTTTTGATGCTATGATGCTTTTTTCAACCAAAAGGGAAACAGCCGTTCTCAAAAAAGCAAAAAAAGTGCAAAAAAGCAGTGTATTTCAATTTTATACATTGATCTAGCTGGCTTTCCTGTGCTGACAGTAATTTGCTTTTTGTCTTTATGAGAGCGACAGCCAGTTAGAAGCAGAACATTTAAAGGAAGTGCTTAACAAACACTGTACTGTTAGAACATTGATGCAAGCTCAAGGTATTAGATACTACAGATGAAAATGCAATGGAAAAAACATCATATAAAAGGATTGTAAAAAAAGAAGAGGCAATGAAGAAAATACAGGAATATAAAAGCGAGAAATAGACAAATTGCATTCAATTTTATAGTGAGAAAAGAAGCACTAAAATAAAGCAACACAAAAATTTTATCTGAATGTGGCAAGTCCCAAACACATGCAAACTAAACACCTAGACAGTAAAAAAAAACATACTTCTTTTCCCATGACAGTGGTATACATTTATAAAGGTGAACTGCTATTTCTTAATAATAAATAATTTCCACATGCTGATACCAACAAAATGTTCAATCGATGAGAGTTAGAGAAATAAAAATTGTTAAAACTTTTTTAACCTTATCTAGCGCTCTCAAAGGCAAAATTCTTTCCTGTGGTCCTCCAATAAGATTTATTCTGACAAGAACATGGTTTCTCTCAACTGATAGACTATCAACGATAAAATCTCTGGAAAACAAAGTAACACACAAAAATAACTGAAATAAAATTAGAACCAATTTATCAGTGACACATCCTGGCAATTAGGAGAAAAAAAAAGAGCAGAAGACTTCACAAATTTTATTACATCCATGTGCTCAGTAACTAGGGTAGAAAGAGTTAATAGAGTGTCAAGATTTGTTCGTTATTTGGCCAATCAGCAAAATTCTGCCTTAACAAATAAGTAGTTACTCAGAATTTAGGAACACACAGCTCATTGTCTGAAGCCACTGTGCAGCCCAAGATGCTAAAAGGAATAGAAATCAGTTTTATACACGAAGTTTCTTAGAATACAGCATGAGCTACTGTTCAAAGAAATAATAGGTCTCTTCTTCAAATAGTAATAATAGCATTTATCCTTTGAGATTTAGCCCACAACATTTGATCCAAGCTCTGTACTGGCCCCATATGGCAAAACGGTAAGAGTTTAGTTCTTAATGTTCAAATGTTAACAGAAAGGACAAAGCATCAGGGACTACATGACTATCATCTTCAGACCACCAAATACGCTTTCATTTCTTAAAGATGCATTGTGCATTATTATTTACATGACAGCAACAGAAAGCTGCTGCAGTTGGAGAGATGACTAAGTTATAAATACAAAACAATCAAAGTACTGGTGCCTTTAGTACATCACAGAATCACAGAATGGCCAGGATTGGAAGGGACCTCAAGGATCATGAACCTCCAACCCCCCTGCCACATGCAGGGCCACCAACCTCCCCACTTTATACTAGACCAGGCTGCCCAGGGCTCCATCCAATCTGGCCTTGAACAACTCTAGGATGGGGCATCCACAACCTCTCTGGGCAGCCTGTATCTGCACCTCATCGCTCTCTCTGTAAAGAACTTCCCCCTGACATCCAACCTAAATCTTCCCTCCCTCAACTTAAAACCATTTTCCTGTGTCCTGCAGTTATCTACCCTTTCAAAGAGTTGATTCCCCTCCCCTGCTCTCAAGGACTGCTCCTTCCAGTCTGTATAGATGCCTAAATAGATCCCCCAGTCCACATGCAAAACCTTGCACTTTGCTGTGTTGAACCTCATTAGGTTCATCCAGGCCCACCTTAATGCCCCACCTACACTTAATACACCTAATACATGAACATGAATAACATTATATACATAAAAAGAATAACAAAATTATTTAAAAATGTGTATTTACATTCACACACACAAAAAAAAAGAAATAAGATTGATGCAAATAAAATACTTTCACATTTACATTTTTGAGGAAGTAGGAAACAGGACAAGTCTGGTGCATCTTTTGTTAATTTGAGACTGATGACAAGCATGCATGTAAGAAAAAACAGATTAGATGACAACTTCATTGAGAGCATCTGTATATTTAAAGCCACTACATTACTCATATATTCTGAGGAGAAAAGTCTGACAGTTAAAAGTAGCATTTACGTTGGTCAATTCTCACCCTGGTCCTTCTGAAGCTTCTGTGACATTTTCTTCCTGAGCAGTGAGTAAAACTTGTGACACTTTATACTGAGTCTCCAAGAGCAAAAGGGTATTAAGCTCACAGCATAGCACATTTAACAACCTGCAGAAGGACACATCAAAATGATAGTGTATCAGCCAGAATACCAGTAATGCAGGACAAGACAAAGGTGAACACGTTTATGAGATCTCAACATGGGGGAAAGGGAGAGAAGTTTCAGGATCTGAAAAACACTCAGACAGAACTGGGTTAGAAATGCTCTTATATATCCTTTTAAACCACTCAAGTGTCATAACCTTGAGCAAAAAGGGAATAGTTCCTAGCAGAGTCTTCATTGGTCAGCTCAGTATGATTTTGAATTTATATCACAGAAATGACACAGACTGAATAAAACATTCTATGTGACATGAAGAAATTACTCAATAATAGGCTGGTAAGGTAATTTAAAAATCAGGTTATTCTGGGCAGCGTGAGGATTGGAGAGAGACAAGATAAAAATACATCTTTCCTTCAGAAAATATGCTCATATGCACTTCTGTATGATCACATTCAACAACAGTTCAAAAACAATAAAATATTTAACATCCAACTAAACCAGCAAATCTGCTGTTTTTCATATTTCTGAAAATCTCGAAAGAATGGTTAATAATCACAGTAGCACATTTAAACTTCAGAGCAAGTTAACAGTGAAACTAATCCATCACACTTCAATTGAATTGACCTACGTCAGATTCATATTCTTGTCTTTTTCTTTATATTAATCCGTTCACTATTAACACAGAAACAGAATAATTTCACTGAAGGCTTCCTGTTCATGCAAAATGATACAAATAAGCATTCTTGCTGCTATTTTTATATACCTTTATTACAATCTTAAAACACTTAATAAATTATCATCAGTACTATTGTTTGCCTTTATGTAAGACTTGATATGAACTGTGTCTTGTTTGAAATTTGTAGTCTATTAGTCAATGCTTGTTTCTTCCATGAAATTCACAAAATACTTCTACTGACAATGGCAAAAATTCACAGGCCATTCTATGGATGATTTAAAACCCACAAATTCACAGTTGTGACCAAGGAATATATAGCCAAGATAATATAAATTTCCTGGATGGAGATCAGTGAAGAGTGGTGCCCACAGGGGTCAGTGCTAGGAATGATGCTCTTTAATAGCTACATCAATGACATTGACAGTGAGGTCGAGTGCACCCTCAGCAAGTTTGCGGATGACACAAGCTGTGCAGTGAGGTCAACAGACCCAAGGGACTAGATGCCATCCAGAGGGACCTAGACAGGTTTGAGCACAGGACCCAGGAGAACTCATCAGGTTCAATAAATCAAAGTATACAAGGTCTTCCATCTCAGTCGAGACAATCTGCTACCAATACAAGTCAGGGGATGAACAGATTGAGCACAGTCCTATCAAAATGGCCGTGGTGTTACTGGTAGCTGGGAAGCTGGATATGAGTCAGCAATGCGCCCTTGCAGCCCAGAAAGCCAACAGTATCCTGGGTTGCATCAAAAGAAGCATGGCCAGCAGGTTGAAGGAGGTGATTCTGCCCCTCTGTCGTGTGCTGGTGAGGCCTCAGCTAGAGTACTGTATCTAGATGCCGAGTCCTCAGCACAGGAGAGACACAGACCTGTTGGAGGGCATCCAGAGGAAATCCACGAAAATGATCCAAGAAATGAAGCATTTCTCCTACAAGGACAGACTGGAAGAGCTGGAGAAGAGAAGGCTTTGAGGTGACCTGATAGCGGCCTTTCCATATCTAATGGGGAGCTACAGAAAAGAATGGGACAGACTCTTTAGCAGGGTTTGTGGTGACAGGACAAAGATAAATGGTTTCAAGCTTAAAAAGGGTAGATTTAGCTTGGATGTAAGGAAAAAGGTTTTTACAGTGAAGGTGGTGAAGCACTGGAATGGGTGCCCAGACATGTGGTGGATGCCCCATCTCTAGAGACTTTCAAGGCCAGGTTGGACTAGGCTCTGAGCACTCTGATCCAGCTGTGAATTTCCCCATTCATTGCAGGAAAGTTGGACTAGATGACCTTTTAATGGTCCCTTCCAACTCTAAGGATTCTATGATTCTATAACAGTATATATTTTTTCTTGCTGCTGCTGCTTTTTTTGTTCAGGTTCAAGCCTTTTCAAGTTCTATTTATTTTATGTTAACTATTCCTGACACTAATTCATTTTCAGTACTTCTCTAAATCACATAAGAAGAAATGACACATCAGCTGCATGGTGTTTTTTTTTCATTACTATATAGAAGAAAAATCCACCAGAAGTGTACCAAAACCATGACCATGAAACTGGACCTTTTCTTCCATTAAGTAGGATAAGTTTAAATGGTAAAGAACCTGTTTGAGGTTTCCAGCAGCTAAAAGCCACAAGAAGACTGATGGCTAAGGATGCTTAGAACATCTCCAATACAAAAGGCAAAGCAGAAAAACAAAGCAAATCATAGGCAAACAGAATTCAGCAGAAGGGTAAGTGGCAAAATATGAAAGATCCTAAAATAAACAGCCCCTGCTAGGGCATTCAAATGGCATTTTAAAGGCATAGGCCATCTAACAAGGATACTGGCTGTGATTGTTCAGTCTGAAGAAGATATGGCTCTGCGGGGATCTTATCAACGTTTATAATACAGCTGACTGGAGAGTACAGAGATGATGGGATGGGGAGAGAAGCAGAAAAGTAGAAGTGAGAAAACACATGGGTCAAGATAGGCAGCTTAGTAAGTAAAGAAAAGATGGGAAAAAACACAAGTGGTTGAAAGGTAGTCACACAATGCTTCCCACAAGCAGTTCAGTGCTCTGCCATCCTTCAAGCAACAGCTACCTGCAAGACCAAATCCCGCCACACCTAAGTTTTCATTGCCACGTATGCTATTACATGGTATATCCTTTTGGCCAATAAGCGCCAGCTCTTGCATACCCCAGACTACTTGCCAGGAAGTAGGAAAAAGAGAAAATCCTGCTCCTGAGCAGTGTTTGCACAGTGTCAGCCAAAACACTGGTGTGTTATCAATGTTGTTTTAGCCACAAATAAAAACAAAAAAATTACCTTCATCGCAGCTGGACCCAGTGTATAGTTCCAGCAATAAAGCAAAATGTTATGCTACAAACAGAAGTACTACATCCACCACAGGGAAAAAAGAAATCAGGCACATCCAAAGTAAACTATACTGTTATCTCAAAAATTTGTTTGTTCAGGCATTGAGCAACTGTTGACCAAACCTGAAATGTGTATGTCTATGCCGTCCATAAGGCATTTTAGTGATGTGACCCCCAAATGGAGGGCTAGGCTATCCTCCAGAAAGGAGTTTTTTCTTGGCCTGCAATTATTGCCTGCTATAAATATAGGCATGGATAATTCAGCTTAGTGTAAATACACAGAATGCTTTGTAGAGGGTTCAGTTATGGGACAAGTTATGGTCTATGCTTCTCTCTCAGGAATCAATATTAAAAACATGAGAGCTAAAAATGAAGATTGGGACCTCATACGATAATTTCCTTCTTGATAAATGAATATGGATACCATCAGAGAAGCCCGAATCAAAATTTTTGTGAAATAATTCCAGTGTTGTCATCATGGGGGATAACCTCAAAACACTTCACATCAAAGCCTACATTATAAATTTGATTTATTCTTTATTATGCTTTGAGTAACTGCCTAAACTCCAGTGAGAATACTGATCCAAAAAGCAAGTTACAATTACTATCGTGAGTGCCAGATCAGTAGATAAAGGCTATAAAAAAGAGAAACTGAAGGCACCTAGTTAGTTTTGAAGCGTAACAGGCACGTGGAACCTCCATCCATGTAAAGCTTTTCAAACTGCCTTTGCAAATTGAACAAAAGTTGATAATAATGAGAACATGCCTCCACACGTCATCTTCCTAAATAACTAAAGGTTGTAACTGTCACATTGAAAGCAAAGCCACAACATAATATCATGCAGTGTACTGGGAATTAAAGAGTTAATGCTGCAATTCCATGGACTGTCAATATATCCAGTTTCTTGGTCTCAAAAGAGAAGAATCAACTTCAACTCCTAGAAGACTTCATTTTTCCATTTCCATTTTCCATTTGGAAGGAAAGACAAAGCTGACTGGGAGTCACAAGACTTTCCTCCTTGCACTGTGGCCGTTCCACCTACAGCATTGCTGCAAGGACTTCAGTTTCAGAAACTCTCACTTTCTCATTTCATTTGATTGATTAGTTTCAATTCTAATCATATTGTATTATATTGTGTTATCTCACATTCCACTACTGTATTTAGTAAATCAAGTTCCTTAGTTTGTTGTCACCGTTATCCTCAGTCCAGCCCCATCTCCCAACCTTTTCCCTTCTCCCTCACTTTCCAGAGGCATGGGTCCATGGGTCCTCTTGCCTCCTTGTCACAGAAGTAGGCCAAACCAGTATGAACCGTGACACAAACCTAACAAATATATTAACATATAAACTAAAAAAAAAAACAAAAAAACAATTAATTATATAACAATTATATAATGTAAAAGCAGACAATCCTGTTGCAGCTCCATTTCATTAGTAATGTGGACTCTGTCCTCTTTTAAATTTGGATTATTAAACAGGAGTCACTGATTTGCAGGACGTGCACTTTCCAGTTATCACTACTGCAGAAGTCTTTTCCCTTACATTCAGTATGCACACTTAGCAGTAAGACACTGCTTTCCAAATAATTGCTTACCTTTGGATAAAGTAGTAGAAAATGGCTCACTAATTAATTGTTAATTGAATCACTTCTTGTGCAACAGAGAAAGGGTTGATAGAAAATAACTGGAAGATTATTTAGGCCTTCACATTTACAGAATACAACTCTGGTAGAATTAAAGAAAGAAAGAAATACTTGCAAGACACAATTCCTTCTTGCTATTACCATATTCTTGCCTCTCCTCAAGATGAAGAACTCAATGGACATCCTACCAATATCCCAAAATCTGTTGCAAGAGTCGATGTCCTAGCCATGTCATTCAAAAGTTAGTGATCAAAAGATTTCAGAGAAATTACGTAACACTGTTCATGGGCTCTGGCAGTACATTTAAAGGAAAGAAATGTGGAAGACGAGAGTTACAAAAAGAAAGGTGGAAAGTAAACATGCAGCAAAAGAATGCAATGCTTTCTAAATGGGAAATATAATTTGTTTAAAGAAAAGTTATATAAAGAGACTGGTTTAAAATAAAAAGACTTGCTTCAATTTATAATGAATGTGATCTTAAAGAACAACTCAAGAACATTTCAAAAACATTCTGCTAATCATAATGCTTTTTAATAAATAGAAAAAGGGCCAATCTAAATAGCACGGCAACCTCAGGAAAAAAAATGATTATGATTCTTATCTTCTATCATTATAAAGCATGATAATTAATACTCCTTCAATTAAAATCACATGCTCTTAATTAACAGTACACATAATGTAAGTACAAGTAAAGTGAACAAATTATTACATATACCACAGCTACCTCAGTATTAAAATGTAATTATATTTTAGAGAGTGAAAAGAATGCAGTGGTGCTTACTACATCTATTTCCTAAAAGCCCTATGTTATCTCAAGCCTAACAATCATATATTCGTTCATCTCTCAGTTTTGACCAATTTTGAGGCAAAATTCAAGAGACTGGTTGATTTTCATGTCAATACAGTATAAGCTATTAAAATTCTCTTTCATAAATCTTTTCCTTTCTTGTTTTGTAGGATAACAGAAAGACAGCTGCACCAAGCGTAATACCTCCTATTATATGATCTTGGCCACATACATTAGAGGTGGATGCTGGTGATATGGCAGTAGATGCTGAACCTTCACGCCAATAATAGCATTATATTGTTGTAGTGTGACAGATGGCAGATGGCAGCAGAGGGGCTGCCTGACAAAGCGGCATCTGATGTGGCAGTGTGTATGAAGCAAATGTGTGTCACTGAATCCCTCCATCATACCAACTGACACCCCACAATGCTTGCTGAACGCTTACGGAGACCAAAGAGTCGATGCTAGCATAGTGAGGTGGTGGGTGGTGTATTTCAGCAGTGGTGACAGAGACAGTGGTTCACCTCCACTGGTGCAGATTTTTATGAGCACAGTATTCAGGACTTTGTTCATAGCTGGCAAAACTGCATGGTTAATCGTGGTGACTATATTGAAAACAGCACTTTGTAGTTGAGAATTTTCTTTATCAAATAGTGTTACTTTTCTCTTTCTATCTGCTGTAGTTTCCATGGAAATTAAAGAGGCATTACTTTTGGAGAGACCTAACTAAATATAATGCTTCTTTTATAATATCCTGAAGTAGTTCAGCAAGTAAAAAATTAGTATTATAAGAAAAAAAAAATTAGCTATATTATGAAACAACAAGAGAAAATATTTATTACACAAAAGTGAAACTAATAATCCAACACCCCTTTTCTACCTGCAGTAAGTTCTGTAGATCCACAACCTGAAGTTTATATTGATGAACATGTGACTTAAGACTAATATTTACAATTGTCTCTAATTCTACATAAACACTTTTAGAAGAATTATACAGAGTACTGTATAAATACTCCTTTTTCAGACATACATGGGCCTAAACCAAATCTTTTTATTGCTGTTTAAATTATTATTTTATAAAATACACTGCTTTCAGAAGTCTCTAACACTAAATAATAAGCACATTCTGTCTTTAAAATAAACAGCTGCAATTTGCATAAAGAAAAGCATTTGACTCTGAGTTTTCCATGTACCTTCCTTCACAAATCCAAACTGTTGAACTGTCATTCAGAGTACTGTCATTGTTGCTTAATACCTACTATTGTGAGGTATTTCAGTGAACAAGTGCAGCACTATCAACAAATATTATTCTATTTCTGAATGTATGTGCAAAAGATCTAACTTCACAATATCAAGGAGTTCTACTGAATTATAGCCAAAAAAAGGAGACAGTGGGGAAAGAAAAAAAAAGGAAAAAAAGGAAAAAAAAGAAGAAGAAACCACTTTTAAGGAATAGTACATGTGACGAACATGCTCCCTTAAAGAAAATTTTTGCAAAGCTGTTGTAAGCTCATTTAGATCCCCTCCCACTATCCACAGTCTATGCCTACTTCTCAGTAACACTGTTTCTCCGTCTTCTCCTTTCTATACAAGTCAACACTGACTGGACATCTTTGAACTTATTTTGAAGTATACACACTTTGTAGAGATTGGATGGTTGGTAATCCAAGGTAAAAATTAGTTATTTTGCCATGCTTTAATCCAACTAACAATACAGCATCTTTCCAAAATCCATAGAAAACTGTCTCTGAATCTACCTCTGACGTCACGGGTCTATGTAACAAAATAGTCTGCAATACTCTCAGAGCAGCCTTCGTACATTAAAATGTATTACTTAGATACTGCTGTGAATTCCCTTTTCTATTACTTGTGCTTTTATGTCAATTTCAGTTCAGAGTATTGCATACTTGGATTCCACTGCTCCATCACCAAATGGTAGGATTCATGTCACCCACCCATGGCATCACAGAATAACCTAAGTTAGAAGTGACCCACTAGGAATATCAAGTCTAACTCCTGGCTCCACACAGACTACCCTATATTCAAACGCTATATCTGAGAGCATCAGCCAAAAGCTTTTTGAAATCCAGCAGCCCGAGGTCATGACCACTGGGTAATCACCCTCTTGATGAACTTCTTCCTAAATCCCAACCTGATCTTTCCCTGAGAATAGCTAGCATCTTTGTGAATCAAGCAAGTAACTGTTTAACCCTTGACTAGGAGACAAACATCTGGAAGAATCCTTAGAAAACTACACCTGAGAACACCTGAAACTTCAAGAGTTAAGCTTCTAAAATCAAGATATAAGAAGCCATAGATCTTTCTGGATCCAGTCAGAAATGACCTACTAAAAGCCCAGAAACAATAACCCATCTGTGTTTGTGAAACTTTTGAAGAAGCTTCTCAGCACAAAATACTTCCAAGCTGAGAATTAGGAAAAAAATAAGTAAATAACCTTACACTAGGATAACTCTCTGCAGAACTGAGTATTTTATTTTGATCACAATGTGCATTGTCTAGACAAATGGAAACATTCTTCATATGGTAAGAGATACTGGCCATACAAATTTTTATCTAGCTTCCCTGTATTTTTTCATTTGATTCCTGTTGTATGGACACTGCTCCTCAGAGCATGAAACAAAAGTTGACTTTACAGAACTTCCCTTCAAGATAGTAGTTTAGAATTTATATTTACTCAAAACAAAACAAAAAAACCATTAAAAAATGCAATTTTAGCATTAAAAAGATAAATTGAAATACCTATGGCTTTGACATTAGATTAGCTAAGAAAACAACTACATATTTTAAATTCTATATAGTTACATAATTATTAAACAAAACAATATTCAATCTCTGAAGTACAGTATACACATGAAAAAAATGGAGTTGTAAATTACAAAAGCACTTTTGAACAACAGGGAAGTTTACAGGAGGTTAGAGTACAATCTCTGAGTTCAACAGATTGAAGCTGAGCACTCAGCTCTGGACCACCTACAGTACAACAATACCTGACTACACAAAGAAAAACCTACATGGATATTTAATACTGCAACAGATTAAAGAAGGCGGTTTTGGTTGTACAGTTATGATTAAATGTAGTGGAAAATCAGCAAAATCATACTGTGACAAAGCCATTTAGTCTTTCAATGTTGCAATTATCACAAACATTTAAATATTTTATTTCTACATAGCAGCAAGGAGAAATGTAGTTCTTTTGCTCTAATTAGCTGTCTAAATTTTTAGATCTGTTCAACTTCTGATATTGCATTTGATCTAAATGTTGATGAACTTGATATTCTGGATGGAATTTGGTCAAGACCATAACAACTAAATGAGACGAAGTTTACTTTTCAGAACACAAGTCCATACTCAGCAGGGTTTACAGAAAAGTTTATGGAACACAGTTTCAAAAGTAACTGTACACTTCTCATATTAAAATAATAGGCTAAGGTTTCCCAGCAAGTCTTAATGTAAACAATATGGTAAGCATGGCAAATACCAGATTAATGCAGAATTTGTGTATTATACCAATAGGGAACTTTTAATAACTACATGATAGGTTAAATTCTCTTTGTGCAGGCAGCTGAATTTTCGTATTAGAAGGGTTGTATGTGCTAACTCTCTATTATTTAGGGAAAAAATTATATAGTGAGTCCCACATGCTCATGGAAAGCCATTAGATTATTAGAAACATACATTACGTTTTTTATACATAGGCCTATATTAGAATCCCTAGACTTGTATCTTCCTTTCTTTTACAGGAACAACATTAAAGGGCTAAAAAGAGAAAAGGGCTTTTGAACAATAAAAACAAAAAACCCAACACCGGAATCTGGCAGTTTGGCTTTCAGTATGAACTGAAAAGAGGAATATTTGACATTCTCTGTATTTTTACTTGTTTTTTTCCTCTGCTTGTGTTCAGCAGAAAATGTCATTACCATAGTGACCTCTAAAGCTCAGCTTATCTATTTAACAATATGGCTTATTTTAAGTGATAATAGATGAATTTGTTATGTTTCTTGTATGTGTCATTATGGATAGTTCTGTTACTTCACATGATAGAAGCCATGTTAAAAACACTAACTATTAAACACAACTTCACTGCATGATCTATTGTATTTGTACCTCTTTCTTATAGCATAGGAGTCAACTGCTTACACATTCAGATTCAATTATTAATTTTTGCATATAACCAAAAGATTTCCCGATATCATGGTACAAAAAAGTGTGTTCTTTGACCTCAGAAAGGCAAGGCACAATCTAAATGCAACCTACTATGTTAAACTTTAAAATATTTCACTTTTCTTCTTCATTTAAATCAATATGAGTTTTGTCAAAATTCTTACAGAGTCACGATAATCCTAAATGCTTAACAGCATATTACTTTTCAAGTAACATCTTAGAATTGATTGTTTCTATCTAATTACTGATTTCTCTAAAACAGCATTTATAACTCCTGACTTACAGGACAAACACACAAATTCTATCACTGTTCATCCCCTCTATACTCATCCTTACCAGGAAGTTACACTATATCTTTTGTTTCTTTATATATATTATGAAATAAATAGTATTACCATGATATTAAAAAACAGATGTAGCTACAGAAAGCTAATAACACAGTACTCAACTAAGCATAACCTATCCAGCTATTCTGCACAAGCAAAGTTATCAACATTTTCCATACTGCAAAAACAGTTTGTATTTCAATTGCATGTTACTTAATTTCAAATAATGTTACTTTACAAGAAAAAAAAAAAAAAATTAAACAATTCATATATTCATCTTCGGAAAAAAGAAAAAAAACTCAATAAATCCTGAATCTGTAATTTGTATATTAAAATATTACATAGCATTTTAAATATGTTCTCACTGTTGTGCTCACACTTTCTAAGATTAAAGTGTTCCTTCAGGTTCTTGAAATATTTATCATATAATAGCAATTTTCTCAAAATCAGTTTTGCTGAAATTGGTGGTATAAAATACTTTGCTTATTTTAATACTTCAGTATGGTTTTTTTTTTTGTTTTCTTTTTGTTTTTTTTTTTAAAGCACAATGATGTAACATTCTTTTTGAACAGCTATACAAAATAACAACATTCAATTTCTATTACTGGTTACTGTATTACAATATAACCATTTACAGGTAGTAAGATTAAAGTCATTGATATTTTCATTTTGCAGAACGTTTTTCATTCAACCTTCTTACATTTGAAAAAAAAAAGAGGATACGGGGGGAGAATTTCACCTTCATGAATAATAAAGCAAAACAATATTATCTTCTCAGAATCAACACATTCAAGCATGTTATGTACTATTTCATTAATGTAACCAGTGAATAAAAAAAATAAGCATCTTACCGTAAACCAAAGACATGCGATTGTTCATAATTGAATAAGGAATGAATTTTTGCTTCTGAGTTCAAAATTATAATTCTGTCAATGATATTCTGCCAAAGAAAGACAAATTAAAAAAAACAAAAAACAACCTCCATCTTTCATAAAGATAACAGTTCCAGAGGAACGTTTACTATAAAACTAAACATATTTTAACTTATACCTGCAGTAAGCAGTGCTTTACCCCCAAAAAATGAAGAAAAAAAAAGAAAAAAATCAATGGTTAGATGAAACCATACACAAGGTTAGGACTTTAAAATTAGTAAAAGAAAAAAAAAATCATTAAGCATACAAATAGATCCTAACATATCGGTATATCCTCTTATTTAGTATTAATTCATGACACACATGTTAAACTATAGTCGGGTTTTTTAAATGTCTACAATGCTTCTTACTTCTTTCACAAATTCAACTTAATTCTCAATCTCCCTATTTTACTGCATATCCAAACTGCTTCTGAAGTAGTAACTTCATTATAATAAGAAGAAATGCATTAAAAAACTCACTGATGTTATCTTTTCAGAGGCATATAATATGGTAAGAAAAAAAACCCGAAAACCCTTTTTGCACTTCGTTTAATGTGAATTAAATCTCAACTTTTATTTTATCCTATTTAAAAAGTATGGTCTCAGAGACAGCAGAGGGAGTTACTACTCAACTGGTTAGATCAATGAGTCATTTCAATATCAAATTAGAGAAAAGATGCATGTTTTCTAAAAGCAGCCAGAGTTCTGTATTTCAAAACAGAGAAAATTAAATATACCAAGTAAAATTCCCAGTACTAGAACAAAAAACTAAAACTTGTTTCAGTTAACTGTCTAATTAAAAAACAATCATATAATCTTATTTTAAATAATAATGAAATTATATTTACCCTACCAGTTGTTTTTTGTTCTCTTTTAGGGGGGATGGGGGGGAGGCAGAAGACTATAAAGAACAGACAATTTCTATACAACAGGTTCACAGTAAAAGTCACAATAAAACAATTTGACTTAGGTTTCAAAGCTGTTCATAAAATTGGTAGTGCAAGTGATTATTTGTTTACATTTTAAAGATTTTCATACATTTCATAGAATCATTTGATTTGGAAGGGACCCTTGAAGGTCATCTAAGTCCAACTCCCCTGCAATGAAAAGGGACATCTACAGCTGGATCAGGCTGCTCAGAGCCTGGTCCATCCTGACCTTGAATGTCTCCAGAGCCAGGGCTTCCACACCTCTGGGCAACCTGTTCCAGTGCTTCACTATTCTTACTGTAAAAAAAAAAAATAAATCTTACATCCACTCTAAATTTACCCTCTTCAGGTTTGAAACTATTTCCCTTTGTCCTCTTACCACAGACCTTGCTAAAAAGTCTGTCCCCTTCTTTCCTATAACCTGCTATAGATACTGAAAGGCTGCTATCAAGTCTCCCACGAGCCTTCTCTTCTCAGCCCCAACTCTTTCATCCTGTCCTCACAGTGGAGGTGTTCCTTCCCTTGGATAATTTTTGTGGCCCTCCTCTGTACATGCTCCAATAGAACCATCTCTCTCCTGTACTGAGGACTCCCTCCACATCTGGATGCAATACTCCAGGAGAGGTCTGAGCAGAGGGGCAGGACCACCTACTTTCTTTCACCTGCTGGCCACACTTCTTTTGATGCAGTCCAGGATATGGTTGAATTTCTGTGTGGTGAGAGTACATTGGCTTATGTCCAGTTGCCAGCAGTACCCCTAAGTTTTTTTCAGCAGGGCTGTGCTCAATGCTTTCATCCCCCAGCATGTACTACAGCAGGAATTGCTGCAACACAGTGCACAGTGCTCCTGTTTTATTGAACCTCATGTTCTCCTTGGCCCACAGCTTAAGCCTGTGTAGGTCCCTCCAGATGGCATCCTGTCCTGCAGGTGTGTCAACCAACCACATCACACAGCTTGGTGTCATTCACAAACTTGCTGATGGTGCGCTCAATCCCCTACTTTCTGGCTACAATTTTGCAACCAGATCCTTGTCCATTGAATAGTCCACCTATCAAATCCACATCTTTCCAATCTGGACACTGGAATGTTATTAGGAACCATGTCAAAGATCTTACCAAGGTTCAGATAGATGAAAACAATAGTTCTTCCCTTGTCCACTGACACAGTTACACCATTACAGAAAGCCACTGAGTTGGTGAGGCAGAAGCTGCCCTTGGTAAAGTCATGTTGATTGCCTTGTATCACTTTCCTGTATTGTGTGTGTCTTAGCATAGCTAATGCTTAATGCCAAAGTGTCTATCTGGCAACAAAGCTCCTCCTCTCACACTTACATTAAAAACAGCAACCCACAGAAGAGAGAAAGTGTGAGAACAAAGAGATGAGAAGTCCCCAAGGACTGGAAAAAAGGAAATGTCGCTCCCATTTACAAGAAAGAGAGGAAGGAGGACCCAGGGAACTAGAACTACAGCCAGTAAGTCTCACTTATGTGCCTGGGAAGATCATGGAATAGATCCTCCTAGAAGACATGTTAAGGTACATGAGGGATGAGCAGGTGATCCGAGTTAGCCAGCATGATTTTACCAGGGAAGATCATGCCTTCTATGATGGAGTGATGACATCACTAGACAAAGGGGAAGCAACCAGTGTCATCTGCCTGGATTTATGCAAAGCCTTTGAAATGGTTCCCCCCACATCTTATCTCTAAATTGGAGAGATACGGATTTGAGGGGTGAACAATTTGCTGAATAAGGAATTGGTTGGAAGGCAGTAGGCAGAGGGCTGTGGTGAATGGCACTACATCCAACTGGAGACCAGTTATGAGCAGTGTCTCCCAAGGGTCTGTACCGGGATAAGTGCTCTTCAACATCTTCATCAATGATGGGCTTGAGTGTACCCTCAGCAAGTTTGCCAATGACATTAAGCTGAGCGGTTGACACATTAGAAGGAAGGGATGCCATCCAAAGGGACCTCAACATGCTTGAAATGTATGCCCTTGTGAAAGGTTGAGAGGAGACCTAATTGCAGCCTTCCAGTATTTAAAAAGGGATTATAAAAAGGAGAGGAATCAACATTTTACTTGAGTAGACAGTGACAGGACAAGGGGGAATGGTTTTAAACTCAAGGAGGGAAAGTTTAGGTTGGATATCAGGAGGAAGTTCTTCACAGAGAGAGTGGTGAGGTGCTGGAACAGGCTGCCCAGAGAAGATGTGGGTGCTCTGTCCCTGGAGTTGCCCAAGACCAGGTTGGATGAAGCCCTGGGCAACCTGATCTAGTACCACACCTGGGGGTTGGTGGCTCTGCCTGTGGCAGGGGGGTTGGAATTTGACAATCCTTGGGGTCTCTTCCAACTTAAACCGTTCTATGATTCCATGACTATTTAGAAACAGACCATATCCTGTCTTGGAAGCAAGAGAGAACAAGGTCCAACACAAATTTCACTCAAAAAACGTGCAGATTAATCAACACTGCTCAACTGCAACCTGAATATTACAGATCAGTATCCAAAGTAGGTGACTCCTCAAATATTACATCTTATATTAAGATTCTCCATAATCATTGAAAAAGTTCATCTGAGGGTATTTTCCAAGCTATATTCCCTTTGATGTGCTGAAACTCTCAAATGTACAGTGGAGACAGGCAGAAGGACCCTGATTCATCTGTTCCATTTTCTAAAATATTTTAACATGGTAAACTTAGTTTTAGAAAAAACTATCAAACAAAATGGTATTTTTTAGGAAAAAAAAAAAATGCATACGTCATATCTATTTTCCTAAAGGCATAAAATCAAAAGCTTTTATTAGTAAACAGCTGAAAGTAGTAAAAGCCCAACTGACAATCCGTTCAGTCAATGATGTAACTAGTTAGCCAATAATACAAAGAAGGATAAAATGCTTAAATACTTAAAGAAATAAAGAGCATATAAAGGTGATCAAGTTCTGCACAATATCTAATATAGTTCAGCATAAATATTACAAGTTAGATGCTGTGGTGATGTGACATGATTAAAAGACATATTGTCTTTTATATCATATTAGATATTAAATTCATTAAATATATATATACTAAACATATTAGATGAACATCCCCTTTTAACTGCCTGGTTCTCTTGTGTTAACTATACAAGCTTAGGATTTTAACTTAGATTTACACACTTTTGAAAAGTACTTAAATGAGACAAGCTACATTCAAAATATCTTTATCTGAATTTGTTCAGGGAATTTCAAAAATTGTATCAGTACTGCTATTACTACAAACATTTAGAATTCGTCAAAACTGGAGGTAGTTCCTCAAAATCAAAGGGAAACAAACAAACAAACAAACAACAAAAAAACACTACTTAAGATCTACCTTGGTATGAAAATTCTTAGGTATTTACCACCTGCAGCATACATCTCCCCTGCTTCTGGTGCCTTACATTACCCTAAGATTGAGCAGTGTATATGCCAATAATGAGTGGATTGAAAAAAAATGAAATGTTTTACCCCATTTGCTTCTCAAATCACCAAAACAGTGTTACAAAAAAAAAAAAGTCTATTAAAATCACTTCCAAACATAACACAATTATGATATACATTATGTAAATAACAACTTAAGCTGTCACCAATCCAGAGCTTACAATATGCAAACATTAAATTGCAACAGCGATTAAAAGTGGTAGCTCATTTAGCAAAGATCTAATTTCAACTGCCACTCAAGGTCACAGATTAAATTTACCTATGCTTCGCAGAAGGGAAGAAGAAATGGATTGTGTCTGATGAGTGAAGTAACACAAAATAATTCCATGGTAATACAATTTTTCTTAAGACTGAAATACGCCTTAATCAGTAATTTTCCAATTATGCATACTTTTGTATGCATAATCTGTACTATTAAGAAAGCTTGAGGTGTACGTACTTTTTTTTTTGTATGTACAGTATGATAACGCATTATATTATAGAAAAAAATGATCAACATATTCCAGCATTTTCTAGCAAGTAATCGTATGTGCATACTGAAATACTTATGTATGTCACTTCATTCCATGGAAATACACATCTTTATGCAAGCAAAGAAGTAAGATCTTTAAACTGGGCATAAAATATAATCTTTAGCACTTCAAAATGAAAATTTTGTTTAACATGAATTGATATGTGCATATACTGCCCTCATGCTGTATATATCACAAAATGCAGAAAATTTTGAAGTCTTTCAGTAAGGAGAAGAAATAATTTATATAACTTTATAACTTATTTTATTATTATAGTAACAAAATATACTTTTTTTTTTTTCAAAATAAAAAGTATACTTACAATAATGTCTGTGGGTACTTCACGGTGTGAATACGTTGGTTTATTTGGTATATCCTGTTTACTCAGTAGCTCAAAAACTGCAGGGTAAGTGAGCAAATTTATCAGACATAGAAAAGACTGGAGAAAGATAAAACAAAAGTGAAAAAAGTGATTGTTAGTCAGGTAAGCATAAACAAATATATGTTAGAAAGTATTTAAGTTCATCTTTTTTTGGAGATAAATTGACATAATCAGAGCTTACAAAATCAGACTGCAAAAATGTACACACAATCTAAAAGTGCAGTAATCTCAGGGGAATGTCTATAAACTATCATATTTTACAAGTGGATGGCTTAGTGAAAGTTGAACTTTTTTCCAATGGAATAAATGAGATAGAGAATCACAGAGTGCCTCCTGTCCAGCTTTTTATCCATCAGAACCCCAGGTCCCTGTCCACATGGCTGCTCTCAATGAGTTCTTCTCCCAGTCTGTACTTGTCTCAGGGATTGCCTCAACACAAATGCAACACCTGCACTTGGACTTGCTGAACTTCAATAGAATCTCATGTGCCTACTTCTTAAACATGTCCAGGTCACTTTGAATGGCATCCCTCCCTGCTACTGTGTCAACTGCAACCCTCAGCTTGGTGTCATCAGTAAACTTTCTAAGAGTACACTTAATTCCACTGTCTGTGTCATTTACAAAGATGTTGAAGAGCACTGGTCCCAAGATGAACCCCTGGGGGACACCACTTCTGACTGGCCTTCACCTGGACATAGAGTTGCTGACAACAACCCCCTGGCTATGATTATGCAAGCATTTTTTTTATCCACCTAATAGCCCAGCCTTCAAATCCATGTCTTTCCAATTTTGAGATAAGGAAGTGGTGTGGGACCATGTCAAAGATCTTTTACAAGTCCAGGTAAACAATGAGAATTCTGGAAATAACTTTAGAATTATTCTAAAAATTGTAATGATGTAATTATAAAATTTTGAGATATAGCATACTCTAAAACACACTGTTCTCTCTGATCTTACTACAGTAACTGGAAACTTGAACTGAAAGCCAGAATTTTAACATTTTCATTTCTGTCATTCTTGTCACTTATTACATCATCTTTAAATGGATCTTTAGCATTATGACCTGCCATGCCACAGAAGAATTTTTGCAATCGGTAATTATTTGACTAGCATATTAGAGCATTTTGTCTCACACACCAAAAAGTAGGTATAGTTACAATAAAAAAAGCTATCAAAGATAACCAATAAAGATGATTATTAATAAAGTTCTCACCTTCTGACAGCTTTGGTCAATAGGGTCAACTGGAGTAGATTTGGGTTGAGTTATCCTCACATCATCTTTTCCACACTCCAAAAGAGCCCACAGTTCAGCTACAAATGCCTTTATAAACCCTAAAATAAATATTTGTTTTAGCCATGAGAATGGTAAGAATACAAGAAAAAAAAATCATATAAAAAAAATTTTTACACCAAAATTCTAACTCAGATTCTCAAACTTTTCTACATTTCTACATTCACTAAAATTTCTCAAGACAGACTGCCGGAAGCTTACTCTTTCCCTTCTAGTCTCAATCCTTTGGTCAAGCTAGCTTTCTACAGTAGTCTGCTTATATTCAATTTAAAACCTACAGCAGCAGTTTGAAAAGAACACTGTACTACAGGATGATGTTTATACAAATTGTGTTTTCCATGTAAATAAGCTTCTGATGTTCCTGAACAAGTTAACTGCTGCAGATTGAGGCTTAGCTCGCACTGGCTCTGTGATTTTATTGGTGACTTACTGTAAATCTGTACTTACTCACATTTTATTGATGAGTTATAGTATGAAAATGGCAGAACATAAAGTTCAGGATTGAAACATTACTGGCTGAATTTAAAATGTTCAATGTGCTTTAAAAAAAAAACAAAGGAGGAGAAATAGCCACTTATCTTTAAAATCTCCAAGTGTAAGTTACAAACATAAAGTTGTATAAGTATAAACTTTACAGACATTACCCAACCTGCTCTTAGCATTGAAAATCAATGCAGATTATCCTTGGCCAACCATTTTTCTTTGATGCCGAAGGCCATAAGAAGCAAGCTGGCTAAGAACCTTAATCAGGACAGATGGAGTTACTCAAGTAGATCTGCTCCCTGCTTTCTGAAAGATCCCAGAGGCATAACGAATAACTAACAATCAGCTTCCTGAATTGGTAGAATTTCCCTGCCTCTGTAACAGTATTTCAGCCAAGCTTTACTTTATTGATAAGAATCTAGTTAACACAATGACAATCTAATTGACAACAGTTGATTTCTCTAAGCACAACTCTGAAGGAATTTTCTGGTATGGGTTGACAAGTAAGAAAAACCATCAGATCAAAAAAAGACTCACTTCCATCTCACCCTTGTGCAAGAGTGTCAGTGACACTCCAGTATATGACATTTAGTTCAGTTTCTCACTCTGAGCTGTCAGTAGCCCTGGAAAAATGCATACAAATTACAGGAACCAACACTTCATAATTCTGATCTGCAGATCAGTAATAAGTATTTGCAAATTATTAATGGCTTTTTTTTTTGTAAGCAGTCTTCAACATCTTCATGCACAAACATGAAATTTCTAGAAATCCAAACCAATGAAATAAAGATTTTATGCAATGTACAGAAAAAAAAGAAAAATTGGCATCAGGATAAATGAATTACTTAAATGCCTGAAAGAATAAATTTCCATCAAGAAAATTAATTAATTAATTAACAGGCATTTAAACAGCCTTTGCTAATAGTGCATAATTATTTCACACAGTCATAATTTTTAGCATCTTTCTCATTTTTTTTTTTTTTCCAATATGCTCGACTACGGCATCTAGCTAATCATAATAACATCTTTCCTAAAATTACCTGAACTCTGTAGAGCTACTGCAGCTGTTGGTGTTGTCGCCATTTGTGCAATAATCACTCCATTATCAAATTCTTCATGTTCATTTGTCTGTTAGAAACAGTACAACATCAGTACGTCAGAGGGCGTAAAATTCAAACAATCTTTTCAACTATTGATTTTTCCTACACTTGTTTACAGAATTTAATCCACTGTATCATCAGACTTGAACAGTTCACATATTATGCTCTACAGTCTTGCCAGGGTCAGATTCCAAATCAAACCTCCTTATCAAGTAAATAATCACATAAAAATTTAAATGAAAAATACAATGGCTGGAAGATGCAACATCAAAGAATAAAAGCTTCAGTATTATTATGTTCTTCGCATATTCAATTAGATGTATGTGACATTTTATTTTTTCTCCAAGAAATGCATACCATCTGATCTCTGGTTACACGTTAGAATTTCAAGTGCTGTCTAGCATATTTAGATTTCACCTATCTACATAGTCCAGAAAAAAACAGAAAACTTCAAAGAATAAAAAAACTTTACAGAAAAGAGTCAGGAAAAATAAATAACATATACCTGGCATTTTAAGATGATTAACATCCAACAAAATTAAAATGTATGGGTCACTAACATCAAACTTGAAGATTGACAATTTAAAATTTAAATTACAAAATGATTTCTCAATTTATTTTCTTATTAAGTTCTTTCTTCTTCATGTTATTATCATCATTAAAAGAATAAAACCACTGTACCTGCCCAATAACTCTTGCCTGGTGTTTTTTTGATAAACTGTTGAACATAAAGCTCACACAGTCACTCATGGCCCCAGTACTATGAAGCAAAAATAATCCTTTAGGTGTGGCTGAAAAATTTAGCAGGGCGTCTAGCAAAGTTTCTTCCCATAACACACTGTAAGAGGAGGAAAATAATAAGCAAAAGAAAGAAATTAAAACTAGTTTAAAAACAAACAAACAATTTAAAAGTCAAAAGCTTTCTTATTTAAACAGCAACAAAAAAATAGATTTGGGAAAGTTATATGTAACAGACTCTTACTTTGCACAGACATCCAAACTTATCCTGACAGAAGGATAGGTTAGACAGTAAGGAAGGAGTACAGAATAGACAAAATAATGCAATGGGGAACCCAAAAGACCTGTACCATCCTTACATGCTGTTATGATTTTTATCTAACCCTGGACAAGCCTTTTAAGGCACTACTGTGGCAGTTACAAATAAGCAAAGTTGGCACAGAATTTGTCACTGATGTAAAAACACTATAAGGAACTAATAAAAACTGGCATTCTAGGTCCTGCTAGAAATTAGTACAGATTTATAAAAATAAGGCTCCATATTTCTAATAGCTTCCTGTACTAAGAGCAGTAAATGGAAAACATTTTCTACAAACGTGGCAGGAATGTCAGCCATTACAAGAAGCAAATATGATATCTTCTGATCTACAAAACAGTCTGTACCCCCAAAACAAAAGTGAATCAATTCTATGTCCTTTGACAAAGTACAGTAGCTGCAAGCCTCACTAGAATCATATGATTCTCCTTCACTTGCACTTGCTTTCTCACTTTTTTTTCTCACTTGTAGTTCTCATTTCTCACTTTTGATTCCTATCACTAACAGAAGCAAGCAGCTGTTTTCATAGCAATCAGCCATTACCCCCAAATTTAAACACTTCTCCTAATGCCTGCCATGTCATGTTCAGTAGCAAAAATTTCACCTAGAAATATATCAGCTTGACTTACTCCATAAAGAAATGAAAAATCTAGATGACAGAACAAAATTGCAACTTATGTCAAAGGCACTGATTAGTGATAGCCTCTTTACTTGCAGTTCTACATCTCTGAATTTCTTTCTATCGCTAATTTTGAACTGCTATAACCAGTTTGCAAGCCACCACTAGAGTATTAACTGTCGAGGAATATTTGCAAATTATATATGAAATCTATGGTAAACTATAAACAAGAAAATCTGCTTGATTAACCAGGTCTTCACCATCACTCTGAATTTTCAGACTCACAGACGTCTGTATGCTTCCAAATGATAAATGTACAAATATCTATAAGACACATTATATTTCAGTACAAAAGCAAGGACATCAATCTTAACACATACTTGACTTTGAGCAAGAATTAAGGCAATCTTGCTACACAGTATTTTGACAGCACAGATACCATTCAGAAAAAGAGTTTTAAATTAACACTATGTCAAAGCCATTAGATAAATTCTGACAGCTATTTTGTTTTATGCTTTCTAATTCACATTTTCCTCAAACCAATTTCTGAAGTCGAAGAGAATCAACTCAACTGTAAGTCAGCTTAACATAGATTAGACATAACTGTGTGAGCCAAAAAAGTCATTAAAGGTCAAGAACAATTTTGTGACTCAACTGATACACATCCTAGGATGACATCACTCACATTATGCTTCTGGAAGAATTCCTAAAAAATACACACTGTTATAAAAAACATGCTTTAATTCTAAATAAAGTAATTGTGCGCATTCATATTTGTACATATTCAAATATCAAAGAACAATACTTACATATTTTTTGAGTCTAGACTTATTGATGATGTGGAGTCTGCACCAGTTACAGGGGTAGGTACTCTTTCTGAAAGCAAACTTGCCTGTGAAATAAAAAACAATAATAATAAACAACCCCTCTTACTGCTTATTTACTCCATTTTAAAATTCCAAATCCTGGTCACTCTCCTCTCATAATACATCAAAAAATATCAGGGATCAGGTTGCAGCCTAGACTTTGTTACAGAATATACGATACCACTGACATTTTTTTTTAAACTCAGAATGCTCTTTCTTTGTGTTGTTTTTATTTTTTTTCCCTCAGATATAAACCAACTTAAAGCTATTACATTTCTTTAATTATAAAAATTCTCTTTAAAAATATTTTGTTTTCACTTTTTACTTAGACTCCCAAGTAGAAAAATTTTCACGCAAAAAAATGAAACAGACTACACTTTATTCTGCTTCTGTCCCAAGTAACAGAAACAGCAGTCTCTTGAACTAATAACACAGTATCAAGTTTATTGAGCAATTCTGTCAAATTTTATTTTATTTATGAATTATATTAAATGTTATATATAGGTATGGGTATACATAGAGTTACAAAGAAAGATTCTATGTATGTTTGTGTATAAACAAACATATATTTTGTGAGATTTCTAATTAAAAAGCTGTTTTAAAATAACTTGTGAAAAACAGTTTATATTTAGCAACGTTTCTCAAGATAAGGAGTACACTTTACCATTCAAATGAGAGTAGTCATTAATTTCAATGAACACAGTGGAATTATTCTCTTATAATCTAATATATACACATAACATTCCCATATTAAACTAATTAATGTCATGGACCTGTTGAACTTCCCTTTTATCATCAGCTGTAAAAAAAGCTAGCTTCTGTCTCAGAATTCCACTAAGATTTGCCATGAATTTTTTTTTTCCTCCACCAGTCTTAAAACACAAAGACGTGTAAGGCAGATGTAAACAAATTATCAGTCTATCTTTCAAACACCTGTAACTAATGCTTGGATAGAATTTTTAATTTTTATTTTTATTTTACTCAAGATCAAAAATGTAGCCGCTTTAAAATTAAACGACAACAGAAATAAAAAATCATTAATATGGCAGTGAGAATTTGCTTTACTAAAATGTTGATTCCTGAAGTCCTGAATACGCAGACTCCTTCTGACCTTCAAAGGAATGTGAAGAAATAGAATTTTGTCAGTTAAATGATTCATAATTTAATTCTAAGCATTCATGCTATTTTCCTTTTGTATGTCAAAACAAGTTGTCTAAATGATGGTCTGTATCATAATAAAGCCTTTTTAGTATGCAGAACAAGTATTTTGAAAATGCATGGTTGATGAGATGCTTTAGAGCAAATAACGGAAAATGCCCATCAAAAGCATATGCCAGCCTGACTGTGATAAACATTAAATAGATAAACAGGTTAGTTCAAGTAAGATTGACTGCTTACATAACAAGAAAGCATAAAAATGATTGACAGATTTTTGAGTTATACAAATTACAGCATGGTTAAATTGAACTAAACTCTATAATTCAATAAAATTCTGAAGTACTCCAGGCAGAGAAGAATGTAAATTTCAAAATCAACATTTTATAATGGGAGTTTGAATTTCCTGTGATATAATAATTATAGTTGTAATATTTTATTTTCTATCAAAATTTATGCTTTCATGATAATACCCTTACATGAAAGTAGTGAGAAATATCCGAAAGCTAATGATTTAAGTCTTCTATTCATGTTTTATCTGATATTTTCTGCCTTAGTATACACTGTGACCATTTCTAAGCATAATTAAAGCATACAGCATTTGGCAAGAATAGCTGTTCCATCCTGTTTCCCTTGCAATCAATCGTTTTCCTGCTTCCTTGTTTCCAAAAAAAGTCTTTAGTCATTTGTCAATTTTTATTTCCAGCTTGGCTTGATCCTTCTCCTCTAAGAAAACATTTCACAATCATTGGAGGGGGGTTGGGGAGAGAAAGGATTCCATTTTTCAATATAAAGTGAAGTAACACAGCTTATTTTTGTTTGTTTCCACTAAGAATTTTGGTATCCACAGTTCAAATACAATGTTTCAGCTTAGACTGAAGCCAAAACTGAAGTTTTGTATGTAATCTAAATATTGCCCAAGTTACTTTCATGATTTCAACATTTATTTGAATTTTAGTTCACTGCGAACTTTTTGAAAACTGCTTTTGCAAGCAGCACCTGGTGTCATCCTTCCATCTTAACAATTATATGAGGGCTTGCTTCAGAAGTAGTGCCTTCTATTTTATTATGCTGGCCCCTGATGTCAGAGATTGATGTTGGTCATATGACAATAGAGGCTGGACCTTCCAACCAATATTCCATTGTGTTCTGTTGCATTATTACAGATGGCAGTAGATGCGCAGTCTGACAAAATGGTGTCTGACATGAAAGTCATCATCAATGCTTGCTGAGCTTTTATGGAGACCAAACAGTGGATGTGAGCACAATGAGCTGGTGGGTGGTGCGTTTCAGCAGTGGTGTGAAAGACAAGCCACATTACGGATGGCCGCGCAGATTTTTACAAGCGTAACATGCAGGCCTATCATCATTGATGAAAATGATGACCTGATCATGATGACAGTGTTGAAAAGCAATGTTCTGTAGCTAAAAATTTGCTCTATCAAACACTGTTATTATGCTCTTTGTACCTGCTGCAGTTTCCAAGGAAATAAATAGAAGGCATTACTTTCAGAACAACCTACATAATAATTGGTAAGAATTTTCACACTGCATATAATTATAGGAGCAATAAAAATAGAAAAAAAAAATAGTGAATAAAGCAGGGATCTACATATCTCATTCAGTAAATTTATAATAGAAAGCAGAACAGTCTTCATGGTTGTCCCATGATCTTTCCAGCATTGGACTAGTAATCAGATGGAAGTGAAAGTGTACACTCTACATAATATATCCACACACAGATAACACAACAACTCCAGTTTGTGCATCTTATTACAGTCTCTTAAGAATATCTCAGTAGCATCTAACTATTTAAGTCAATCATTTAAGTCAAATATTTGTCAAATATTTTTCTATTTCCACCAAAACTATTTGGCTTAACTTCAAAAATACTGAGGTCACATCTGAGGAGTTTTTCCTTACAAAACAGTCCAGACTAGGAATGAAGATCAGATCTCTAGCAGACTAATACAGATCTCTAGTGACAAATACAGAATCACAGAATCATCCACAGGTTAGAAAAGGCCTCCAAGATTACCAAGACCAACCACGAACCTGACCTACCAAATCCCATCACTTAACCACATTCCTTAGTATCATGTTCACGCTTACCAAATACATTCAGGGATGGGGACACCATCACTTTCGTGGGTGGACTGCTCTGATGCTTGACCATGAAAAAATTCTTCTTAATATACTGTCTAAATCTCCCCTGGTCCCTTTCCTCACATCCTATCACTTAAAACTTTAGAAAAGAGGCTGAACATTCTCTTCACTGCAACCTCCTTTCAGCAAGGAGGCCCCTCCTCTGCTTCCTGTTCTCTATACAGAACAACCCCAATTCCCTCAGTCATTCCTCAAAAATCTTGTTTTTCACACCATTCATCTTTGAGAATAACCCCTCAACTCTGAGAATCTCAGTAGCATCTAACCATTTAAGCCAACCATTTACGCCAAATATTTAAGTCTCTCTTCTCTGCACACACCCGAGTAGCCAAATATCCTTCCTGTAGCGAGGAGTCCAAAACCAAGTACAGTATTTCAGGTGTGTACAAAGGGACAAATCACTTCCTGAGTCATACTGGCCACAGTATATTCTGACTTGATGGCATTGGCCTTCTTGACTAACCAGGCACACTTCTGGCTTCATGTTCAGCCAGCTGCCAACCAACATTTCTAGGTACTTTTCTGCTGGACAACATTCCCACTACTCTTCCCCAAGACTGTACCTCTACATGAGGTTGTTAAAACTCAAGTGCAGTACCTGACACCCTTGTTGAAAGTCATGAGATTGGACTTGGTGCACTTATTTAGCCTATGCAGATCCTTCTGCAAAGCCTTCCTACTGTGAAGTAGGAAGTCCTGTCTAACTTAGTATTGACTGCAAACTCAATGAGGGCGCACTTGATCTCCTCCATCTGGATCTCTGATAAAAATGCTAAACAAAATCTGCCCTAGTACCAATTGCTAGGGAACACCACTGGAGACCAGCAGCCAACTGGACTGAACTCCATTCACCGGGACTCTTTGAGCCTGGCTGCTCTTCATACAGATAACTGGACACTTGTTCCAGGCATGAGCAACCAGTTTCTCCAACACTGACAGAAACAGCATCAAATGCTTTACTAAAATCCAAGCAGACAGATAGTGAACATTAGATAATTTCCAGCATCAATGACAACATTTAAAAAGGAGTTGATCAATGAATGATAGGCTTACCTATACATCTTCAGAGTTCCTGGTTTAATCTTAAGACATGTAAGTCTCAGTTTAAGCTGCTGCTACGTTTACATACAGAAGGAAATTTTGAAAAGCAGAACTTCACTTTTAGAACAACTCCAAGCATTCTTACCTCACTTCTTAAGAGGAATCTACGTTAAGGAAAAACTGTCACATTAAGCTAAACCTCTCAAAGTAAGATTTTTCTAAACTTCGCAGTCCAAAATAAGATTTACCTTTTTCCAGGCCTCTCCAATTGATTCATGCAAGCCATAAGGAATTAGCATCTGCAGGCCTTCACATGTTCTGTACATCTGACGACATACAAAAATGAAAGCTCCTTTAACAACTTGCAAAAGCTCGGATCCAGATAAAAGAGAAATGTCGTCATGAAGAAGTTTCTTTGTAAACTGAACAATTATATGAACAGCTGTAGGACTGGAAATAAAATAACACTTTTAAAATGTTGGTTTGTAGTCTTCAGTGAGCCCTGAAAAAAATCCTTTGTCAGAGCTTAGTTAAATTTTTCTAGTAGTGGAAAGAAATTATGACCCACTATAGAGGAGTCCAATATATTAATACTTCCAACAGTAGTCCAAATAAAGGATGTAAAGCAAGTGATTTTACTTTAGCTAGTGGTCCACATAAAACAAATATGCAGCCACTGTCTAACATCTAGCTGAAGCTTCCCATCAATATTCCGTTACGTTCTGTTGTATTGTTACAGATGGCAGCAGAGGGGCAATCTGACAAAATGGTGACTGATGTGGAAGTGTTTATGAAGCAAAAGTGTGTAACTGAATTCCTCCATGCAGAAAATATTGCACCCACTGTCATCCAACAATGTTTGCTGAATGTTTACGGCAACAAAACAGTAGATGTTTGCATAGTGAGACAGTGGGTAGATAGTGTGCTTCAGCAGTAGTGTGAAAGACTACATTCCGTACAGCCATGAAGACCTTCACAAGTGCAGCATGCAGGCTCTTGTTCATCATTGGTGAAAATGCATAGCTAATCATTGAAATGTAGTGTTCTGTAGCTGAGAATTTCTCTTTCAAGCAATGTTCTTCTGCTCTATTTGTCGGTTGTAGTTTCCATGGAAACAATTAGGAGGTATTACTTTTGGAGCAACTCACTTATTTCTTAGAAGTGTGATTTTACCTAGTTATACACATAAATCTCTCTCTTATACATTCTCAAAAGCACTTCCTATTTGATAATGAGATATTTTTACTTCAAACACAAAATATGCTAGAAATAATTTTTTAAAACTCAGTATCTCTTCATAGTGAAATTCATTAAATTCCTCACTAATGTTATTCACTAATGTCTTCTTACCTATTTTCTTTTGCAGAGTTTTTATTTCCTCCATAAAGAAGAACAGAAAGACCATCTTCTGCAGCAGCAATCCTTGCCAAAATATCAGCTACATCAATTAAAGTGGTTTCAAGGCAATTTATAAATACCTGTTTGGGAGCCAAAAAAAAGTTTTAAATTCATTGCTTTAGTAAAAGCTGTTTATTCAAGTCTGGCTTATATATGCAGAATTTGAATGAAGGTCACCTTTCTGATGTCTGCTGGATGGTTTAAACAAAAGGAAAGCAGCCTATGCTCAAATGCCATCACATAAAAATCTACATCACAGAAGGCGTAATTGCCACTTTTAATGATTATGGCAGAAATCTAATGACTACAAAATACAGAGAACAGACATTTCTAAACTCTTTTCTCTTTTCCCGCAATGAACGTGGTAAGATTCTTGATAAGCCATCTAGTATCTGAGTCAAGGTGAGAAACACACTATTGTTTTGCTGCGTATGCACTGGAAACTCTTTGGCAAGACGTGGAATTCCAGTCCCACAGGAAGATCTTTCGCATCCAACTCATATCTAGGCAGTGGTAAGACTAAACAGCCACTTGCTCTGTAACCATGAGAAAGCCTTCCCTGTTGAAGCAAAACAAAAGTCACCTGCCAATTTCTCATTCACATCAGAGCACTGAACAACAGAGCTGTAACAAAGAGAGCCTGAGCATTTACCACTGGGATTCAGACTGTTTGGCCTGGTACCATCACTCGTGATTATCCTACCTGAACAGTCCTAAACAGGCCATTACTCATTAGTAAATGAACTTATTATTATAATGGTAGACAAGCAAAATCCAAGTACTGCACACAAAGCATCTGTCAGGGAGCAGCAAGCACAGGTCACTCTCCAAGGAAAACTGCAAGATAAGAGTGATGAAGAGGCATTCAGAGGCAGTGGGTCTCCATCAGATGGGTAGGCAGTCCTTCCACACCCAAGCAAAAGGAGTAGATAAGGTCTGTGATGACAACCAGGTTCACCCAACAATTCAGATCCCTTCCATTGAGATGAAGGAGGTCTGAGGTTAAGCTAGGAAGCTGAGTCAGTGATTAACTAGGGTTAGTCAACAACCCAGTGATAACCATGCAACTCAACAGTGACAAGGCTATCACCCCAAAATCTGAGCTCAAACAAGCCAAGCCTTGTCTATGGGTTGGGGTTCAAATCAATGTGACGCATGGCTTCAGTGTTGTTATAACACAGTATAGGCAGAAAATGAAGGTAAGAACTTTAAAAACATTCTTGAGAGGAGGGTGGACTGAGACCAAACTGAGGCTTCTCAGAAGAGACATTGCTGCATTGCTGGAACTGGGGTGATGGGTGGTCTCTGCTGAGGCTTCCTGACAGAGCTTTCTCAAACATACCCTTCAAGGCTTCACTCCATTACCACAGGCAGCCAAGCCCAGGGGTAGGATAATTAGGGAGGAAATGTACCCAGCATCTGTCAGTATACAAAAGCTGTGATTCTGCAGATCTTATTCTAGAGTCTTAAATGTGGTCACCAAAACTGTTCCTGTCTGTACACCTTAGTCTTACTATGTTTACTTATTACTTTTACTGTAAGGGTGACTAAGCAACAGCACAGGTTGCCCAAAGAGGTTGTAGCATTTCCTTAAAGGGATTCAAAAGCCATGTGGATACAGTCCTGTGCAAGAGGCTCTAGGTAAGCCTGTTTAGACCAGAAGACCCTCAGAGGTCTTCTTACAACTTCAATTATTTTGTGACTCTGTGAATATACAGTCAAGAGATAACTGGAGTCTCTCCCATCCAGAAACTTCAAATTACCCAGATTTATAAACAGATGCTGTACCCAAGAAAACAGGGTAGAATCAACAAAGAGATCAATTTTAGGCAAAGATGAGCTAAAGGGGAGTACTGTTCGAAGTGGCATTTATTAAATGCTTAGTATGTCAGAGCAGACACCACTACCCTAAAGCTGAAGTCCGCTGCTCAAATCCTTTCCACTCCTCTGTTATTCATCAAGGATCGCTGGTCTCA
Organism: Chrysolophus pictus; assembly: GCA_037305975.1. Taxonomy (NCBI): domain Eukaryota; kingdom Metazoa; phylum Chordata; class Aves; order Galliformes; family Phasianidae; genus Chrysolophus; species Chrysolophus pictus. The sequence continues at coordinate 49,360,715 of CM074578.1, forward strand.
TGGGAGATGGGATTTTCATATTGCTATGCAATTCAGCTCCTGCTTTTTCTCTCATTGGTAGATCTGTGTATTATATAGTGCACCCAGGAAAAATAGTCTTATTACTTCACAATTTAAGGAATTTACCAGTAATGCCAGCAGTTAGTGTAATCAGAGATAAATATTATTAGGACTTTGGTTTTTCTCATTAAAATTACCTCTGTAACTGAGGGTTAAAAGAACTGACATTTTATTTTTAGATTACTGCATTTGGCTGTTTAAAATTTTAAAGAAGAAAAACACTATGCTGTCACTTTCTCTTCGGAATAGTACTATTTTGCTTTCCCTGTGCAAGAAAAAAGACACTACTTTATTTTCAATGCGAATACTATATTCTGTACTAGTTATGCTTCAGCAGCAACTCAGACACTACAGAACTCAAAAAGTCAAAAATATTGCTCACAAATAAATCCTTTTGACAATTCCTACTCATAGTCACCAACTTTCTCTCTCTACTAGAGATGTGCAATACCACACTGCTAAACAGGTAAAGTCTTTACTCTTAATTAAAGCAGATGTGTGGCCCAAATAACATGACATGTTCATTAGGCCCATGGATTCATGGGTGTCTACAGAGTGCCAGTGGTTTGCTTGGGAAACAAGAATTACAATTCTGGTAAAAGAGAGAAGGCTATCCTAACTTTATCTATCTTTCCTAGTTGTTGGTTTGTCAGATTGGATACAAAATAATTTGTACCTTCATTAGAAGAAATACGGCACTTTTCAGATTCACAATACATACATAGCATGCTACAGCTAATGGGCATTAAATATTCCTAAATAAGACTTGGTGGGTTTTTTTGTTGTTGTTCAAAAAATCTGTTCCTAAATTGCATGATTTCTTATAATTGGTGAGAATTCAACTACCTGTGAGTGACAGCTGGGTATCACATAAAAAAAGAGAAAATGAAGAGCTGTTAAAGACTGACTTACTACCTTACCAATCAAAAAATTACTGCTGTATACATTTGTCTCTCATTATGCTTTAGAATCCAATGTGACCATAAAGATTGCTTGGAGGATTACCCAGCCGTCCATCTCAGCCAATCCATGCATTATCATCTTAGTACTATTTTTTAAAATGTAATGATAATTAGTGTCTACAGTATTCAGGCTTAACAATTTTTAGTCCTTCAAAAAATCTGCACTACATTTTTGCAGTAAAATGTGTAAGTGATGCTACTTAACTCAGTACAGACACTGGCAAAAGAACTAGGAGTACTGACATGATTTTCAACGCTATAGTTTTAAACATTATAGACAGAAATGCTTTAAAATATTTGAAAATACTGTAAGCACTGGAATATTTTTTATATACCTTAATATGAAAAATCTTTCCTAAAAATTCACAAACTGCTCGGAAAAAATAATAATCAGGAGGGTATTAAAAAAATTAAGAATCTGGATGAGATAGTGAAGTTAGGAATACAGACTGTCTTTTGCACATCTGAGTATCTGGAAACTAAAAACTTCTCAGCTATTAATTTCTCTCAAACACCATAGCTCAGGCTCTTAATGCACATTAGATCCAGATCCTTAATTTCTCTTTCTTGAGATTTATAGTCACCTAAGGCAATGAAAGCATCTTGTCAAAACAAAAACAATAGGATAAGCTGAAACTTAAACCTCCTTGCAAGGCAAGTTCAACTAAACTTTCAAGTACTTAAAGGTAGACAGTATTTCACGAGATTTGTACAGATCTTAGAGTGTTTTTTTTAAATCTCTTCCTTTTACCAATTCAGAAAACTGTAATCTTCCATATGGCTTTATGTATTTTGTCCACACTAATTACTGGGAGCGTTTAATTTCAAGCTGTCAACCAAATTTAGAAATTAAAAAAAGTAAGTTTCCTTTTAAATAGCAGACAGAGTGGATTAGAAAGATAACATATAAAATAGGAAAAAATATAGGAAGAAAAAAGTTTCCGAAGGGAATGGTCTCATTACAGTTCAACTTTTTCTACTATTCACAAGATTTGAAGAAAACTATATGACAAATGATAATGGCATTAAGTAATAAAGGATAATGACAATTATTTAAGCTTACTGTAATAGCTAAAGTAGAAAATACTACTGGATTTACCACATGACAACATAAATTTTCTGAAAAAAATATTAAAAATATAATATATTAGACATTCAAAATTTATTTTGAAGACTACTACAAACCTCTGTACCATTCAGTAAACTTTGAAGAGGCTTAAGTAGGGCATCCATCACTGCATCTGTATATAAACAGTCAGTAGCACACCCTGTTTGATCACAGAACACTTGCAGAATCTCCATAACGAGACTTGCTGGAGAATAATTGTCTGTCAAACACAAGAATTATGAATGTATGTATTAAATTACATAAACATATGTATGTAGTCTATGTAAATGCTATATTAATAACACTTTCTTTAAGCAATGGTTTAACAGTTAGAGGGAGGGAGAAAACCTTATAGAGTAAGGGATGATAAAAATCTGCACAACAAACAGACCCAAATTATTATTTCTTTAAATGTTAACAGAGATCTCGCTATTATTATACATTTTAGCATATATTAAAAACATTTACCTGTATGTGCTGCCAAAGCTTCCTTTGAGTAACTTGGAGAGTAATAAATAAGTTGAGTAAATAATACCAACAGATCAGTTAGGGATACGCAATCTATAAAAAAAAACAAAAGAACACTCTGGAAACTCAAATATGACTGCAATTTTATAAATTTGTGAGGAAAGGGCTGGTATCCATGAAGCAGAGGACACTTAGAGGATGAGACTGTTACTTTTGTAGGGGAGAGAAAAAAGTAAGTATTGTCAAAAGATCATTGCTTACATGGAGCTATACAAATAATATATAAATGAAAAAAATGGTTCAGTGAGTGGATGTTCCTTCCTCACAACTTCCTATACTGGGTCTCTTAAGGTCTGATCCTCAAATTGGAGTTATGAAAAATCTTTAATAGACATAAATATTGCTATCCAGAAATGCGATTAATTCTATATTGGATTAATAGAGATACTAATGTAATGGAAAGCTATGACTATTATCACATCGCGTATCACTAAACGTAGATTTCTCTGCACTTCCAAGGGCTTTTCCATCTCATCTCTCTTGTACCTACTAACACCTCTGTTCCATAGCTACCAATCATTCCCTCTGCACTGTTTTATTATATAATTAAGTCAAACTCAGAGTATTTAATTATAATATATTAAATTATATTTAGTTTGAAGTACTGATTTTGTTTCACATGTGAAATCTCCAAGCACTTCTCTTTCCAATCATAGAATCATAGAATGGCCTGGGTTGAAAAGGACCACAATGGTCATCTAGTTTCAATCCCCCTGCCATGGGCAGGGTTGCCAACCACTAGACCAGGTTGTCCAGAGCCACATCCAGCCTGGCCTTGAATGCCTCCAGAGATGGGGCATCCACAAACTCCTTGGGCAACCTGTTCCAGTGTGTCACCACCCTCTGCATGAAGATTCCTCCTAATATCTAACCTAAACCTCCCCTATCTCAGTTGAAAACCATTCCCCCTTGTCCTATCACTATCCACCCTTGTAAACAGCCACTCCCCTTCCTGTTTATATTCTCCCTTCAAGTACTGGAAGGCCACAATGAGGTCTCCCCAGAGCCTTCTATTCTCCAAGCTAAACAAGCCCAGTTCCCTCAACCTTTCCTCATAGGAGAACTGCTCCAGCACTCTAATCATCTTAGTGGCCCTCCTCTGGACCCACTCCAAGAGGTTCACATCCTTCCTGTACTGATAGACCCAGGCCTGGACGCAGTACTCCAGATGGGGCCTCACAAGAGCCAAGTAGAGGGGGACAATCACCTCCCTCTCCCTGCTGGTCACCCCTTTTTTAATGCAGCCCAGAACAGTTGACCTTCCAGGCTGCAAGAGCACAATGCTGGCTCATGTCCAGCTTCTCATCTACCAGGACCCCCCAGTCCTTCTCCACAGGGCTGCTCTCAAGGAGATCTTCCCTCAGTTTGTATAAATACCTGGGATTGCCCCGACCCAGGTGCAGCATCCTGCACTTGGCCTTGTTGAACCTCATTAGGTTTTCACAGGCCCATTTCTCTAGCTTGTCCAGGTCCCTCTGGATGGCTTCCCTTCCTTCCAATGGATTGACTGCATTGCTCAGTCGTCCGCAGACTTGCTGAGGGTGCACTCAATGAGATCGTCTATGTTGTTCATCAAGATGCTGAAGAGCACCGGTCCCAACACCAACCCCTGAGGGGCATGGCTTGTGACCAGCCTCCATCCGGACACAGAACCATTGATCACGACCCTTTGTCTGCGTCTAGCCAGCCAATTCCTAATCCATCGAACAGTCCATCCTTCAAATCCACACCTCTCCAATTTAGAGAGAAGGATGTGGTGAGGGACCATGTCAAAGGCCTTATAGAAGTCCAGGTAGATGACATCCCACAGCCCTTCCCCCATCTATTGAAGCCATCTCTCCATCATAGAAGGGCACCAGATTGATTAGGCACAATCCGCCCTTGGTGAAGCCATGTTGACTGTCTCAAATCACCTCTTTATCTCGTATGTGCTTAACATAGCTTCTAGGATCCATGGAGCTCCATGATCCCAGGCACAGAGATGAGGCTTACCGGCCTGTAGTTTCCCAAGTCTTCCTTTCTCCCTTTCTTAAAAATGGGAGTAATGTTTCCTTTTTTCCAGTCACCAAGAACTTCACCAGACAATTATATCAACTGCCGTGACAAAAGATATTACTCATAGCTAGAAAGACTGAATCATATACTGATCCAACTCTCCTTCAACATGAAATTAATACATATATTAAGTATCAGGAAAAAAAAAAGCTCTATTCAACCATATCCATCAAAGATTAAAAAACAGTGCTGAAGCTGAAAATTATCTATGTCATCTTTTAACGAAGTTTGGCAGGCAGAGAATTGCTGAAACAGAACTTCATTTTGTAGCAGCTACAATATTGCAGTGGAAACATATGTAAGTATAAATATACCGCTGCTCAAAAGGTTCCTTTTTCATCACCTCTCCTCTCACCTTTTTTGTTTTTCAGTTGTACTGGAAAGAGATTTCGGCCTTGCTTATAAATCAACAATCTGCCTAAAAGGCATAATGAATGAACAAAATAGATGTACTGCAATTCTGATCCAGTATAAAAAAACTTCTGCTCATTATCTACAACAACAAAAAGAAAACAAAATTAGTACGTGACTATATTAATTTACTGTGCAATAGGTGGCTACTACTTATAATGTGTTTATAGTACATGTAGATCATTTTATATACAAAGAGTATAAATAATTAAAAGCTACTACTGGTGGTCTCTAAAAAGCCAGACATAAAATATTTGATTAAGTAAAAAAACAAACAGGATATCTTCCTCTTGAAGTAGCATGCTCAAAGATATTGAGAATGTGAATGCATGAGCTTGTAATGCAGTAGATGCAAAAAGACTCACTAGAATGCTGCTGAGAGAAGTCATTGACTCTGGAAGTTTTACTAAATGCCGCCTTGCAAAATTCAAAATAATCAAGACATTGCTGTACAGCTGCATTAATCTGTAGGAAAAAAGAGCACATAATAACACAGTACTCGTCATTTTACAAGAAACGTATTTACTTTGGTATCCTAGTGTTGCCCATTAATAAAAGAATGTATCAATTCACATCACTGAAGCTACTTCATGTTTCAAGGCTTTGGAAGAGGTAACAGAAAGGATGCAAAACTTTATATGGCTATTAAAACATATTAACACAAGCTTCAGCTGTATAAGCATGCTAAGCCAATCAATCAATCTACAAACAAGAATACAGAGAACATGTAAGCATTTTGAGAAGTTAATAACAATCCTCGATTGCCATACAATCATTACTATGGAAGATTTTCACTATACACATGTGAAAAACTTTGTTGAGATTATATCCACTAAACTTTAAGGTTGGTTACTGGGTGCTTCCAGCTTTATTACATAATATTATTCATTCACATAATACAATCACTGTATATAAAAGTTGAAATTTTATCACCATGGTGTTAGAAATGAAACACAATGTAGCACATGAAAAAAGAATTATGTTTAGACACTACATTTTGGATCTCTTGATTTTTTCACAGTGACAAAAACTTACGGATATGCACAAAAAGAAAAAATACCAAGCCACCCTTACTTTCACATCATTACATAAAACTACCCTTCTTATGGACTTCCTATCATAATCTTTTAGCTACAAGCCATTTGATTTAACTTACTGACACATTTAACCCTTAGCAGTTCATATCTGACTTTCAAGAGTACGATTTTTTTCTGACTCACTTTACATCCAAATTCAGCAGAGAGCTATTATTGCATTTTTTCATGCAACGTTTTGTATTTTTATACAATGACAGAAATAGTTATAAATAAGGATGCAAAATAAGGTATTAACAGATAATAACCCTACTTAAATATCTGCTATAAAACATTCAAAATTCCACTTACACAGAGCAGGTATTAAAAATTGGCGCATTTAATCAAAGATAAAATTAGGGGGAAAAAAAATTGCTCATAGAATCATAGAATGGCCTGGGTTGAAAAGGACCACAAAGATCACCTAGTTTCAACCCCTCTGCCATGGGCATGGTGTTGCCAACTACTAGACCAGGCTGCACAGAGCCACATCCAGCCTCATTTAGACTATGAACATGGAATAGCTCTCACAAAAAGGACAAAGCAAAAAACAAGAAACATGTAGAAATATCCTTGGGAAATACTTACCAAAGATTTATATTTCTTTTCCAAAAGCCTAAGTATCACTGTTCTGCTGTAATGTGCATGCTAAAATTACACAGAAGAAGTAATGTCAATTTCAAATACAAAAAGTCAAAATTATTTCAAATTCTGTCCCATTAAGGATCCTGCATGCAATATATATTCAGTGTACTGAACTCCAGCTTGCTTAAAAATAATACTATATTCAACCCAGCCTCTGTTTGCAGTAGTTTAAGATGACAAAAAAAAAAATTTGAAAAACTCTACAGAATGTGCAGCAGATCATACAGTAAAACATAATATCAATACCAAGGCTGAAGTATTTTACGTGTTTTACACTGTTGAGCAAATTGTAAATTACAAGTTTAAAAATGATGGACTGCAAAAATCTCTAACATCCACTGGAGCAGACAATTTGCATACCTTAATATATAACTTACTCTTGAGGAAGGGAGGGACTAGTGTCAAAGGACAAAGGATCTAATTGCCTAAAGAAACCCAGATTTCCTTAATTACAGTTTTTATTAGTATAGCTTGTTATCAACATCCTATTAGGTCTGTGATAAAAACAGTTATAAGCAAAGTTTTCAAGATACGTCTGAAATCAACAGTTTGGTGGGTTTTTCTTCTACTTTCTTTTTGCTTACCGTCCACTTTTTAAACCATATAGCCTTGATATCCAGCAGAGCCAAAAAGTAGATTGGACTTAAGAAGTCTGAAGAGGCAGGATGATTAGGATCATGTTTTACTGACAACAGTGACAAGGTACTCTCCACTATTTCCTCCATGTACCTTAGGACATAAATAGGAAAAAAAAAACAAAAGCAAAAATCACTTAAATCTGTCAGTAGTCTTCTAAACCAAACCTTATTGTAAATCCTTGCTGTTTAGGTAAAAATTAAATATCAACAATGTTGTCTTTAACTCAATCTTATAAGGACGTTGATTCTTTATGTTACCATAAAAGAAATGAACAACAATATTAAGCTGTACTTTCTTAAGTAATTACATATTTTGTAAGCACAAAATGTCACATTTGTTACTTTGCAAAACACTCTGAAAGCCTAAAAAACAGCTTTATTTTATTTTATTTTTATGTTATTTTATTCTGTTATTTTATCCCTTTCCACTGACAAGTCATTTGCGCACCCTTTTAAAGTATTTTGCTAACATCACATGCATCTCATTATATGTCAAAAAAAAAAAAAAGTACAAATTGAGAAGCAACAATGAATTATTGAAGGCAACATACTTTTCTGGATAACGAATCCAGGAAGATGGAGCTTCCTTTTGGTATTCATTTAACAGACGAACCTGTTAACAGCATTATAAGTTTTAAAATTATCCATGATATTTCAAGAACAACAAAAAAGATAAAAGGCATGAAAAGTTCATTTATACCTTTTTAAGTATATGATTTATGTCTGCATTAGATACATCCAGACCTGATGAAATACGAAGAGAATATTCTCCAGAAAGGAAGTAAAACTCCAAATGTTGTGCTAAAAAACAAACAAACAAAAAAAAAAAAAACAGCCCAGCTCCATGACAAGAGTGGCAAAACAGACTTTTTATACAGTTTCACAGTAGAAGGTAAATGTCTTTCAGGAAGTACATGACTCATGAATTCAAAAATGTAATTTAAAGCACATACCTAAACTTGTATAGACTTCTCTTGTCATATTAAATGGAGATGAAGAAAAGGTTTTGGCATAAAACCTAAGAATCTTCTCCTAAGAGAGAAAAAGCAAGCAAGGTATTGCATAGTCATAGAACTGTGTATCAGTATTGCACAATAAACAGTATCTAGTGACACTATTCTTAGCATACTGTTATCTCTACAGATCTAAAATATATTTTATAAATATATAGTTTCCTACCACAGAAACCTCCAGAACACTAGAACTGTTACCTGAACACTTCAACTGGCAGCACCAGTGCAAAGCCTCACTAAAATACAAGTAGCTGACTGGCAAATATTACCATAATTTTCTGTTAACATTAATGCTTTTTATGTCATTAAACATGCCAATGACTGTAACTAGCATTAAAACCAAGCAATTGTAGATCTTCTAAATTGAAAGAGTAATACATGACAGCAGCTCAGGCAACATTCATTAATTTGAAAATCACTTTAAAATTTAGAAAAGAAAGGAAAAAAAGGCTTAATTGGCATAATAAATAATCTGAAAGTAGTTTAAGGAGCTATCATATTCTTTCCTCTTCATTGCCTGCACCATATTTCTGCGTATTATTTTTTCATCATCATGGAGTATATGCCTGACTTAAATAGGAAATGTTAACATGACATGTTTTACACAAGATTTTTGCCAACATTTTGTTTTCTTTTACAATTTTCAAACCTCTTCATCCCTCACTAAATCACATAAAAGAGTACTGTGGTGTCTAAAAATCTACTGAAGTCCTGCTGTAATCCTTTAAATTAAGACTTGTTGGAATCATACAGGTATTTTTTTAGCTTCAAAAACTTTATCTCACAGAATGGCCAGGATTGGAAAGGACCTCAAGGATCATGAATCTCCAACCCCCTGCCACATGCAGGGCCACCAACCTCTCCATTGTGTACTAGACCAGGCTGCCCAGGGCCCCATCCAATCCGGCCTTGAACAACTCTAGGGACGGGGCATCCACAACCTTTCTGGGCAGCCTGTTCCAGCACCTCACCACTCTCTCTGTAAAGAACTTCCCCCTGACATCCAACCTAAATCTCCTCTCCCTCAACTTAAAATCATTTCCCCTCATCCTGCAGTTATCAACCCTTTCAAAGACTTGATTCCCCTCCTGTTTGTAGGCTCCCCTTAGGTACTGAAAGGCTGCAATGAGGTCACCCCGCAGCCTTCTTTTCTCCAGGCTGAACAAGCCCAGCTCCCTCAGCCTGTCTTCGTAGGGGAGGTGCTCCAGTCCCCTGATCATCTCTGTGGCTCTCCTCTGGACCCTCTCTAACAGCTCTCTGTCTTTCTTGTACAGGGGGCTCCAGACCTGGACACAGTATTCCAGATGGGGCCTCACAAGAGCAGAGCAAAGGGGGACAATCACCCTGTCCCTGATGGCCACCCCTGTTCTGATGGAGACACATCTGACACATACATAAATAACAGGTGCCTTAGGACCTTGCTGACTACTCATAACATACATGTAACTTCTTGTTCTTTTTCAATACTATTGAATACAGCTATATATCTAATGACTCCGTACAAAACACTAACTTACACTGAATATTTCATCAGGATCTGACAGAGACATCGTCAGGTGCTTACGCAGATTTGGCCAACACTCAGAGTTCAAAACATCAGATGGAGGGGCCAAGCACAGCGTCTGTAATGCTTCTTGGCGAACCTGAAGAGTCAGACAGACAACGCAAATCTGTCCAGAGCAATCTTTCAAATAAGTAATTTACAATTTAATTTGGAGGAAAGAAGAACTTGACTTGGCTGTACGACAGATAAGGAGTCCCAAAATACCTTCCCATGGTGATTAGGGAAAAACACTATGTCTGTGAGATGGAAAAGAAAACCATACATATTAGGAAGCAACAAAAACATTTTATACAAAATATACATTTATATTTTACATTAGGCTTTCAATACTAGGTGAAAGGACTGTATTTATTTCTGTCTTACTTTCTGTTTGTCATCAAGTATTTTACTACCAGGGAATATATGAAAAACACCACCAAATGCTACAACTGCACCTAGCTGTTCTTTAAAATGTCTATAAGGCAAACTGGAAATATAGTTACTAAACAATCTGTACTTTACTGAGCTTTCATCGGCTTCATAACCTAAATAATTTTAAATAACTTTTTTAATTTTTAGACGACTGTGATCTCTAGTCACTTCACATTACTGAAATCAAACGAAATTTCAACTGTATTAAATAGCATCAGACACATTACCTAGGTTTCTAAGAAAATGTGACTTACATGATCACCATGTTTATACCAGTTTTTCCAAGTTTCAAAATCACCAGCAGCTGACTGGAGGTCAGAGACCCAAATTATCACTGCCACTGACAGAAAAGCAAACATAACTTGGACATTACACATTCAACTCGGGTTGTTGGCAAATCTGCAGGCATCTCTCCCCTGAGAGAGATAACGCAAAGGACAACATGGAATTTATCAAAAAGACCAAAAGATGTGTATGTAGGTAACCATGGTTCAGCTTAAGTCTTCACATAACAATTTTTTATAACTAAAAATGCTCATCTGTAACACACAAACTCCTGATCAAAAAACTAAGATAGTTGCCACAACTACGGTTTTTGAACCTGATTGTCATGATGACTGAAATGCTGCATTGCCATGCATTTACAGCACTGAAGCCAAGATACAAGAAACAAGGCAAGATTCCACTTTTGTGCATAAGAATGCTTACATAGTAGTCTGTTTTCCAATATACCATAAACATTAATTCGTATCAATCTTTTAAACTTACTTCCTTAGGCTGAACAGGGTCAAGCTTTTCCACAAGCAGCTGCAATTGTTCTTGACTCATGAATGTATAACTCTGTAATACACATTATACAATGAACATTCATCTATTTTATTAAGCTGAACAGCAGAAGATTAAAATAATCAGTCTTTCTGTATCTAATTTACTTTCAATAATTAGAACTTCGAAATGTTGAATTTAATGTTAAATTAGTACAGATGTTAAATATTTTCTGAGATTTGGCCAAAGGTAAATTTACAGAAATAAAAATTTCCCTTATAAGTATTGCTTTGTTTCACTTAAAAGTTTCCTGTATCTTCATAAAACGCCCCATGATAATTCATTAAGTAGTATAGTGAAGCAGTCCAGAAATAAAGTATATGTTATTTGACTTCTAAAGTAAAATTACAAAAAAGTTGAATAAAATACAGCTTTAACTATTCTCTTAGTCTACGCAATACTTGCATAGTACTTTAGAATATATATATAGGATTCATCTCCAGTATATGCTGTCTAAAGGTGAAGCAGGTAGCTCAGTACTTCAAAGTATAAGAATGACATTTCATTTATTTTCAACTATATCAAAGATAGGAAGCATTAATCATTCTCTAGGGCTGCCTCAATCTCTGCTAGCAGAAATTTTGCTCCATCGTGCTTATTTCATAACATAGAGATAAAATGCATTTACTTGATTGAATGAAGAGTCACTGTCGGAATAGTTGTCTGTATAATAATCACTTTGACATTTTTTCTTGGTTTTACTATCCAGCTCCTTATTACACATCCGATCTTCTTCAAACTTGTTAATTAAAGACTCTACCACAACCATCATGACATTCTTCAAGGCATGCATCATTTCCCTGTATCTTCAAAATAAAGATGATTTTCATATTGGATCATAGAGGTAAATTCAAAAACCCCACATAATTAATTAGGTCGCTTAAAGTGAATATGGCATGTTACATAGATCAGAATGCAGTGGATGAAGAACAATGAAAATAAAAACGCAAATCCAAAATGAGCAACAAAATATGCAGGTATCCTTCATGAGTCAAGAAACTGTATTTCAAAATTGTAAGGTTCTCTTTTGCCCTTCTAAAACCATTCAAGGAAAAGATCATTAAAATAATCCTACCCAGAGAAGTTCTTAAGCAGGAAGCATGTGAATCCATTTGAGGGGAAGATCTGTGCCTGAGGCAACAGATCAGTTCTAATTATTGTTACTGTTTGTTTTTTCAGTTCTTTTTCTGTTGTAAGTCCTGAACAGAACCAGAAAAGAACATGCCAACTTGATTCAAGGTCATGAATACACGTCACAGAACCACAGAATCACAGATTGGCTTGGATTGGAAGGGATCCCAAGGATCATCAAGTTCCAGTGCCAACCATCCATCATCAACCTCCACATCTGATACTAGACCAGGCTTGCCCATGGCCCCTTCCAATCTGGAGAGCATCCACAGCCTCTCTGGGCAGTCTCTTCCAACACCTCACCACTCTCTAAGAATACCTCCCCCTGACATCTAGTCTAAACATTCCCTCCATGAGCTCAAAACCATCATCCCTTGTTCTATCACTAAGAGAAAGAGAAAGGTAAGACAGACCAAGAAGTAATAAAAATATGAATTACATGCATATACTCACTGCTTTGATTCACGTGTCTTCTTAGTAACGTGTTGGACAAGAGTATCATAGCCAGAAACTTCACTCTGATTTTGAGTAGAAGTACATTTTTCTGATTCTTCTTCAATCACAGAGCCCAGAGCATCATTTATATATTGTCTAAGGTATTTCACAAATTCATAGCTGAAACAGACATCCAAAACTGAAATGCAGCATTACTTTGTGATCATTCTCAAACATTTTTAGTATTGTATTAACCGCATAGGTATCTTACTTTAAGGTAAGGATTTACAGAGAAATAAACCTCAACTGTGAAAATACAAGACAGGTTGATTTTCTTCAATATTCAACATAATCTAGGAAGGAACAGTATTAAACTGTTAAGGTTTCGTAGACAAAACAAACTATCAAGAAATCTCAAACTTAAAACTGAAAAAAAAAAAAACCACATTACTTTGAGCATCATTAATATATCAGTGTCTTATTTTGATTTTATCAAATGCAGATCCATAGCTACTTTGTGTTAGTTACAATAAATTCACAGTAAAAAAAATTCAAACAGAAATCACAGAATCACATCATAGAATGGCTTAGGCTGGAAAGGACCTTAAAGATTATCAAAGCTTCAATCCTCCAACCACTTTATTATGTAAGCACAGAGGCATAGCTATAAAGTGTAAATAAAAGCAACTCTTACAAGTTAGTAGCTCTTGCTTTTTTGGATATATTAAAAAAAATCACATTATACTGAAGATACAAAAAAAAAGCACAGAAAATTGTATCTTGTATTATGATACATACTTTATCATTGAATTGCCTACCTCAAGTTCTATCAGGTGTAACAGCTCTTTTTTTTTTTTTTTTCCTCAATTTCCTGCTTATTTCCCTTCCTATCTCACTTTTGTTCTAAAGAAAAGTAATGGAAATTTATTTCAAGAAAGACATAAACACATTTATTTGCATTCTCCTGCCTTCTGTGTTAACTTTTCACTTCTGCAATAATGAAATTGCCCAACTCTCCATTTAATGAAAGATTTTATAAAACCTTTTTTTTTTTTTTTTAAATAACATTTCCATGGTATACACTTCTGCAGTGACAGCTTTACCCTGACATACACAACAATCACCGAGTTTATACCTTCTTGAAATCCTAGTATTACCTTTTGCACCTTAAAAACATTTTCTAACAAGTGTTTCAGACATCTCAAAAATACTTCTTCACATGCAGAAGTAAGTCACACTGATCTGGCTAGTCTTACAATGGAAGTATTTCCTTTTTATTCGCTTTCTGAGGACCCTCTGCCTCTCTTTTCCACATCACAGCAGAAAAGTTTAAAGTGAGGACTCAAAACCTGGTAAAAATGCTGACACACAGTAACTATGAAACAGAAATAATACTGATGAGAATGCAGAGCTGAACAAGTGAAAAGCACATGCTGCTAATAGAGAGCCTGCAGTCTGGATGGATGGTTTAAGTGTCAAGGAGAAAGTTTCCTAATGGTTCTAGTCATAAAGCTCCATACGACCTCCCTGAACTTCCATGAAAATCCAACCACGCAACTGTGGGTCATGAACGTGTAAAGACTCCAACACCTTCAGAAATGCTCCAGCATCAGAAAGTAATGTTCTCATTGAAGAGAACATTTGAGAGCATCACTTGGCATCCTATATATTAATTCTATGTCAAAACCTCCTTCATGAAAATGAAGGATCTGTTTGTATCTCAGTGGTTTACCATACCAAAAATAATAATGGATATAGTTTCAGTGTTCAGAATTGGAACACTATTCTTTTACTCCCACCAGTTGCAGAGCTTACCCCGTTCCCGTTCACCTGATAATTCTTCTAGTAGCTTTTCAGAAAAAAAATATCGACAGAATTAATGTCACATTCTTCATTTAACTGCACATGTCCTCTAAATGAAAATGTGCTGCTTACAAAGCACATTTTTAATTTTGATTTATCTATAACAAGCTTTTTACACTCAGGTTGTATCTTGGAAAGATACAAATGGATGAAAGTGTGAAAATGACAGAACAAGAGTTTATGTAAAATCTCACTATTTCACTTATTTACTTTTGCATAACTTCTACCACTCACAACACAAAGTTAAAACTACGCAAATTTTAGCAAATTCCAGATAGTTCCGTTTCTGAGGGGTTAAATACCAGGTAGTCAGCTTTCTCAAGAGAAATCAAGTCACAAAACTCTGGTCCATATTAGAACGTCTTCAAGATCATTTAAGCTTGATATTCCCTTGACTTAGAACAGACACATCCTAAAAATCCTCCACAGTTGAAAAGCAAACATGTTAGAAGTGGAAGTTCATGGAACTACCATGGAAGTTCACATTTGACTTAACAGAAAATGTGATGGATTTCCATCTTACACAAAATGTAAATTTAAGGAACAACTTACTGATACGATATACAAAGGTTCAGTGAACTAAGCCACACAGAACAAACAAATATAGAAGTCAGGTAGCTTTTTAAAATTTTACTTTATTCTGATAAACAAAATTATATTGCCTTGCAAGTGTCAAAAACATCCTGATAGTCTTCAGCTAGGACTTCTTTGAACTTCTGTTTATATTTCTGTTTAGCACCATATGAGTGCATGTGCATTAAGTAGTAACTGAAGAGCTGTTTGTGAAAAATTTACAAAATATATATGTAAAAATAAACAGTAAAAATAAAGTATCACCAAAAGTGAAAAAATGTCAGAATTCATTGTATTCTCTAAATTAACAGCTCCTGAGATCTGATTACTGACAGGAGTCTCTCTATAAAAAATACATACATGTTCATTCACACATTGATACAAACTGCGAACATTTTTCATGAATACCATGTTCAACATATTTTACCTCCTCCTGAATGTTAAAAATAGAAAAAATATTTTTACTTGTGAAAATTTTCATCAGTTTCCTCCAAATGCAAGAGAATCTCTTCTGCACATTCCACTGACGGAGCCCCAGTGATTTTTTCCTTCACACTTTGCAGCAATTGTCTAAGCATGGACTGTAACAAAGCTTCATCTTCATTTGTAAACTGAGACATCTGTAAGAAGTAAATTAAGAATAAAATGATTTCATTGTTTCTTTTTTTATTCTTACCTTAAGATGCAACAAAAGCCTTCAATTTTTGTGCCTGTTATCAAAAGCAGGAGATGACACTACAAAAACACATGACTACAAAGAGAAAGCGTTTGATAGTTCCTATCTTCCAATAAACTGGAATCAATATAGCCAAATCAGTTTTAATGGGCTTTCTGTTATCTTAGAGCAACATTCTCAATGCATTAAGAAAATTCTGAGTATTTTGCTTTTGTTTGTAACTGCGTGAAGACCACCCCGTAACTACAAAAGAAAAGAAAAAAAAAAAAGTTCCACATATATAATGACTATCTTGATGAGAAATCCCTAGAAGTCTCTCACCTTCTACTCAAGTACTGTTGCTGCCCAGTTCTGATTTTTGTATCCCTCCACTCAGAGCTAGAGCTGTGCCTGTCGTGGAAGGTGCTGGAAGCTTTTGCAAGTAACAAGAATCAGGTGAAACTGTCATAAATGTTTTATTTTCCCATAGTATCAACAGCAGAGTGACCTGACAGAGTCCTGCCATTTCAGCATTACAACTACTGGGAAAAACAAAGAGCAGCAGAAGTGGGAAATACATGTTAGGTACAGAAGACGGCATTCTAGTTCAATTTTCAAGGGTTGTCAACCAAACAAAACCCCTCAATTTCTAGTTCACTATTTAATAAGCTTAAAATCATGCACAGCTTAAACTTCTTTACATGCCAAGGAAAGTTTCAAATCCCTAATGCTAGTTCTACTTTATATATTTCTACTCTATTTGAGGAAGAATTTAGAGTTAGAGAACTTTAGAACAAAAATAAGTCAATCAAAGACACTCCAAACACCTGTGAATAAACTATATGCACCCTTAGAAGTGACAATGTAATAAATCACTTCATGAAACTTAAAAAAAAGAAAAATCAGTTATCTAGCTCCAATTTGAGAAGTTACCCTTTATTAAAAGTATGGGGTAGCTGAATTTGAAGTTCTCTGTGGCAAGTAGTACAGCTGATAAACATTTTATTTTGATCAAACATAATTCACTGTCAATGCTTACCAGAAACAGTATTAAAATAAATTAAAAAAAAAATAATAATAATTCCAATCCTTTGTGATATTCTTGTAACTCCCTGCTTTGCAGTCCCTCTGCCTTAAAAATCACAATCTCTTGGCAGTTAATCAAAGTCAATTCATTTTAGGTCTATACACACCACTCTCATAAATCTTGTATTTTGACCCTAACATCATCCTAAACTGCTGGATTAGAAAATCAAAAACAAACATCCAAAACTCCCTCGATATTTGGAGCCAGGAGGCATTTTTAGAAATGTAGGTGTTTGAATACCAGTTAGCAATCCCTGCAAAGCACCATTCACGTTATTCATGGAGACAGATTATGGAAATACTGCAGTTTTATCTCCTTCTCCCTTTGAAATGTATAATGTGACTTACATAAGCACTAACTTGCTTATCTTAGCATTCACTTGTAGCAGTGTGTGGTTTGGGTTATTCAGCAGGCACACTTGCTTCCCTGCAAAATCTGAATTATCATTTCCTAGCTAAAACACACCAAACCCAGTCTGTGCGCGCTTTGAAAGTTTGAATTTGTCGCAGTGAAATCACTCTACAACCAGAAAGTCTGTGGGATGATGGAAGAAGTGCCCTGCTGCAGCCTGGGTTTATCCACGCAAAGGCGAATTTCACAGAAGCCCTTGTCTGAGCAAGACTTTGAACACGGACGTTTAGCAACGAACCACCGATTCCAGCCCAGAGGAACACGGATTGTGTCAGAACCCCCACCTCTCCCATTTCTTATCGTCAATCACTTCAACCGCCCATCAGGTTTAGGAGCAACCAGACTCCTCGTGACACGTTATACAAACAGCTTTTGTTTTTCAAAGCGTCAGGAGAAGAGCACACAGCTCGCCAGGTTCCCCTCTCTGTGACTAACAGCACAGAACACCCTGCCCCAGACCCCTCCCGCACCACCAGTCCCGCGCAGCCCCTAGCCCCGAGCGGCCCAGGCAGGCCCCGCCACGAGAGCAGGGCCCTCCCCGGGGCAGAACCGGCCGCCTCCCCGCCTCGCCGCGCACGGAGCCCCAGGCCCCGCACAGTCACCTCGGGGCGGCGATGCCTTCCCTTCGCGGCGGCCGCACGTCTCCCCCAGTCGCGGCCCGTAGCAACCGGCGGCGCCCGCTTCCGAGTCTCGTAGGGCCCCTAGCAACATCGCGAGAGGCCGGCGGGACGGGGAGGGCCCAGCCCGCACCCTGCTCCTCCCTGCACGCCCGGGGGAGGCGCTGGTGCGGTCGTTGCGTTGGCCGTGGGCGCGTCCCGGTGTTGGCTGGTTTCGCTGCCTTCTCCCTTCGCTCGCCGACCACGGGGCGGGGGTGGTCTCCGTGTTGTTGGCCAAACAGTGTAAAGGGACAGCGTCCCTTTATGCACATCGACCTCTATTCCTCCCCCTACACACACTGCTCCAATACTGTGATGAAGTGCCCGCCATACAGGCGGCTGCAAGGGAAAACCCAGGGATTGAGTAGCTAGGATGCATTCGTATGCCAGTGAAGTGGATGAAGCACTGAGACATGGCTCACTTTGCTGTCTTGTCCTTAGCTGGGGGTGTAAGGGCTCACCTCTGGCAGTCCCTGGCAGCTCCAGCCCTGTGTTGTGCAGGTCTTCCATCCGTATCATAGACCTTCATTGACATTACTCCAGTTTAGAGCAGTATTTCTCTTTTCCAATGCCATATAGCTTAGACGGTCATACAATCAACTCATACAATCGTTTGAGTTGAAAATGTAGGAATGGAATGTTGTTTCTGCATTAGATATCAAAATGGTGGAATTGAACTGGAGAAATAGAGGACAGTGTATTTGTATTTTGTAACTTGTCCTTAGAAATAGCTGATGTGAAAAAGTAGAAATAACATATATGTTAGTAGTGTATTTTAGAAATATTATTGCTGAATTATGTGATTAATTCTTGCTTGCAAAACTGCAATAGTTTTTAAATGTTGCAAATAGTATTGGTATAGTATTGTGGACTACAAAGCATATTGTAAGGCAGTTCTGTTTGGATAAGAGACCCTCAGCAAAAGGAAAACAGAGTTAACAAACATCAAAACAGGCAAGACCTCCACGCAAGGCTGGATTGCCTCACTCTGTGGGTAGATTGAGATGCAGCAGGCAGGCATCAAGATACACTCTTCTAGCCTCCTTCCAAATTTATCTCTATCCAAGGACAAGCAGATGTCCAGAAATAATGACCAAGTATTGAGTGAGCAAATGTTAGAAGTTAAATAATTAGTGATTTATGCTTAGCCACAAAAATTTATGTTTGGCCACTATCAGTACATTTAGTTGAGCGTCAGGAAGGTTGTGAACTTGAAGAACTCAACCAATGAGGAGCCATGGGAGGAAGAGATAAGCATTGGGTAATAGGACATAAAATATGTAACACTATTTTCTGTTCTGCTCCTGCTTGTAGGACACCCACCATTGCAATTGCAAATAAAATCTGCTTTATCAGAGATATCATCCTGATAAATTATTTGGATATTTCCAACGTAAAGGACTCTTAAAGCTCAACTAGTCCAATTCCCCTGCAATGAACAGGGACACCTATGGCTACATCAGGTTGCTCAAAGCCTGGTCCAGCCTGACCTTGGTTGTCTCCAGGGATGGGGTTTCCACCAGCTGTCTGGGCAACTTTTGCCATGGGATAGAGGCCTGGGTTCATAACCAGACTGAGGTAGGACAACTTCAAAATGGACACATACCATGATTTTGTCCTACAAATAAATGCAAAATAGAAAAGAGCAAAGGCATTTTGATGTGATACTGAAATATTTTGGATTCCTAGTCCTCACTTAAAGACATTCTATTTTAGCATCCCTTTACTATCTTACAAAACAACATCCTGCAGCTGTAGTAGCATCATAGGAAGTTGCTCTCATTCTACCAGTGATGCTTTCAGAACCCTTCTGTTCCTTTCTATGCTTATCCACTTTGTGTTTCATCCAGCTGCTTTTAGCCACAACAGAAACCTGGAGCCTTTCTTCCTGAGCAGAGCTGGCAGATCTCAGGTGCCATTTGACGTGATCATTAGCGGACATGCAGACAGATACCTCTGGAGGGTGATGCTCCAGAGTGAGAAATGCTATTCTAAAGTGTATTATATTTACATGAATGGATATCAGCCACATGAGACATTGAAATCACTAAAATTACTCATATAGATTTCACAGTGGTGAAATTCCACTGGCCTCTTATAGCCAAGTCATCTTTCTCAATGCAAAAATGTACTACAGATGTTCTCTTCCAGCAGTACAAACAGGGAGAACCCTCCTCAGGAAGCTCAGGAAGACATGCAATACAAACAAGTTTTCTTCAGATTTACAGGTTCTTAGAACATCAGACTGCTAATTTCAATGATTTTAGAAACTTAGAGGAACAATCAAATGCATCAGTTCTTCAAACGTGTAGCATATAATCTGAGTTTCAAAATGTGAAATACAACAGGGATGTGAATCATTTGATTGCTACAGATGTGGAGTCCACAGTACAGGAGAGATGTAAGCCTGTTGAAGCGCGTCCAGAGGAGGGCCACAAAAATGATTGAAGAAATAGAACACCTCTCCTGTGAGGACAGGCTGAGAGAGCTGGGGCTGTTCTGCATGGAGAAGGATATGAGGTAATCTGATAGCTGCCTTTCAATATCTAAAGAGGAGCTACAGGAAAGAAGGGGATGGAATCTTTAGCAGGGAGATGGCTCCAAGCTTAGAGATTTAGGTTGGATATAAGGAAAAAGTCTTTTACAGTGACAGTAGTGAGGCACTGGAAGAGGTTGCCCAGAGATGTGGTTGATGCTCTGTCCCTGGAGGCTTTCAAGGCAAGGCTGGATCAGGCCCTGGGCAACCTGATCTAGCTGTGCATGTCCCTGTTCATTGCAGGGGAGTTGGACTAGGTGACCTTTAAAGGTCCCTTCCAACTCTAAGTATTCTGATTCCATGATTAATAAAATTATCTTCTCATATTCCAAAGTGTGAACCTTTGGAAACAGTTTATTCCAAATTTTCCAATACCAGTATTCCAACCACTCCACTAGTGTGGCCACACCTTAAGTACTTAGTGCACTTTTGGGCATGCAGTACAAAAGAACATAGAACTATTAGAGAGTGTCCAAAGGAAGGCTATGAAGATGGTGAAGGTTCTGGAGAGGAAGATGTATGAGGAAGGGTGGAAGTCCCTTGGTTTCTTGGTTCAGCCCAAGGAAGAGGAGACTGGTGGAAGACCTCATAGTAGCCTATAGCTCCTCATGAGGAGAACAGAGAAGCAAGTGCTTATCTCTGCTCTCTGAATGACAGCAACAGGACTCGAGGGAAACAGCATGGAGCAGTGTCAGGGAAAGGTCAGTTTGGGTGCTAGGAAAAGGTTCTTCACCAGACCGTGGTTGGGCACTGGAACGGGCTCCCTAGGGAAGTGGAGCTTGACAGAGTTCAAGAAGTGTCTATACAGTGCTCTTGGACATATGGTCTCGTTTTTAGGTGGTCTTATGTGGAGTCAGCTGTTGGACTTGATGATTGTTTAGGTCCTTTACACTGGGGATATTCTGTGTTTCTGTGATTCTGTGAATCTGTGAACTTTCTCTAAGTCTAAAATATTCTTACAGTGTCTCCAGCACAGCAGTTCAGAAAGGAGAAAACCATGAACAACAAAGGAATCTTCTTTACAGCTAGCAGTAATGGTAGAAATAGTCCATCTTAATGCTAGCAACATTAAAATATGGAAATAATTTCTCTTCTTTCCTCTCTTTCTGGTTTCTCCCCTTTCCTTTTATTGCAAGATCACCATCCTTTTGTGGATGGCACATAAAGATCTGTAGAGATGAAGATTTTATGTAGTTAATACATATCCAAGATTTTCACCGAGTAAGTACGACCTTTGCTATAGCAAATTAAAGGGGTTGGTTTTTGAATTTTTGGTAGAATAACTTACCATAACCAATATCTACTGAAATTTAACTGCATGCTTTTGCTTGCCTGATAAGTTTTTCAAAGAAGCATTACTAAAGAAGAACTTAAAGTCTGGGGGAAACAGTACTTGACCAAAAAAAAAAAAAAAAATTCTAGAAGATTTTTTTTTAAAAATCAGCTTTCTGTAGTCAGTTCCCAAGCAAAATTGAGGCCATGTGGAGCCAGGATATCCCCCACTTCAGCTTTTCACAAACTAGATGTCAGGAATGGAGAAATAAGTGTGAAATCTGTGCCTGGAGGTATGACAAGAAGCCTACGTCTCTTTTCTGAATACTCTGACATCCCTTAAGCAGTTCTTGAGCCCCCAGATAAAAGATGAAGACACTTCATCAACCCTTCTATGACTAGTGTGGCATTTATTGTCCTCTCCCATCATTATTCATGGAAATTTCCCAAATTTAAAGGAACAATGAGCATGTTTTAAAAGTTCACTAGATCAAAATCTAATCAAAAATATCAAAAAGGACATGGCTTAAAATATTACTGCTGATGGGAAAGTCTATTTAAATAATCTCCAAAGGAAATTTTCTATTTCAGAAACCATCTATTCTTCCCTCCCTGTGTTCTCTAGGGAAATTCTAACCCACTGCTAGATATTTCCTTCTAAAACAAATAATAAGGGAACACTGGGAGGATAGCAGGCTGGATCATTTAATAGTTCCAAGTGAACTTGTAATTCATATGTTAAAACATGTCTACATAGAATTTACATCAGTTCCATTACAAAAGAGAATTGAACTATCATGATTTTAGTGTAGTTATATCAGATGAGTTTGAATCTCACTAGTGAGAGCTAAGCCTATGCAAACCTTGTGTAAGCTCTTACACAAATCAAAAAATAAAATTGGATCAGTTTAAGGATTACCTATTTGGTAATTACGCCTCAGTGATACTAATACTTCATAAAGACTGAAGATCTTACATTGCTATTCCTGATTTCTATCAGTGCAAAACAGATAGAAAATCAATAGGACTCTCTCATAACATTATAAAGCACCAGCTCAGAACCATCCTATCCAACAATAGCCAGGAATGTTATTGATTAAAAATGTAACATAGTGAATATCTAGATACTGATTTTTCCATCTATATGAAGCAGGTTGCATTAATGTGTGTGCCTGTAAAAAGTGACTACTAGAACAGAGATTCAGACAATAAAATCCACACTGCAGTGCAAAGTGACTGCCTCAGTGAATCAGAAACAAGCTAAGCTTCAATAACAATATAAATATCCAAATGCCAATAAAATGGTTTTCTGATCCACAAATCTTTCTTGGCAAAACTTTGAGGAGCTGAGGATACACGTGTCACTGACTGAGAATAGTCTTAACTGAATCTCTTAACATTGGACTTACTTCTTTAGAAATTAAAGAAAATAAAATGATCATTATGTGCCATTATGAAAATGAATGGCACAGAAGTACAAAATGATTAGCAAGTGTCATCATAAATCTCTGATTTATTTACCATCTCTTTTCTAATTAGTATTTCTGTTTGTTTTTTCTCATATGCTTCCTGAAGGTGGCAGCAGTACTCAATAGTTGCATACGTGTTGACTTTTGAACTTACTGACCTCCGTGGCGCTTCTTTCAATGTTAAGGCATTTGTATGTATTGTTTATAGTACGCTAAGGTCGAATTTTGATGGCATAGTTATTGTAGCTTTGCACATATGATATACAATACCTATGCAGATTGAAGAAAATATGTTGACTTGGAGTGGCAAGTTACTGCATCTTTTGCAAATATGACTAAAAAAAGTAATTTTAATTAACATTGTACTGTTGTAGAGTTGTACTGTTAAAGTTGTCCATTCCATTGACTTTAGTGAAGCCTGGATCATGTATATTTTCTGAACTGTTAGCTGATTTGGGGACACTGTTAGTGTTAGCACTTCAAAACACTACAAAAGTTATCTGTGATCACTGAGGAAAGACAATAGCCTGTCTATAGGGTTTCTTTCAGTTCCATTCTTCCACTTCATCTTAATTGTTTGCAATTACTGTTATTCAGGCCAACAGTATCTCACACTAGCACAGTAGGATTTTAATTCGAAAGTAATCTTTAACATTGCTTCTCCACTTTACCTTTTCATTTAGACACAGTACAGTTTGCATTAAGAGCAGTATTCTTGTCACCAAGGCAAGGCAATTACACTGACATTAGAACCAGGAAACAATTTAAAGAACTCTGTTCTCCTTCCAATCCACAGGCAGCTGCCAGGTCTGGAGCTCGCAGATCCCGGTTGCAGTCTGGAGAATCATGAAGCCAGCAGCAGTGCTGGTGCTAGGTGACAGCAGGCCTGCCAGTCTTTTATGAGGTTCAGATCTGCTCTCACTACTCATTCAACACAGCAAGATGGATATTTTTATAATTGCCTGATTGTGTGATCCATAGAAACTTCCTTCAGATTTTCCTCAAAGCTTATTGTTAAGTCCTGAACCCATCACATGTTTCAGAATTCATTCATCACTTCCTTCTAATTGCTGATGTGGTAATTATGTTGCAGACAACTATTCCTATTCCTTCTTCTTTTTGTCTTAGGCTTATTTAAAATGTGGGATTGCAATCATTCCCTTTGTTTTACTACTATCTGTACTATAAAGCATGTATAACATAGCCATCTCAAAAAATTTGATAGCTTTTCTTTTCCAACAGCTTATTCTGCTATATAAATACCTCTCTTCATCATCAAATCAGGTGCTTTCTGTAAACCTGATTCAAATACTTAATTTGTAAGCATTTGTTTTATATTGTATACTTGATGCAATTTACAGTCTTGTTTTTCAGAGTTTCTTCTAGAAGCACAGATTAATCTGGACAAATATGGCATGCAAAAATCTTTGTTCTCGTCATATTTGGAATGATGTTAAATGCTTAAAAGTAAGACAGTTGTCCCCTTCCCTGCTTGTTTGTA
Organism: Chrysolophus pictus; assembly: GCA_037305975.1. NCBI lineage: Eukaryota > Metazoa > Chordata > Aves > Galliformes > Phasianidae > Chrysolophus > Chrysolophus pictus. The sequence continues at coordinate 49,385,597 of CM074578.1, forward strand.
GCTACAGCCTTTTGTAATACTTGCCCAAGGAGACAGAATTTGACCTTTGCTTTGCCATGCTGTGTTCTTCTGTGAACTTCCAGTCTGTGTGCTTTGTTTTTCAAATATCTTCTCTCCTAGCAAACTATGACCTCTTCAAACATCTAAGTGATGTTTTAAAGAAAACATAAAAGCATTGCTTGGTAACAACACTGTTTATTTAAATTTTGGAAACACTTTTTTTTTCTCCTTTATTTCAGTTAGGTAATGTCTGGGATTGTAACATAGTGTTACATGTTACAATCTGAGAAAAGTTTTTGGAGCTTCTCTGTACAGTGTCTGAAGTAAATAAAGATTTATGAAAAAAAAAAAAGTTCTGAATGCTTTCACATAAGAGGGGAAAAAAAAGGTCTTTTAAAGGAAACTGATTTTATGATTGTTGTGTAGCAGAATATGTTGTGCAATGGAATCTAGCTGGTAATGCACAGACATCCTTTAAGATGATGAATGTAATTTTGTTGGAGAAGTAAAAAAAAAAAACATGCGTTATAGTTTTGTACTATTTCAATCAATAGGCCACATCCTCTTCTATGTAATTCCAGTGAATTAAGGATACGTCTACAAATATATTTCTCTGACACAACTAATAATATTCAAATAACTTACAGAATAGTTAATATTTTCATTTATATTTATTTCAGCGCTCTCATGACTTGAGTAGAATTCTAATAGAGACATGGTTTATTAAGCAAATGTATTTCAGCAAGGAAGAACAAAAATACTTCTATATCTTGATACACTTCCACAGTAACTGATAAATTTTGTAATTCTTATTTTATCCTAGACTAAATCACTGTTCCCAAAAGATGGGCAAGGAAATAAAATACTAGTTATATTTTAGTTTATTTTAAATATTTTGATAAAAAATGCAGTTTTTATGGAAGTCATATGGCTTGCAGCAAAATTAGGAAGTTTACCCACATACCAGGCATAACGGGTATTATTAGGGCTCTGTCGCAATTTTGGATTTTGTATGTTCAGGTGGACAGGTCTTGCCTCCTACCAACCAGGTCTGATTGTTCCACCTGTTAGACACAAAATATCTTGAGGTTTTAATATCTATTTGTAAATTCAGAAGAAAATTGGACAGACTGCAAAAAATATATTTTCTCTCCACCTCTTCCTCTCTTTAATTCCTTCAGGGGAGCCACCTCCATTTGTACTTACACCTACCCATTTGGAGCAGCTATTTGGAAAAAAAAACAAAGCAAAACAAAACATAGCATACACCAACTCTTTTCTCCCAGGTCAGAAGATTATTTAAATCTCCAAGATGGGATTCAGGACCTTTTATACAGGAGGTTGCTTTTTTTCAGATGTCTGAGTGGTCCTTGTTACAGCACCAGTCTTGCAGTGTACTGAGGGGGTAAAGCGGGTTGTGGAATGGGAGAAGCTAATGATGGAACTTCATCACCTGACTTTATAGGCAAGAAAACACAAGCACCCAAACACGTCTGTTCAGATACGGCCAAGTCAAATCTTCAATCCTTTCACATAGTGGATATCTATAACACCATGTTTTGTGAACTTGTAATAACTTGACTGAGGACTGATTAACCTGTTTGGAATTCTTGGAGAGCCCTTGTAGCAATGCAAAGTATGTCAATACTGTGTTAATTACTATTTTAAAGTCCATTTGGCACACTCTTTCTGCTTGACAGTAGTTCCTAAACTTGCACTGGAGAGTAGTGCAGCAGCTCATGGAAAGAATCTGCATGGATATAGTCAATAATCTGCTTTATCAGTGAAGGATTCACCCCTTGTTATAAGTAGGACATACTTAATTCTGAGTAGTTCTTGATAAAGTTCTCCCAAAACTCTGAAAATACATAGCTGCTTAGTTTTCAGCATAATTTTAGCTTCTCTGATGCTTTATAGTGTTTATAGCACTAAATAATTGTAATGCCATTGTGTTTCATACACTTTATTTTACTGTTTATGCACCATATGGCATTGATGCATATTATATTGCATATAACTCAATACCATAAACATGGCATTACAAAACAGAGTTGCTGCATTTTTTTATTACAGGTAGGTTGCCTACTATGATGAAAATAATATAAAAACAGGTGCAAATTATTATTCTCTTTCTTCCTACTTTTTATTCAAGAAATGACCTGTGGTAAATTAGGTGCAATTTTCATGATATTTTATACATACATAGATCTTGGTATAAAATAGTAAATAAGCTCTGCAAGAATTTTATGGTTCTTACTCCTGCTTTTTAAAACTAGTTATGTTTGTAGTGCTTTTCCTCAGAGGTTACTTGAAGATCAGTCCTGAGGCTTATTGCACATTCTCAATTGTTTCTGAAGGTAATGCATGCCAAGAAGCTCATTTTATAGAACTAAAACATTTATTTTTTCTTTTATATTTGCGTGCTGATTTTTATTTTCTTTTTGCAATTAAACCAGGATTCTCCAATTCCTATCCATCAGAGGCCTGATGTCTTAGTTAAGCTTACCAAGATGAGGTGTTCTCTGCAGATGATTGTAATTCTTTATGGAAATATACTGCATGGCTCTCATCTTATGGACCTGATTCCAGAACGAGACCTGATACCCAAAAAGGACAATTAAATAGCATTATTTAGACAGTGTGTGGGAAGGTGCAGTGACCCACAATTCACAGCTCATTGTTTCGCTTTCCCTCATATACTGAACAAGCAAGATGCAAGCAGAAAAAGTAACGTGAAGCACTGCCCATCGAACCCCACTCTAGAGCTTGGGTGCCTTGTTTAGGGCTGCAGGTATGTACCTCTCTATGCTACTGATATTGAGAGTCCACATCCTCTCCTGATGATAAGTGCTCACAAAGACTGCAAACTTCTGGGGAACCCTGCAAAGTTGCATCTGGGGAACCTCAGCTGCATCTGAGGAGATACCTGCTGGGGTAGATCTACCTATCTCCATCCTGACATCCTCCATCCTGAGAGAACTCAGCACCACAGAGAGGGAAAGGATACTGCCCAAAACAATGCTAAATTTCCGTAGCAGGATGGAGCTTGACTCTGTAGTGTTGTGGTTAAGTACCGGTGTGGGAGCATCAGTACTTTTCCTGTTCCTGCTCTTAAATCCAAGGACTGTTTAATATAGAATGCATAACCTGTCCTGACAGCAGCGGCTCAGTCCCATCACTTCATTCATACCCAGGCCTTCAATTAATTCTGCAGAGTCAAGCTCCTTCTCTGGTAGATCAGAAATCTCTCACAAATCTTCATCTGGGGAAGGGGAAAAACTTGCTCAGCCCAGTGTTCGCACTAATAGTAATGTTCTCCTAGAAGCCTGTGTTGAATTCCCAGCTCCTAACAAATGTAGGTACTACCAAAATGTAGTTACACAAATAAGGTGTGGTTGTAAAGTGAGGGTTATTTCTCTCTAACAAAAGGGGGCTTGTAAAAGTCTGGTAAAAAGACATGATCACAATTTTAATTGCAACTCAAGTTGCAATTTACATCCCATTTGAAATTCACAGGTAACGTATTTATGTTGACTGAAAATGGATGTGCATAGTTGCATATTTTTTGCTGCTCACAGCATTATGTTCAGCCAGTGCATCAAAATCCATAAGCTTATTTGCCATCACTTGAGCTGGCACTGCAGTGCACTCCATACCCAGGTTTCAGCCCAGATGGGATTAATAGTGCAGCAGTGTTTGGTTGGTGCTGAGGGATGAAGCCAGGCTGCTCAGCAGGGCAGAGGCAGAGCTGCCACAATGATCATGCAGGGCAGGGGGCAGCTGCAGGGTGAGCTCTGCCCGGCTGCATGTAGCCTGTAGGTTGGGCATACCTGGGTTAGGGCATTAAAATCTACCTACTCTTCTTTATCCTAGAGTTCTCATTGCACCTGTTCCTAAATGTTTTCATTTTTTTTTAAATATGTATCTGTTTCTCTACTCAGTTCTCTCAAGGTCAATAGCAGTTCTTATACCAACTTCTGATGCCAAGGATAACATATAATAAGATACAACACTATATTAATATAAAGATGTGAAGAATATGATCTTTTTCAATTTTTTTTTTTTGTGTGTGTGTAGAAGAAAAGCATTTTATCGGACATGTTAGAGCAAGTTATAAGCTGTGGGGCATGCAGAAAGGAATGAGAGAGGCAAATGGAATCAAATCCACAAGGAACTGCTTATTCGTGCTATGTTTTAGGAGTTTCATCTGAAAGAGATGCAGCGTGTAAAAAAAAAACTTCAGCTAGTTTCTCACAGCATCTATTTCTCAAAGATGATTTGTATGTTATTACGTTAGCAGAACTTGCAATCTCTTAAAGGGTATATTGATTATATCAGAACATCAGAGCCGTGGTTGATAGTACGTTATACAAATTCACTTGTCTTGGATAATTTTTCCAATGTCAATAATACCAGTTTTGTCTTAACCTCTTATGATTTAACATCAACACAAGAACAGCAATATACCACCTGAATCCCTTTTGTTTCAGCTTTAAACAGGTATAACTCAACAATCAGGAGTAAATCATATCTACCTTCCCATTAGTGACCTAGCCATGCCTCATACTGCAGAAAGCATACAACGCAGGACCAAAATCAAGTCCTCTGCAATCATTACTATTCAGCCACCTGCAACTGGGATCCCCTTGGAATTTTAAACAGAGACATTGCAGCAGCTCATTGGGAATAAGTGAAGCTGTTCAAGAGCTGATTATTGCAGCAGAACCTGAGAAAATTAATTAATAATTAGGTGTGAAATTATTATACACCTTCTGTTTTCCTTAGTACTTTTCTCATGTTGCTAATTTACTTCTGCACTACCAAGGGACAAAGTAGATTTAAAGAACATATGTGGGAATGAGCTAAAACTCTCCCCAGGTAAACCTTGTTATGGTTTTTTTTTTGTTTGTTTGTTTGTTTTTTTGTTTGTTTCTTTTTGGGGGGGAGGGGGTTGATTTTTTTTTTTTTTTTTTATTGTGTAGAGATTTATCTTAACTCTTTAAAATGCCTGACTTCTTAAATCTTTTTTTTTTTTTTTTTGTTTAGTACCTATAATTTGTTCATAAGAAAGCAATGCTTTGTCTCTCTGCTGTATAAAATTACACTGTACTGAGATATGGTTTATTCTTTTGTTATATCTTATCCTGTATGTTTGATTTCAGATATATTGTTTTAAGGTTTTTATATATAGGATGTACTAACTGAAAACAGTGTGAGTTGTGTTAAGGCTCCAGTGCTGCATTTAATGAAATAATGATTCTGTGTATCACTGAAGGGGCTTTACATAGTTCTGCATGTTGAACAGGTTTTACTCAGAGGGAGTGTTTGTGAAGTTCTCCATGACAAGTATATGATAGAACCTAAGCAAACCTGGCACCTTCCATATGAGCACCTGATTATAGGCTGCACCAAAATACAATATGAATATTACAGGTATTTCAGTGAAAAAATAGCTGTGATTCTCACCTGTAGTAAAAGGTGTGGAAAAATACCTTGGAAGTCTGAAGCAAAATAAGCTGAGATTTGAAGCTCCTTTTCAAAGGTGAGGCTAGGGATGGGATCTAACTGGCCAGCCTGGGCCTTTACTATTCTTTCCATAGCTTTATTGACCTTTTGGATCAGTCCAAGCTGATGGATAGGAGTAAAGTTTTTCTTGCTCTACAGTGATCTTACATAAGCTTGGAGAATATGTAGATGCATGTTTCTAGCATGGCTGGAGATTAAAAAGCCCCTTCTCCTTTCTTAGAACAGAAGAGGATAGGAAATCTTTATTTCATAAGCAGATATTTCACTTCAGTTCCAGGCTCGTGAGTACTGTTTTAGTCAACCAGGAACATCAGAAAATAAAAATGGCTTTTGACGCACACCAGTAGCCTTTGAAGTATCTCGTTTATAATGCAGATAACTGCCAGAACCGTTCTTACTGCATATGCTAAGCAAATAATCAGAATGAAATCGAGCTAACCAGTCTTGTTTGGATTAGGCTTCTTGCCAGCATGTTGGCAGAGGGACTTTCAAGATCCCCAAGCTTGTTTATTTTAGTAATGTACCAGAAGGTAGCACCTTCCTTACTTTGGATTCTATTTACCATCAAAAGACCTAGGAGTAATCTGCAAGGTAAATCCTTATGCTACTTGTAAACTGTGGTAATAAAATACTCCAGCACTTCAGGCTTACAAAGGGTAGTATTTGCATATAAATCCAAAGAAGAGTTTACGTAAACGTTTTTAAAAGGCTGATTCATCTGAATTAAGTTACAAAAATATGTTAGGATTAAGTAAAATCTAAACACTATGGCTGGACTTAAGTGGTGTGATTATACTTCTAAATTTCTGGCACTGTTTCCACAGTCCTAATAAACTGAATTTCTATTTCTTCCAACTGTTTTCTGCTGATTATCCCACTTGAATAAATGTTTGTGCTGGACTGGCTGGCAGGGGAGGCAGACAAAAGCCTTCCTCTGCAGACGCTGTTAGTGAATGCTGCACCTGCCATGTGGGAGATGATGCGTGCCTTGGTGAGGGCCTGCAGCCTCAGCAGGAGTTGAGAGCTAGTCTGTTATTTGCTGCATCCTAGTATGACACCTTTTAAAGCTGTCCTTGTGCAGGTTTGATAGATCTGAAAGAAACACTCTTGGATTAATTTCTTTCTTCTAAAACAATCCATTCTACTTCCAGAGTGCTGGTGTAATGTCCTAATACTGGTCTATTTATTCCATGTCCATGTATAATCATCTTTTCTGATCATAAGTCTTTCACTAAAACCATAATGTCTTTTTTTGAACAAAACCCTTCTCTTCTGTGTTAACTAATAAACGTGTTCAGGTACACCAATAGCTGTACACGGAATAGATATCAATAATTGTAACATTTCTTACTGATGTCATCTAACTATCAAAACTGGCTCTCATTAATAACTCAGGTCCCTTTTGCTTTTCACTCTTTGGCAGATATATTTCCTTGTTTTAAGGATTGAAATTGCTCCTTTATTCTTTTTTTTTTTTTTTTTTAGCTTTAGCTCGCACTGAATCTAGAGGACAGATAAATAGATGCATATGGAAAAAAAAAATAAACCTCTTTATTCCAGTGAAGAGGAAATTTTACTTAATTGGAAATGCTTGCAGTCTGTGGCTGCTCTGTGCTTTCAGCTGTGGTGTCTGAAGACCTGTGATGTGATTTTTTTTTTTTTTTCAGTGGAAGATTCTCTTGCAGGCTTCTGTTTCTGCTCATATCAAGTACAAGCTCCATGCTCGGGAGTTCTATTAAACTCCGCTAAAAGGAGCAGAGGAAGTGTTATGTGCTTCAGTGCTAGTCAATGGCATGTGTTGAGGCAAAACTGCCCCTGTGAGGTGGGGCCTTCCTGAGAGGTTGGTTGGCCTCACTGAGGATGCTCCCTCAAGGTAGCAATAAAGAGAGGGGACTGTCTGTCTTTTAAGTGCATATGGTAAATCTCCATTGAGTGCATTCGTTTATTTCTTATTCTTGATACTCTGATTGGTAACTTTGGGATTAAGCCGCACTCTGAGATTCTGGCTGTACCTCTGAGGCAATGAATTGCAGGTGGGGGTGACTCTGCTCTCCATCTTTTTTAATTGGTGCTGAAAAGAAGCTGCACTTCCTGCAGTGTGTTTTCTTTTCTTTATATGCTTATTTAGACCTTATACCTTTTCTTAGGAAAAGTCAAGCCATGAACTCTGTTGGGCTGATACAAATACAGTTCTTGATGTGTTCAGAACAGTATTCTCTAAGACAGGAAGCTTTAGAAAAAGTATTGAAGTCCCCTCCCTTAATAACCTCCAGAGCTGCTTTCAGATAGACTCTTAGGGCAAAAGCCAGACATATATCTTTTTGATACCAAACAGTTACTGCTTTCAGTGCTTGAATAAGAGAGAGTGCGGGGGAAGTGATTATCTACTAAAAAAGATCAAGCTTGAGAATGCATCTTTCATCTCCATTTATTTTGTCATATACATTTCCTGATCTTTCCAATCTCTATGTAGTTCACAGAAACTTTGGATTCTTAACAACCTTGAAGTTAACAGTACTTCAGCATATACTACTGTAATAGTAAAATACAAGACGTATTTTATGTGACTGTAATTTGCTTTTTTTCTCAATATCAGCTGATTTCTTTCCATTTATCACTGAAGCAAAGCCTTTCCTCTGTCTCAGAGCTTTTTCTGATTTTTTTTTTTTTTTTTTTTTTTTTTTTTGCTTTTATCATAGGGATAAGAAAGCATGAAAGATTTATAAGGTACTTGAATTATTTCAAATTCCTGCAACTCTAGTCAGAGCTACACGGAAGAGCTACGCTTGTGTTCTGTTTTCTCCCCAGCTCAGCCAGGGTCTTTTTTCCTTTTCCTTGACTCAGCTTTCCTCAGTTTCTCTTTCCTTCAATTGTTGGATCACCAAGATGAGGAAAGGATTGGAGTGTCTCTCTTGTGTGGAAAGGCTGAGACAGCTGGAGAAGAGAAGGCTCGCAAGGATCTTATCAATATATATTAATATCTGAAGAGAGGGTGCAAGGAGAATGGAGCCTGATTTTTTTTCAGTGGTGCAAGGACAAGAGGTAATGGACATAAACTGGAATGTAGTAGGTTCTGTCTGAGCATCAAGGAGCACTTCTGTACTTGTGTGGGTAATGGAGCACTGGCACATGTTGCCCAGAAAGGCTATGGAGTCTCCTCCTTGGAGATCTTCAGATCCTGCCTGGACATGGTCCTGGGCAACCTGCGCTGGATGTTCCTTCCTTTAGAAGGGGACAAGATTACCTCCAGAGGTCCCTATAGACATCAGCCATTCTGTGAGTTTGGAAAAAAAATGTAGCATTAAGATTTGCCTCAAGGAAAAAAGCCACAAGGTTTCTATTGTCAGGCCTGCCTTGTCTTCTCCCTTTCTAATTTTCTTTTCCCCTTGGTCAGTCCCTTGTCCTCTGAACTCTCCTGAGCTTTGGGTGCTAGCTATAAGTTCATTTCATTATGAGAGAACATCAGAGTCTATTTAAGTTACTGGAAAGAGTTCCGATGATTTGAAATGTTTGTATAATAGCCATGAGACCATAGGAATAGTTCTGCTGGTCAGGATTTTTTTTTTTGTGCACTGTAGTAGCTCCATCAAGCAATTGAGAAGAGTGTTCACTCTAACTCCCTTGAACACTTGTTTGTTCAGGTAAGTAATGGCAACTGCAATGAGGAGCTCTTACTTGACTCAGGCCTTGAGCTGTATGAAAACTAATTGCTTTATCAGCAATGGCAATATTAAGAATTTTTGCTCCTTTTGCAAAAAAGATTTTGGTTTGCTTTTACTGCAGTGGCCAACTGGATATCCCCTAGTCTCTGCAACTTTATTTTCTATTATGAAAAATGGAAAGTATTCATTCTCACTTTTTACTGATTATTGGCCAAATTTTCCAGCATAACTTTATCCATATTATATTGAGGTCAACATTTCTTGTAATATCCATGACAACAGTTACATCACCCATTAGCTTTTGCCAAAATCAATGTATTTATATTCTATAGTTTATTATTACTCCAAGCCTTCAGATTGTTGCTGTTGTTCTTCACTGTATCTCTTCTTCATTCAGTAATGCATTTCTGCTTCCTGTTAGTTAAAAGTTTCAAACTGTTAGTCACGTTGTCTCACTCAAATTTCATCATGTAAGTGATAAATTGGTGTAGCAAGGTGGGCATTTGACATTTATGTTTTTAATGAACTATTGAAGAAATTACTTCGCAAAGCTTGGAGCTCCTAATTTTATTCTTGGCACATGTAACTATGTACACCTGGGTATAAATGAGTTCTTAACTTAATTATCTGAAGTCTTCTCCTCTGTAGTCTATTTTGCCAGTTATTTTTGCCCCACAGTGCAATTTTGCTGTTTTTCCAGGCTCTACGACTAAATCAGAATAGTCTTTGTGGTCTTTTATTTCTTTCAAATAACTATAATTGTATATATTTTTTAATCCTTGTAGGCTTCATATACTGAATCTGTGCTTTAAAATTATGTCAAATTAATACAATACAAAATCTAGGTGAGCACATCCAGAAATGGCGTTTTCTTGGTTGATATTGTTAATGTTTTCATCTCATTTTGTTATGACTTCACGACTCTGGATTTTTTTCTTCTGTCTCTCTGCCAAATTATATACTCAAAGTAATTTAGTTTAGAAGAAAAAAAATCAGCATCATCCTTTGTCAAGGAGAAAAGGAGTGGCTGTAACAGTGATAATTTTGCTGTTTTAGACAGCCAGAAGTCATACTGTCAAAGAATTGTGATATGTAGCAGATAACTGCATATTCAGTGCTGACTGTGAACTGGAGCCAGGAGAAAAGACACAATCATTTATGTCAAAACCAAATCCTCAAGTAATTCCTCATACCTGATTTACAGTCCAAGAGAATTGTAAAGGGGGTGAGACAAAGAAAATAATCAAATACTTTGGAGAGATCTCTGATGTTTTCTCATTCAGACAGTGAATTGTGAACTATTCCATCTGCTTCTTAATTTTGGGCTTCAGTATGACTCCTGCTAGTCTTGCTTTAAGGCATATTCATACCTATATTGCTGGGAGTTGAGAAATGACATTAAACAACATCTGCTGTTGTTGCCATATGCCAGTTAAGGAAGCAACACTATGAATCCTCATGGAAAGACCACTAGAACACTTGGTCCTTCATTTCTATTATGCACAGAGAAGCATGTATTTGGTCTCCTCTCTAATCTCATGAGGAAAATCTGTTGATGTGATGCTCTCTGGAGGGTGTTAATAACAAGACAATATGGATGTATTCTTAATCAGAAGTGTACATCCAAGTGTTGGCAAAAACCTTAGTATAACTTGGATCAGGTGAGAGAATCGGTTCTTGTCTCAATAGTCTTCCTCTCTCACCCTGCCAGCCTATTAATGGTTTTAAATATTTTAGTGACTGACATTTGGTTCATTAAGAACCATTTCATCTGTGTCTTTTTGTAGGGTCTCTGAGCTTTCTGTGGTAGTTTGATAGGAATAGTACAAACACAGAAGAAGGTTCCTTTTTTTAATATAATTTTATTTTCTTCCCTATCAGCAATTTGTCTTTTTTAATTAGAGGCAAATTTACTTCTGAAATTCTTTTGAAAGTAGCAGTTTCCCATTATTTTTGTATTGTTGTTTGTTTGTTTTGTTGGTTGCTTGCTTGCTTTATTGTTTTTTAAACCTGCTTCATCAAGATCCTTGGTGGATATCATTTCAGTTGTAGCCTCAGGTTTGGATATCACTCTGAGAACCAATATTTGAAGAATGGGTGCCTACTAAATCCAAGGCTTTAAAAACTGGGAAGTTAAATTACCATCTTCCTTGGAGTTCAGATGTTCTGACAATGTGTGTGTGGTGGCCTGCAGCAGTATTTTGTAAGCAAGAGGAAGAGACACCACTGAAGTGCACAAGGGAGATGAAAAAAATTGTTTCAAAATCATGAAAACCAGAAGATGTTCAAACACAAAGCATCCTGAATAATCCAACTGAGTATTTTATCCACAGGCAGAAGGCAGACGGATGCAGGATTTTTTGTCTGGTTTCTAGGTTGGTTTTGATTGGGTGTTTAAAACCCTGTTCTTGAAAAAATAAATGATTAACAGATTACATGAAAAAACAATGGAAGAACGGAGATTGGAATTGAAATAAATATTTTCTGTGGAGATGTCTGCTGATTGTACTTTTTTCTTGGTGATCCTGAGTTTTTTCAGATTTTTTTGTTGCTGTGTTGTTGTTTTGGGGTTTGGTGGTTTTTTTTTTTTTTTTTACATTCATAGAAGGCACAGTTGATAGTAAAACAGCATCTTTTGCAGCTGTGTCCATTTTCTTTCAAGGGCTGTTGAGCAAAAGCATCTTTGGAGAGCACACCATTGAATTTGACTCAATTATGTTATTCCAGGCATAGAAATTAACCTGTTGGCTCAAATCTTCTATGACATTCCTGTTGGACTTTAAATCAAATGAAGACTGTTCTTTAATGAAAGCAGTGGTGAATAGAGTGCTGAAGCACATTCTCATTTGTGTTGGCTAATGACGTAGCTAAAAATAACCTCTGAAACATATTTTATAATGGTGATGGTTAGTCTCTTTTTCTTACACTGAAACACAAATCATTATAACTCTGAAGTATTAGGATTCCACCTACCTTAGCAGGACAGCCAGTGGAGTAGGGATGGTATATCTTGGCTTTAACACATTCCATTATTAACATTCTTGCAGCTCTTTCTATGAGACATTTTCTTTTTGTATTATTTGCAGGAGGATTTTGACAGGAAGAAGAAATGCTCACATTTAAAGAAATATTTCTTCTTCGTCACATTACATTCAGACTGGCTTCTACTGAGATATAAATGCTTGATATTACTTCTTTCACCCATGCACCACAAGAAAAAAATATGGCAGCAAGCTGAAATATTCACAAACCATGAAGTTATGTGTTTGGGCTGATGCAGAAGCCAAAGCAGAAAACATTTTTTTCTTTCTAATACAGTCCACCTATGATGCCAAAATAAACTTTTAAAAGAGTAGAGTGAGGTCTGTCTCTAAATACACTGCAAGACTCACCAAGATTCATATATTTCCCTGAAGTATGAGAGAAGGGAAGGACGAAAAGTGTGGCAAAATCTATTTAGGCAGTAACATATAGTTTAGACATTTCTCAAAACTTAGCAGGTACATCTATTATATATCTCTCAGTTTTACTGTTGCTTGGAGCCTTGGTCATTCACCAGAACTGTATTGCCCTAGAGTTTGTCTAAACACAGAATAGAATGACAGTTCTTGTCATAGTTTCCAACAACAGCATGTAAATACTGGGAGCAAGCTAGAAGCCAAATACTTAAAATGTGTTGAAATTTGGAAATGTTACATTGCTGTTTCCTGTTAAACAAGCTTACAGACATTTCAATAGTCACTTTAAGTATATTAGGATTGGACAGTTACCCTAAACAGAGTATAGTATATAGTATTAGTATACAAAATAATGTTAAAGGTAGTATTTCTTAACTTTTTCATGCTGAACATTTCAAGCCATTTAATGTAGTTAAATAGTATGCAAGTAAATGTATGTGTATAATTCTAATAATAAATGACACAGAAGGGAGTGTTCTGTTAATGAATTAAAATGAATGAACTATGGTCATCTTTGTCCTCTGATTGGGTCACGTGAGGAAGCTTCTCTCATTTATGCAGAGATATCAGAAGCTTTGGTGGGATTTCATAGCCCAAGCCTTAAATTTATCTAGGAAAGTGGAAGGAAATCTAAGACAATATATTTAATGGGAAATTTTATATGATTTCTACCAACAGAATAGTCTCCAGGACATTTTTATCCCTGGGAACTTCATAAAGTCCGTCCTTTTGGAACACATTTCTGGGCATTTGTAAGAGCAGAAAGTGAATGGAATCAGTCAGCATGGATTTGTCAAGGCATAATCATGCCTGACCAACCTAATTATCTTCTGTGCTAAAATGAATGAATTACGCCCAGTTTTGTGGACAAGGAGAGAGTGTCATTTATGCTTCCAGTAGAGTCTCCTACAATAATCTTGTAACTAAGCTGTGGCATCACAGTGTGAGTGAGTGGATTACAAGATGGGTAAAAAAGTTGATTGCGTGGTTGATCTCAAAGGACAGTGGTTAATGGATCATACTCATCTGCAGGCTGGTAACAGCAGGGTACTGCTGGGGTCTACCTTGGGGCACATTCTATTTAACATCAGCAGCAGTGACAGTAACAGCCTGGAGGAGATGATGGACAACATTTCCATTTAGTTTGCAGCAGCACCCCTGGTGCCTACAGGTAGTTTGTTTAGAGGGAGCAAGACTTTTCACAGCAATGAAAGGTGTGAGGATGAGTGACAAGGGCCATCATCTGAATCAAGCAAAAGAGGTTCAGAGTTGACGCAGGGGAAAACTTCCTTCCTGTGGGCTTGGCTGCATGAAGAAGCTGTGCTGGCCCTGTACTCAGAGTTCCCAGACATGCTCAGCCCGCCTGGCCTCAGTGTTGAGTGACTGCTGGGGCTGGGCTGTGGGTATCCTGAGCACCTGGACAGGTCCAGCTGTTTGTGACTATGCTTCTGTAATTTTTGCTGAGATCTTTAATAAAATACTGGGTCCATGCCTAGTCCTGAACTGCATATGAGCTGTCACAGACCAAAGGTTTTAACTTTTTTTCTGGGCCAGGATATTGATAACTCCAGTGATGTTTGAAGTATTATGGTGGATATACTTTGTACAACTGTCAATTGCTGTATTCTGAAAAAGATGCTTAGAAAGTGCTTTTTGTATTATGTAAGTAACTATTAAGCTACTTATGTGAGATACCAGTAGTCACTAAAATCTGCTTCTGCTGACCAGTGTTACTCGCACCTGAAAATTTCATCTACTGTGGCCTCTGAACAGTTCTTAAAAAGGAGGCTTTTTTTTCCTTCTTTAAAAAAGAGGCAAAATCAAAGTGAAGTAGAATTTATCCTATGTATTAAATAAATAAAGAAATCTGCTAAGTAGCAATTTTACTTACTAAAAATTGGATTTATTTGCCTGAATGAGCACTGAGTTAGCTGGATTCACCATTAATTTTTCTGAACACAAAAAGCCAAGTTCAGCACTCAAATGCATTCACACAGCTACCGTTGGCTGGGGACAGGATTGGCTCTGAGCAAGGAAACGAATAAACCTCTGCCAAGGGAAGAAAAACAGCCACATTTCAGAAACCACATCACAGGAGCGTTTCCCCACTGTGCCTGTGGTTGTGGTCTAATGGTTGGCTGAAATGAGGGAGAACAGAGAAGCATGAAATCAGAAGACAGATGTGTCTGCATGAACCAGGCAGCAAGAAGGTTGCACAGTGGCAAGATGCCTCCCTGACTGCACAGATATAAGGCTGAAACTGTGCTGAAAAATAAAAAAGTTTATTAATTCCTTACAGTCATTTAAAGAACAATAGACAGGCATGCTTTGTAAATATGGTACGCTACTTTCTGAATCACAGATATGCTTCTGCAAAACAGACACTGTGCTTCACTGTGTTTTCATTTGTACATATGTCAAAATAGATAACTTGTTTTCTTTCTTTAGTTATCCTATATACCTGTTTTCAATACATTACTGAAGGATACTTTACATTGCTTTAGTAATAAGGAAAATAAAATTAACTTTACATTCAAATATAACTTTCCACGGTGAATTAACATTTAGTACATTCTGAAGATAGTGTTGTTTATTGTTCCCATGTGAATGGAATAAGGCTCTGCAAAGTAGAAGAGACCTCCAGGACAAAAAGTAGATCTAAACCACAGTTATTTAGCTAGTTATTTACCTGGAGGACAATGGAGAATCCTGAGAGAAATTCTTATTTTTAAACATACTGAACGATTACTAGACAAGACAGTGTTAATTTCATTCATATTTCAAGGTTGTTGGTTTTTTTTTTTTTTTTCGGGGGTGCAAAATCTTTTTCAGTTATTTTCATTGGGAGCAGGCAGTATTAAGAGCTTCCCTTCTCAAAGTTCCTGACTACACCTGCAGATAATACTCAGCAAGTTCACCAGGCCCTAGGAAATGGTGCTGCAGTGACAGCGGAGCTGCATTTCAGTGTAGGCACAGATCTAGGCACAGCTACTTACTTTTTTTGTGAGGTGCCAGCAATGTGAGTCTGTCTGAAGCTGCCAGACTTTATTTACCTAAGGGATAAAGAGGGCTATTTCCAGAAATGAAGCCCTCCTCACTTTAAATCCTGGCTGCACTGTCTAAATGCAAGGTGTCTGCAATGAAAATCTGTTTCCAGGAATGAGAGGTGAAATCCCAGCAGGGCTGGAAGGTATCTGTCTTGGTAATGATGAGCTCTGCCCTGTTTTGTGTACAGTACAGCAAACCTCATGTAGTCATCTACACTGATGCCAATGCCTGTGGCCATGGATCTGAGAACAAACAGTAGTCATTTGGCCTGCACTGACTGTTCATGTACTGACTGGTGAATTACCAACGAGTGCAACAGCAGCTGCTCTGCATTGTGGTGTGATGCTGTGGTGGTCGCAGAAAAATAGGTGTTTCCATTGCTTTAGGTTTTCCTTCAGCACAGCACCATACTGCTCCACACTCCTACTATGCATATATACTGCAAACATTTTAATTTCATATTATGTGTATTACAAATAATGCTTAAACCATTAATTAACATATAACCTTCCCCACTGTGAAACATTCAACCTATGCACGCTTGCTCTGAAGCTAATTACTTGCTTGCTGTGTGTGCTCTGCCTGTGTTGTGAATTTAGTGCACTATGGCTGCTTTTCTTTCCCACTGTACAGCTTTCATTGTATTGATATAAACAAATGCGAAACACTGCTGAGGCCGTGCATTTACTTAAAAAAAAAAAAAATAGTGTATTACGGATGTGTAATAAAACGCAATCTGAGAAAATATGTTTTCTTTGCTAATTAAAAAATGCTATACAGACATTGCAGTTACTGTTTGGTGTCCTGAGAGGGTGTGTTTTCGCACTCATCCTTCTCTCCCCAGACCATTTGATCATCTACCTTGCTCAACCTTGGAGGGGATCACAGTACCAGTCACTTTCCTACTCAGGCTTGCCAGTGGAGAAACTGGCACACTGCTCAGCAGCTGAGTTAGCTGAGCCAGTGCCAACTTAACCACAGTGCTGAATGCTGTCTATAAGCCAGATTTTGGAGGAACTATCTCAAAACCACAATATCCAGTATGATTGCTTATGTCTTGACGTCAAGAGACTTCTTGCTAATACAGACCCTCAGTAAGTGGCTACTATTTTGTTCAGCTTTGGGCACTTCACTAAGATGATGATCTTAGATGGGCTGTGTATATATAATCACTTAGACACAAACTGTTGGCCAAATCTGGAATTAGGAGTGGATTCAGGTGCACCTAGGCTCCTGACCTCTGTGGTTCAAGGAGTTTAGAAAGCAATGAGGTCCACTGAACCTCGTGTCTCAATGGCAGGCTCTCCTGGTTGAGTATGTTCAACCCTCTCCTCCAGGCAGTAAATACTTAAGTGTACCTTGCCATCTCAAATTCTGTTTAGATGCTGTCTTATTCATGATCAAGCTTTGTTAAATCACTATATATATAATATATATATATATATATAATCGGTAGATGAATATACTGATGCTTCTCTCTTATGAGTGAAGTATATAGCTCTATCTGCAACATCTCCTCCAAAACATATGCTTCATAATCTTTTTTACACTTACCTCATTCTAGAATGTTGCTTCTAGCTAAAATTTCCTCTTACTTCTGAGTTTTCTGTATTGTTCAGTGCAATTGTAACCCTTACACATCAGTCAGCCATCACTTTACCCTGACAATGTCTTTGGAGGGGAAGGAGAACCAGAAATGAATTATGGACACACAGTGATGTCTCAATACATTTTAATGACAAGATCAAGTATAAAGAAAATACAATCTGTGTCCTGAATAACAGAAAAAGACAGGGCAGAGAAAAGGCAGGGCGGCTGAGCTTGTGCTCTGCTGGTGAGATCATTTTTGCCACGTGGATTTTGCAGTGGCTGCGGCAGCATGAAATAAAGTACTACCTGGTATCAGTTAATTAAAGTGAGAGGGGTGGCTCCTTTAAGATAGCAAGCCACCCAGTGGTTCTTCTGCCTGCCATAGATCTCATTACAAATAACTCTGGAGATGGCATGTGTGGGCAAGGTTCCCCTACCATGAGACAAGGCATGGTCCTTCAGAGTTCCCTCTGAGCGCTCAGGAGCGCTGTGCATCCATGCCCTGCAGCTACCTGCATGTCTCTTTTGCACACCTCACTGCCAAGCACTTCTGAAAATCTCAGGCTATATATGCTGTTCTGTTTCCCAATTATATTGGCATTGACTCTGGGGTATGAGAGAAGCCTCATCAAACTAATTAATTAAAAAAGCCACTGCAGCATTGCAAGAAAAAAACATGCCTTATGAATAAAACACTCCAACTTCCTTTTTATATCCATCCTCTCCAATTAATGGCATCTGCTCTGTGAGTATGTCAGCATATCCTGTGGTGCTTGTCTGTAACAACAGCAAATTGAAACTTGAAATTTCTTTTTAAGGAAGTTGGATTAAAGGTTTTCCTTCTTCCAGTCTTAACTATTTTTGAAAATGAAGCCATAGCTGTAGAGATGCCAGCAAACTCAGTAAAACCTGCAGACTACTACAGCCTCAGAACAGATGCTGCTGGTTTGGAGTAGAAGGGAAGGGAAGAAAGAAAGACCAGCATGAAAGACCAGGAGAAAAAAAGGAAAAAGTTTGGAGGAACTACAGTGAAAGAGGTAAGTTGAATACAGAGCCACAACGAAATTAAAGTTTTGCTTATAAATAAATAATATCATGATTTTCCCTGTAGCACAAAGCTGTGAGCCTTCTGATGGAATAAACTTATTGCCATCTGCATTTGCTTATGGGAACTGTGTCTTGCTGAATGTAGAGCATGGAACATTCCTGAATATATTAATGCTATCAAATGTTCATAGATTAGCATTTGCTGTCAAAGAAACACTTGAATTAGAGGAGGAAATGACCTGTCATACCAGCTTTACAAGACGCCATTAAACTCTGTGCAGATCCACTGCAAGCAAGTAAGTAACTGACCCAGCAGTGATCTGAGGGCATAGCAAAATCTTATCTGCAAGCATAGATCCTGTCTGTGCCTGCAGGCTGCATACTCAGTTTACAGCCAAAGCTGAAAACCCTTTGAAAGATGGCCCTTTAGGTCATACCCGATGGTCTCATGTCTGTCAAGGATTTTTCCCCTACAGGATAAAAAAAAAAACTTTGAAGAGTTTTTTCTAGCGCATGCTTGTCTGATTTTGTTGTGTGTTTTTAGATTTTTATTTTATTCTTTTTTTTTTTTTTTTTTTTGCTGTGGCAGAAACAACAATCTGTGGGAGAGGCCAGATAATCAGATTTAACCAGTCTCACTGCTCTTATCTTCAAAATAACTCAAAATATAGTTTCATACTGCAATTCATTATCATAGTATCTGGCAATCTTTCATACTAAGCAATGACAACACTGAAGTCCCTAAAGGAATTTAAAGAGCCTCTGGCATTTTCCTTTTTTTATTGTAGATTTTTACTTGGGTTAAGGTGTGTGATTTTTAATTACTATGATTCTAAGATTTTAACAATTTTATTTTTCAGATTCCAGCAATTTGGGCCAGGAAATTTGGGGAGGGATAAGAGGAAATGAGGAACTGATATTTCAGCACAAAGCTGGTGGTTCTCAGAGAGAGCAGAAAGTTTCTTCTCTTTAAGATTTTACTATTGTTTCCTAAAGGAGGTCAGATTATAATCTCTTCTGATTGCTTTCTATGTCTGGACTCCTAAGAGGAATGCTTTCTACCCACACTCTCATAGGCTTTGCTGTGTGCTTTTCAGCTTGGCATTGCTACAAAATAGCTCTCTCCATAGCAGTCACTCTACTTTTAACACATTTGCATACATTTATCACTTCTCTTCAGAAGTGTTGTGCTGTCAGTCTTGAGCCTCTTCAGTTTAATATTTTACCATGGCTGTCTCAGTGCTCAAGGATTTTTAATTTACTTGTTTGAACCCTGTAAATTCACTGATTTGCTTCCTTTCACTACCTCTATTCTTTCCTTCTCTATCAACATAAACTTTAAGTACTTTGCTATGTAAATCCTAAGGCATTTAGAGCTATAAATTTCAGACCTGATAAAGGAAGAAACCTTAATTTGTTAAAGTATTTACATTAATGAAAACTGCAGACTGGAAGAGGTGTATAAACCAGTTGATTTATAAAATAATGAAGCCAGATATTTGAGATGATTCTAGAGGTCTAAGAATAACAAACAAGGCAAAAATTGCTTTCTTTCATGGAGTAGCTGCTAACTAGAAGAATAAACATGACAGATTAGGAAGGGATTAGTGGCACACTGGTAAATGGATAGAAGACATGCAGGCAATGTAAAAATATTTGATTTTTTCCCTTGTTTTTGCTTATTTTACATTAATAAATTAGTCCATGGGAAGTCATCCTTCATTTGTAATTCTGGAACTGACAGGAATCCTGGCTAAAAGAACTGGCCTAAATTAACTTTCAAAATCGAAGTATGAATCACATAACCAGGAGCAAAAAGAATACACAAACTGAATTCACTTGGGTGTGGTCCATGTTAAGTCATAGATTCATAGACTTGAAGTTAAACAGTTTTTCTGCTAGACCTCTTTTGGTATGTAACTGCTCAGAGACTCTCTGAAACAGAAGTGCACAAGTGTTCAGAGGTTTTTCAAGCAATCACTAGCCTTCCATTCTGTCTACGCGTGGTCATAAATTTTCACATAAAGTACAATTAAAAATTAAATACACCATTCTACTTAGTGAACTCAAACAAGTTTCATAAAATTGTTTCAATTCCTATCTTGGTTCTTAATGAGGGAGTAAAGGCAGTGTTAATCTGTTGGCTATGCAAAAATTGGGCAATGCAAAGCCATATTGCTTGGTATTTACAAGTTGTCATTGGTAATGAGGACAGTAAAGTACTCTGAAGAAGTACTCAGCACGCTTTGGAACAATAACAAGATTAGAATGAGAATCTGTCCATAAAATCAGTTCTTGTTTTTGAGAAATTTACATAAAAATTCATTGGTAAAATATACCCGCCTTTTGCCTCTTAAAAACTTTTGCTGCAAGTTTTTAGGTGGGCAAGGGATTTCTATATACCCCATAGCTAGCCTGTTTTTGGCAATTCAAACACTCATGTCCTGAACAATGATGACATATACCACTAAGCACTAGTTGAATAAGCAGAGAAAATTCCAGCAGCCAAAATGTATATGCCTAGGAATTCTAGAGCAAAGTCAGAGCTTCTTTCTGGGTTTAAGAGATCATTACATGGGCATTTTTTAAAGGACTATCTTTAATTTAGCTGCACAAACATAGATATTTGAATTTGAAATGTGCTAGGAAGATTGAGATATGCATAATACAGGTAAACGAGCCATATGAATCGAAGACCCATCCTCTCCTGAGACAGCACCTGGAGGTGAGATGAGTTCTCAAACATAACATGCAGCCTTAAGGTTGTGTGTCACGTTAAGAAATCTTAGGTTAGATATCTACATGTTGGTATCTAAATGCATCTTGAATTTCTTAGATTCACGTATTAGTTAATAGTGAATAAGGCAATACTAGTGGTGTCTAGAGAGTAAAGTGGTTGACTTGTCAATAAACAGCAAAATCAGTTGTCTAAAACAGGGATCTAGTGCCAGTTAAGGTGCCAAGTATATCCTGTTTGTTCTGTGTCACATCTGACAAATGTGGATGTCTTAAATGCCCTAGGCCATCTCAAATGGCAGTAGATGCCTATTTTATTCCACTGAGCCAAGCCATGTGTGTTTCTTCAAGAACTTAATTGAGAGTGAATTTAAGGTGAACTAAAGGCAAATTTGAAGGCAAGTCTTGCCAGAGAGCTGAACATCTCCTGTATTTCTATGATTTTCTCTCATCCCTGTGGATGGGATCCTATCTTGGATGTCTTAAGTGAACCTGAGAAACAGCACTTGGCACCTTTTAAATGGACAGTTTCACCACATGTAGTGAACATATCTAATTTCATACTTAACAACTCCTCAGCTCCTGATTAGGCTCCTACATCCTGTGTATGAAACAGTGCCTTGTCATTTAAGCCTAATATGGTACTTCAGCCTATTTGCTTTTCAGTAATATGTTCCTTCCCCTTAACTTTAAGAGACACACGGAAATAAATTCTAGTGTGGGACCAAAGGCATGAACAATGAAGTTAACAAATGAAAATTGAAAATAATTAACTCCTTTTCTTTATGTTTGAAATGAAGTATATGATCTTAAGACTTCTTAAACAAAGATCAATTTAATTTTAACGTTGACTTGTTTAGCATGCTTCTCAACACAGAAAAAAGCCCTGCTGTCATAGTTTTTCATCAGTTACATCTCTATTGTGGTATTTTTCTTAGCAATTTTGAATTTTCCAAACTACAGTGACAATTTATCATTTTGAAGTGATGTTATCACTCAAATTAAAACCTATAGTTTTTGTTTTCCAGGGAAGCCAAACAAAAATAGACAGCTAGTTTTCTATATCAAGAAAATACTCCTTCATAGATGACAGGAAAAAGAGGTTTAGGTGTTTGGCATATTAGAAGCTGACTGTGGTTATATTTCAAAGAATGAATGCACAGGGTAGAAATGTGATACTTGTCAGGTTCCTAATACAATAACATATTTCAAAGCTGCACAGTTCAATTCACCTTGAAGGTGCTTTATAGGGCTTTACCCAGACCTAGAAAGAGGTCTGGTTCAATGCACATCAAAACGGTGGGAGTTTCATGGTGGAAACACAGAACAAAATTCAGTCTTCTCAAGGGCAAACCTAGGCAACATCTTTAGGACGTATCAGTGCAAAATGATAATATTCTAGCAACAAAATCAGATTTTTGTTTGTTTGTTTCATGTTGTACTTATTTAAATCTGACAGTTAAAAATCTGCAATTGTACTTGAAAATTAGGCATCCTACTCCTTCCATTGAGATTCCTGAGCTGTATCAGGGGTTGAGCACAAGGGGTATTCAGTAAGAATATACCCATGCTCTGCAGCTGCAGCTTCCAACCGCAGAAAAAATGAGGTCAACGGGAAGAGTTAGTGGTGATGGGACAAGAAGAAGGTATCTCTAATATAAGACCTTGCTCCTGCAGCAACAATCTCTGCCCTTACTAACATTCCTTGTGCCCAGACAGAAATTTCAGCTACTGATGATGACAGGTTATTGAAAATGAAATTTTTTTTGGTAAAGTAATACTGTCATCTTCATCATCAGTTTTTCTCAACTTTTTGCTCCTGATTCCTTCACTGTACCAAAGCCTGACAAACTTTTTCAGTATAGCAGTCTCTTATTCTGGAAATCATCCCACTGAAATGCAGTAGGAGTTCCTGTGCAGAAAGATGCTATTTATTTCACTAAAACCATTTAGAAGATGAAGGGTACTTGTGGAATAGGGTAAAGCTCCACAACTATTATTGAGACAGCAGCATATGCAGCAATTTGGCTGTGACATTAAAACTGTGCACTCTGTGCACTCAGGCGAACGACACTGTTAGACCGATATTGCCCAACTTCTGACTATTTTCCAGCTTGTGCAGCTGTTGGGAACATATGGGCTTTAATGTTTCTGTGGTTAGTGATTCTTCCTCTTGCTCTTCCTTGCACACACGCACATAAACACACACTCCAGTCTGACTCTACTGAACAGGCTGAATGTTAAAATAATAGATTTGCTTTCAGACCAGGACAGTAATGGATTCAACTCACCTTAATTAGTGAATAGATTTATTGCCCTGGAACAGATCTGAATATATTGCATGTCTGTGATCTGCTTCTTTGCTACTGGTAAAGGTTTTGCTTGTGAATGTACTCAACTTAGATACACAAGAAAATCTGAAAACTGATTGAAAGCGTATTTTACAGGTATGGAGGCACTGCATGTTAGCTGGCTACAGCAATTTAGATGGAAAGGTAGATGCTGCAAATTTCAGTGCTGATTAAACAGAATTTTGGCAGCAGAAGAAAGTGATTGCCCTGTTCTTCCAACTATGGGTTCAGTCCAATCTGGCTTTTAATTGCACTGCAATAGATTAGTAAATTATTCTGGTAAGTAATTAAAAGAAAATTCAGCTAAAATCCTGCTGAAGGGAAAGCTGTGCCTTTTATTAACATGGTTTAAATTCATTTTGTTCTGTACTCTGTGAAGTACATAGTTATCAGTATTCTTGGCTTAGTTTGACAGAAATTGTTCAGCTGGCTACCTGGGCCTCAATATGAATTTCTATTAATAATATTCATAAAATTGTCATCATGTTTTCAAGTTAGCAGACAATGAAACTGCATTACCCTGTAGCATTACTTAATAATTCAGCAAAATTCAAATTTATAAGAATATTGAGACTATTAGTAAGAAAACTCCAAAATGAAGCACGTACTCGAGGCAACTATTTTCTCATGCCCAGATTTGAGATGGAAAAAAAAAAATTCAACAGTCATATCTTTTGGCAAATCGTGCTTTGGAGGGAAGAACACTGAAGAAAACAAACTGAAAGCTAATCTGATATGTAAGTTATTTTGAAAAACACCTGAGAGGAATTCCTCTATTTGTGATTACAACAGGGAAAGAGATTGCAAGTAAGGCAACCAGCTCCTAGACTGTATACTGCAATAAACTGCTTAAATAAATAAATAAATAAACAAAAAACCCCAAAACAAAACAAAAACAAACAAACAAAAAACACCTGTTGCCATGTAAAGGAAATTTTACTTACAGTTGCTCTAGAAAGTAAAAAGGTTTTCTTTTCAAACTATTAATACGAAGATAGGGATCTGTTGATCACTTGTCACATCACATTAATGCATTCATCAGTACAAAGGTACAGCTTTTGAAGAAGCTATTGGATAACAAAGTGGAGTGTGGAAAGGGATATTCCACAAGAGAAAATAGATCAAGAGACAACTGGAAGGCTCGTATACCTTTAGGTTTGGAATAGGGCACTAAGACTAACAGGATCTTAAATATACTCTCCTGTTTAGTTATTGGTGTCCCCAAATGGCTTTCTTGTTCGCCTTATGTTTCTATACAAATTTTTGCATCTGTTTACAACATTCTAATTGATTTTTCTAGTTGTGGGTTTTATGGCATTATATCTATCCTATATGCAGGAGGTACAATGCTGAAAAAGAAGCTGAATCTGTCATTTAAGCCAACCGCTTTCATACCTGTATCTTTCTTTCACATCATAAGTACTGTGTGTAGAATATAAACTTGTTTCACAATAAGAGAATCATTTCCAAAACATGGGAACAATGACAAACAAATGAGAAAGATCTACCCAAACCATTAATGGCAGGACACTGCATGTACACATTCCATGTCTTTGCATAAAATTCTCAATGGAGCTCTGTTTCTTACTGATTATATACAGCCACTAAGTCTTACATTAATGAGACTTACATAAGTCTTACATAATGAGAAGGAGGAGGAGGAGGAGGAGGAGGGTGAAGAGGGGGAGGAGGAGGGTGAAGAGCGGGAGGGGGAAGAGGGGAAAGGGGAAGAGCGGGAGGGGGAAGGGGGAGAGGAGAGGAGAGGAGAGGAGAGGAGAGGAGAGGAGAGGAGAGGAGAGGAGAGGAGAGGAGAGGAGAGGAGAGGAGAGGAGAGGAGAGGAGAGGAGAGGAGAGGAGAGGAGAGGAGAGGAGAGGAGAGGAGAGGAGAGGAGAGGAGAGGAGAGGAGAAACAACAGCAACAGCAAAAACACCCCAAAACCAAAGGCAAATTGAATATAAGTCAGTATGGTGACTGAAACAACTGCCTTAATCTGATTGTTGCAAGTACAAGATCAGACTACATTAATCATATCCCCATCTCTTTTTTGTCATTAATATATTAAGCAGACTTATGCACATTTTTCTTCACAAAAACCTCTCACCACCCTGTAGGAAGCACCACTATTATATGTAATTCTGCGCTGACAGACCTTTCTAGCTACTGAAAGTTCTGAAATATCCCATCTTTTCTATGAGAATAGTTAGCCAGAAATTGCAGTGAAAAAATGTGCCTTGAACAAATTTGTTCACGTTTATCCTGCAGTGCACAGCTTTCAATAACCAGTTTTAGTCTTTATGTGATATATTTATTTTTCAGATTGTTTAATCTTCTTTGATTTGATGTTTAAAAATCACCCATGACTTTAGTAATATCTCTTTATATTGTTCACTTCATGGAAATTAATCTCCATGGCCTTCAAAGAGGACACAAGAAATAGACATCTCTGATTTTCCTATATTTCATCTTTCTCCACTGCAATGAAAAGGGTAGACCTCAGTTGTTGAAAACAGAAGATTTAGAACTGGAAATAACTTTCATTTGGTCATCTACAATTTTGCCATTGCAGAATTGCTATCTTTTAAACGGACTTTTGTCCAAGTTAGTTATAAACAAGTCAGGCTACACAAAGATTGAGTAGTCAGAGAACAAAAGCCATGAGAGTTTCCATTCTCTGATTGTTGTAAAAGATTTTTCTTCATTTAAGAGCATCCCTAGTAGTTTGTCTTCTATTTTTCTTTTTTTTTTCCCCTCATATTCCCTGCAGAAAACCAAATAATCAACAAACAGGAAAACTCTGAACTTTGCCATTACCCAGTTCACTTTCCATCTGGATTTAGTTTAGATTCTAAATTATATAATTCTGCCTACTGCCTTGATTTGTCTCTCTGTAATTCAGATGCAGCCAACATCAGATTTATCTGAGTTTAAAAAAAAAAAAAAGAAAAAAAAAAACACAGAAAAAAGGACAGTTTTTTTGAAAGAATGTTTTTTTAATTAAAACCCATATCTGCTTCACTAGCATCAATGGAGTCATATAGTTTATAGCCAGCAGAGGAGATTAGATTATTTTGACCTTGTAAGCACTGTAGCTATTAGACTCGTTTTGTTTTTGTTCTATTTTGCTTGTATCCTTGTAGCTTTTTTACTGAGCAAAAAAACATCCACTGTATTCTACAGCCTTTTAAACACAGTCGTGCAGGATAAGCCTTATCTGCAGGCATTTTTTCTGACAGACAAATATTAAAATCAAATGAATGTGTTATTTCTACAAGCCTTTTTATTAGGAGTGAACTAGAGAAGATCACAGTATCTCCCAGGAAGTCCCTTGTGGGTTTAAGACAAATTCAGTAAAGTAGTAGAAAACAATACCAGCACAATCTACCAATAATTCAGGTTGGAATTAAGAGTTGAAATTATGACTGTCAGAAGCTTTCCTGAGGTGAAAATACATTAGAGTAAACAATTAACTGGATCATTTTGAACATCTGTAATTATCAAATTTTACTTGGAAAGACATATAATGCCTATGTTAATTATGTATATTATCTACTGTGGCCATTGCAATCAAAATTGCCTCCCTGTTACAAAAACTTACAGTTGATGGAAGTGGCAATATTTCTGACTTAAACTTAACTTCTACCTACAGTGTAAGTAGGTAGATGACTGTGCTGTAATTATGCAATATATAAGAAGGAAGGTTTTAAATTCCCACTACTTACATCTGCCAATGATTCCACGTTTTCTACAGTTTACTTAGAATCACAGAAACATCTAGGTTGGAACAGGCCTTCAAGATCTCCAAGTTTAACCATCAAGTTGACCTAGCAACACGATCATTAAACCATGTCCCTGAGTGCCATGTCCACGTGTCTCTAGACTATCTCCAGGGACAGGGACAGGGACAGGGAGAGAAGGAGGGGAGGGGAGGGGAGGGGAGGGGAGGGGAGGGGAGGGGAGGGGAGGGGAGGGGAGGGGAGGGGAGGGGAGGGGAGGGGAGGGGAGGGGAGGGGAGGGGAGGGGAGGGCAGGGGAGGGGAGGGGAGGGGAGGGGAGGGGAGGGTGAGCAGCCCATTCCAGTGCTTGACCACGCAGTCCATGAAGAAATTCTCCCTAATATCCAGTCTAAACCTCTCCTGGTGCAAGCTGAGACTATTTCCTTGCATCCTATCACTTGTAACCTGGGAAAAGAGACTGACACTCTTTATAAAAGAGTGTAAAGATAGTGAAGAACCTGGAAGACAATAAATGACAGTTAATTAGTTGAAAACTCTGGGGTGCCAGCCAAATTACTATGTACATTTGATACTTCATATATGATGCAGAAATTCTGGTAAAAGAGGAAAAAATAAAATCTGAGCTTCTGAGATGTACTTGCTCTTGATGAAAGCTCATTTATTTTGCATATGTTCCAAGCTGATAGACAACAAAGTGAACTCCTGTAATTTATCTTTAAGAATAGTCACTGGAAAAATAAAACCAAACCTAAGCTTGACTGATCATTTTTTCAAAGACTGAAAATGTTATGGCAAGCATATATTACAGGCCATGATGTTAAAAACCTGGAAGTACATTTCAAGAATCATTACTGTTTCAGGTAAAAATTCTTCCAACTTGCTAGGTTTCAAATTCTCAGCTATTCTTTCCTGAAATGAGACAAGATTAGCCAGAATGAACCCAAACTTCTGATGTCCAAGAGACATCATTATAACTTTTATAGTTAATTCTTGCTTTCATCAACCTTTTTATTATTGGCATAAATTTATTTAAAAACATATTGTTTTTAATGTGTAATAATGTAATATATACAGTTTTTGTTTTTATGTGTATTCATGAGCATCCGTATGGGCTGATGGAGGTACAAGGGAACAGTGAAAAAGGCTGTGAAGGAGCCTTTCAGTATGATGTGGCTTAATATAAAGAGGATTCACTATCCCAGCCACAATGGATGCATTCTTACAGGTGCTGCTAAAACCATTCTTCAACTCACAGTTTGCCTTCACCCCCAGTAAATCGGATCCCAGTCGTAGCAGAGCCCGTTGTGAGCAGAGGCCCTCTAGGCACCCGTGGGTGAGCGAGGTGCTCCTTTATCTCACATCTCCCTCTAGCGGGATGCGGGAGAAAAGTCAGCCTCCACAGCCTTCCTTTTCTAATCTTCCTTTTTCTTGCTAAGCCTTACTGTTGAGTAAAATCATACACTGTCATTCTTAAATGATTTAATATGATATGACCACGCATTAAACCTTCTTGAAATGAAGAAAAAGATTTTTTTTTTTAAACATTCTATCTGTGACTTATAGTGTGCTTTTTTTTTTTTTTTTTTTTTTTTTTTTTTTGAGTACTTTTATTACGTTTAGATATGGTCTGAATCCGAGTAAGGACAATATGAAGGCTCATATGTGCTGCCCTTTGGTGTTAGACAGGTTAATTTGCTGTGACTGCAGATGATACTATTTCAAGCTACCAAAACTTAAGCCCTGCTTAGGACCGGGATATTAATCCATCAGGCATTTTGCCCAGTAGCAGTTATTCTTCTTGACATAAATTAAAAACTGTTTCTAATATCAATCTGAAAACTTGTTTTGTGGAGCTGCACAGAAATGCAAGCATGTTGTAAAACCACTAATAACAGTGATGTAATGAAAGATTACATTTCAGCATAACATACAGAATTAAGATAAAAATTTGGCTTGAAGACACACAAGTTTCTGGTGCTGAATTTTGTTTTAGGCCTTTCTATACCGTTGCAATAACCCAGGAGCTCCAAGTCAGCAGCTGCTGTATCTGGAGGCACCTAATTTTCTGAGAAGTTCCTTAATTGCTTCCTGCCGTGAATGCGTACAAGCATGCTGGTCTGAGAGCATGAAGCAGCTTGATGTCTTCGTCTGTGTAAGGAAAGTGTCCTTCTAAGATAAAAAAGGAATTTGAATAGTTTTGGGAGCCAGAGGGGGGAAGGAGAGGATGGGTGTTTTTTATTTTTGTGATCACACTGATTCGCAGTGCAGTGCTAAGATCCTTTTACAAATCTAATCCACAAGGCTCATTGCTTTCCTGCATACTCTTGGTATCTTCAAGAATAAGACAGGCTATATTTGTTGTTCATTTTTTCACTGCCTTTTTCAGCTCTGAGCTGAAAACTGTTTAAATCTTAAGTGTATGAGAATAAACCTTCCTCAGGACAACATCCAGAATAAAAGAAACATTATGTTTTAGACTACTCTGCAGGGCCAAAAGATGTTTCCCCTGTTTTTAAGTGCATATCATCTTAAATGCATTTCCCTAGATTTTATGAGATTTCAAAGACAAAGTAACTATATGCAATATGTGCTTAATTCTCAATCACCTGCCTTTTGTTAAATGTAGATGGATCCACGGTTGGAGCAGAATTATTTTTTTTTTAAACTCACAGTGAGTTGTTACAGCAAAGACCAGAGGTAGAAGTGAGACTTTTTACGGAGGCCTTGTAACACTTTTCAGATGTAGTCTGCAGGTCAATCAGATTGCATGTCAAGGACTTTTACAGTTTCACACTGAGACTTTTACATTTCCATTTAAAAGGATAGTAGAGACCCTATTTGTTCTTGATGTAGAATTCCTACTGAAATCAAATGGTAATGGAGAGCAGGGAACAATAGTTGAATAAGTAAAGAAAAAAATCACAGAAAGAAAAAAATTATGCAGGTGCATCGCTATCACCTGACTCTAAATGAATACGTAAAATCATCTGTGCCTTATGCGGAAGCTTCATGAAATAATCCAAAGAGATTTTATTTCAGTTTTAGCATTTTCCTTGCAGTTTTTATTCTGTGTTGCATTCTTTATATTGAGGATTATCCCTCATTTGCTGGCTCATTTGGCAAATCATGATCTTCCTTTATTAGTAAGCATTTCTAGCAATTCCTTCTACACTAACCAGCTTAGCCGGCTTCATACTTTGACTACTTTTCAGGTTTCAGAAAAGGAATTTACCCAGAGATGTATAAACAAGGACTTAAACAGTTTATCTGAAATGCAGTAATCTCACAATTCCCATGCAGTAGCGTGCAATGGGCAGCAAAAAGCATTCTCAGTTCCCATGTAGTTTGTATCAGCTTGTGCTGTGCCCATTGGAAGCTGTCAGAAATAAATATGTTTTCTTTAACACTATGCTATTAATACCCCATTTTTAAGGGTATTTTTGATAAAGATGTTAAGAAAAGTAAGTTGTTGGTGTTCTGGATCCTGAATTTCCAAAAGCATAAAATCATCCTTGTCACACTGAGTTATGAAAGTCTTTGGATTTCTGCCTTGTATTTTTCAGTTAGTGAAACCTTAAAAAATAGTTAAAGTTATTACACTGGTTACCCAAATTTCACTTTTGACCACAAAATAAATTCATATATATACATATACCAAAGATATTTACTTATATGTATCAAATATTATATATACAATGTCTAATCTTTTCTGCCTGAAAATAAGAGATTCTGAAGTGAAATTGAGGCTTATTGAAAACAGCGGGGAAAGAAGATACTTGCAAGGTGAAAACCTCACTTTCAGACAGTGGTTTGAGTGCTTAGCTGGGTGAAGAGAAGTCAGACTATGTTTTTTCCCATCGGGATTGCTTCTGTATGTCGTATTAAATTGCTAGCAGCACTAATACAATACCATCTCTCAGTCATTAGACAGAGTTTCT
This sequence comes from Chrysolophus pictus, assembly GCA_037305975.1. NCBI lineage: Eukaryota > Metazoa > Chordata > Aves > Galliformes > Phasianidae > Chrysolophus > Chrysolophus pictus. The sequence goes on from CM074578.1 coordinate 49,416,687, forward strand.
TTGGCTTGTCATTCTCTGCATGAAGGAGAGTTCCCCTGGGAGAGATTTAATTCTACTCCCGGCGTTTCTGGGCATGGTCAAAGAAAACCAGAATAAAACTGGCAGTTTTAACAACAGAGTGTAGAGCTCAAGGTCTGGTCCAAACAGAACTCTATGAGCATTCTGTAAATATTCTCACTTTTTTTTCTGTCTGAATTATTTCTTTGATTGATGAACTTTTAATTTTTTTTTATTTTTTTATTTTTTCCAAAATAATGCAGCTTTCTCTACAGAAACAGAAGATATGTCTTTTTTCCTTCAGCTTGGAAAACTATAATTTTGAAGTTTACAGCCTCAGCAGGGTTTGCAAGCAAGTTCATCGCTGCTGGGGCAAGACTGGCTTCAGCTGGGAAGAACTATGGGAAGCCCAGCAAGGACTTGTTCCAAAAATATGGTAGAATGTGAGGGTGGTAGGGGAACCTCTAGTTTTTGACAGAGCTAGTGTGAGAAGTGGACTTTGGGCAGCACAGCACAGTGCAGATGTCAGCATCACACCAAGCCAAACACTGCGAGCACTGTGTGGACATTGCAGAGGTTTAGCAAATGACAAAGCTCTGTAATCATAGAAGGAAAGCTGTGGGTCAGACACCAGGAGATGTGCACCTCTGTTCCATGTGTGTAAAGTAGGACCTATGCTCCTACATAAATCAACCTAAGAAGCACTCACCTTTATAAGGATACTTGTGCTAACATCATCACTTGTGTTAACATAGGTGTTAACATCTGACCAGCTTTGCCTACGAATTTCTGCTTAGCTTTCAGACATTAATTTGCAAGATAGGATCTTTGTTGACTATGACAAATTAATTATTACATTCCTATCTTCTGAAAATACTTTGTAAATATGGAACAGCCTGAGATTATTTGTACCCATTTTGTTTTTTCACTGAAATCACATTTTCAGGAACTATGCTTATGGATAATATACCAGTGTTAGTGTTGAGGGCAGGTAACTGAAAGGATTTTTCTTTTGAATGCCATCTCAGACAGCTGTAAAGTTGCTGGGCTTTATTATTCAAAGTTCACATGTAGAAGTTAATCCTTCTTTTAATGCTCAGTACATTGCAACTACTTTTTCCTCAGTTTTTTCTGCTGATTTTAGTTTGTGCAGTTTTAGAATGCTTTTGATATAATGTTGTTTGTGTTACAGTTTAATAACTAAAAGAAATTGTTTTTTCTTATGTGATGCTTTTCCCTTATGCATCATTCATGCTTGTTCAACAGTGTTAGCAATAGCTAACAAGCACTTCCTAGCCTAAACTGTCAAGTCAGGGATTTTTGCATTCTTTATGCCTAGTTCATACATGCCACTGAATTGCTGATACATTCATAATGACTTCTTTTTCTTTTCTTTTCTTTTTTTTTTTTGTTCAGTTAATTTTATAATTTCTGAGAAATTAAACAAATACATACACTTAAATTCAGAGCAGGCTACTGAAGCTGGTGTTCTTTACCATCTGGGAAAAGGACTCGGATTATACTGGGAGATTCTTTTCTGGGAAAATCTTATTAAAAACAGAAACTGCTGATTTCAGTACATGAATTTTCCAGTTGTTTTCCCATAGCTGTTCTTCTGGGAACCCCTTAATCAGTAGTATTTTTTAATCAGTTTGTATTTTTACCAGCTGTCATCCCTATTAATAACACTTACTTGATTTTACGTAAAGTTTCTTGATGTTCAGCTCTTTGCAGACCCTTTCATGTCTACAACACTGCTAATCCTGCAGACATGCAAACAAAAGGAGCAATTATGTTCCTCAAATTATTCTGGCTGGCATATATGCAGTGGTACAAAAAATGGGGACAGACTGGAAAATAAGAGGGAAGCCTTGAAATGTTGATACCCTCAGACAGCCCTGTGATGCCATCAAGAAACTCACCAGGTGTGCCTCTGCCCAGTCAGGAACATCCTAGGCACCCTGCCTCTGAAAGAAATCTGGTTAAATAATGTATTTCAGGCCCATTCTCTCACAAGATCATAAATTTCTTGTCTGCATCCCAAAAAAACTTAGTGAGAGAATAGCCAGTCCTCTTTGTTTCCATGGCAGTCATGTGGGGAGAAGACTTTAAAATATCCAACATGAAATGTGTGCAGGTAAGTGAATATGTTTAGTCAGCTAAATGCACATGAACTGGATACTCTGAAAATATTTTATCTACAGAAAAAAGCTGCCCACAAGCATTTTATAATCTTGTGATGAACAGAAAAATAAAATTAAATTCAAACGTATGAAATAATGAACTATAAACAGTTATCTGGTTTTGTTTTCTTTTTTGTTTTGTTTTATGAAGAAAGCGGTAGAAAAAAAAAAAAAAGGACTCTATTCCAAATATTAAATGATTTGTAGACTACCATAAATAAAATGTTCATTTTGGTCTTCTGGATAAAAATTACTTTGGGTTAGACTTCAATACTCATTGGATATTCTGAATACAGGATTGAAAAAATGAGATTTTTTTTATTTTTTCACTGTTGCTTTTCCCAACACAGCCAAAATAAACAGACAAACTTTCTGCCCCTCAGTTCACCTAAATGTGGAAAACACATCAATCTCTCCAAGATTTCAAAGACTGCCACAGCAAGTCAGTTGTTGTCTGTAAAGCCTGGATAAGAAGTATTACAATTTATGTCAAAACCTTTCACTTTTTCTGAACATGAATAGCACAATGCTTACTGTATGTCCAATTTTCTATTCAGTAATAAAGTATTTTTCATCAGTAAATGTTCATACATATATATTCTGAAATCTTGTTTTATTTCAGTAATAACATATTTAGTCATTCCAAGACCCCCACTAAAATTTAAGGGCTGTTTTTTTTAAAGACTGTGTTACTTTCACACTATATTACTCAATGTTATGAAAACTGGAAATAGCCATATTGCTTTAAAAAAGAGTGGATTTGTTCCATTCTTTGGAACCAAATGTCTTAAAAGGCTAAGCACCAATACAGGGAAATAATATATCACAAAATACCGTAAGACCATCCCAATGTAGGATTTATGAAATTGAAATGTAAAATGAAATAAACAAAAAGCTTAACTGACATTGAAGGTACAACATAACTCACGTTTATTTTCATTGTGTACAGAAGGTGGAGCCAAATTCATAAGGATCTCAGAGCTCATACTTATTTTTTTGTTGTTGTTGTTTGTATGATTTTCCACTGCCTTTTTAGAGGGCAGCTTGTTCTGAGAAGATAATGATCAGTTGCAATGTTGGAATAAATCCTTTAAGACCAACCTTTCTATCTTTAAGCTGCCTGTAAGGAGCTTTAGAAGTTTCCTGGCAGAGCTGAAGAGCAACCAAGCCTCCACATATTACCCTTCTCCCTTTCTATCCATCAGTCAACAGCGAGCCAGGAATGAATTAATGTTTCTAAATGTAGCATGGAAACATGAACAAGTGAGCTGTGAAAGAAACTGTAAAGAAGTTGTGGTGGCATCACAGAGCACAAAAAGGAGACAACCCAAAATTTAAGCACTCTATCTTCCTCCTCTGTGATCCTCATACATTTTAAAAAGAAAATCCACTTAGCTGTTTTAACTGCTAGCTGATACTGCAAAAAGAAACTAATGAACAGGGAAAGCAATTTTGTGCTTAAAAGATGGAACCAGCCACTAAAGTACAACTCCAAATCCTGGTTGTGTCATGAGCTGCCTATGACTAAGAAGAGTTGCTGATATTCCCCTTGACAAATTCTTGCATCTGTAAAAACTGGTTAACGTAGCTTAACTTGTTCTGTGTTAATATTTATAAAGCACTCTGAGATTCTAGACAAACAGCTGCATAACAGAGCAAAATATTTTGAGACTAGTGACGATGTGCTGTGAATTGGACTCAGGTCTGATGGCATCTGTGACTTCTCCACAACTTCATCTGAGGTGCTTCAGTCTTGATATGTTTCTAACAAGGTCCCTTTTAAAATAACAGCTTTTTGGAGATTTTTTTCTTCTTTTTTTTTTATTTGGCAAGGAGATCAGTAAAAGTAGGATTTATCTTGTGCTGACTCAGCCTCTTTTTCCCTAGGGAAACAGTCCCACAGCCAATGGAATCTGAGAGAGACCAGTTTCAACAAGGATTAGCAAGTGTGCTCATAAGAGAGGAAGGATCTTGTGATTATCCTCCTTTTTATTATTAATATTCTTACTGTTGTCAGAAAATATTCTCTTACATGGTGCATGCTGTGCCACGAAGTGCAAGTAGCTACTGCCTCAATGAGTAGGAACTGTCTTTGTTTTGAAGAAGCCGTGAGAGGATGGATCTGTTTTGCAGAGCCAGCAGTGCCAGGCACAGGAGCTTCCCATGGGCTCCATCTCAGCCTCTCCAGCTGACAGAAGAGGCAAGCACTGTGGCCAGCAGCTTCCAAGCAATATTACATTTCTATGTGATGTAAGTTCCTTAAGCAAGCGAAAAACCACTGGCTGCTTTAAAAAACATCATTAGTCTGCACATATATGTGCTTAGGTAGTCAAGAAATACCACATTATTGTTCCTTGGATATTCTGAGAAGCTTTACCTCAACAGGACAGGAAACAGGGCCACGCATTATTCACAAGCCTGTTCTGAAAGCCAAACGTGTAAGAAGGGATATCGATGAAAATGTGCTGAGGCTTACATGCCATTCTGGGACGTGGGTGACTGCACAGCTGCTTTGAAAGGCTCCCAAGAAAATCTGTATTACATATGTATATTCATTTCAGTTCACCATACAGTTCATGGACTCGTCTCCCAAACTGCACAGGATGAGGACAGTACTCTGCATGGGAGTGCTGGGAAGCGAATTTTGCAAGCAAACTGCAAACAAGTGAAGGCGTGCTCTTTGTCTTAAGAACTCCATAAATCATAGACATCCCTAACTGGGAGTAGACCGTGAACCCCATTGGTATCAACAGGAAATTCTGTAATGGTCAAAGGACTGGAGAGTCTTCCAAATGAAATATTCACAGGGGCTTTCTGGGTGATTCAGGTTACTACAATATTTCGGAGAAAATATTTGGAGGAGAGACAAGGAAAAAAGTTTATGTATAGAATTCTGTATTTCTGTTCAGGTAACAAATAGAAAGAAAACAATGGACTGGGCTGTGAATTAACCAAGAATCTGTGTCAAGGGCTGTAAATACTACATAACCCATATGTTCCAAATACTGGAATCTCTTTTGATAAGAAGTGTGTAAAAAAGTAGCAGCAGTATTATCTTTCCTTTATTGAACCAAGGATTCATGTTGGTGTGTGAAAACCCCAGGCAGAGGGAATGGACACAGCCTGGGCTCTGGAGCTGCATGTGGGTTGGAGTGTATGCATGCCCTCACTGGCTGTGCCGCAGGCTGCCTAACAAACACAAACAGGTTCTACAGTCCTGACCCTGCCATGCTGAAATGTTGCCTCACAAGACAGTGTCATTTGCTCCAAAAGGCAGAATGTCAATGGGAGGCATGATTAGCCTCAGAGAGCTCTGAGTCCCCAAATCTTCATTTCTGTGGTGTCAAGAGCCTGTACTCTGCAATATATGAATATATGAAGTGTGATCTTTTTACCCATCTCTTGGTGTCTGTAATTAAGAACATTGCTCCTCTGCTTCCCTGCTGAACACAGCTTCAGCTGAAGAGGGGCTGTGTGAACGTGTGAAGACATTTGTTCAGTCTGAAAAGCTTCTCCCCATTTGCGGTGCAAATGAGTGTGAGACTCTTTGGTCACCTTGTGTAATTGTAGATCCCTGCAGTGTCTGAAGCTGAGTGTGCTCTGGTAATAGGCTATGAAACGTGATCATGGAGACATACTTCCCATCTATAAAAGACCTCTTCAAGGCATTTTTGTCAGGACTCGTAATTCTTCTTGAGTCTTCACTGTATCACAGTGAAGGCTTGAAATACTTTCCCTTTTCATGTGGATAATGCTGTATCAGAGCCAAGTGTTATGTTCATTACTGCTGCAAAATTGTTCATCCCTGACATATGCATTTTACTCGTGTAAAGTGGACTCGATGAGTGCTGGGCTTCTCACAAACACTGTTTGTTTATTTAAGCGGAGAAATACTTCCAGGTGCTTCTTTTAAAAACAGAATGCTTCAATAATTGCAGAGCCTATGCAGGAAGGTGCAGAGCAAAATGCAAGACTAGGCACGCTAGGCCCTGTGATCTTTGGGAGGGAATGATAGCACTCCATGGTACCATGTTATAATCCAAGGCAGGGAGAGTGGTTTTTTCTGCTGGGTTTTGAGCTTTTTGTTTTTGTTTCACCTGGAAAACTGCTGCTTTCCTAAGGGGGAGGTTTTCAGCACCAACACAAACAACATCAAATCTCCCTGTCTCAGCATGCTGCCATGTTGTTGGTGTTTCGCACTTTGTGCCAGAATAACCAGAGCTTCACGGGGGAGCAGCAGCAGCGCTGTGTGTGCCCTGCTCTCTACCCATACCACAGTCAAGAAGGCAGTGAGGGGCTATGGCTTCTACATATTTTACCGTTTTTTAATTCTGAAGAAGATCCCAGCACCTGTTAAGCACAGAGCTCCATTTCTTCCTTGCCACTTTCCTTTTTCTCAAAACGTGAAGAGAAAAAATGACCTTAAAACAACACTCAGAGAAGATAAAGAAAAGGTTTTATTCTGCCGTGTGGCTTCAACAAATGCAAAAACTTAAAAATGCTGTCAGAAAAAACAGGCAGTGTCTAAGCAAAGAGAACAAGTTTGAAAACCAACGTCTCTAAAGTTGGGGAAGGTAATAGGAAGGTGGAAAGCTGCAGTGCACCGTCTCTTCTTCTCACACAGGAGGCAGTGTGGTCTGCTGCAAATGCACCAGAGCAAAAATTTGGATCGTGTGTCTCTTCAGCAGCTTCAGAGCTCCCTGCTGAGCTTATCTACAAAGGCCTTGTCTTGGTTCTTTCATCTAGCGAGTTCTCTGTGAAAAAGAATTAGGTACAGACTGCGAAAAATGAGCTGGGATATCTATGTTGTGTTATAGAGTACAGTGTTGCTTACTCCAATAACAGACTGTAAGGAGGAGCTTTATTTGGGATCCTCTCAGAGGGCACTTCTAGACTTCTCCCTTTTCTTACATTCTTTAAAGAGAAGGGGAAAAAAAAAAAAAAAAAACACGCTCGTCTATAGTATTTAGCATGAAAAAGCCCAGGAATAGTCCATGAGAAATTGGGAATTAAACCCCCCAAACTAGTCTGGAGGAACCCAAAAAATGAACCTTCATTGTGAACTACCAACCACTCGCCACTTCTAGAGCAGCTTTTCTGCAGTCCGCCAGAGGAGCTGACACCCCACAACACAAAGGGTACACGACCAATTCCTAACACAGTTTGGACTCCATATGTGAGCAGCTTAACACCCACAGAGAAATGAATTAATCTCTCTTCTACAGAAGAGGAGTTCTGTAGGGAGTATTTAATCACAGACTGATCAGGAGCAAAGCCAAATATCTTCATTCTGAATAGATTAGCCTTGGAGCACGTTCATGTTCTGTAAAAAATGAAATGAACAATCACCAGAAACCTTTCTTCTCAACTACTGAAGAGTGAGTTTCTGTGCCGTACTTTATTTTCTGAAATTTCCTGGAAAGAGTTTCCTGGAATGTAAGATCGTTTCTCCGTGTCTCCCATGGGATGCATGTACACACTAACACGCACACACGCATCAATAATTAAAAAACTCGCGATGGATATATCCTGCAGGAGCAAACACACCGCTCCTCGTGTGTACTTTCACGCGAGCACGTAAAGCAAGCGGACCCGAGTAAACAAAGCCGTACGAACACCAAGGGTCAGGGGGCACTTCGCGAGGGCTTCCTCCCGACTGGGCGGAGGGGTGGGAAAGGCGAGGTGCAGCCCAGCGCGGCACGCCGCAGCCCCCGGTGCCCCCACGCATCGCCGCCCCCTCCCCGCGGTGCCGCCCGGCCGGGCAGGTCCCAGCGAGCCGCCCGCCGCAGCTCGCCCGCCCTCGCTCGGTTGCATCAGCAGCGGCGACCTCGGGGCGCTCCCCTCTGCCCCGGCTCGTTTTTGCTGCGCCTTCAGTTCTCGCCCTCCTCCCCCCACCTTCCTGCGCTCCATTCGCGGGGCCCCTCCTCCTGGGCTGCCACCCCTCCTTTTCCCCTCCTCTTTCACAGTCAGAAAACTTGTTAAAAGCTCTGCCCGTGTTCCAAGTTAGAAAAAAACTTTTACGAGGTATCAGCACTTTTCTTTCGCTGGTGGGGAAGGAAGGATGAAAAATACAAAGCAGGAGTAGACTTTTAAAGTTTAAATAGACAGGTCCGAGCGCCTGAGCGTGCTCTTCCGTTTTCCCTTAACCCTCCAGAGAAGTACCCCGAGCCACTCGCACTGCTCATCAGCAGCGGTAAGTTGGAAGTTTTCCTTTCTCGTCTTTTGGTGTACACTTTTTTTTTTTTTTCCTAAAAACTTTTTTTCACTCTAAGGATTTTGCGTTAAATGGTCGAACTTGTTTAAAAATATATATGGAATAATAAAAAGTTGTCCTGAAGTACTCGGTTTAAACTCGCAGGGATTACGCCATGCTCTCCTTTCCTTTGTCATATTTTTACACATTTCTAAAAATACGACACTTCCCTCAACTTCCGACCTCGCTCCACGGGGAGAGGCGCTGCGGTGAGGTTGCAGCTGCGGAGCCGCGGACTTGTTGCTCCGTTTGGTGGAGTCTGTGCCCCCCCTCGTACTGACCCAGAAAGAAGGAACGTAGGTGCGCTCCGCTCCTCTCCGCAGCTCAGCGCAGCGCAGCGCGCCCCGCTCCTGCCCCGCGCATTCCGCTTTCCTACGGCGCTCCCACCGATGCCTTCATTAGGTGCTTTGTTAAATGCTGCTGCTAAGAACGTGGTGACTTCCACGTGGGCTTCCTGGCGATTTTTCCCTTTTTCTTTGATAATAGATGCGATAAAATCCAGACGTGAGTTACGGGTTTGTAACCTAGTTTGTATATAGTTACTCTGTTTTAGCAACCTCGGTAAAGGGATTTTAGGGAAGGAATGTGAGATATCATGATACGTCTCACCACGCTGACGAGGTTTCTGAGTCCTGGGTGGTTATAAATGAAAGCTGTCTAGGAGGGACTGTGAAAGAATATCCACAGTCAGTGTCATAATCCCGATGTGACACATTCCTTTTATACTACCTTGAAGGCTTAAATACTTTCAAACGTGGCGAAAAGGAATGATTGAGCAGCATCTCTCGGAGAGCTCAAAAACTGTGCAAGTTGCGAGAGTTGGCATGGCTCCACTCTGTAGGTCTCTGCCCCGTGCCAGCGGGGAGAGAAGCGCACCAGAAGGCAGGGAGGGGGACCTGCAGCTGGAGCACAGGGTGCGGGACCTATCTTATCGAGTAGCACGCTCGCCTCTTAAACAGGAATACTGTGTGCTGATGTTTGTCCTCGCATTTTGCCTTGGGATAACCAGTGAGCCTTGTGTAAGGGCATATTTTGTCTGAGGAATTCTTTTAGATCTTAACATACGAGAGCCCACGGCAATGGGGATGAAAGTGAGCCATGAGCACCTGGGCTTGAGTCCTGTGTGTGCGTGCGTGTGTGCGCCCGTACAGGGAGCGAGCTGCAGGACTCAGTGCAGCTTTTCATCCTGCCTGCTTCACATCTGGACAGCACACTGCAGTGCCGAATTTAAGCCTCTGGTCTTTGAGATGTTTACTGAAGTGCTTCCTTCAGAAACTTCAAAGGCAAACACTGGCACTGACCCATGATACCTAACAAGCGTACAAATGGGAGAAGGGCAGCAGCAGGCGGAGTTGGGGAGGAAGAAGAAGGGTACGCCAGGGGTTTGGTTTCTGGCGTAAGTCTGAGTGCTTCCACACTCAGGAGTGCAAACAGATCCAACACTGTGAAGTTATCTCAGTTTTCAAGTACTGCAAGTCTACGAGATTAATTTTAGTTGTCTCAGAAATGAACTCTGGATTAGGCCAAGGATTCCTGTGGGCACGAGGAAGGTTAGATGACATTGAGCAACATCTGTTTCATCAGATATTGCTCTCTTTCCCTATCTCTGGTTTCCCCCCCTCGATGCTACCCGCTGAGCTTATCTCGCATGGAGGCACCTGGCCTCTTGTTTATGCCATATGCACTTATTAGGATTCCAGATTTCAAGACCTGCAAGCACGATCTTCAGAGGGCCTGAGGGCCCCTCATGGAATTCAGTGTTTCTTCTCCTAGTTCCCAAGCGAGTCAGAAAAGGGGTGAGTATGGGCAATAATACAGAGGGGAGACTTTAGCTGTACAACTAGAGAGTGCCTAAGAAAGCACTTCTGGTTGCTTTGGGCCCCTTTGCAATTATGCTTTAGAAGTAGATTGGGTGTAGAGAGTACAACATGAGAGAGAAAATCCTGTGGAGAAGATCCACAAGTGACCACCAACGTTGTGTGCAGACAGTGAGAAAGCAAACATTTCTGATGCTTTAAATTCTGGCTACTGTAACCATTTAGCATCTTATCTTTGGCAGATGAAATGAACTGAGGCTTATCTTTAGACCTGCAAATGAACTACAGCTTTCCAGGAAAATGTCTGACATTTGCTGATTTCTGTAGGACTTTAGAAAACTGATCTTCCCAATTCCAACCCATGTAAATGCTTTCAGTTGTACATCTCAGTTCTTTTCTTGACAGTGCTGGTTGCTTTTGGGAGATACTCAGGTTGATTGATGTTCAAGGTCCAGAATCTTCTCTTTTGTAGACCACTTATTTTTTATGTGTGCAAGATTTTCTGTAGGAAAAGCAAAGATTTGGCCTGTTTTCCAACTGCTTCAGCTGCAAAATCCCATTTTAGATCCCACTCTTACCCTTACTGTTCTTCCATCCACTAGCATGTGACCTTCTAACCCTGCAGTCAGACCTGGACATGTTACCTCAACACCGAGTTTGCGTTATTCTTCATGGAAAATATGAACCAGATGGCATGGTGAATGCTGTCCATAAAAAATAGTTCTCAGATTTCTTAATTGTGGCTTACAAGTCAAATTTCTTCTATATGTGATCATCCAAAACCCATGTAGATGAATGCTGTAATATCTCCTGTTGCTCTGTGTTGTTTTTTCCTATCTTTACCCACACACAGTAGAATCTGGAAGAAATTCATCTTTTAAAAAGTTTAATAGGCCTGCATTAGTCTTTCACCCCCCAAAAAACCTCTTTGAAGTAATAATCAGAACTCATGAAATGCGTGTATGCATCATCAGCTATATCCTAAAATTCCTGAACTACTGAAATTGCACCAGTCCCTCAGATCAAGCTGTGCTATTCAGTGGAACTGTTGAAAGAAGTTTGATTGTTAAAAGAAGTCTTGATGCTGAATAAATAGTTTTTGACTGTAGTCTTCCATCAATTTCAAACTATTTACTAGTTAAAACATTTAAATACTTGTTTGACGCAAAACCTCTTCTTACACCTAGTAAACATACATTGGAATCAGTTAATAAAAATGGTCTTTCAGTGTCCGGAAAGTGAACGAGCTATGTCCTGTGAATGAGTTTTCCCTGAAAGAAAACAAAGTAGTGTGTTTCATAAAGCAACAGAATGCACTTAAGTGAAGGAATAATATATTTGTGCCACCACAAGATTATCTGATTAACAGCACAATGTTTTGAATTGACGTGGGCTTTTTATCACTGGCAAAGGCTAGTGTGTAACTGATCTCTTTAAAAAAAGTTTCTTTTCAAAACTATGTATGAGTAATTCAAGCGTGGAATGTTTCCTCCTGGAGTTTATATTGCCAGAGGATATAAATGAAACTTAGCAATTTTGCATGCTGAAGTAAATTAAAAAATAGGTAATAAATTCTCAAAATATTGCAGGTGTGGGATTAGGTAGGTCAAAACTGAAGTAAATCATGTTGCAGTAATGGACGGGAGTGGAGTGTAATTAAAAAACAAACAACATATAGCTGCCTAGAAATAACATGTGCCCTGTTTTCTTAATCAAACTTTCAATCTGAAATAACATTTAGACAGTAAAAAAGTACACTGAGTCTGAGGAAAGTCTGTTAATGCGATAGTTTCAAATCATCTGAAAGCTGGCTAATTAAATCAAGAAGCTGTTACTTGGAAAAGGCTCCTTCTGTCCACTTCCACTGCTGGGACATGGAGAAAAGTTTGCCTGTAAAACAAACTTCACGTGCTGTATAGTTACAGACTGTTCTCTGTTTTAACAGTCTCAGCATGAGGAGGGACCCAGTCACATTGCATTCCTGCCTTTCCAGAGCCCTCTATGCTCTTGTGCTGACGCTTTTCCTACCAAACTGAACCAATAAAGACAAACTAATCTTTTCCTGGGAATGACTAAACCTGGGAATGATGTGTCCTGAAAGGATATGTTGGAAAGAAGCATGCTGCGTGTCCCTCCCAGCAAGGCTTCCAGATTTAAAAGTCTGAAGAGGGCCTGATCCTTTGATGGGACTTCATTCATGTGAAGAACTAATTATATGAGGAAGGGTCTGTACGCCACAGTAGGTAAACTTCCTCTGCAGTTCAGAGCGAGCTGACCAGGCGGGCTGCGGAAGCGGCCCTGGGTTATTTTGCAGGAGTTCAAAAATAATTGGCACCTCCGAGCCGTCGGAGCAAGTACTTTAAACACTTGGCTCTCATTATTCTCTGACTCTTTCTGATAGCAAAAAAAGACAGTGCTTTCTTATTTGGCGTAGCATATATTGTTATGATTGAGTATGCCAAATTTATAACCTTCTGTTTCCAGTGAGTCACCACTCTGTGAAAGAAAATCTCCTTGGTACTAAAATGTCCTATTTTGTGAATTATCCAGAAATGGGGTGTTTTTGTTGTTTGTTTGTTTGTTTGTTTTCTATAAATAACCTTCACTAGGGAATATATCCTTGATGTGACGGGAAGGAAACTATTTGAACATTATCAGAACTATTAATACAGGAAAGAGATTACTCAGCATGCATGGTACAAACATCTCTGCCCAGCAGCATGTACTTCAAAAGGGTTGCTTTGTGCTTATTTTTTCTTCAAGGTGCCCAATTTCACATGCTTACTCATGCGGGACAAGTTAAAATGTAGGGTTTTAAGCAGAAAAGGTTACCGTTTTTCACTTGATAAAAACTATGTAGTGAGCTTTGTTTTTCCTAGGAACCTGGAACATGGAGTAGAATATTTCACTTGTTTTTTGTCACTTCATGTATTTTCGGATATCCCTGAGAAGTGGTGCGTTTCCCTGAAACTTAAACACAAGTTGAGAGACACAAGTTAAACTTGCTGTGTTTTACAGTTGGAGTGCAAATCGCCCACTAGGAGTTGCCTTAGAAAGTGCTCACTTGTCTTTATTTCCTGGGTAAATCTTTTTTCCTTTCAAAGTGAAGTGAAGGAATTTAAATCTAAAAAGATGCAAATGAGGAGCTGAAACTACAGTAAATCAAGCAAGCCACAGATAGCCAGGAAACCAGTTCTTCCAATATGGAAACATAAGCTTAGCTGTGCCTCATGCATTTAGTATTTTTGGTTCCTTTGTAAAAATGTAGGTGAAGAGTACCATTATTGATCTTTGTGCTGCAAATACTTATTTATAAATTTAATTTAGAAAACAAGATTTTCTGAAGCAAAGTGCAGTAAGAACTTTGCGTCATTAGGAACTACACTCAGAGGTATCACACACAGTGTAGTTATGTGTGCAACAGCTCAATTTAGTATTGCTATGGAAAATGTGCACATTTGTAATGGTGAAATGTTAGGTATCTGACCCTAACATTAACTCGGTACTTTTTTTAATGTAGATTATACTATGTTTTGCTTTTCTGCTCTTTTAAAGAATGAATATGTAAATAACCGTGGATGAGACACACTGAAAAGAGAGAAATCTTTCATTTATTCTTAGCATATTCAGGGAGTACTACCAAACGCTTCCACATCCTGCTTCAGCGGTGTGTCACAGCTGTTTTCAGCCTGCGGCAGATGTCGGTCATTGAACTGCAGCTGCCACTAAAGAAGCTGGTTTTAGCCAACCACAGTGGCAACCAGGGGTGTTCATGGACTTCTTGAAAACATGACTGAAATTAGAAGCTTCTTTCTTTCACTGTGTTTGGAGACGTCATAAAATATTTATAGTTTCCCATACTTCCCACTCCACCTGCAGACTAAGTGAAGCACATGAACTAAAACAAAGCTGACACCACTACACTGTTAGCATTGATCTGTGTGTGATTCAGCTCATCAAAAGTATTAAACATCTGTCTTAACCATCAGTTGTTTTTTTTTCCTTTGTTTCCTTCTTTAGCTGATATCTCGCGAAAATGGGTGATTGGAGTGCCCTGGGAAAACTTCTTGACAAGGTTCAAGCTTATTCTACTGCAGGAGGAAAAGTGTGGCTGTCTGTCCTCTTTATTTTCCGAATTCTGCTACTGGGGACAGCAGTCGAGTCTGCTTGGGGAGATGAACAGTCTGCTTTTCGGTGCAATACTCAACAGCCTGGTTGTGAGAACGTCTGCTATGACAAGTCCTTCCCCATCTCCCATGTGCGTTTCTGGGTTCTGCAGATCATATTTGTGTCTGTACCGACCCTCTTGTACCTGGCACATGTGTTTTACGTGATGAGGAAAGAAGAGAAGCTGAACAAAAGAGAAGAAGAGCTCAAGGTGGTCCAGAATGATGGTGTGAATGTGGATATGCACCTCAAACAAATAGAAATTAAGAAATTCAAGTATGGGATTGAAGAGCATGGCAAGGTAAAGATGCGTGGGGGACTGCTCCGTACTTACATCATCAGCATCCTCTTTAAGTCTGTCTTCGAGGTGGCTTTCCTGCTGATACAGTGGTACATTTATGGGTTTAGTCTGAGTGCCATCTACACTTGTGAACGAGACCCATGCCCTCACAGGGTGGACTGTTTCCTGTCCCGTCCAACTGAGAAAACCATCTTCATCGTATTCATGCTGGTAGTGTCTTTGGTGTCTCTTGCCTTGAACATCATTGAGCTTTTCTACGTGTTCTTCAAGGGTGTCAAGGATCGTGTGAAAGGAAAAACCGACCCCTACTCCCACAGTGGCACGATGAGCCCTTCCAAGGACTGTGGTTCCCCCAAATATGCGTATTACAATGGCTGTTCCTCACCAACTGCCCCCTTGTCTCCCATGTCTCCCCCGGGGTACAAGCTTGTTACCGGAGACAGGAACAATTCCTCCTGTCGTAACTACAATAAGCAAGCCAGCGAGCAAAACTGGGCCAACTACAGCGCGGAGCAGAATAGGATGGGGCAAGCTGGCAGCACCATCTCCAACTCGCATGCCCAGCCCTTCGACTTCCCTGATGAGCACCAGAACACGAAAAAACTGGCGTCGGGTCACGAGCTGCAGCCCCTCACCATTGTGGACCAGAGGCCTCCCAGCAGAGCCAGCAGCCGAGCCAGCAGCAGGCCTCGACCTGACGACCTGGAGATCTAAGCTTCTCACTGCAGTACTTGCTCGACTATGAAACGACGTGCATTGGAAGATGCAGTCAGTGCTGATCTTGTTCCAGTGGAGGTGGTACTTAACAGTCTCAAGCAGGAGATTTTAACAATCGTAAAAACAAACAGGCAAACAAACTTTTAAAATACTTGCTGTTTTTTGGGGAGGATATGGGGTTGGTGTGGGGTGGTACAATACACATTGGTATTTAATGTAGCTGGTTTAAAGAATTTAAATACTAAAAAAAAAAAAAAGAAAAAGATAAGTAGTCATTACTAAGGTATGGGGTTGTTTTTTCTAGAAAGGCTGTAAATATCTGAGTGTATGTGTATGTGCGTACTATTGTGTTTGTTTCTAAAGAATCTTCTAAAACCCAATAATAACTGAACTCACATTTGTCAGGGTGAAGTGCTGTCTGAAGATGAAAAGGTTTTTCCTATTCAACAAGCAAAAAATCCAGGATTGTCTCTGATCATTTCCCTGTCAAGAACATTCCATTCTTAATAAGTGCACTTTGAAGGTAAACTTTCCTGCATAGTCCTCCAGGTTGTTGAAAGGCTTCTGTGAGGACAGTCTACAACTCAAATTTCAGAAAAAGCCCACCAAGAAATACTTCGGTCACCTGCTTTTCCAGTTCTTAATGCAGGTAGATTTAGTGATGTGCATAGGTGGAAGTGGGATGGCTCCACACTCCCAGAACCAGCAACCACACTTTTGCCCACAGCAATATTCATGTCCTGCTGTTCACGTGCAGTCTCATTAGCATCATACAAAACCCAGTTGGCTGTCACTTGCAGATTTAAGCATTAGGAC
Source organism: Chrysolophus pictus (assembly GCA_037305975.1). NCBI lineage: Eukaryota > Metazoa > Chordata > Aves > Galliformes > Phasianidae > Chrysolophus > Chrysolophus pictus. The sequence continues at coordinate 49,432,938 of CM074578.1, forward strand.
AGGCAAGCAACTTACTAATTAGTTTTATCACACCTTTATGTGTTTTAAGGGTGTACGTGTGTGTGGACTTGGAGATAAAGGTGTACACAAAACACACTTGGAAGCATACACTGAGAAGCATACGCACACAGATTACTTGCAGTTGACACTTGCTCATGGATATTGTGAAGGTGTGGGCCACTATGGTGTTTACATTCTCTGATTCCTTCAATGCAAGTGAAGCACATGTCATATATTTTTTTAATTCTATATAATATTTTCCATGTATCCTAAATGGATGCTTTTTTAAAAATAAAAAATAAAAAAAGGGCCTAATCCTGGATGTCTTGCTCTGGAAAATCTCTCTTTTAAGTCAGTGGGAGTTTTGCCTGAGCAAAGTCTACAGGATCAAGCTCAAGATGTAGTGACCCATCTTCTTGCTGGCATGAATGATTTTCTTTATAGAAGTTAGGGATGGAAAAGACCCATTCGGTCATCTAGCCAATCTCCCTGATAGGTAATAATGATGCTTGAACGATAGAAGTTGTAGTACTGTAAGCAAGCTTTAGTCTTTTATGTGAAAAACTTAGAAGAAATGCTTTGTGCTGGATTAATAATAAAATATGCCTACATGACTTTTGCAGTAACTGGTATTTTTCTTATACTAAGTATTCGCATTTACTGAACTGTAATGTCCACTCCAAGTTTGACAGTTAGGTCTTTCTAGATGGCTCTAGCAACTATAGTGTTTACACTTAGGTTTTGTTTGAAATGCAAGTGAAGTTGAAAGGATTTAAAAAAAAAAATACAATTCTAGATAATTTATTTGAAATAAATTCTAAAGAAATCTACCAGTTTCTTCAAATGTATTGCCTCTTAGCTGAACACAGATTGACCAAGGAAATACATAGCTTGGTTTCATTTTGCAGCAACACAGATAAATGGTTTCATTTACTACAGTATATTAATTTGTTTGACATTCCATGTTAAACTACTGTCGTGTTCAACTTCATTGCATGTTTGCAACCATAGTCCATTGGATCATGTTGTCTGGAGAACATTAGTCAATAAAGTTTTAATTTAGTATAAATACATGTTCTGATTGTCTTTTACTATTTTATATGTCCGTTTTCGTTTCAGTATTGCAGTTCAAGCTCCTTCCTTCCCTCTTCATTCAGGAGCAGTCTTGATAAAATCCATCTGGATTTACTTTGAATTGAAATTTATGAGGGACAAATTCAGAGACCCTCACAACATTGGAACAAAATCATGCTCAGCATGAACTACTGAAATGTAAATCTTGCCATGAGCCTCAGAATATATATAATTATTTGCAAACTATTAGAAAATACTGTAATAGAAAGATACAAACACAACATTTTAAAGTTTTTTTTCATACGCAGACAACGTTCTACACTATGAAATCATTGCATCAAGTTTACATACGCCCGTGTAATCACATTGCTTGACAGTTTCAATTTCTGAAATGAAATCCTTGCTCTCTCAATGAGTAAAGTGAGATTAGAGTTTCACATAGTGTTTGCTGCTTCATCTTTTAGATTCCTGTCCCAATGAAGACGTGGTGCTTGGCTTTCCCACTTTGGTCTCTGAAAGAAAAATGGTTAAACTTCTCTTTTTTTGAAAAATCTAAATGATCATGAAGTTACCCTACAGCTCTCTACTTTCAAATTTGCTTGGCAAATTTCTTCCCCTTCTTACTAGCAAAGAGAAGAAAGAGAGGAAATTAGCAGGACAGGACTATTGGATTTGTATCTATGAGAGAGGTTACTAACACAAGGAATGACTCCTTGAAGTATTTCTTAGGTAATAATGATGAGTCATTTTTTAAGCTGGCTTGCCCTAGTTCATCTGTTCAAAGGGAAGAACATTCCAAGCATTTTGTGAGGATCATCCCATTGGAAAGGTGAGTACAGAAACGTTCAGCGAAGGGCTCACCCTGAGACAAAATCTCTTGTCTCCTAGACAGGCTGATTGTTAAGTATGTCCCAAGCTATGGACTCAGTTCTTTAAGGCATCATGGACAGATGAAATGAATTAGTGCTTCGGTGTCAAGGCTCTCGAGATTTTTTGATGGTGATACATGTGTATGCATGTTTCAGGCCAATTCTCCCAGGTTACAAACAACAGCAAGAAACAAATTTCAAAACCTGCTTAGTACTAAAAATTTTTGTTGATATATATATATATATATTTTATAGTAGTATTTTGAAAAAAAAAAAAAAAAAAAAGACATTCACCTTAAGGCCTCCACCCTGCTCCAGTAATTTGAAATGTCTGTAAAGAGTAAAGTTAGAAGGATGAACATTAAAGACAGTCTGAAATCTATATGTAGATCCTGTAATTTCAAAGTGTTTTAAATACAGTGAGCTCACAGTGAGGGTTCCTTCCTGTTTTAGAAGAGAAATTTCCATATTCGAAGGGAAAACAATTATGGGCTATAGCAGTAGTTTGAGAACCAGAACAAACTGAGTGTACCTGTTGCACCCTCTGAAATTGGTCAGTTTTAAATTATGCACTCATCTTACTGTTTCAGAACTAAGGCTGTCTACAATGCTGCTGTGCTACATAGGTTGACTGGCTGTCATTTCCCTTAGACTTTCTTTGCAACTTGGTATTGATTTAAAAAAGAGGAAGGGAAGGGAAGGGAAGGGAAGGGAAGGGAAGGGAAGGGAAGGGAAGGGAAGGGAAGGGAAGGGAAGGGAAGGGAAGGGAAGGGAAGGGAAGGGAAGGGAAGGGAAGGGAAGGGAAGGGAAGGGAAGGGAAGGGAAGGGAAGGGAAGGGAAGGGAAGGGAAGGGAAGGGAAGGGAAGAAGGAAAGAATACTGATTTAGATATTTTAGTGCTAGAACTCAAATAGTGTTGGAACTTTAGTGCTCAGATGTGAACTTAACCTTTATTGATTCATGTGCAGTTCTGAGTATGACAGACCAAAACCTCCTCTAGTATTGATGGTTGCTGTTTCTACCTGACTAGGTCAGGATTTCTTTTAATTCTTCTTGTAATTCCTCAGTGATTATTACTGCTCCATTTTCCAGACTTCATACAAATTAGGGCGGAAAATAGGATTTGCCCACCTTCTGTAAAACCTTTTTTCTTATTTACTACTAATCAAAGCTTGGCAGTACTGGGCTTTCTACTGAACTCATGAACTATTTGGATATACAGTACGTTTTTTAACACGGTATATTATACAAATCTCTTTCAAGATGTCTTTCTTTTCTTCTCACATTATTAACTCCAGCTATTTGCAGTTGGATTTACTGAAGGATTCAGTTGACTCAGGAGGAATACGTGGCTCTTGAGAATTTCTTTGGGGAAAAAAGGGGAAAAAAAAGTACAATCCTCAGGTGGCACAGAGTTGTTGAAGCTACTCTTGCATCACTTTTGTTTCTACTGCCAGCATAAACAATAATTTTAGAAGCATAAGATGTGCCTAGATATATTATTTGTCCCAGTCCCTTGAAAGTATTTGAGGGTTCTCCATTTTATTCCAGTTGATAATCAAGACGAGTTTTACACATAATGGCTCTAGAAACAGAGGACTGTAGGATTTGCTCTACAAAGACATGACTGCTTTTCCATGACTTAAACCATGTGCTTTTGATTTTGCCCAAGGACATATTCACACCCAGACTCTGTCAGTCCTGGAAAGTGTGTCAGATGAAAATTACATGATGCGAACACATCACTAGATTAAAAAAAGAAGAGCTCATTGGCTTGTCTACTTATTTAAAAGGTATTTTGATAGACAGAAAAAAAAGAATGCTTATCCTAAACTTGTCTAAAAAGCTTCCTGACATACAGCACTACGAGAAGACCCTTACAAAAACATACAGATATTGTTCATGTATGCCCCCCGGCGTTATCCCGCAGTTTCTATGTCTAGAAGCTGTTAAAATTGACAGAGCTTCTCAATGATCTAGAAAAATCAACCGCCTCCAAGATTGCTGCCTTTCCTCACTCTTTTCTCATGGTAGCCAAAATACTGCATCCACTTTATTGGCATGCTGGAATTTGCAATGCAAAAGCACCTTGGGCAAAGACAGACAAGTTTTCATAGGGTTCCTTTTAAGTGCTGAAGAAGCATAGTGTTTGAAGCTAGAGGCAAAGATTCTGGGACAGGCTGTACTGGGTAAGTAACAGACAGAAAGTAGAGTCAACCAATCACAAGGAATGGTTTTCTGGTGACTGTGGACTCTCCCGTCATTTCAGAAGACTGAGTCTCTGCTATTATGTTGAAGAGATGTGAATAATAAAGTGAAACATATAAGCTTAGACTTGTATAAAAGGGAAAATGTTCAGACATTTAAATTGCTCCCTGAAACAAGCCTAGACCACAGTTGCATACTTCCTATTAGAACTGACAGGAAAATCAAGAAAATATTCACAAGTTCCCAGGTTTTACTCATTTAAACTGGTGTCAAAGTTCATTTCAATTTCAGATATAAACAGATTGGTTCCATAAAGAAATATTATGACATTTAATTTTCAACATTACAACTGCGAAAGGTATAAGCTATTAAGTCTTGAATGGTGACCACTTCAATATGTGTAATCATACTATTTCCTTACAACTTTCTTTTTACTGTAATTCAGTGTAGAGGTAAGTTTATGAAAAATAATATGTTTGCTTTTTTTAATGGGTATTCTGTAAACGTAATGACATTCATAAGGAAATACAGAGTATTCTGAAATGTGTCTAACTCTGCTGGGTTGGACAGTTGAGGAATGAAATCTTCATTTTGCCTTTCTTCATACTTGTTAGAAAGTTTTTCGTTTTCCAAATATCTGAACAGTTTTACAAGGCTGCTGAATGTGCCTCTGTTCTCACTAGCTGTTCTGTGAGCTTTGCTTGAATAGGAATCTTTGCATCCTTCTCTGGCTTCTTTTTTCCATCCAGCTTTGCAGCCCCAAATATGTAAAGAAATGTAATAACTGATACCACTGCAATCATGAAATTTACAGTAGTTCTGTTTTATACGTCTACAACTAACTGAGTAGGAAACGGCATGGAAAATTTCTTAGGGGATTAGAGAAGCCTTTGGATACCTCAGAATCTTAAAACCACCAGTCCTTGCTGAACCAGACATTTTTAGTCTCAGCTTCTGCTGAGTCATAAAGTTCACTGCCTTTGAAGACTGAAGTAGCTTGGCTCAAAATTAACGTTGTTCTGGAAAAGTTCTAGCCTGCACTAATGACCATATTTGCATACTGTGCACTTCTCAGTGGCATTTACATATAATAAAACACCTTCCACAGGATGGCCTCTTCAAAACCCAGGCTCTGCTTACACTTTGAATTTTTCCTGTTTTTATCTATGCATCATTACTTCAAAGTGTTTTGCTGCAAGTACTCCTGTGTATATTTAGGAGACTCATCACGGTCGTTTGAAACCTGAGTATACAGCCAACTATAAGATTGTTCCCCCTTTTTTTTTATATGTGTGTGTGTGTGCGTGCAGGCAAAGAAGTATTACTCAGGCAAGAATCCTACCTGTTCCAACCTGGTATACATCTACTGAAGCCAAGGAGCTTCTATTGAGAGAAGTGAGATGGAAACTCTGATCTGAGCTTTACTTAGTACCTTCTTTTACCGAAGACCCTGTATTTCTACTTCAGGAGCACATAGAGGATTCAACCATGAATCTGTGGACCATGTGCAAATTGCTGAGATCTAGGACAATCTCAGGAATTTCTGCTGCTTCCATTTTTGTTGTTGGTACCCCCCCAACTCTGTGGACTTTGCACTGGCTATGGAGCTCAATCTCTGAGTGGGAGTTTGGATATTCAGGTAGTGCTATTAAGGAGTGTATGTGTTCAGAAAGTGAGTCTGGAATATTTTCTGTCGGTTTTGAAAGAATTGAGGTAAAACAGTCAATCGCTGTTCCTTGTTCTGAACAGCTGTAAAAGTGTGAAGGGATTTCTGCATGAATGCTAGTGAAAACTATGGGAATTCCTAACTCTTTCCATTCTGGTTGAGGCGTCAGTTAGGAGCTATAATATCCTGTCAATATTTTTTGTCTTCTCCACTTGTCCCATGCAGCCATCTTCTCCTGCTGCCTGTATCCTATTTGCATATCATTTATGCAACAAGTACTTAATGTTTTGTACTGAAAATACCTCCTGTAGTGATTATTTTTCCTTTGCATCATGTGGTGAGGAGCACTCAAATCTCCTAGAACATGCTGCTTTGTTAAGTATTTATTATTTGATTAACAATCTGTTTTTTCTCTCATTTTGTGGCATTTCATTCAGAATTAATCTCATGGATATTAACTACTATCACCACATTTCTTCTAGTAGTTTAGAAAGTCATTTTGTGTCTCCCCTCATAGAAATCCACTCTCGTGTCAATCACTTTCTTTTTGATAGTATTTTATAATTAAGTGAGACAGTAATGGAGCCCAGGTCCGCTAGTTACTTACCTTAGCCAGCTGCACAGATGCAGTGAAAGTGCAAGGACATGGAATTTGTCCAAATCTTCCTCCCACCTCAGTCCCAAAGGAACTTAAAGCTACACTTACACTAATGATTGTGTACACTATATAAGTAATAATACCTGGAATTGTACTGATACAGCACTTTTAATCTTCAAAGAACTTTGAAAACCCTGCGTAATTAGCATGCTACAGAGTCATCTCTTACAATACTGCACAAACTCCAGTTCTACCCACTGTGGGAGCCAAAATGGGAATCTGAACAGCCAAGGAGATTATACATAACCTCCATTATCACTACAAGATTAAATAGAAAATGCTGAACAAGGGTATTTTAGTACTTGATGCAGGAGGAGGATCCATAACTAGCAGGAAGCCAGTCTCCCTAAGATAAGGAAACAGGAAAGTTTTCTTTACTGGTAATCTACTGCTTCAGATCTCTAAACACATTTTACCTTGAACTTTGTCTCAGTCAAGCTGGCAACAGATCACAGGTAGATTATCTCATTACAGAGAGTCTTCATCTCTATGCAACTTGAATACATCCATCCTTTTTTTTTATTAAAAAAGCTCTAATTTGAAGGAGCTGAAAAGGGGTGTAGACATAGCAAATATAACATTAAATATGTTTCTGTAGGCACTGATGAGACTCTGCAGGAGAAACTAATCTGTAATACAGCATCAGAAATTGACAATCCAACTGAGCATAATCTAATTATAGTGTTTACCAAGCACTTCCAGCATGTTTACAACAGCTCCTTGTGAATGCTGAGGAGTTTGCTCTTAAAACCACCTGATTATTTGCTGGAGATTATTATTATGACGTTCTCAAAGCTACACTATTAACAATGGAGAAGGAAAAAAAAAAAACAGTAGTAGCCCCTTCAGACTATGGATTATAGCAATGTAGAGAGAGGAGCAGAACATTTTGGATAAACAAAATGTGGAGCATTTCTGAACTGGACCATTTCCATTTTTCCCAGACTCATACAGTGATTATCATGTATTTTTTTGGCAGAAAGTCTGTTGTGTTTCATTTTTTCCCAAATTGTTTTTTCTTATAGACATTTAATAGGGCAAGTAGATGCTCTTTTAAGCCATAGCACATATAAATAATCATAGGAAAATAATCTTGAGCCTAGATTTCGAAAGATGTGATCATGCAGAATTAATTTGCTTCCCATTCAGTCAATAAGTATATGCATCAACATGCCATGATTTTTGCTCCATTTAAAGAGCAATGTGTGTTGTTGGTTTTCTTTTCAATTGTGCTGTTCTTTGTTATATTTAAATAGCACACAAAATCATTAACATAACCATATGTCAGGATGAGATTTTTGATGATGAGCGATGGTTTGTACTCGGTGTCTTTGCTTTTGTTTTCACTACTTTGTTGATTTGCTTTAGGTGAAATATATTCTCTGTTATAATCAGCATATTTTTAGCTAGTCCTGGACTATTTAAGGAAAAGTCATCAGATTACCTCAAGCATATTACAAATACATACTAAAGCTTCCTTTTTCCCATTATGCATCAGGACAGTTTCATCAGTAGGGCCACAGCAAAGAGCCATCTGAGAATAAGAAATAATGTTTTGGAAAAGCAGCAAAGCAAGAATAGAGAAGAGCAGCATGGTGAATCATATGTGCACATTTTGAGCAACCACAGCTGTTTTAACTGTCCAGCAAGAGAAGTTAGCATTCCATGCCAGCTATTTTTACAGTGGTAAAACTGCAGGTCTCAGAGCAGGAGGAAGGAAAGGGAGTGACTAGGCACAGCTGTATGAAAGGTGGTGTAGGAAAAAAGCTGACAGCCAGGAAACGGATGTTTGAAAAGAAAGAGTGGCTCTACAGTAGGTGTTCTGTGATCTTTTCATATGCAACAAAAATGGAATTTTGAATCTGAGATGAGGATGTTGAAGGTGTTGGAGGTGAGAAACTTGAAGCTTAACAGTCTCCAGAAACTCATGGATTTTCTCTGGGCCCAACAGTGAACTCTTTTGAAACATACAGCGAATATATACCTCAGCAGATAAATATCATTTGCTTCACAATTCTGCTTAGAGGATACAGCTACACTTGAGGCACACCATCTAGTTCAAGGTTGTGTGGAAGAAACCTCCTCCCACCCCCAGATTCTGATTTCCCTTTTTCAAGACGATTTGCACAGCTGCATTTTCCCATTGCTGCTCCCTGTTGGATCCCTACTTCGACCGCTTTGTTAGCTATCTGTCTGTCTTTGCTTGTATCTTTATCTCCACTCAATGGTCAGAGGGTGCTACAAAGATGCTAAAAAGACCTAGAGGTGCAGCCAGCCCTACGACTGGAAGCAGTATTTCCACATCCCGTCAGCGCTGTGGCTGACTCATTGAGTCTCACAGTGAAGATGCTGTTACTAGCCGGGTTGAGTGCCCCAGCAGCGTGGCTCGCACTGCCTCTGGATGTGTCACACCCTGCTGCACTGAGTCACCGGGAGGCACCGGCACAGGCTGCTGTTGGCTCTGGGATGGACAGGTCTCAAAGAACTGCACCAGGCTGCACGCCAGTCCTGCATCTCCTTCCACTTCGTTCTTTTATGCTGTGGGGTTCCACTTGCGTTCTGTGCCATCTCACCTGTAAATGTTACCAGCTCTTCTTTTTGTTCTGTTTTCCGTTGCTCTGGCCCCTACTCAGACAAGCTTTTCAAACTGTAAGCTTTTCAGGTTGTCCCAGTCAAATGTAAATAGGCCGTTTGTAGAAGTATGCAAATCAAGTAATTGATCTGCTAATGTGAGATGTATCAGACAATAGACGGAGATTCACTGTGTCGACCTTTAGAACCAGAATATCAGGGAAGTCATTCTGATGGCACCTGCATGCTCTTGGACACTTTAATAAATTTACAAGAGAATGGGTAGGAAGTTTTATGTCGCTTTCCCTGGGGCACCTTCACCATGAGTGTACACCTTTTACTTCACTCTGCAATAGATTTCTTTCTTCATTTATTCACTCCTGAAAAACATTTTCTAGAGTGAAATTTCTACCAACACCTAATGTCACCTGTGTCACTCAAATGTCTGAATTGGGCCTTGTTTTGAGAGAAAAGCAATGATTTCCCTTGCATGGGTTCTGTGCAGGAATATTCAGGAAATCTCCAATCTGAGACTGAAAGACTTTGGGTACTGGATTTCCTTTCTGAAATATGCTGGTTGCCCTCCCGCCCTTTGTCTGCCTTATATATGGAAATTAGAAGGTACGGGGTAAAGGATATGAGTAGTACTACGCACAACTGAACGTAGCTGAGAGATAAGGATGGTTCACCTTTGGAGAATGGATGCAGCTATTACTGTCTGAGTTGTTCCCAGTGCAGGAACGACTGGCCTCCTGGTCAGTCAGTTCCAGTAAATATTTCATCTGTAAATCAATATGCTAAGGCAAGTTTCAATCAGTAATAATTTAATAATCCTTGTGGCATGAATAGGTCTGTTGTCTGTGCAGTGCAGGGGGAGCAGGCAGCAGGGCACCATCTTGGCCATCCCAATGGGTAGTACTATCATTTGTTTGTCAAAAACATACAGACGGAAATTAAACCACCAAAAAAATGGTTGATACTGTTGGTAAGAATGCTTTTTTGTTTTTGGCATGTATTTGATTTTACAGGAGTAAAATAAATGCAGAATTCAGTGAAATTCCAACTGCAAATGTCAGTGAGAAAGGGAACATACATACTCCCCTTGGAAAAGTTGCCCCAGGTCTTCATGGCAGCTGCTGTTTGGATTCACCTCTCTTAGTGGAATTCTGGGCTATTTTAAATGTTCCCAAATACACCCTCTTGTGTGTTCCCATGATGCATCCTTGAAAATCCAAAATATGTTGCACAAAAGTAAATGCGCTTTTCCATTCATGAATATTCATAAATACTCAAAACCCAACTTGATCATGTGATGTGAAACATCTTGTAAGATTTTTTTTTTTTAATTTTTTCATTAAATGTCCCAATTAAAATGTATATCCTAATGAAGAACAACAGTTTCACGTTCAAGGACAATGACGAAAGAAAGCAGATATGGGAACGAGTTGAAAATATTTGAGACACAAACTATCTTTGCCATCCAGATTAATTACATCTTTGTAAAGACAAACAAAACTCAGCATCAAAAGCAACAAATAAGCAGCTAAAATTATTCCTAATGTTGCTTGATTTTTAAACAGCTGCCTCACAGGTGGAGAAATACAGTGTGTCACAATTTTCATCATGGATTCCAGGTTTACCACAGGTAGTTTGATGAGGTTCTTGTGTCCTCTGGAGAATCTGATTGAAGGGAAAGCAGGTTGCTGAAATGCAAAATGAGGGAACAGGTCTAACTCCTGCTGGGAACTCCTGCTGCAGGGTGGAGAGATTCTGCAGTGGTGCTTACGTGCCTGAAGTCTCGCCAGCTTTTGTCGTTTTGTTGCTCCTGCACTAGATAAATTGGTTCTCAAAATCGCTCCTGTGCATACCTTTATTTTGATGCCTTGGGTGAGCCCTACCTCAGTCTATTTTTAACAGCTACACTTTCCATTATTAGATTTCAATGCAATTTATTTATTTAAATGGAACCAAACAGTTCCTCATAAGCTGAACATTCCAATGGGCATCGTGCTTGGCCGTGCAGAGGAGCCTAAATCTAGTTTAAATTGCATTCCTTGAATGGTAGAAAAAGCTGGGTCATGTGGTGGGGCTTGGTGAGGAATAACAGAATCATTCTTTCATAGATTGCAAAAACTTTATTAAGAAAAGTTAAATAGGTTAAAGGTCTCCTGCTGGCTGTGGTGACTATACATAGCAATTACCCGTGCCTCTTCCCCGCTCCTATGTGAAGGTGTAGCACTTGCAGTCTTGTCATCTGCTGTAATGTAGCCAGGTCCTCTGCATCTACATTTAAGTTAAAGGGAATGAAAAGCTTGGCATAATTATATCCAGTGTCTCACTGGGTTATTTCCTTGCATTTCTCTAGAGCGTGAGTCTTTTAGCTCCCACCCTCCCACACAGGTAGCAAAGGCAGGAATGAAAATAAGGCATATTTCAAAAACATCTTTCTCAAACAAACAGATGATCTCCCTTGATCTATGATGTCATTGTTTCCAGAGCTTTGGGCTACAGTCTGGTAGGAAGGGAGTCTACTTACTATTTGCATCCATGTTAATAAACCAAAACATTTGTGTTAAAATTAGTAGTGGGCAAACTGTTTCAGAATTGTCCTGAATTTTTGCCAATGCTCATATGAAATTCATGCCAATTTTATTTTTAAGTTTTAAAAGTAATAAAAAGTAATAAGCATATGATATGTATATAGACATATGAACAGTGAATAGTTCAGGGATTAGAAAAAGATGTATTTTGCATCTGGAACCCCAGTTTTGCACATGCATATGCGTGCAAGTAACTTCACTCACGTGAATTATCCCCTGGTGCCATGCACTATTTCCTGTCTAATCAGGCAGCAATGTATACGAGGGGCTTTAAAGCATAAGGACACTATAACCTGCAGAACATCACTGCGTGGTGTATCAAGAAAGCCAACACTTGCTAACAGGACAAAGCTGGCACCAGTTAAACCACGTCCAGCACATCGGCTCAACTTGCTGGAATCAGAGTCATCCCCAAGTGCTGTGTTAGGGAGTACAGCCAGCCCTGCCTACAGCAGGATGTGGCTTCCAAATATCACGCATTTCATGTAATCTATTGCATAAACCAATGGGGGGAAGAAGGGTAGAAGACATGAGGCTCTATCAGGTTGTGGCCTAGGAAAGGAAGATCGATTTACTGTGCATAGGGAGCACAGGGTTATTCTGGGGAGTTTGGGGGTGGGGAGAAAGAGGTGTTGTCCATGTATATTATTTCACACATCATAAACTTCATTTCTCAGGGATTTTATTTTAGCAGCACAGAAATAAATCATTCCCACGTGAGGTTTCACAGCACATAAGGGTTGCCTTTTTTAGTTTGAATGTTTTGTTTTCATCTTCAAATGCTTCGAGGTGGATGAGTGTGTCTGTACCTCTGAAATTTTGTGCATATATGATAGTCAGTTGTGAGGGAGTGATGATGCCTATCATAAATGCCAGACTGTCTGCCTAAACCTTAGTGAAAATAGTTTTATTGATTCTGATGATCTGGCCTGACTTATGGAGAGTGACACATGGTGCCACCCAGCACATCCAGATGTCTTCTCACTGTTGTTTTTACTGGTGTCACTCCTGTAATCTCTCCTTCTTTACGGGTTCAGAGCTTTTAAAGTTTGGTGGCCTGTATTTGCTACCAAATTTTGGCTCTCTGTTAACTCTTACTTAGTTGTATCCTTCAGAATGGAAATATGGTTTTAAAGCCAACTTCTTTCAAATATGTAGTGAACTTCCTTCATACCTGTCTGTTCTTCTAAGAATAGCATGGTAATAATTTGGCTCTTTGTAAATGTGGGTGAACAATGGAGCCTGGTAAGGAGGAGCATCTAAAGACATAATTCTGACTGTTGAATTTGAATGGTGAAGGTCTTGGAAGTGCTGATACACACTAAAAATGTTTTCTTGGCTGCAAACCAGGACTGAATGAACTACTTGTGGTCCCTGCAAGTATTGGCAAATGACCTTGACAGCTATACAGGAGCGAAGATATTCAGAGATAAGTTTCCAGTGGTTGAAAAACAGGTACCTCTAGTTCTGCTCTGGATCTGGATGATGCTTTGATATCTCGTGACTTAAATCTTAGATTTGTCAAGTTATTCAAACTTCTAAATGTGAGTATTATGTGCTTACATACATTTACCACGCTGTGAATCAGCCAATACTATGGAGCAACTTCTTGAACAGCTCTCATTCTGCCCTAGTACACATAATATATGTTGAGCATAGATCACTTGAACATTACAAAAGTAATGAAACATGGTAAAATTGCAGGAGTCTGACTTATAAAAATGAAATTAAAATGCTGTCTGATGATCTCCCTGAAACTAGTTGAGTTATAGACAACTCAAATGCATATTATTTGGGCCATATGGTTCAGTATTTAAGCAAAGGTATGTATTTTGTTTGGACAGAGTGTTCATGACAAATTTTAGAACAACATCTTCATGATCCTGATTAAATTATTGATTAGCTGGTTGAAATGTTTATTTTACAGTAATCTTGAAAGGCAGTCCTGCATAGTCGTGAGTTAATCACTTGGCAGCTCTATAAAATCAGCTGCAATATCTGTACATGTTTTCTTACCCCAATTCCCTTATATAGACCAAGGAAGGCTTGTGTGGTGCTTCACACATGGAAGGCTGGTAGAGAATTTCACTCCTTAGAAGCAGCAATGTGAAGGAAGAAGGCTTTCCAAAGCCTGTCAACCACCAGGTGCCATGTAACATCTCTGATGGGCTCTGCTCATGTCACAGCCCCTGCCTGACGTCATTATATCCCATCTTCCTGTTTCAAGGGCTATTGGACTCTCCCACAGTGGAAGTGGAACAGTGAGAGATCTTTCACAATAAAGATCAGGAAAGAGCAGAAAGAAAGATCACTTGAGCTATCTTAGCCAGCAAATAGGTCCAAAGGGAGCAAATCATCATGGAGGTCCTGATACTACCTGTGACTGAAGGCAGATCAGGGGTTAGCAAGAAGAAGGATATTGAAGGTTGAGCCCATGAGCTGCACTCACTCACTAATAATATACTTCAGGGTGAGAGTATTAATGTATGTTTACGCACCAACGAACATGTGTTTGCTATTGTATTTGATATCATGCATGCATGGGAGACGATGGTTTCCATTTATATGAGGAAACTTCAAGCCATGGAAACTAAGCCTATCTTTTTCTTTCATCTGTTCAGAAATAAGAATCATAGCTATTTAAGTTAAGTTCATTAGGTGACTCATTGCGTTATGCATGTAATATATTTCACATGGACAATGTTACATTTCTGTTCAATAAGTAATTTGAAAGAGCTGTTCATGACCGGCAAGAGATAAACAGTCTGTAAGCCACTGTCTTACGTCTTGATCAGCTGTCACATTTTCCTGTTTTTAAATTCCTCATCTTAAAAATATGAGTCAACATAAATAGCTTTGAATCTATGTTACCTTATTAACCAATGGAGAGTGACTCTACCCATAAAATATTTACATAGACAACAGTCTTGTGCTAGTAATGTATTTTCACATTACTTAGTAATTTAAAACATGTCAACCTCTTCCAAATAGTAGGAACAATCCAAACATGGAACCAGTGTTGACCTTAAAAGGCTACTCCTCTTTGTTTTAAGTCAAGCAGCAATCACCACAGATTATTACTGTGCATTCTTCGTAAAACTCCTTATCAGCAGTGCCCCCAAATATAACTCTAAATGGTAAGGAAAAGAGTTGATGGTAAGGAAAGATGTTACATCAACAGCATATGTTTTGAGGGAGTTTATGGATGATTGTATGGATGATAAAACATTTTAATATTAGTGAGGTAAATTGATGAACTATATATATTATTTTATAATGAATGTTGTATTTAACTATATGAATCTGTATCTGATGTTTCTTTGCATCATAAGAGCATCTATGATCATGCAATTACATTTATTTATATCGACTGCAGGTATATATGCGCATGAATGTTTTTATATATGTTTGTGTGCATTGGGTATATGTTGTTTCTTAGTATTCCAAATCTTGTTTCTTCTTCTGTTGTTAGGGAACCTGGTAATGGAATAGGAAGAAAGGCATTTAGTGTGTGCTCTAGCTCTGGAATATATCATGTACTGTAACCTTATAGTAACTAAGACTGGAAAATATATTTCCTCTTTTTTTTTTTTTTTTCCCCTGGGGAAATCAATTAAATTGAATCTTAGCTTCCCAAACCACAGTACAATGTCATAGTATGATAGTATGAGTTGGAGCTGCTATAAGAATAGATAAATTTAATCTATTATTTTAGCCTATGGATATTTGTATTACACTTGTGTTCAACACCAAAGGATGGTGGTCCCTGTGTTGCATAATAGATGACATACATCTCCTTTGGCAGATACTCAGCCCATTCAGCCAATTAACTAATTAAAATGCCTTATTAAAAGAAAGAACAATAACAGAAATGCACAGCGTTCTACTGCTTTACTGTTTCTCCTCATATCTCAGAACACTTTTTCCAGGGTGAGGAGCATAATATATAGAGTTGTCCATTAAGAGTAATAACTTAATCACATTGTTCCCTGCAGACTGGAGAAGATCAGAGAAACAATTAAATCTTTGTAGTACACAGGACAGAAAACCTTAGTCTCTCAGCCTGTCCTCACAGAGGAGGTGCTCCAGATATCTGATCACCTTTATGGCTCTCCTCTCACCTGCTCCAACAGCTCAATGTCCTTCTTGTGTTGGGGCCCCCAGAACTGGACACAGTACTCCAGGTGGGATCTCACAACAGTAGAGCAAAGAGGCAGAATCACCTCTCTCAACCTGCTGGCCACACTTCTCTTGATGCAACCCAGGACACAGTTGACCACCTAGGCTGTAAGTACACATTGCCAACTCATGTTGAATCTTTCAACAACTGACACCTCCAAATCCTTCTCCTCTGGGCTGCTCTCAAGCCATTCTGTGCCCAATCTGTACCTGCGCTTGGGATTCCAATCCAGGTGCAGGACTTTGCACTTGGTCATGTTGAACTTTATGAGGTTGGCATGGGTCCACCTCTTAAGCTTGTTTAGGTCCCTTTGGATGACATCCCTTCCTTCTAGCATCTGCACCATGCAGCTTGGTGTCATCTTCAAACTTGCTGAGGCTGCACTTGATCCCACTGTCCATGTTGCCTATAGAGATGTTGTCTATGGAGATGTTAGATAGCACTGGTCCCAGCACTGATCCCTGAGAAAATATGTGGAAACATTGTTATTAGTTCTAATATGTAAGGACAATCTGCCCTATGGTAAATTAAGTCCAGTCCCAATGGACCTAAATAGATGGACCAGGTTGGCAGTGGGGAGAAATAGACAATAAGCTGTCTGTAGTGATTCATTAAGATACCATAATCTGTCCCATGGGCAGAGGACAGTATATGCTCTCTCATGGGCAGAAGTGTAAGTCTCTGGGAGGAGACCAGAGGCACCAACCAGAAGGTTGGAGGAAACTATGTGGTCTGTGAAGTAAAGGAAGAAAGATACAGAAATGAAGAACTTATTAAACTACTCAAAGGAGATTTTATTAAATTACCCCATAACTATTCCCTGGCATTTCAATGTCAAGAGTAATGAGCATCTCTTGGCCAAAATAATGGTGGTTGCAGAGTGCAGAAGTGAGAGTGGGAAAGCTCCCAAGAGATTCTGGGACTACCTCCATCTAGCTGACATTGAATGATATACAACTGCTCATGTGAAGGGCCTTAGAAGCCCTGCGATGGCATATAAGTTGGAGCAAGAACAACCATTTTTTCATGAGTGTTGAGGATGATGTTTTTAGAGAGTGACTTCTGTGCAGTGATGAGCTATTTTATAGAAACTCTATCTGAAATGATCATAGTTGAGGTAGGAAGACAGCAGAATGATTAACTTCACTGATTAATGCTTTTGTCTACTCCTGTGTAGACAAAATTCCTACATTCAGTGGTGTGCTGGAGTAGAAAAATAGTTTTTCTTCTTTTATAGGGCTTTCATTTTCAAAGAAAATGAAATGTCTTCATTACTAAGGCCTAATTCTGCAGTAAGAATGTTATCGTACTATTTTACAGAAACATAATCTTTCTTAAACAACAGTGGGCATACTTTAAAGCAAAAGAGAAAACCATTAGAAACATTGGGAAAAAAAAAAAGAAAAAAATACAATTCTTCATTGAAAACAGAATAGACATTTTATCTTAGTATTTCTCATCTATATTTCTCTTTTTCATTTTGGCTTCATGTCTGTCAGAGGTAGCATTTCTTCATATTTATTAAGTGCTCTGATCTTAGGCTGGATTTTTGTAGATGAAATTAGTAATGCATTTAAAATTGAGTACAAAATGTCCTTGTTGAATCAGGTTCTTGGAATGGAACACATATGACTATTAAGATTCTTTAAAAATAATCTGTTTAGCTATAAAACTGTTCATCTAGAAAATCTCACACTGAAACTGAATCCCCTGTGGAGATAAGTCCTGCAAAGATGTTGTTCAGTAGGGTCAGAAATCAAAGAACAGCACTCACACATAATATTAGATCTAGAACAAAACTGACATGTGCATTCTGATTGATGTTTTTAAGACTGGTGAACATTTTTCAAATATTTATCAGATTGTCCATCTTATTTTTCTAAGTCACTTTTCCTTACAGTGTTTATCATTCTGAGCCCGTACCTTCAGCTCATCCTTGGCTGCCCTTGAATTTCTTTGAAAAGGCAATTTTCAACTGGATGCAAATACAGTGACACCAAATTGCTGGTACAGTATTATATTTCAAAATGGAAAATCATCACAGAGAAAGAAGTTTAGTCAGTCACTTTCACAATATCATAGTTCTCCACTACTAAAGAAGGTCAAAGACTACCTCTGAGTGAATGCAGCAAGAGTAAGACAAGGTGTAACCAGGCGATTTCCACCTGAATAGCACAAAGAGGGGAATTTACAACATGGGGGCAGGGAGTTGGAAGCCTTCTACAGTCTATCTGTCAAGTGTGATAAATGACAACGAATGATAATCCCTTACCTTTTCCTCTTCCACCAGGTAGGAATTAAGCCTCGCAATATAAACTAAGTAAAACCTACCCTGATAAAGTGAATTCCATTCTCCCCCAAAACAAGTGGGAAGGAATATCAGGAGGTTTTCATTACTGACTGAGTAAGAGATAAATGGATGTTCCCTAAGCCAGCCTCAGCCTTCTTCTTTTTTCCTACCCAGTTCCTTCAGTTGAGGATTGGAATCTTTTGATACAATCTCCCAAATTCGTTCTGAGTTATACAGAGGGATGAACATAGGATTAAAATCCCGATCTACTCCTCTCAAGTTCTAGGAACACCTACAATGTCTGTTAAAATTTTTGCATCTCTGACAGTGCACAAAAACTCAACAAGTCATACTACCTTGTGTTGACAATTCTTGAACTGTGATGGATAACTTTCTAGGGAAGCAGAATGGTAGCATCATCAATGATTAAAACCAAAACATGTTAAAAGAAGTAGATGAGTAAGGCTTCCAAATGAAACACTCATGCCAGGAAATAGGGCTGAATTAATGCAGTTATCTTGCACATATGTTATAGGTTGATTTTTCATTGCATGATTACTTGTCATCTTTTTAAGATGATCGGTGCCTGATGCAGAGAGTTTGGAAAGCTGCACTCATGTAACATACCAAGCAATATTCAGTTGAATTCTCCTTGTTCAGCAAGACTGGCTGCCTTATTTACTGCATTTGCTCTCGAAACTGGAACTATTAATTTCCTCACATGTTTAGAAACTGTTAGAGAAATAATCTGAATTTATTTCCATTTTGAGACAAGGAATCAGAGCCTGGACAGAATAATCTCTTATCTATGTTCCTGATTTGAAGTACCTAAGATTTATTTTTTGAATATTTTGCGTTACATGGCATGACATATTCAAGCACAACTCCTCTTAGTGTTGGTTACAGCTGAAAGACCTCAGCACATTTCTAAATCACATTATATTCTTTAAAATAAGGTGAAAACAGTTCTCTGTCAAATGACGAGTGATTTAATTAATTTTACACAGTAAAAGTTACACAGTAGAAACGTACTGAAGGAGCCCAGTTTCCCAAACCAATGTCTATCTTGTAGAAGAAACTACTTGTGCAGTCCCTTCTGTTGTACACTACCCCTTTTCAGCCTCAGTGATGGGGATTGTATAACTGATATTTACTGCACAATATTGATGCACATCTACAAGGCACTAGTACCATCTTGAAGGGGAAGAATAGAAATAAAGTAGAATTAGACAATGTAGCATAACACATACACTTCAAGTTCAAAGTATCTGAAAACTTCTGTTGTGAGTATATCTGGATAATAGAAGTACAAGTTCCAGTTCTGCAACAAGGGTTGCAGATTCCACCTTCACAAAGATAATTGATTTCCCAGGACGAATTTCAAAACCCATTTAAAATATACAACTGAAAATATTCTTGAATGCATATTTCTCTTTTCTTGCTACTTCAGTGCAAGATTCTTTCTGATTTAGTATTTGAGGTTTTCACATCAGAATAGAACACTGCTGATATCATGATAAACACATGCAGAGCTAATCTGTATATAGTTTTATTCATCACTCTGAATGTATTCAAGAAGATTTTTGTTCTGCTTGTCAAGAATTTCCAATGTAATAGTTCTAATCCTGCAAAATAACACTAATGCTACAAATGTGTCCCAAATATTGACTTAGTGTAAAACTAGTAACACAGTACCTTTCATCAATATCTGCCCCTTTTTCTGTAATCAAGTCTAAAAAGTTTTAATACGATTCATATCTGCATAAAAGCTAAATTCAACAGGTATAAGGTAGAATGTAGAGAATATATTTGTATCCAGTGTCCATTTTAAAAGTAAAGGTGTTTTTTCTTTGAAGTTTGAAGTAATTTTACCACGTATTAGAGATAGGCAGTTTATATTTCAACATATGAAGGAGCTGCATAAAAAGAGGACAGATGCATCTCAGCAGCTGTTATGTGTTGTGGGAACATCTGGAGACAATGACCCTTGGAAATAGAGTACAGAGATTAAAGCAAGTAAAGAAATCGGTAGACTACTGCAAGAAGGGCAGCACAGCACAACTGAGCCAGCAGAATACTTGCCAGCATGTCAACTGGTCAATATTTTTGAGTCTGTGAATTGATCACGTGACAGTTTTCAGGATTGCAAAAACTGGATTTTTGGTTTCATGGAGACATGTCTGAAGATCTCATGTCGAGACTGTTATCACAGATGACCTAACATATATCACTGGTTTAGATATTAACTGTAACTAGTACACTGATTCATGGTGCAACTGTCCTAGCAGGCCATTCACCCTACAGTCATATCTCAGCAG
The DNA here is from genome assembly GCA_037305975.1 of Chrysolophus pictus. Classification (NCBI taxonomy): domain Eukaryota; kingdom Metazoa; phylum Chordata; class Aves; order Galliformes; family Phasianidae; genus Chrysolophus; species Chrysolophus pictus. The sequence goes on from CM074578.1 coordinate 49,453,371, forward strand.
CATGTTATGATCTCTCTCAGCAGGAGACCTGACAGCACATCCCAAACTATTTTCCAATTTTTCATCATCTAGGAAATAAAAGTTTTTTTAAAAGCTCAAAAGGAAGTATTACAGCATATTACAGGGATCGTTACATTTGGGCATTATTTGCAAATCCCAGAACTGAACTGAACCTGGCCTGCCAGCTGTTTTTCTCTAGGAGCAAGGCAAAGTACTGCTGTGGCCTGCAGTTACGACATGAGATCAAAGACATTGCTTGGGCTAGCCCGTCTTGGGCCGTATAAGACTTGTTTAACAATTACTGATGCTTTACATTCTGCTTGAAGGCAGAAAGGCAGTTTGGACAAGGCTTTGGCCCATGTCAGGGAAGTTTGATCTAGATGATCTTTAAGGTCTCTTCCAACCCAAACTTTGAAATGGTATGATATGATACAATATGAAAAGTTTGCAGTGTTCAAGTCTAGGGAAAGAGATGCTACCATCAGGATCCAATCTCAATTTGAAACCTGCTGTATTTTCACAGAATTGTAGAATTACAGACTGGCTGAAGTTAGAATGGATCTCTGGTAGTCTTTTCATCTCACCACTTTGCTCAAGCAAGGGCACCTAGAGCTAATGGCTCAGAATCATGTCTGGATTGCTTTGGAAGATCTCCAAGGATGAGTACTCCACAAGACATCTGGGCAACCTCTTGCCAGTGCTTGGTCACCCTCATACTGAAAATTGCTTTCTGATGTTGAGACAGTATTCCAAGTGAGGCCTCACCAGTGCCAAAGAGAGACGAAGGATCACCTCCCTCATCCTGCTGGCAACACTTTGCCTGGTGCAGTCCAGGATACTGATAGCTTTCTTAGTGGTGAGGACACTGCTGACTCATGATAATTTCACATCCACCAGGACATTTTCTGGAGAGCTGCTTTACCAGCCTGTACTGATGCCTGGGGTTGTTCTTCCCCAGAGGCAGGTCTTTGCAGTTCTCTTTGTTGAACTTCATAGTATTCCTCTCAGCCCATTTCTCCAGCCTATTGAGGTGCTACTGAATAGCAGCATGACCCGATGTATCAACCGCATATCCCAACCCTGTGTCAACAACAATTTCCTGGAGACAAACTCAGACCACTAATGCAGATTTTAAACATGATTGGACCCAGTTTTGACCCCTTCTGTACCCTTTTTTCTGTCCTCCAACTAGAGTTTATGCTATTGATTACCGTGCTCTGGGCTCAAGCATTCAATTCACCTCATTGTCTGCTCATGCAGCCCATACAATTGCTTTTCTATGAGTATCTGATAGGAAACAATATTGGAAGTCATTTTGAAGCCTAAATCAGCAATAGTCACCACTTTTCCCTTTTTTACCAGATCATTCATTTCATTGTAGAAGGTTAGCAGGTTTGTCAAGCATGACTTTCCCTTTGTGAATCCACACTGACTATTTCTGATCATCATTTTGTCCTACATATGTCCGGAAACGGCTTCCAGATTTAGCTGCTCCATCACCTCCCCAAGGATCAAGGTGAGGCTGACCAATCTGTACTTCCATGGGTTTTTGCCATTCTTGTAAAAAGGAGTGAGATTTGTTTTGCCCCATTCTTCTGGCTTTTCTCCAAATCATAAAATCAATTAGGATTATCAGCAGTGTTTACTGAGAGTTTTGGAAGGGCAGACTGTAGACCCTACATGAGCACAGTTTCATTGTCCAGTAGCCCCATTGTCCTCAGTAGCCCCTTAGCCCAATGAGGGACTAGGAAGAGGATGAGGACTTACGCATCTCCAGGCACTATGTTTCAAAAAATATAACAGGTAAAAATATATGTTAAAAACAACAACAACAACAACAAAAAACAGCAAGGATGTTAACACAGAACTGATGTGACTTTTGACTTTAAATGCCATTGATTTTGATGTACTGGACAACTGTGCAATTTTGATGACTCTAATGCTGAAAGTAAGAATAAACTCTGGTGCTTGTTATTTAAACTTGAAAAATTTCTGTATTTGCTTTCAAGCCTGAACAAATCTTGGTTGTTTAAATAAACTAAGTTGATTGCGAAAGGATTGTTGGAAGTAACTGTTTTCCGGGCCCTGATGATTCTGTGTTTATTATCAATATTTGATGAAACTAAAGAAATTCCTTCTGAGTTGTAACCAGAAAGCTACTTAACAATCCAAATATTCACAGCTGTTAGGGAAAAAATCTCTAGTTTATTCTAGTCCCTTCTGTTTGCCATGACACTGTACATCTACATCAGTAATGATCAATGATCTTTTGTTAATACTAGTGATTGATGATATTTGAAAGTTCGAGAGCAGTTTTATCTGATGATTCTTTATGTAAATCTTTTTTTTTTTACATTGTAAATCTGGGCTATTTTATGAGATTTGTGACATGTATTCTTTATTATGATAATGAGAACAAGACTTTCTCTCAGTATTTGGGACATTGTCATTCTCACTTCATACTGAAAATAAGAAAAAAAATTGTAGTAATTTTGGTCAAAATCTTCATGAAGATTCAAGATACATGACTATTCAAAAGAGCTGTGGAACATGCATCTTCTAGCAGCATCACACATGGTGAATGATTCCTTTCAAACTCAACAATTGCTTCCATTCCCTCTATGGATTACAGTTACAATATCCTAATCAAGAATTTTTGAATTTTCTAGAAATTTTACTTCTGCTACCACTCCTTAATTTCTTCTGTAGACAAAGTGTTATCAGAAGGGGACATGTGTCCTTTATGGGAGAAAAAACTAAGAGGAAAAAGTGTACAGTTTAAAGACAGGAAGGCATTTTCTTATTTACAACAAGCCATCTCCACTGTGAAAAATTATTTAACACTGTGCAATAGTTCCACAACATGTACAGTGTAGGTAGTGTAGGTAAATATATACATGAATATATGGAGAAGTTTCCAAGAGACAAGAATGTATTGCTTTCAATTCTTAGATAGCTTCATTAGTGCGAATTTGCTTTCATGCTTTCAAAATATTATCCTCTGCATCACCTAGAGAGCAAACACAATACAATTATTTTTGTGAAAAAACTTTTGAATTTTTTTAGTGGGACTTCATTTGACTTATTCAGAGATTTTTTTTTTCTCATTTATTCAGGAAGGCCATTGTTAAGAAGAGTAATGCAAAAAACTTGTTCCTTACAGTTTGTTAGGAAATTTGTTTAAAATGTTAGCATCTAGTCAGCAAAGATAATGTGATTTAGCTGACTAATCTCATAAAATAAATACTGAAGTAATAAAAAAATCATAAAGCCATAAGGACATAAAACCATCAAAATTACAAATACATTATCAGAAATGTTTCACAATTATTTAAAGAGCAGATAGATGGTATGCACTACTAATGCATTTTCTTTCCTACTTATAAGCTCATCACATTTACTGATAAACTTCAAAGGAGATGATACGAGCTTTATGACAGACACTGAGAGTGAGTAGTGTTTTACTTCAGAAAAAAGATATTAAATGGAATTGCACAGAACAGCTTTCTCAGTAGCAGTCGGAGTACTGCAATCTGGTCATTCATGTAGTAGGGTCAGATCAAACCTTCCATTGACCTCAGCGGGAGTTTTGCCATTGATTTAAATGGAAGTAGGACCAGGATATCAATGCTTTAAAATCCTTCAATAGAAAGTGTCATTGAGATGCAAATATCTGTGTTCTCTTAATCTGAACTTTCCATCTCCCTGCTCAGTGCTGTTTGAAGAAAGGTTGCTACTCTGGGATCTGTGTTAAACACAGATTTTTGTATAGTCATCAGAAATGTATCCTGAAGTGCAGGTGAATGGAACTACAGATTTTGCAATAATAATTCTAAGCAAATCCAGTGAATCTGGTTTGAAGAGAAATCATCTGTCACCAAGCGTGAACGAAAATGAAGTTATCTAAACCACTGAGTGTGGCGCATTCACTTAATACTTAGTGTGAGTCAATGTCATAAAATAATATCTTTCAAGTATTTGATTGCCTGGAGATACTACCTGTAATGTTTTCAGGTAAAACTTAAAATTACTACAGCTGAAAAAGACTTGCATAAGGAAAACAGAAGTTGAGTTCATGTATTTGATGTAACTTGCTTCTAGCTCAGTTTTATTCCGTGTGCGTTAAATGTCACCAACACAAATGAATGGATATACCTGTAAAGACTCCATTTTGTTAACATTAAACCATGATTATTTTTCTCCTGCCATAACCTCACCTACCATGAGTTCCCTTCTCATTGCAAATAACTGGCTTTCTCTTCCTCCTCCGCAGCAACAGTAATTACTAATGCCAAACCAGTTGTACTGGGAAGTAGGTACATCCTGCTTAACTTGTTTGAGATCTTGAAAAGCAGTCTAGAGCTCTGAGATGCAGCCAGCAGGCCAGCATCCATGTGTCTTCTAGGCTCAGCCAGAAGTGTGCACACAATCACTCTGCTGGTTGCTTGCCCAGCCAGGAAATACCTGTCTTGTGACTGGTGACTTTAAGGCAATATATTGCCTCTCAGCCTCCAACAGGTACAGCTGTCAGCATCGCTCTCTCTGGGAACAGACTAAAATAATTATTTTTGAAATACGTGCTACACAGGCGCAGTCAGCTGTTTCTCACAGCTCTGAATACAGCCACCAAGTCACAAGAAGAAGGAAGGATCAAAAAATAAAACTATAGTATGTAATTGCAACCACTTTGTGATGTGGTGATTGTAAACAAGTGATAAATAGATCAGATTAAACTCTACTTTTGCTGCTGACTGGATATCATTGGCATCACTTGGATGTAAAAGTAAGAGAGACTGCTGATCAAGTTAGTCTGCTGCTATTGCATACAGTGATGATTACAAATTTAGCTTTAGTGGCTGCTACTTATTAAGCTAATTAAAAATACAATTGGCTTATTCATTGTGATTAAAACACTAATAATATGATCTCTTATTTCCCAGTCAGTAATATTCTAATTGCAAAGGACACACAGAAGGTCACAGTGCTACCTGCTCCTTTTGCAAGAACCTTAGATTGCATCCTTACTGTAATATAAAAAACACAAGCTTGATTACTCTCCCATAACTATCATCATTTCTTAGCTTCTAACCTACTTTTTGGCATGGTTTTGGCTCCTGCCTCAGGCATGTCCAAGACAAAATTTAGGAAGCAGAATGGCCAGTCCTCTGATGACTGCTCCCAATAAGCTCTATGGTTGAGGGAACTATGTTCTAGGGTTGCAGGGAGCCATAGAAAGCCAAATAGAAAGCACAAAAATCATAAGCTCACATTTATTCTTGAGGACAGAGAATGATCCCTAAATGGTTTCATCATTTAGAAGATAAATTATGACTAGATTTAGGTATGCTAGATTTAGGGTTTGGTACCCTATATTTAGGGTATGAGTTTCCACTGTCATGGGACATGTAGTTCTCATTAGAACTGTTCTTGGCCTTGCAACACCAGTACAAGTGCTCAAAGAAGGAGGAGAAACAGAGCTGGGAAGAGCTTTCACAGGGCTATTTAAGAGAGCATGTTCATACTACTTATAGTGTCTTTTTATACTTCTGGCCACAAGTCAGCTGGATTTTGTGCAGCTGAAGAGAACTGTAAGTGCATGAAAGCAGAGGAATTACTCTAGAGGATGCGAAATGTTCCAGATTGCCCTGTGTCACAGTGAGATTTAGAAAGGAAATGATGTTTCATGGACATCAGTTCAATATATATTATTAAACTGGAAGAGTTTTTACAGTACCTTGGGTGGCATTGGTGTATGTGAAAGAGGTTAGAAGTAAGTGTGCTTCACAGAATAGCAAGATGAGTGAGTTATGAACAAAAGTGTGATTTTTCTGCCAAGTTCTCTTTTTTTCCAGTTGATCCATACATACTTCTATGCTTGCACCTATGAATCACAGAGTACCATCTTTCTCTACCATTGTTTTTTGATTCTAATCACAGTATTTATCCTTAGTACGATTCTTCCTAAGTTCCAGCACGGGTCTGTGAGTCTGAAAAGAATGTTTCTTCCATTCTTATTAAAACATTGCTTGCAAGATTGTAAGCCTCTGTGCTCGTCTTGGAGAACTCCCTATTGAGTAACTTTGCAAAGCAGGATTACCTCTGCTTAATTTTTTGAAATCTGTCATGATGACAGTTGAGGTGATTTGGCACCTAGCCAAGAGAGCAAAGCAACAGTATTTTGTATATATAAAGGTGTTTATTTTATTAAAAAAAATTATGTTTAGTAATCAAGGAGACTTTGGGCAGTTATTTTCAATATTTTTAACTCCTTATAATTGACTGCATTTTGTTCACCTTTTTAAGGGGATTTATTTTTAAATTCAATTGAAACTCTTTTTGTACAGAAGTCTGTGTCATCTGAATTCCAGCCTTTGTTAGGGATGGAATAAGTTGTAGAGACTCTGACCTTGTGATACTACCATGTTTCTCCTAACAAATTCCAGTGTGCCAAACAAAGACGTAACAAGTAATTACGAAATGGCATGGATATTACACATGTTTGTGATTCTCATTATCTGGTGTTTATTTTGAGTTAATTCTGTTTGGAGAGTGGAAAAACACACAGTAAATAAAAAGGAGGTCTACAATACATACGTTATGCCACACAGTTTTCAAAGAATAAATGGCAGGCTTTTCAGTAATTGCCTAGGAGATAGGAAAATTATTTTCAAAAATAAAGAAGAGGGTAAGAATCTTCATGGACATCATGACAAGTCAGAAAAAGAATGAGATTCACTAATTTGAAAAATCTGAGTAAGCTACTATTGCAGCTCACAGGCTGTGTTGTTTCTCTCATACGTAAGTCTTATTAGGTCACTGCCTCAGGAGTCATTCCAAACCATGCAGTTCCACTCCCACCTCACTTCCCTTCTTCTGGACAGTGGAAGAACTTCTGTTGCAGCTTCCAGGACATGTTGAATTAGCCAGCACTACATTTCTGCTTCTGACTTCTGTCCTATATTGTCCCACCCTTGATAATAGATAGGCAAGAGAGGAAGAGGGAAGAGAACTAGACTGACTTGCCATGCAAATGCAAATTTTACCTTTAACAGATCAGACCGAAGGTTAAACGAATCCAACTTTAAAAAGCATAATAATAATAATAATAAATGTGTTCTAAGGGATTCTAAAGCCATTTTAAGAAGAAACTTGATAGGGATGTTGGTTCAGTTCTAAGTTCCAGAAAATATCATCTGAGCTATCTACTTGTATTTTTATAGCTCTATAAATCTACAAGGCCGAATTCTCTACCCAGTTTCTATCCAGTCCTTCTAGGACTCCAGTTACTCTACTGCAAGTTGCACAAGCATATCAGGGAGTAAAATCTGGCCTTATATTCTAGATAGTAATAGGAAAAAGGGGAGGTCTTTCACTTCTAAAAACATTTACTGTATCCTAGCAATGTGCCGCAATGCTATGCAAGTCTGACAACAGACAAATGGATTTGAAAGATACTAAACCTTACAGAAATACTGTAGAAAGACAACATGAAATTCTTGGGTGAGTCTGTAGGTAGTGCAGGTTTCAAACATTTTCTTGAATCTGGGCACAAAGTGACTAAGTAGGAAATTTCATAAACTCTTGTGTTGAGACTGATGCAAAGCTCAAGAAAATCTTACTCTCCAGAAATGAAAACAAACAGGGAGATTAGGAGAAATAAACATTTTGTTCTCATTTTAAAACATTAAATCTAACTTAAATCTAACTTTTCTTCTTCTTCTTCTTCTTTTTTTCCCTATTATTCTCTCTTTTATGGGGGAGGAGGAAGTGATGTAGTGTGTTTTTCTAAAATCTTAGGTTGGGATTTTTTTATCTCAGAGCTTAAGTTATTTTAAAGTTCTTCAAAGTAACAAGTCTCTGTACACACGCAAATAAAATATGAATCAGCAGTTCTAATTCTGTGGATAAAAAACTTAAAACAAAGGGAATCAATGTACTGCGTGACCAACATTATAATCTTATTAGCTACAAAGTATAGCTAGGGAAAAAAACAACAAAAAACAAAACAAAACAAACAAACAAAAAAACCACGTTCTGAGTTTAAACTTTGCAGGAATGAGACATCATTGTTATTTACAAAGCCACAGTAAAACTGTACACGTAGCCAAAATGACTCTTAAACAGTTGCATAATTCCCAGAGGAAGAAAGATAGGTGGGAGTCTGAAAATGACAAGCAATTTAGAAACTGATACAAGACTGCTGCTTTCTGTAAGTTCAACTCCTTTCAGTGATCTATAAATATGTACAGAGAATAGAGTATAAGGAAAGCAGTACACCTGAAATTCTTTTTAGTTAAATATTGTTACATCTTCTAATTTGCCACGTGTTCCTAATCTTCAAGACAAGATTTTGTTCTTCACCAACATACTTTCTTCCAGTTTTGAATTGTACCAATTGGCCTGTATTTGTTACTACCAATTTGTGATGTATCAAAATGAAGCATTTCCTAAAAGAACATGCTAAGAGATATGAAAGAAAATTTGGGAAATATCAGAGAGGGAAAGACTAACTTATATTCAGATCAGAATAAATAACATCTTGTTATGTCTTTATATTCTGTTAGCTTGTGAATTTGTTACTCAAAAGCATCACACTCTGAAGTTTGAATATAAAGATGAAGGAAAGGAAAAGAATTTCCAGAGAGAACTGCAGTCTCTTCAGCTCTGGTAACTGGACATTCTGATCAATCAATGTAATTTTTGAAACAATTACATCTCATGTTTCTTTTGGACAGTACAGCATTATAAAAGAATTTTGATGGAAATGGACATTGAGAGAGGAACCAGAGAGAGGTTTTTTAATAGATGAGAAATGGGTTGTAAGCAACTTTTTGGCAAAGATTGGATGCAGATATTTATTTAAAAAAAAAAAATTAACTCTCACATCTAATTGTCTTAATACAATGATGAAATAATTGCAAACTCAAAAGTTAAAAAAGTAAAAAACAAAAAACAAAAACAAAACACTCAAAAAAGTAAAAAAGAGATTTAAGGCTTTTTTCTCCTAAAATCACTTAGGAGAGAAAAAATGTGATGTTCTATGGAAACTTGAAGCCATTCTTCCTCTAGGTGCGGTACATTTGGATACATGAGGAGGAGAGAAAGACATGAGTTTTTATTCAGAGAGATTTTTATATCTACTGAGTGACTTGGAGCGATTAGTGTTTGGGTCCTATCTCATGACATGTCCGTTCTGCCTTCTGATGCAAAACAGAACTATCTAAGACCTTTTTACACTTGCACTCTTTTGCCTATGAGCTCATCAGTGAGTCGGTTTACCCTCTGTTCCCAAAAGCCTTCGTGCTTTTGTGGTAACTTTTTGCTTTAGAGACCTCCAGAATTACATCTTTAATATACTTATTTAAGCTCTTCACTGGCAAAATATGCAGGCAAAGCCCAAAACCAACACTGGCACTTCTAGTTTGTCTGTAATCTCTGGCATCATTTTTCAGAACAACCACATAATAATTAACTAACTAGCTAATATCCAATCTGGACAGCAGTTTTATCAGATATTTAATAATAGAAAAAAAATAAAAATAGAAGTGGTGAGCTCTGCTCTATATGATAACCACAGAATCAATACAAAATAAGACATGATTGGCTCTTACTGCTGGTGGAAATAACATGTTTCTGTGGTGGTCACTGAACTGATAGAAATGAAGACCTAATAACTGAGATCTGTGAACTCCAATTAATATAGCTGCTCCTGGAAGCTATGATGGAGGCAGGTGGGTTGTTAGTGGGGTGACCTTTCCTCCATCCAGAGACTAGAGGCGGTGTTACATCTCACAATGCCAAGATAGGGACTCCAGTCTCTTTGCCATCATATTTCTCAATTTTATGTCTCTTGATCTAAGTTGCTAAGTTGCCGCAGCCAATCCAACTGCAGTCCTCCTTCCTTATCGTTGACTGAAAAAGATCATCTAATCAAGCTAGATCCTCTCATTTCTGCTTCTGCTTTGTTTTTCTTGGTACTGATTACTTGCATTAGTTCACTAGTTTACCACAGTGCTATGTTCTAGCACATAGTTCCCCACAGTTCCCAGTGTCTCTGGGCAGCGAGGTATTCAGCTTCATCAAAGTACTGCCACTTATTTTATGTAAACGTGCTTGGTCTCCATCTACCACCCGTGAAACAGGGATAATGGAGTCTGACTCACACACTCCTCACTCCTACTGGGCAGGGCTTTGTTCCCTGGATATGTCTCGACTGTGCTACATTTCAGATCAAGACATGCTTCTGAAGTGGACTTCTTCAGCCTCACCAGTTGCAGTCCTTTGGGTCAAATCGTGGAGCAACGTCACCACATGCCAGCTGGGTCTCTTTTGTGCTTAGCTGGAAGACACACTATAGTTGCGTATTTGATGTGGTCCAGTCAACAGGAAATGCTATTCTATTGTAAAAACTTCAAAACATTTCATAACGGTGGCATTGGGTCCATGGTACTAAGTTTTGCTCTGCAGGGCCATTCCTACACTGTGACAATGTATTCTAATTAGACATAGACATTATTATAACTGGTTGTTGCCTTGTGATCCTTGGACGAACAAATCAGCAAAAGTATGAGTTTTTGAGTGCGGTTCAGAGAATAAATACAGTCTTTGTGTTTTAACCCCAAATTTTGGCCTTCTTTCATGGTACTATTTTAGTGGGAGATTCCATAGTTTATATAAGAAAGTTTACCTTAGAAGATCTAATAGCAAATGGAACCTGCTTCTGCACTTATGTAAATAAAATCTATTCACACTGAGCTAGTTCTGGTCCAGGGACATTAACCAGCAATGTTTATTTTTTTTAAAGCTGGCAAATTTCCCCGAAATTTTCATTTTGAATACATGCAGAAGGTTAACACCAGTAGTTTATTTTGATACTCACTCTATATACATTCTAGGATACTAAGCCACACTTTGGGGTTGCAGTAAAGTTAGTTTTATAGACTTGGTACACCAAAGCAATATTCCCCTTGCTCCACTATATGTCTGAAATGGAAATATAAATGCCAACAAAAGAAGAACTCTCATATATGTTGCATCACTTCTCTGTTTTACAGCATGCCATTTTTTACTGATGTTATCTTGTGCTTGATTTCTATTTCACCATCGTATCTTTTATTCTGAGGTAACACTGATCATCTCTGTAGTGTTACTCATTATACAGATAGATAAACAAGAATCAAGCCTAGGAAATTAATGATTTTTTCTTGCTTTCTCAAGTCTTCGGATTCTTCTTTGTCTTGTACAAATCTATTCTTTCTGCTTACTGAGGCTACTGACTACTTTACGGTAACCCCCGGGTTTCAGATTAGTGACAACATATAGCTCAGCTCTGTGTGTGCATGATTTTATAGCCAGCTATGCTCATCTAGTCCTCATATCACCAAAGTCTCCTTAGACTTCTTAGCCAGCAGGAGGTGCTGAGGAATGATGCAACAAATACCTTTTCACTGAGATAGTAAGGCTCCCTTTATGCTTTATGAAGATTTTCACTAACTTGTGGATTGGATCTGAGCAATGTCACATCAAGGTAAGGATTTTAGCTCTATTTTTAGGATGGCATTTTATGTTTGGCCAAAGAAGAGACATTCTTCTTTTGTTCATGTTTTAATTAAATAACGTTTAAGACAAGTGAGCAGGAACACTCATCCCATAGCAATGCTTTTTTTGTTACTCCAAGTAGGAACAGTGATAATGCACAATATTTATCAAAGATTTTACTCTTCTCAGTCTAGATTCTGAGACAGATGGCAACAAGAATAACAGAGACAGGATAAACCATAAAGAAAAAAGCTATTACTAATCTTTAAACTAACTAGCAAGATAAGCAGTAATCACAGCTTAGATGTAACATTATGCTAAACAGTGATCAAAGAAAATACAAGGGAAGGAAAGGAAAACATTAAGATATTGTTGTTGTCATCAGACATATTTAACTACTGGTTACCATACACACCCCTAAAAATTCACCCTCATATCTGTTAGCATTGATCTTAACATAACCAAAGTGACTGCTGAACCCTTCAATCAGGAATTTCCTTACCAATCCAACGTTGGACCTGATAGCTTCCTTATATTGATGGAATGAATGTTGTCTATCCTCTTCAAGGGGAACCATTAGTAAGGACTGGAAAATACAGATTGTTTCTCATGTCACTGTAGTCCTTCAAGTCTTTTGTGGTTCCAGTGTGTCTACCTTTCTTCTAGTAAGATGTATCAAACCATAAAGACATTGAACACAAACACCGTGTTAACAGAACAGGCAGGAGAATGCATATTGCAACACTTAATGAACTAACCAAAAGCAACCACTGAACTATTAATATGTATTTTAAAGAAAATATGGATTACTGGGGAAGATACCACAGTGAGACACCAGGAGACTGGTGTAACAACTATCTGTTAAAATGTGGACCTAATAAAATGCCTAGAATTATAATCCTATTACCACAGAAATTCTAAAATACTACAGTATATAATTAGTTTGTGAGTATTTTGAGTATTCCAAGGCAATAAAAAACTACTGCACAGATTTGTAAAAAATAAATTAATCTCATTTTTCTTTCGTAGAGTAATTGACCTAGGGGATAAGAATGAAGCATTTAAGTTTCTAGGTCTTAATGCAGTCCTTTTTTCAAAAGTAAACTGGGCAAGCACAGTATAGATGAGTTCACCATAACATACGTAGGGAATAGATGTCTCTTCTTTGTCTAGTTCTACTCAATAATTTTATGAGTGACTTGGAAGGTAAAGTAGTACCTTCAAGTTATGAAAGCAGATCAAAAATAGGAAGTGCCAATGCTTTTGAAGGCTGTATCAGGGCATGGAGAGAGAATCTGAAACAAATACTAGGAATTCAGACAGACAGAGAAGTGTGATTTGCTACTGTGAGGAGAGAGAACTGCCCAAATACAGAAAGGGAAATATTTATGTGGGATGCAGGATAGGAATGAGATCTTAAGACTGTGTGTCCCAGAAACTGAATCAGAATAAGAACTGCACAGTGTGGCCAAGAAAAGATGAATCTCACTGTGGCAGATGTGGATGGCTCTTCTGTTTTAACCTGCTTGGCATTGAGCAGTCTCAGCTTGAGTGCTTTGTCCTGTTTTGGGCACCACACTTTAAAAATAATAGAGAAAAACTGGAGAGAGCCCAGACAAAAAGAGCAAGAATGATAAGTGGTATGGAAAACATGCCACATGAGGAGAGGCCTTGTTATGTTTAGTCTAGAATGAGAGGATAAGAGCAGTGTGGCAGCAGCTCTCCAGCATACAGAGCTAGCTGTTCTTTGTGCCCATGGGATCTGACACGAAGGCTTTGGCTTAGTTTGCAACAAAAAGGTTTTGCTGCACAACTGAGCAAAAAGCTGTGAGTTGAGAGACAGTGATGTAACTGAATTTGTTCCCAACAGATTGTATGGAATCCAGTGCCCAGGACAGTCTTGGAAAGGGGAAGGGCATTCCTTCAGGATGGTCTGAGGAATTGAGGCTGACTCAGAGCAGAGGGAGAGATTTGTTTTACAGTGTGTCTGCTTTCTGTCATTCAAATTTCTCATGAGAAAAGAAATTCCCACTGGATTTTAACTTGTGACATACAGTTTTGTATGCCACAAAAACTTTTCCCAGTATCATATGAACTTCACAGGATTTATTTACACAATTTCCATGATCTCTCTTTGCATAGACTGCCTCCAAACTCATAGTAACACTTGTATTTGAAGGCTGCACAAGGCAGCCTTGAATGACAGGTTGATAGTATGATATTAACATCATTCTCTTAATTTGGGTTTATTACTCATATTACCGTTTTATGTAATATGAAAAACTTTCTCACCTTTACAAGTATGTAGTATACTGATAATAGTTTAAAAGGAAAATCTTGACATTAGTCTGATTGTGATAATGCAAACAAGTAAACATTTAGCTGACTATTTCGCAAAAGGGTAGTCAAGAATTGCTGTACAACCCAAACCAGATGTATTACCAAAAGATTCAGTTCCTTCCGTCCTTTCCTTGCTCCAGATCTAGGCACTAGCACAGAAGCAGTCTTAGCTGTTTTCCACATGTTTGGACATGCTAGAGTCTCAACTCATCTTACTTCAAATGCCACTTTAACATACATCTGTGCTGTAATGCATAAAAGGAACCTGCTGTGCAATAACATCATATGTAAATTGTGAGCTGTGGTTGTTGCTACAGCTCCATTAAGCATTTTAATGACGTTTCACCCCTCCACACTGACTGGGCACTGCTTGACTTAAACACCTGCCTTGTGTTTGAGATCGCAAACTTTTCAGGTCAGAGTTTACCTGATGTCATAAACCACCCTCCTGACTATAATTCCCATCTGTAATCTAAGTATTATTTACCATCTCCTTTAGTTCTACAAATCCAGGCTGCGTCTAAACTCTTCTTTGAAACATCTTTAAAAGAAAGAACATTTCCTGGCAATCCAGACTTATTGTTTGGGATCTTTATTAATGCACCATGAACACTTACATTGCAACATTCACTTCTTTATTTTGCTAATGCAATGTTTCTCTACTCCTATCTTTATGGGAGGCTTCTGCAGTGCTTATTGGACTGTTCCTAAGGCCCTTTCACCCTCTGCTCTTCCACTGGCTCCTCCTTCCCTGCCACATCAAATGAACCAGATGAACTACTCCTTGCTCCTCTCAGGCTGTCTCATGGCTTGTTGCCATCCTCCCTAGCATCTAGTTTTCTTTTCTCTGTTGGCCAGCTTTCATCATCCACTTCTCAGATTTTCAGACATGTACTTGCACATTCCCAGCTCAAGGCTTCTCAGCAGAGTAGGCAAAATCAAATTTTTGCTACCCCAGCAAGAAGACCAAATAGTCTGCTGTTGTGCTGGCACTGCTGATAATTCTTTTAAATAATTTATACTACTCTCTTTGTACTGACTATTTGTATGTGCATATCAAACTCTTCTCCCCGTTTCTCTCTTATCCTCTACTCTCCCTTGTTTTTTACTTAGCATTCTTTAATATTATACATTAATTGAGGTGGGGAACCATCTATTTGTCTCCCCATCCTGTAGAATAAGATCTTGGTCAAAGACTGAAATTCAGAGACTAATCCTGTGGGCATCACTGGCATCCAGAGTCTTCTGCTTTCCATTGCAGCATACATATTTTATAACAAGAACAACAAACAAAATTACTCCCGATCTTGGATTCTGATCACTAAACATTTTTCCCCTTCATTTTCTTTTAACACTCCAGATCTCATTTCCTTATCGGTTCAGTCATTCTAAATCTATGCCTTTTAAGCACTGCCTAACACTTTCTATTTTTTTTTTTTTAAATTATGTTATGTGGTAGTTATTTTATCTTCTTCAACAGATGATAGCTCATCCTGCTTGGTCATTTTTCCATATATGTGTTATATTGTCAGCAATTATCAGCCCAGTAAATCTTAACATCAGTCATTAATTATATACCCCTGAAGGGGTATATCAGGATGGTTTGTCCACCTGTTTCACAGAGAAGCTCACTGAAGTCTGTGATGACTTCCAATGCCTTTAAAAACTCTGAGCTGAAAATAAGAAAAGAGACATTTCTTGTTTTCCTAGCTTTCTGTTCACCTGTAGAGAACATATTGCAGCCTGTTAGTGCTGTTCTTTTTTACTGTAACTGATGACCCCATAATGAAAATGAATCCAGTGCACCTTTTACTATTGCTTATCTTGTTCTACTATTACTTGAACACTCTGGAGGAAATCATGAAACTTTTAGAAGGTCAGTGGTATGCGGATACCTTCAGCCATGCATCTTCCTCACTCCCCATGCTTATAATCTAGAGGTCAGTATGCCTGGCTGAAAAAAAAAGTACATTCATTATTCAAAAGATAAACTGGCTAAAACTCACTGTGGGCAAAATAGAAGCCATACTTTCAGGAAATTGAAAATATTTGGCAGAACTAGCCACAGCATTTCCCACTTGGAGGAAACTCTGTCAGGTAGCCACCTGCAGTTATCTTTATGGATCTCCAGAAGCACATTGGTTTTATTGATGACTGGTAGAAGTGCTACATACAGGTAGATGTCTGACAGTTTGGTCATAGTGATTTCCTTGTTGCTGGAACTTCCAGTGACCTTGAGCATATTTACTGCAGCCATGGTGTACGTGGGAAGAAGTTTCATCCACCTTGAAAAGAGTCGCTACAACATTTCTGCCTGTAGCAAGACTGGAGATCTCACTGCTGTGCTTGTTTTGCTAGATGGCTGGTGTATGACAAGGTGCTTTGAAGTCCGAGGTCTCCAGCTGGAATGAAGTATCTCCAGCTGAGATATAGCTGCTCTCTGCAACACAGCGTGTAAGCTGTTAATAAGGGCTCTTAGTAAGAAGTCTTTTCATTTATTAAAATGTAACTACATGCACAGACAGAGGCAAATGAAAAGGAGGGCCAGACAGTAACCACAGTTGGCACTTTAAAACTATGGCACACGGCTGAAAAACAAAAACAAAAACAAAAAACACCAGAAGTCAGAGAAGAGCATACTTGGTGAGTTACACTCATAGCTTGTGGCTAGGACAGAAAATGAGAATTGTCATCACTGCATACAAGGTTGGACTTATGAGAAATTGTAAGGATTGCCTCAGAATTAAGAAACTCCTTAACTTTTTGGGTTTTTTTTTGAAGTCTCTATATCCCTTGCTTATATTTCATTATCTGCAGGATAGTTTGACTAAGGAAGGAATCTAAACCCAAATCAGTGGTGTTAGCATTTGACCTCTTCTTGAACATCTTGCTCCATGTCCACGTGCAGACTGGTGGTAAGTGGTGTCCCCTAGTCTTTAAACCAGTGCTCTTCAACATTTCTGTGAATGACATAGACAGTGGGATCAAGTGCACCCTCAGCAAGTGTGTAGATGACACCAAGCTAATTGGTGCAGTTGAACTGAAGGAAGGGATCTCATCCAAAGGGACAGGGTTGGGTTTGAAATGTAGTCCTATGAGAACATAAGGAGGTTCAACAAAGCTAAGTGCAAGATGTTGCAGTTGGTTCAGACCAATTCCACCTATGCATACAGCCTGAGAGAAGAACTCATTGGGAGCAGTCCTGCATTAGATGTTAGATGGAAATTCTTTATTCAAAGGGTGGTGAGGCACTGGTACAGGTTGTGCAGACAAACTGTATCTGCTCCATCCATGGAGGCATTCAAGGCCAGGTTGGATGGGTACCTGGCAGCCTGATCTAGTGGGTAGCAGCCCTGCCCATGGCAGCAGGTTGGAACTAGGTTATCTTTAAGGTCCCTTCCAATCTAAGCTATTCTGTATTTCTATGATTTTATGATTCTATGATAACAAGAATTGTTTTGCTGGGGGAAATCAATTAAAATCCATAACTAGGCTTTTTAAAGCAGGTTCTTGTATCAAAAACAAGTAGAAGTAAGATTTGAGTTGTAAAATGAGTAGGTAAACTGCTACTCAGTAACTGATCTCACACTTTCAAAACAGTATTCCCACGTCATTCATCTACCAGAATCAGGCCTAATATCCCCAGCTTTGCAAAACTGTGAATTGGTTAGAAACATCAGCTGAACTGCAGAGTTCAAAGAATAGTCCATGCCAGGGCAAAAGGCTTATGTAGACATGTTTCAGAAAGTGATTAGAGACAGGAGTGACAACACTTTTCATCAGTGAAATACCTGATGTTTATAGATTGAAAAATGTCAAGGAAAATGTGGACTGCTAGAAGCTAAGTTAAACTTTGGAAAGAGAAATGGAGCAACAGAAATATTTTTGGCTGACACAAACATCAGGAAAAGTATAGGCTTCTCATTAAATGCGTGGCAGTAATTATTAAGCGCAATGCAGATAAAGTAGGCTTGGTCTAGGCATTGGTAGGCATAGGTAAATAAATAAATAATTTACCTCTAAGTCCGATGGGAAGGATGATGTTCAGCATGGAGTCTGGTGTGAAGGAGTTATTGGAAGTGGAAGCCTTCCAAAGCTGGGAGAAAAAGATGTGGAGAATTGGAATTGTTGAAAGCCTTCCACAAAAGTCAAAGAAACATTGCAGATGAAATACAACTCCATTCTCATTACAGATACTGAATTTAAAAGTACTGCCAGTATTTAAGAAATTCTGTACCAATGACTTCTGCCATGCAAGGCATTGCTGAATCTATTACCTGCCATCTGGCATTGCCTAGTGGGAGACATTCCACTATCCCAGTGCACAGAAAGTACATATTTTTCCAAAGCACCTTTTCTGCTGGCACCCTCCCTTGAGAGGCCCGTACTTGAGTAGGCCTGAAACTCAGAATTGCTTCTAATAGACAGGTGAAACATTAAAAGAGAATGTATACCTGCCTCATGTTATTCTTATTTCTTTAAATGAGCAGAATAGAAGAAGACTGTGTATTATAAAGGCTAATTAGAACTGTGCATTTTAGAAGTTTTCTTTTGAAAGAGAAAGCCTTCAGAATTCTTTTAGAAGAAAGTCTCTTTGTTTTGAATGCATTAAAGCAATCATGCAAGAAAATACTGGAGAAATATTTTTAAAAGTAGAAAGAATAGTGGACCAATTTTAAAAATTAATAGAAACAATTAAGCTGAAATAAATATAAACAAAGCTAAAATGAATTACAATATATAGCACACACATGAACACTATGATTAATGTAAAGAAGGATTGCATATTCCATTATAAATGTTTAGTGCTTTTATTTTTAACATTGTGGTTTATAATATGGATATAATGACCTTTCAGAAATGGCAGATAAATGACAATTTCAAGCTAAGAATTTTTCAACTACTTAGGGGAAGTTTGAATGCCAAGTTTTCTTACGATTTTTATTGCAGTATATTTACATAAAAAGATACATATATATAAACTACAGCAGAGAACCCTTTACTCAGAAATATCATTTGTTTGGAATTCCTATGGCTCTGCTCTCTTATAAAAATATGCATATATTTAAATAACCACAACAAGTCTGAAGAGTAAAAACTCAATGTTAATAGCTTAATGAACATAATATTTCATTTTGAAAGAGCAGATTATTTTGAAAGTTAATTTTAAAAATCACTTGATAGGAAAATGCCATGCAATCATTTGTAAAAACCTATCAGAAACAAATTAAAAAAATCACTTCCTACCAAAGTTATTATTCATAGTTACCAAGTTATAATTCTGTATATTTTTGATCGGCATGTATCTTCTGATAATTTTTTTCTTGAATTTTTACATCATTACTGGCAAATACGTTTCATAAGGAATATATCTGCTTTCAAGACTAGGTCAAACAATTAAGTGTTGATATAAAATACACAATGTATGATAAAAAGGGAGCCATGACTGTATTAAAAATATTTGCTAAAAAGAAAATAGGCATTTTGATAGAGCATGTTACCACATTTTAAGTCAAAGCCCAGTTTGGGCTCTGTCTCTGGTTCCTTACTTAGAACCAGTGGAGTGTAAAACCACTGGTGATTGTGAAGACCCAGGTCGAACTCAGTAGCCCCATTGTATCAGTTGGCTTCACTGAGGTCTGGACTGATTTAATACAATCACTGAAATGGATTTTGCTGTGATAATATGGACCAGCTGATATGCTCCATTATAGCAGTGCTGCAGAGTGAAGGCATGAATTCAAGGCCCAGAGGTACTGGATCGAACAAACTAATGCAAGTAGAAGTAACTTCCTGCCTCCTTCCCTCCCTCCTTTCCTTCTCTCCATGTGCTGCCTGCAGTCTAAGATACTTTCCTAAATATCCTGTTTCTTCCTACCCCTTGATCTGGACTTAGCTCCAGTTTATAAGCTGAAACTCTCCTGGTGTGAATGACGTAATTCACCTTCAGTATGTGATTTCAAAGTGAAAAACAGAAGACAACTCTGCTTTTGATCAGTTTTCTGTGCTATTGTGTGAGACATTACATAAAACCTCTCACGTAAAGTGATTAAGCTAGTCAAAGCATTGGGGTAAGGCTAGTTTGACATACAGTGCTGTGAGATGCACACTCACTAGACTTGTGATGATGCAGTTTGTGTCGCTCCATAGCTTTGTATAAGTTGACTTACTTTGTTCTGCAGTATGTGCAGCACCACTCCTCTTGGACTGGCAGATTAGTTTGGAGGAGAATCTGCTCTTGTATTTTCAAAGTTTTAAACCTTTTCTTCTATTTGGAAACAGTGGAGCTTAAATTAGGGGGACAATCTAATAAAGTGAAAAATAAATCATAATGACAAGAAGACAGATTTGTCTACTATTCATCTACTTTTCTGTTTCTGAGTGTTGATAAACTATTGGCCAGAGTGGCTGTCCATCATCTCATTTTCAGAAGGTGGGATTTATGTCACGTACAAGAGAATGATATTGCAAATTTTCAGCAAGAGTGTACTGTTGCTGAAGTGTGCACGAAATGCAGCAGTTGCATTTTACTTCTTCACTGGCAGCAGTCTTGATGAGGGAAAAATAAATAAGGACTCTGATACTTCTGCAGTGAATGTTGTGTTCCGTGTTCAGAATGGGCTATTTTAGAAATAAATAATACTTATGCAGAAGCACATGTTTCAGTAGAGCACAGAACTGTAATTTAAAGTCTTCTCAGAAAATTCATACAGGATAAAAATGGACAGTTTTGAGTTCAACTCAGTTCAGAGACATCCATGCATGGCTGCTGACTTCAGTGGAAATCACTGTACCATGGATGTTTTTCCAGTCTGCCTGTTTAGAAGCATGATAAGAAGAAGTAAGCACAAGTGTTTTGCTGAATAAGAATAATGTTTAAATGACTGTG
Source organism: Chrysolophus pictus (assembly GCA_037305975.1). NCBI lineage: Eukaryota > Metazoa > Chordata > Aves > Galliformes > Phasianidae > Chrysolophus > Chrysolophus pictus. Next base: position 49,474,138 of record CM074578.1, read on the forward strand.
TTGATTGAGTACCTGCAAAATAAAATTTACTTCCCATGACCTTGTTCAGATTATCAATTTCTCACTTTGTTAACAACATAATGCTTTGAAGAATGGAACAAACAAATCAAAGTCCTTGAAAACAGACTTACAAAGTGGTTATATGTGTTAGGGTTTTTTTTTTTTTTTTTTTTTTTTGCTTTGTTTTCTTGTTGGTTGTTTTTTTTTTTTTTTTCCCCTTTTATGGGATTTGCAATTTTCTTTGCAATGTCATGTGATGGAAAACATTTGCAGAACTGCCTTATAAGGAAAATATTATGGAACCAGATTATTAATATTATTATTTAAATCTGAAGAACAGGTGATTGAGAAGTAATAGCATGAATTCAGTTTATTTAAATGAAGATATGATGAAAATGGATGTATTGAAAAACCTGAGGAGCTTCTTCTGATGGACATACAGAATTAGGCAGGCCTATGTTGGCGAGAGAGACAGATGTTTTTAAATCATTCTATTTCTGAAAATTTTTCAAGACCTGAGAATGTATTTAATCATTCCTCTTTAAAGGTAGAGGTGCCCTTCTAGCTTTAGTGGAGAATGGAGCCCAGGCACAAGTCAAGTGCACGTTTGTAAAGAATCAATTGGATGGCTCCAAACAAACACTAAAATGTCTGGTGCCACCCGAGACTCTTGGACTTTAGGATCTAAGAGTATAACATAATGATGAAGAATAAAAATGTTGGTGCTACAGCACCTTAGACACCTTAGAATGCTCAAATATGTGAAGGAATGCTATCTTCAGAAACACGCTTGGAAAAAGAGAATCGTTGAGTAATATCTGTGTCCTCCCCAAACAGAAACAGTACACCTGGATTAAGCTGATATAGTTCCCCTTGAAGCCAGTAGGAACTGTTGTGATAGCCAGAGCTGAATGTGTCTTGTTGTAACAAGCATCTTACAACAGAACACTAATCAAAGCTACCACACGCATGTTTAACCACAAGAACCTCCCCTTTACTAGGAAAATGTATTCCCTTTTGTATAACCTGACACATTTGTCTTAATCCAATGAAAACGTTTTTTTTTTTTTTGGGGGGGGGGGGGGGGAAGTGGAGAAATTCAATCAGTATTACCTAATTATACTCCCTTCATCATCTGGGTGTTCTCAACTCATTGATATTGCACAGACTGTGTTAGAACAAACAAATCAATCACATCATGGCACTGTTACTGGCTCAGCCTCTCTCCAGCCAAAGATAAGTTACCTTTTTTTTTTTTTTAAAATGCATTATATTTCAGTGGGAGAAGCATGTATTCTTACTAATGTCAGTGCAGGTTGAGACACTTTGTAGTGCCTTCCTCCCCTCTGCACATACCCCCATAATCCCATAGACAAACAGTGTTAGGATCCTTTTTACAACACAGTCAATCAATCAGTACAATAATGGCAGTAGAGTATAAAGATTAGGTGTAGCACGAAAAATGTAGCAAACTGCAAGATTTATTTTTAAGTCAGGAAATCAAAATCTCTACACAGTCATGTTCTACAGCAGGACCACAGATTTTGTCTATAATACTAAGTGGCTGTTGCTAACAGTGTTTTTGCTGCTAACTCAGTGGAACATGATATTATTTATTTATCTATTTATTAATTTGTTCTTTTTGGTTTTTGCCAGACTTTCACTATTGTTCTGGGGTGATTTGTCTGTGAAAACACTGTGCAATTCTTTCTTCATCTCCGTGAGTAAGAAGAACTGATTGCATGATGCAACTAATTGAGACTCGTCTATTTTTGTCTTTTTTATTTTAACATATGAAAATACATTCTAGGAACCAATGGGTGTTAGCAAATTGTGTGTTATTTTCATGAATAAAAGTTGATGAAGAGGGGCAAATTTATGGAGAAGATCCACTGTAATGCCAATAATTTAGTATATACATATAATTGCAGATGTTAGAGATATTTAATTTTATAATTCTTTTCTTTTTCTTCAACAAACATATACCCTGTTTTTAAAACTTAGAGAGTTTGTAATATCTGCTCTAATAAAATAGAAAACCTGCACTACCCTGACACTCCCCTCTGCTTCCCAGCTAGAGAGTGGGCCCCTACTAAGTGGTCTGAAGAACTAGGCATGCTCAACTTCACAATGCAGTCATACAGCCACTACCTGCAGGACGTGAGCTGCATGCATCTTGTAGCTCTGTAGAAACAAATTACAAAATAGGAAGTACGAGTTCAGCTATGTGATGCAATGTTTTGCTGCTGTATGTGATGAGCTAAAGTCTGGTCATCAAGTACTTCAGCTAATACCTCTTTTGCTTTTCCCCACTGCAGACTAGCCTGTTTTTCTTCAGAGTCTTTCCCCGTACTTTGCTATAATGGGAGTATACCCTTATACGTTCCAAAGTTTTTGCAAAGTAATTGTGCTCCTACTGTACAGCTCACATCTAGCCTAGAGATTGGTTTCTATCTCAAGCAATGCTACCAGTTACATTTGTTTTCCAATCCTACATCCATTTCAGCAGCACTGCTTACATTTCAGTCCTGCAAATCTCAAACTGATGTGGCTGGTTCTCAGATTCTGTTTTCTTCTTCTGCTTTTTTTTCCATGAGTATTTCTTACAACAGTCACCCCTTGATGATCATTTACTCTATGTTATGGAATTTACAGAAGCTGAGGATCAGCATCCATCAGCCTTAATTGATTAATAGTGCTCCACCCAGCTGACTTGGAAAGAATTCTAATTTGAAGTATGTTATAATTCAGTATTAGCTAACTAACAAAATGCACCATAAATAAGGAGCCTAAAATGGAAAAAGGACCCAAGGTGATGTATTCCTCTTCAGATTCTGCTCTCACACATTTTTTTGCCATATCTTATTTTCCACAGAAAAGGTATTCATCATAACAAGCAAAAACAGAGTTATAATCTGTGGTTGACCCTTGATGGAGATAATGATATGTTTTCTTCCAAAATCTGAGTGAGGCAGAGTTATAAATAACTTTATGAAAATGGACTGTTTAAAAACAGGACATTGTTTTAAATGAAAAGAAAAAGATATCAGATTTGATTATAGTTTAGAAATGGCAAATTCCTACCCTACACACAATAGGGGGCCTATGTTTATGTGGAGATTGGAGTCCTTATAGAAGGAGAAACTGAAGAGGCTGAGATCAGTTTTAAGAGTTACACTTCCTTCTACTCTGTAAGACAGCTTTTTCTGTGGAAAAACTAGAAATCCAGAATAACAAAAGGCGGGTTCATGATTCACAAGCTTTTAACTATGAGGCTTAGAAGTGGAGTCATCAGTGAACAAAAGAGTGGAGCAAAGCGTAATAAGGCTCTTCTTTCTCTGTGTATTTGGCCCTGAATTATCTAACAGAAGATTGGTATATTCAAAATTCTAATTGAATTTTATATAGTTTATTCTTATAGAATTGTTCTTATCATGTAAGCCACAAACGTCTGCCTTTCAAATTTTGACCAATATTATGAACAACAGCTGTGATCCAAACAATGATTCTGAAGGGCTCAGCATTGGTCGTTCTATCCCCATTGAGTCAGTCAATATTAAAACTAATACAGAGTATATTTGAAGACATCAGCCCCAAACTCTTCCTGAGTTAATCCTGTTCAGCTCTGACATTCTTTGTATACAAAGTATTCATGCTAGAAAGGAAGTGAATCCCCTGGAAGACCATTTTATGGACAAAACTTGTTCTAGTATTTGTTCTCTTCAGTTGTTCTAGGCTCAGATGTGTTAATTTTCTAGATGACCTATAGGATCTACTGTACTTAATGGCTTTTTCTTTCTTTCTTTCTTTCTTTTTTTCTAGATGGAATAAGAAAACTTCAGAAAAGTATGGGAGAGGACAATTCATGGTTTCAAAACTATGCAGCATTTATATGCCTGACATTCAACAATGGATTTAAATGATTAAATATATTTGTTAAGCACTCAATTTAAATACTAAAAGGGGTACATAGAGAATGGAGAGTTGACCATATTTAAATTTTCATCCCAAATACAAAATTAAAATAAATTCTAAGGGGAAAGATCTATTCTTCAAATAGCTTAGGAGCTTCTGCATTATTAAAGCTTCATATTTAACTTGTGCTATGCCCCAAATATTATAGCAAATGCATTGAGTACCTAACTGATAAGAGACTGAGAACGGAGGAACGGGGAGCAGGCAGTTGCAAGTTTGGGAAACTGGCCAGTTTAGGAGATGGGTTATGGATTCTAGGTTAAACACAGTAGCTGAAAGTGAGTGCTAAAATAATGAGCACTATCAACTGAGACAACTTCAAGGAGCAATTTAAATGTCAGCATTATGGGGCAGGCTGTTCAGATCTCTGAGTTGCTGAGTATGATATTTTATTGTGCTATGATTTATAAGTGTTCTAAAGTAGTGTAAACTAAATATAAGATTTTACCAAATCTCTTTTCTTTAAAATATGTCCCCTTGCTTGAAGAATATATAATTTATTCAGGTTGATAGAAACACACGCTTAAGTACTTTCTGAACAGGGATAGATTTGTGAATCACTGTAGTGAGCAGTGACTAATTAGGTCTCTATTATACCATGTGCAGTAAAATATAGACTTTCAGGTACACAAACCAATGTTAGAAATGGATTTATTTGAATGTACATGCCTCTGTTTCCAAGGGATTCAAACACCCCAAAATGTTTTCCATCATTGCAGGCTTACTGTAGTTTCGTTTAGACATCAGGTTAAAAATAAAAAGCTATCAAATACTGATGAAATATCCTGTGCAAGTTTATACAGACATGCCATTGTGACAGTCCTGGAATCTGTTTTCTACTGCTCTCCAAGACAGACCTGAAAACTTTTTGTTAAATTAAAAAGTTGTGAGTTTTTTCTTCATTTTGCCAGAATGCAGCTCACAGGCAAGTATGGCATTTTTAAAAGATTTTTTTCAGACTTCAGTGCATGCTCAGAAAGAAAAAAGAACAACCCAGAGCACATGAGAAACAATCTGCCAAAATAATGATTACATGGTGTTTTTTCATGCAAGAGAAAATGAAGGGTTTAGATTTCTAGGGCAAAGAAAGAAAACATATATTTGTGCAGTTTCTCAGTTACTTTAAATAGATTCAGCTTCACTCAGTAGCACAAGCAGGGTCCGCATTTCATTTCATTTCATTTCATGTCATTTCATTTCATTTCATTTCATTATTCATGTTACAATAGCACTATGCAGACAGAATGCAGAGATAGAAGATGCAGTTATGGGACACCTTGTCTCACAGCTTCTCACAGACCAGAGAGGCTATCTATCAATAACTGGGCAGAGAGGCAGCAAAAGGCACTTGGTGCCAATGCTGTACAACAGTGAAAATTTACACATCACTGGTCTGGAGGTCTGGTGAGCATTCGGAGGTCACTGTGGAGGGGAAGGGTGGAAGCAACAATCAACATAAGCATGAAAGCACTGATTCTTAAAGTACCAAAATTTTGGATGAATTTTCTTTAGACATCACTTTTGGTGTTAAGATCTCCAAAGCCCCTAAGGCTGTATCTCTGTACGTGCAGAGAACAGGTCTCCTCCATGCATGTCCAGAGCTGCCTCTGTCCTGACAGGAGCAAGCAGCTCAAACCAGTGACTCCTGAGCTTTTCCTGTACTGTGCCTCAGTTTCAGTGGGGTGGTGGGGTGGGTGGAAAGTTTTATTGCTACCCCGCTGGCAGATACAATGGCCGATCTTCTGAGAGCAGTGGGTTTTAGTCCCTCAGGCTACAAAGGTAAATTAATTCATTCTCTTACCATTTGGATAGTAAACTTTTAAAAATAAAAATAAAACAAAACATGGTGTGGTTGTAATTTCTTCAGAGCAGCTGCAAGATCTGTCTGATGCTTTGAAGGAGTTTTGTTTCTCTCCTCCCTTAGGGCTGTTTGCAAGCTGGGCAGCAGCAGCTAGCTGAGGTGACTACCTGCAGCTTTGTGCCAGCCAAAGATTTCAGGTCAACCTTTGCCCTTAGCACTCCCTAATAAGGAGTTTTCGGCAGCTGCCTGCTGAGTGTACTGATTTTAGGCAAGTCCAAGCGTAGCATGTTGGCTGTTTTGGATCTTATTCAGGAGGGCTTGGCTTTACTTTGAAGATAAAGGGGGGTTATATGGTGATACAGATATCACTCCCGGACCTAAACAACAGGGGGCAAGTGCTTTCCAGGAGCTAGCCTTTATGTGCCCTCTGGGAAAGGAGAGGGGATCGGAGCTGACACTTGATCAACCCTTCCTCCTTTTTTAAAAACCTTGCAGGATTAAACAGGGACAGTCCATGAATTCATTCTTCTGATGTAAATCTCTTCCTCGTGAAAATGGTAAAAAATGCTTCACTTGCATTGTTGTATGTGTAACACAGATGGAAGGTCTAAGTCTACATCTGAAATCATCAAAATTCAGTCCTACCAGGAGAGGTTGTTATACAGAATTCTCATCACATTCTAAAACTGCTGTATACTTTCTTCTGCAACTTGAGGATTCCTTTACTTCCATTAGGAATTAGCACAGATTATTTAATTCATAAAAGAGTGCATCATTTTATGATTTTTCATTTACAAAAAGCACTTTTATACAACCGGTATAAACCAGCTGGTTGTGGTAGAGGCTTGTTGATTTAAGGTTACTGAAGGACTTACGCTTAAAGTATCTACTGTCACAGAGAGTGATCCATATTGTAAAGTGTGCAGAAGGACAAGCAGTGCTACTTAAAGGTCAGAATGTAGTCCTGTCAAAAGGAAATTTCCTAACAATTTAAGTATTTTGGAAATTGTAATCATATTTCCTTAGCTGAAATTCTGAGATTTTCAGACACGATTGCAACAGGTTCTTTCTCATGCGAATAGTTTCCTAAGCAACAAGATGTCTCATTATGTTATGATCTAACATTATTCATGCAGTCTCTCTAGTTAGCTCCTCACAAAGCTTCCAGAGGACATTTTGATCTATTTGACACTATTTCATTTATTTATAGCTCCGTGTTGATCTTTATCAAATTTCACCTCCCAAGGTATGATATTGTAAAGGACATTCCTGAAATCCATTTGTCTGTAATCCTGCTGGAAGAAAAAAGGCAGTGATTTTAATTAGTCAATACCAAAACTAGTATGTGAGTCAGTCTTGTGAGAGCTGCTAAGGATCAGACGAACAGAATAACAACAAACCCTTTTCTTAAAGCCTTACAAGGTCCTACTTTCCTGTCAGTGCAGCAAGCGCAATTTCTTCCAGACAGCATTTCCCTGGCTGTAAGATACGTGAAAACAGTAGGATCTTCTGACCTTTGTTTGCTGATATCCAACTGGAGGTATTGTTTTTCTATTGAAAAAAGTCATTTAGCATTGTTACTATTATCTGTAAGTACTAACAAAGCCCTCTAGCTCGAGAAGTGCAGGTGTTCAGTCCTTGGAAATAGCAAAAGCACAGCTGTGAAGTACAGAAAGGAGTGTTGCTGGAACAGCTTTATTATCCATGCCAGCCACAGAACTGAGGGGGCCTGGGTTTTGTCAAGCCATCCTCTCAAATTGATGAGGTCCAGCAAGGACAGTGTTTCATAAGGCTGACCATCCAGAAATTAGACACAAAAGTGAAACAGGCTAGTTATGGTCCTTGGCACTGAGTGGCTTCTCAAGGACATTGGTCACTAGGAGTAGAATAAAGAGGAGCCGTAGGCTGTTGGAGTTGTTGAAAGCCCTGAAAATCCCTACAAGCATGAGGGATTGCCAAAGGAAGGGTGAACCATAATTCACTGCACTTGCCAACACAACCTGACAACCCAGGAGAAGATACACAAAGTATAGACTTATTTCAACAATTGCTGAATCATTAGGTATGGTATTGAAAAGGCTTGGGTTCAGTCATGTAGAGGAGGCTAGCGTAAAGCTGTGGAAGTGAAATGTTAAACATCTGCAGCAGAGCAGAGCTGAGATCCCCCAGCTACTTTTAAACAGGCTTTGATATTGGCAGCAATTTGGCTGTAGCAGCCCAGAGCTCAGCATAGGCTGATTTATCCTTGTCAGGGGGAGTATTTGGAAGTGATTATAGTGTAATCAGCTTCTAAAAGACACTTTAAAAAATAAATACAGCAAATCACAGGAAAAACAAAATGGGTACGACTCTGGTACTCTGAAAGTACCAAAGTTGGAGAGACAATCTTGTAGCTTCTTTCGAGATAAAAGGGTTAAAGTTAGATGAGTACATCCCCCATTCAAATCCAGATCAAAATGTATTACACAAACAATCTTACATAGTTATTTACTGAGTGAGTATGGATCCCTGGTATTATTAATGCAACCCTAACCACTCTTGAAGTAGCTATAAACGATTGCCTCCAGCCAGGTCCAACCCTTGTCCTTGTCGGGTAAGCTGTACAAGATGCGGACATAAACCAGTTTGTACAGTGCCTGTCCTCCCAAACATGAACACCAGTTCTGTCACTACCCTACAGTAATTAGTTCTCTGAACATAGATGGTCATGAGGGCTGCTTTCCTACCTGTTTCTGCCTTTCAGTTCACTGGTTTTAATGAAAACTTGTGTTATCGTTATATATCTTTAAACTGCTTCTGAAAAGCATTTTCAGAATGCTTTTCATCGCAAATGCACAAATTTCACTCAGAAATCAGCTGACAGTATTAGCTGGGGAGAACGTGTGAATGCTCAAGTCTCATCTCTCCTGTCAAACCAGTATCCAGTTGTCACGTTCACCTGACATCAGCCAAAGGAGGCAAAGTACTCTGTGGAAGGCACCAGACAAGCAGACAGACTGATGTTGCAAGCTTTATTTCCACTGGAAATATGCCTAAGAAAATCAAAGAAACACAGTGCAGATCTAGAATTAATCTTTGAAAAACAATGCACTTTGAATTTGTGAGCCAAAGGACTGAAGCATATGAAATGGAGTAGAGGTTTGACCTGTGGGCCAAGGAATCCAAACTCACGCACAAATAGGCCCAGACTGAAGGAGTCTTCAGTGTCACATGTGACTGCTCTGCTAGAAACTGGAGAGTCTCTAGAGACTTCCAACAATCAAGGCAAAGGAAAAAGCTTGGAAATGGGCTGCCACGGGGCCACACGCACCTACCGGCACTGGGCAGAAGGGCTGCAGCTACATGTGGGACCATAGGGCAGCTTAAAGGTAAAGTGTGATGGGCATTGTATGCACTGGAAGTGCAGCACTTGGCAATTGTTTGTCACTGTTGATTTGCTTCTCTGGAAAGAGGATTTGTTGAGAAACTAAGCAGGAGGCCCTGGGGAGAGCAAGCCATCCAGAAAAGGCTGCTTCAGCCTCCAGAGGTTTCAGTGCTTCAGTCAGGGAAACGTGACTCCAGTGCCAGGTGAAACATTCTACTGCCAGAGTCCTTGGCATCCTCCTGAGGAGCACTGGGGATGCCCGTTCCCATACATGTTCCGAAAAGATCGTGTATGTGCTTGACCTAGGACATAATACCCAGAAACTCCTTAGGGGAGGGAAACAGCACCGAAACCTCCTTTGTCTTCTCCCATGAGGGCCGTAACCCTTTACAGATTCATGCTCACTCATGTTCCCTGTGGCTGCTGCAAACCTGTGGTTTGTTCCTGTTGGGTGGAAGAGCTTCAAAGGACAGGGTGGGGAGCACTTTCACCCAGAGCAACCCCAGCCTTGTGGCCAGGGTGTGGGTTTCGATCTCCTCAGGCGTAGGAGAGCCTATAACCCACCTTTCCCACATCTAGGGTAAAAGTTCTGACCAAGGAGCTTCTGAGTTGCCTCTGCACTTCTCAGAGAGAGGTGTTTTGGGAATCTTCACCACCTCTGTCCCTTGGGCAAGATAGGTGCGGTTGCAGGAAAGTTGCCTTCCTTGGATCTGAGGATGCTTGGGCATGAGCTAACTTGGTGCTACTGTGTGAGGCATTTCTGGACATGCTGACTGCAGAATTTTAGGAGTCTGGGGAATTTTAATGTGAAAAGCTGGCGCCTGTAGATGTTAGGCTTCTCCAGGGTGTGGCAATAAATGAGCAGGAATTTTGAAGACTGTAGTTTTAGACTTAGGTTTCCTACTGGAAATACATGCTTTCCTTCTGTGATACCGAACCCAGTTCCCTAAACTTCCCCATATCGGTTCAGTAACTGCTCCTTCCTGAGGGGAATTGACTTTTTTCCCCCAGTTTAAGGAGTACTATGACTGGAAAAAGTAGGAGATGTGGCATCACAGATGATGCCACAATGTTCTGACTCTGTATGATTTATGCAGCCATGGAAGCCAATCTGGATGAATCATAAATAATTACATGTAATATACTAATTTAGTTGCAGAACTTGAGTTTAGTTTTATCCATTAATTCAAAGGACCGTCCCTGGGAGGGTTTGGGAAGAGTAATTTAGTAAATTCAAGCATGAGTCAAGGCAACTAAAAATAGAAAAAAACCATCCACCTCCTAAATCAGTAAAAATGAGGAGGGAAGAAATAAAACTTGGTGTTGGAATCTAACAGCCCTTTTTACTCAAAGAAGGCACCCAAAAAACACATGCATAACTGTTAATGTATTACAAAAGCAGTTATTTCTAGCTTTATAAAGATACTATGTCTTATTTTAACATCAAGAATGAATTATACATTTAGCCGTATGTGCAACATGTTTATTGAGAAATGTGGATACAGTGCTAGAATCAGCCACCTTCAGTATCAACTTCACTTCTAGACTCCCAGTATTGCAAGAACACAATTTGACCCAATCCCTAAGCTCCACACAGTCAAGTGGAAAAAAAAAATCCAGCCTGTCAGATGCAAGGTTTCAAAGGTTTGATGTTTTGTGCTGGGGTCTGATTTTATCACGCTGACCTTGGCTCATATCATCAAAGAAGTTGTTTTGCCTGTAAATTGTAACAGTATCAAGCCCTCACAAGAAAAGTTCCTGAAGAAGAGAAAAACCCCCATCTTTTTCAAGTCAAATCTAAATTTATTCAAGCTGACAGAGAACTCCCTGGATGATGAAGATCAATAGGAGGGTTGCATTCACAGCTAGAGGCTTGGAGTTGTACTGGAAAATGCTCAGTCTGGTTTGCTAGAATTGGTTCTTAAATTCTCCTCCTAAGCTCTTATTCTTGCATTTGCAGCAGCTCTTCCTACCTATGTCTACTCAGATCTAGGTGAAGAGATCACCACCCAAGAGCTTGTCATTGCTAATGTGGCAGTCATGCTGCCACAGAGTGATCACTGCTTCACTGAACAGATTTTAAGAAAAAGCTGCAATGTCAAAGTTATTATAATTTATATAAGCAAGATGCATCAGGGTACAAAAAGGCAAAGAACTAGAAAGTAAAGCCTAACGCAGGTCAGTGACAGAGCCAAGACTAGAATATAAATCTCCTATTTTCAAATCACAGCCTGATTTTTTGGATCACTCTGCCTGTAATTCTGTTTATTCTACCAGAAAGATGCATTCATCGTGTGCTTTGCCCAACAAATATGGCTATATTTTTACTTCTTCAATTTTCCCCTTTCCAGAAACAAGCTTATAATTAGAACTGGCTAGGAATTTTGGATTATGTCTTTTTCCATTAAAAATAAAAATAAAAAATTATATATATATATATATATGATATAGTTTTTCAGGTCCATAGTTAGGATTTATTGTAAAAATGAAAATGAATCCACATTATAATATATGTTACTTATCCTGAAAGTAATACACCTGGGAACAGTTCTTGAACCCATTCTCTTGAAAGCTCACTTACAGAATGTTCTGTTGAATGTCTCTCTTTCTCTTTAAAAGAAGAAAAAAAGAAAAGAAACTCACATCCAAGTTTACGTGATTATATAGCATGATGTATTTTCTAACCTATGCTTTTCCTGTTTAAAAGCTACAAATGGGAACTTTCTCAAATATGTGTATTTTGGTAACTCTTTTGTTATTGTTCTGAATAATTCTTGGCCTGCAGATTAGTTGCAGTTAGTGGGTTGTGACTGTCATGTATTCAAAGACAGAAGTTTGAGCTATTTTGATTTTGTGAGGTGGGAGAAACAGATTGTACAGAATGCTTCCATTCTGACTGGTGGGGGTCTATGCTCAGATCCAGGTTCTGTTTCAGAACTTGCATTCTGCATGCAATTAATGACTACCAGCCTGTAATTCAGCTTTTCTGTTTGAAAATATCTGACAGTAAAATTGTTTGCTTGAACAGGAGAGGATGTAAGCAGACTCACTTTTTTTCCTAAACATTTGCTTGATTTCTTTTGCAAATTCTGTTTGCAATAATTTCTCAGACTGTTTAACATCCAACTCCTTAAACTTCTGGATGGGGACTCAGTATTAAAAGATATTAAGGGAAAAAATGCAGATGTAGAAATAGATTTGAAGCAATGCAAATTAGATGAAAACCAGCTTATCCTGCCCACCCAGTGGTTATCATGCAGAATTTGGTATTCTGGTTTTCAGCCACTCTCATCCAAGTCCACGTCCTACTACGTATTAATTCGTATATATTTCAGGGCTGAGAGAATGTAAAGATAACCTGGGGCTACTGTAGGTTCTCATCGGTACAATGTAGATGCCTCTGGAGGTGTTTTTGTCACTGTGAAAGGACAGACATCATCAGACTCCTCTAGTATTTATTCCAGACCCAGTGTATGAAACCTGCTTCAGAACCACTGCGATGTTTGGATCCATTGGCACCCTGAAAGAGTGTTTGCAACATAGCCTGCTGAACTGACTGTCTGCTCCAGAGTTATTTGTGCCATATTCCCCTTTGGATTGTACAGTCTCCTATTGTCTGTAGCTCATCCAAAAGTCTGATACTCAACCATACGTGATAAATCTGTGTAGAAACTATTTAGGGTAACCTAGTTCTCAGGTAATATATTTTCTTGCATAGCGAGGCTTATTAGCTTAAGATCAGCATGGTGTTTACTTACATTTATGCAAGTTATGTGCTCATGATTGTCTGTGGCTAATCTCTTCGGTACAACAAGGTTTACTGTGCAATAATTTGAAAAATATGTGACTACACCATAATTTTAAAAGCAAATGTCTCTTAAATTTACCTGGCACTTCTATTCCTAATTTTGAGTCAAGGTGCAATAACTCCTTCTGAGACTGATTTTAACAAGGGTGAAATATCTGAGGAAAAGATTCAGACACAAATCTAAATACAGAAGCTTTTCTTCAGCCCTATTCTTGCCTCTATAAAGTATTTTATAGAGTTTAAATAGAATCCAATTTAAGAATCATATTTTTTTACATGTAGGATATTGCTGGTTAAAAGGAAAATGCTAGGTTTAGGATTTCAGAAGCAATTTTTCCACATACATGCCTGCAGGTGAGCAGAAGTACCCTCTGAAATCTTGGGTCAGCAACAAAACTGTATTTAAATATTTTTTTAGTTCTGGCTGACAGAATGCATGTCCATCTGATCAGCCACATTCATCAAATGTAGATTTTGATGATTCAGCAAACTACTGAGACTGGCTAAACATTATTTTTAATTCTATAATAAAATAATCAAAGTTATTTGATATGAAACAAAGGACTTAGTCAATGTATATTATGAAAGAAAGTAGTTGCATTTCTGCTTATTTATGTTGCCAGTGCCCAACAGTTTCCCTAATAATATTTGCTATAAAACATGGGTTATTAAACACAAAACATATTACAGTGAAAAAGCATTGCTGAGATATTTATATGTGGGGACTGTACAGTCAGAGCTGCATTTAAACCTGAAGAACTCTTGCGTATCACTTCACAAGGGCATAGCACAGGCTATTTCATTGATTTGATTCATTTGCCAATTTATCTGATTTGCTGAACATTTGCAAATGAAAAGTTCTCTATACTGAAATTATACCCTGTGTTTTGCCTCAAGCAACCCAAATTTGTTGGGAGACCAACTAGTCATTCCACTCATATGACATTTTCTTGGAATGACCTTTAAAATATACACAACTTAGCAAACCATACGTGAATTGAAAGCATTGGAGCTGCACACTATGCATTTATAGTATGTCAGTGCTACAGAAGACAGTGTGAAACTCTGTATTCGACATAGATGCCAAGTATCAGAATGCGATAGAGCTCAAGGATGGCTGTAGTGGAAGACCATATCATCCATATTCTAAGCAGAGAAGTGGATACACAAGGTAAATGGCCCATGTTTTCACTGATTAGAAGACTGTTAAATTTACTGCGAAAGCAGAAAAGGATAGAGGACATACACTAACTGGAATGTCAAACTGTAGAGAACAGCCTTAATCAAGGCACCAAGAAGCATAAAGAAAAGAAAAAAATGTTTTTAATTATCTGTCTATACTACAATCCAGTGCAATAAACAAGAGAAATGCAAACTGCTCATTTTTTGGGCTTAATTTGACTTGGTTTGTACAAGCAAAATTTGGAGAGATGTTCATGACTTATGTGTTAATATCACAGCTATACAACTTAACCAGAAACAAGTTGACTGAACAATTGGAGAAAATGAACGACATTCCATCAAAATAGTGTTATTTGTTTCTGTCTCATCAATAACTCACAAATAAATTATTTTGAGTCGTTATGGATTCTTATATTAAAGAACAAAATGCAGCATCTGCTGCTAACAACTGAAACAAACAAGGGAGTAAGTTGGTCATCTTTCTAAGTATGTATCGACACTATGCATGGGGAAAAAGTAATCTTGGTGTACTGTCAGCATTGAAGCATCCTTGAAGTTTCATAAAGTTTTTGTGGAAAATTTTCCATTTCAAAAATTTAAAAATTTAAGACCTGAAATTCTCTGCTAGACCTTTGCTCAGTGTGTGCAAGGTATCAATACCATGACTAACAATGATGTGCTACTATCTATTATTGTATAATTCTAGGCATACATTACCAATTCTTTCTTTCCCATTGTGACTAAAAGCTAACAAATCCAATAGAAAAGTCCAACAATTCAATGAGCTTTAATCATGCTTCCTGGATTTATATTCTCCATTTCTTGGTTAATCTGTTACTCACCACGTAGAGCTCATTCTGGCACTTTGCTTTACCCACACGAGTAGTTCCATATGGGTCCTTTATAGCAAAGCACTTTGACAATCACTAAGAGCTGGACAAGGGACACTGGTTACTGAATTCCTGGCTCTGTTTTCAGTGTTGGAGTGACTAGTATGTTTATATGATGCAAAAATCAGCTGCAGGTTGTCTAATTCATACTTACAGCACTGTATGTTCATATTTCTTTGTGTAATAATATATAATTTATTTTACAAAGGCTTTTCTCATTCTATTTTATCAGTGGTTCACAGCCAAATTTAGAAACAAGACGAACATCAGGACATGTATTTTTTTAAATCTCTACTTAGAATCTTTTCCCTGTCCGTGTTAATTATAAATTTCATTCCTCACACTGAAGGATGTTTTATCTGCCTTGCCTATCTGTAATACTGCAGTGGTAATGGCATTCACAACGGCAACAAAATGACCTGTGTGTTATAATCACACAGATGGATGGTTGGAACAAAAGTTAAAAAGACAGATAAAGAAAAGCAAAGCCAAAATGTTTACAATACGAGTAACTTCTGTTTTCTTTCTGTCTTTTGATTTTTGATTGATTTTTCATTGATGCAGTCTGTTAGAAGGAACAAATAGATAAGTCTGCAAAAGTCAGAGGTGAGCTGGTCTTATAAGTAACCTATTTCTGAGACTTCAGTCCTGGCACAATACTGTAGTGATACTCCAGAAAAATACCTTGAATTTAATGAAAATATTTTGGACTTTAGTGGGACAAGAAGTTATTTGGCCTTCAGACTTTCTTCAGCCAAGTCAACTGTTTAGAGAAATGCTCATAGTAGAATTTGTGTGAGAGACAGTCAAACAAGCCAGCCCTAATCTATCTACGTGAGTATGCAGCTAGCCTGTGGAATGCCTTATCACAGGGAGTTTCAGATACTGAAAGTTTACATGATTTCTTGAGGCAACTAGTCAAATTCATGAAATAAAACATTGAGAATTATTGTAGGTAAGACATCTGGTTCAAGAAGTTAATAAGGCACAAATGATTGAATGCTGGGTGAATATTCGTGAGCAGATTCACTTCCCTGAACACTCTCTTTTGGACTTTTTTCAGAATAGGACAGTCAGCTGCATGGACCCAGTCAGCCCACTATCAAATTCTTATGCATAAAAATATTTGAGATAACATATGCACATACCTTGTCTAATGAAGTGCACCCAGAACATTTGGCTCTCTGGAATTGTATACGTCCAGAAGTATGTTTGGTTATCATTTTCCACTAAGCTTCATTTGGGAATTATTAACAAAGTATTCTTAATTCCCCATTTACTCAAAGAGCATGTCAACATTTCCTCATGGGTTTCAGATCACTAATTGTAGGCACCCCCCCTGAAGAAATTGGTTGATACCCAATTTTTGTACAACAGCCTAAAAATTAAAGTATACCCAGGGGCTGGAACATCTGTATTTTTAGCTGAGCTCCACCATGTTGGACAACTTTGATTCTACTCCCTCAAAAGAACAGGAGAGTTTAGATTAAGAGATTCTTGTTATGTAGGATATTCAGAGACTAAAGCAATTGTTTTTGCCTTTGAGATGAAAGCTGTAATCCTAGGAGAATAATAGAATCATAGAATGTCCTGGGCTGAAAAGGGCCTCAAAGATCAAGTTCCAACCCCCCTGCCATGGGCAGTGTCGCCAACCACCAGACCAGGCTGCCCAGAGCCACATCCAGCCTGGCCTTGAATGCCTCCAGGGATGGGGCATCCACAACCTCCTTGGACAACCTGTTCCAGTGTGTCACCACCCTCTGTGTGAAAAACTTCCTCCTAATATCTAACCTAAACCTCCCCTGTCCTATCACTATCGACCTTCATAAACAGTCATACGCCCTCCTGTTCATACGCTTCCTTCAAGTACTGGAAAGCCACAATGAGGTCTCCCTGGAGCCTTCTCTTCTCCAAGCTAACCAAGCCCAGTCCCCTCACCCTTTCCTGGCAGGAGAACTGCTCCAGCCCTCTGATCATCTTAGTGGCCCTCCTCTGGATCCTCTCCAAGAGATCCTTGTCTTTCTTGTTCTGGGGACCCCAGGCCTGGATGCAGTACTCCAGATGGGGCCTTACAAGAGCCAAGTAAAGGGGAAAATCACCTCCCTCTCTGTGCTGGTCACCCCTTTTTTTAATGCAGCCCAGGATGTAGTTATAGTTGGACTTCCAGGCTGCAAGCGCACGCTGCTGACTCATGGCCAGCTTCTCATCTACCAGGACCCCCAAGTCCTTCTCTGAAGGGCTGCTCTCAAGGAGATCTTCCCCCAGTTTGAATAAATACCCGGGATTGCCCTAGCTTAAGTGCAGTACCCTGCACTTGGCCTTGTTGAACCTTATTAGGTTTTAATGGGCCTACTTCTCCAGTCTGTCCAGGTCCCTCTGGATGGCTTCCCTTCCTTCCAATGTATCGACTGCACCGCTCAGCTTGATGTCATCTGCAGACTTGCTGAGGGTGCACTCCATGACATCATCTATGCCATTGATTAATATGTTGAAGAGCACCGGTCTCAAGATCAACCCCTGAGGGACACTGCTTGTGACCGGCCTCCTCACTGACACAGAACCATTGATCACAACCCTTTGGCTGCATCTAGCCAACCAATTCTTAATTCACTGAAGAGTCCATCCTTTAGGAGCATAGACTAAAGGAGGCAGGAGAACTAGCAGGAGGGTGGCTTTCCAGCAAAGTAGTGGGAGCACGTAGGCAACATTTGGGGGTGTTGATTTTACCCTCAACTCTTTTTGTTAATTGGAGTTCTTCATTAACAAGGAGAGTGAGTGTAACTAGAAGTCTATGCAGCAAATTCTCACATCTCCTAGGCCTTGGAAAATCTCTGAATTATCTTCTGTATACCTCCTTGCATTAAGCTCAAGCAAAAAACACAAGTAGAAGCCAAACCCTTCTTTGTTGAATACTTTTTATATGAAAATAGTTATTTCCTCTTTAGAACATTTATTTTGGAAGACTTCCCTAGTTGCTGCTCCAAGGAAATTAAGGATGGTCTTGGTTTCCCCAAGTCTGGTACCATTCAAATGGAAGCAACTTGAAGCTAGAGTGGGGAGGCAGAGGGAAGAGAGTTTATAATGACATGGCAATCTATGTTTTCCTGGGGAAGATAAATAAAGGCTAACCACAATAAGCAGAAGTTTAAACTCTGAACAGAGTTCTCGTAGACCTGGAGTAATTTCTTGCTACAACAACTAGATTTCAAAGCAGTCTGTTGGCCAAATTGGAAGTTTGTATCAAACAGCCATAATGTGACAACTGCTTAGTTCCTTCTAAAGATATTTAACACATTCATTTTTGTAATAATTGCTAAGCTTATTTTTTTATGGCTAATCAAAACTGCTTTGAAATATAAGTGATAACTTTTGTGTGTTTCACAAAGCTTTCCTACACCCATAAATGATGGAGATGCTGGAGCAAAATACTACAAACCCAGAAAGGCTTAAGCCTTCACTTGCCTGACTTTCAAATAGCTAAAAAAATTAAAAAAAAAAAAGAAAAAGGCTTGCCTCACCATCATTCTATTCCAGATAGTTTTCACCAAGAAGAGATTCAAACATTACATTGCTTTGAATAGATGCTGGTTTACACCATTTTGTTCTTCTCTTCAAGTCTTGACATTCATTCATCTGTACAGTCATGCATGAATGTATGGCTGTGACAAATATAAATAGATGGAATTTTGCTTATATAAATTTTACCTATTTTTCATACGCATCAAACAATGTTTCTTTATTCACTCCTTTATTTTCCAGGACATGCATGCAACTGACTTTTTTGTTTTTTTCATAAGTACTTTTATATATTTGTGCATGTATGCATGTGTATGGATAAAATCCTTGTTACCAATCTATTTATTACCTGTTTATTACTGACAATTTACATACAACAAGAAAAAGGAATAAACTGATGTCATCATGTTGGGGTGTAGTTTCAAGTTTCTACCAGAATTAGGTGAAGATATTCACAAGTGGGGGACTGGTCACAAATGATGGGTTGCATGAGAAGAATATGTATTTATCCCAGAACAGTTTCAAGTGGCTAAACAAATCCTCCTTGAAGGACAGCTTAGAGAACATCCAAGCAATTACAAAGTAGTTTTTGCATCTTTCCAATAGGCAAGTAAGAAGCAATTTTCATGGGTATTTTTGCACCTCCAATATTCAACTGGATTGAAATATAGTTGACTTTTTTCATATGTCTAATAGAATATTAAACTCATTATTTGCTTTTGGCATATATAATTCAGATCAAGAGTGAAAAGAAAATTCCAGGAATTCTCTGTATTTCATCAAATATTTCTCGTAGCTGCAGGTTTGCACTTGAACCACACTTAATTTTTTATTGGAATTAATATTGCATTGGAGTATACAGGCTAGCCAAAACACAGTGTCACTCACATCTGAGCTAAATAATGAACTTGCAAGCAGTATTTGTTAGAATTTCCCTTTGAGGTATGGAAAAGGTGATGAATTTGTTTGATGCAAAACAAACAAATAAGCAAAAAAACAAGCAAAACAGCAAACTTGTAGTTGCATACAGAGAAATTACAAGACGAATGAATTTTTACTAAGAAAGTTTCCTTTAGATGATGACCAGTCCTCATAATTACTTGCAAGATGAAAATTGTTTCTTCCTGAACAAGCATTTCAAGGACGAGTTTCAGGGTTGCCCCTGAGGTGTCTAAACATTCAGATTTTCTGACCTTTTCCATTTCTAGTCTTCTGTTCACCAGTGTTTTCTCAATACTTTTGTTTGCTGAAGCACCTAGTGTAGATCTTTGTACAGAGCAGGTTAAAGCATTGAAGCCTACAAAGTCTTTGTAAATAGGTTACATATTTATTAACAGTAGCAATTATGTTAAATGTGAAGGGGATTAACATAAAAAAGAATGTTGTTCTTTTTTTCTCTACCATAAGCAGCCCTCCAGAAACATATCTTTGAGAATTCCTTTATTTTTAAGTCTTTATTTTTCAATTCTTACTTGCTATTGAGCCATCTGCCACTTATGCTGCATTCTTAATTTCATTATTGTGTTTCACTCCATATTATGTCCATATATCTTTGAACTCATCATTAGTTTACCATTACAAATTTTCTCATCAGCATTTAAGGTATCGTTATTTGATTTCTAGCCTCCTTACTGTTGCATAAAACAGTGCCAGCAATTGCTTATATACCACACTTATTTGTGACTAAGGATAAGCAAGAGTGACTTGGTTCAAAATATATTTCCCCTTCATAAAATAACTTCCACAATAAAGCTGGCTGGTTGAGCAGAGATAATAGAAGAGAAGGAACTGGGAATAGGAAAATTTGGTGACATGAGGTTGTCTCACTCGTAAAGCAATGGCTGCCTGAGGAACAGATTTAGACACTGTTCCTTCTAGAAACACTTTTCAGTAACATTGAATTATTCTTAGAAAATGTTCAATACTTGGTAATACAGTTCTGTCTACAGGTGTAATATTAATACTTAAATACTTTCGGTATACCATCCTTAATTATTTTGGACAGCCTGGTTTCAAGTTTTCCAAACCTCCATGGATTCTTTCTGAGTTATACATTTGGATATTACTTCCTTATTTTTGTAGCTTGTTTGAGAAAGATATAATTCACGGTAAATCCAAGAAATTGGGATCAGAACAGAAATCTCAGAAATGGAATGGTATTTTCACCAGTTTGGTACTAATTCTGACCATATTCTGTTCATAAATCATTAGAGAACATCTGCATTTTCATAATATTGTTCTACAGAAAATGCTGCCAATAAATTGTTTCATTCCTTAGTCTTTGGGCCAGTATGAATAACAAATCATGTACCTTGAAAGTTCAGATCACCTTCAAACCTCATCATGGAAAGTTTTGTTAACTACTAAAACACCGCTAAATACACTCAAAGAGATCATCCTCAAGGCCAATCCAGGGCATCAACCAGTGAGAAGAACATTACAGCTGTTTTTATTTTTCACTGAATGTCATTTGGGTAAAACTTTACGTAGAGACCTGCCTCTGGCCATGCATGGGGAGTGGCATAGTTTACAGAACCAGTTTACATTTGTGGTGAAGAATATATTCACTATTGGAGGTAACTGAGACATGTGGGAGCACTCTAAGCACCTGTAGAGACAAAAAGGGGACAAAATAAGTGTAAGAGAATGGCTTTTGCCTCAAGCTGGTCTCTGAGGACCTGATATCACTGTAGGTGGAGTTGATCACAGGTCAATTAAAACCTACAAAAGTCTTCTCTGAAATAAAGTTTGCCCTGCCCTGATTATAAGTGTTATGCTGTTGAAAATTCAGTAGGTATGGAAGATAATTCCAGAATTTCTCAGAAGGTGGCTTTCTGAAGTTCTGGATGTCATAAGCCCTATGAAGATGACATGTGGATTTAGGAGCCCTTACTGTTTGCATAAATGTCTTTTAGCAATGAGAGCATCCCAAAAGAACCCGAAGGAAACAGAAATCACCACCTATGAAAGATCAAAACAAATTTCTAGTTTCTCAGCCAAGCCATTTTGCAGTTACCATAAGCCAAAAGAAACGTTAGTAAAATTTTCAAGAGGTTAAACCTCTTCCTTTTCTGAGCCGTCATGTGTCTCAAGCATCTTGCTGGACTTACCCCCAGACTTTCCATTAAAATACTACTTTGCCAGAACAACGCACTTAAGAAATTTCAAGTATATTGTTATGGTCTGGTAAAATAGCCAGACCTGAAATGGAAATACAACTTCCAAATACCTATAGACAGAATATAAAATGAAAGTCAACTAAAGTGAACCAAGAGCTGCATACACTATGCTTATTTCTGAACAGTAGTATTCAATGCCATTTAGACTTCATCAGAGCATAAATCCAAAGCTTCTCTTAGATCACTTCTCAGTGATCTAAGTGATCACCAGATGAAGCAAGCATTTCAAGAAAAAAAATATGCTGTCATTCAATTTCTTTACCACTGTTGGCAGAAGAAGTTCACTATTTATGTTATATTTGTACAATTTCATGGAACCAGATTATTTTTAAAATTTGTTTCTATGTTTCACTCTCTAATTCAAGTAGCACCCCCTACTGGCTGGTCCTTCGTGATCTATCACTGCCACCAACAAAAGGCCTCACCTTATGCAAAATGCCTATATGACCTATACTGGAAAACTGCAGAGGTAGAGATTATTGTAGAAATGCTGCAGTGGGGCATAAGAGGCAAAAAAAAATGCAGATAAGCTTTGGGAAAAACAATATGCTGTGTTGTGGGGTTTGACTCTATGATTTTCAGTGGAGTTTTGCTTTTTGACAAGACAGTTTAGCCACAACTTGTGGGTACTTTCACATTTAGATTTTGACAAAATTTGGATGCTTGAGCAGGAAACCATGTGCTCCTTCCATTGGCATGAATGTTGTCTCCAGATGAATGAAGGTATACAACTTTTTTGAAATCTTTGGAAAAAACAGCTAATGCTCTCCTCTAAGGCAGTCCAAGAGATTATACACTCTGCAGCACAAGAAGAGTTTGTGTACTGAAGCATTGTGGTTTTGAAGGCACATGCACAGACAGTGTTAAGGACACACATACGTCAAGCATGCATACTAGACAGATTGCCCTTCCTTTCACTTCGCTTCAGAGCCCTTAGTGGGTTCTCTCAAGGTTGAGAGAAATTTGGCTTTAACTGCTTTAACCTTCACAAACGTCTGATGTCATTTACTCACACATCCTGGCAATAAATTTTGCCTGATCTCTCCCAGTTGTTCTCTCTCTCTCTGTCTCTCTCTCTCTCTCCCCCCATCCTTGCCTCCCCACAGTGAAGGTTCTTCTAAGTGCCTATTTTGTTCTTAGTTTTCCATCTGCTTTTACATTCCTTTCCAGGACTGCTACAACAGGAACAACCAGAAACATGGCACATAAGACAAGACAGCCTTTAGTAGAAGGAGAAGTGTTTGGCAGGGCAGCACAGGAATGACTTGGTGATGTGGCACTTGGCTGACAAGTCACTTTTCTGTGAATCAGATCAAAATAGCACTGAATTCCATGAGGGCCTTCCTATCACTCTAGGATCAGGCCTGTGGTACACATCTGGAGGCAGTTTGTTCATATCTGCCTGGGCTATCCCACCTTTTATGCAATATCACTTTTTGAAGTGGTTAAGGAAAGTATAAATCTTACATTTAATGCTCTTCTCTTTGATCATGTGACAATAATGAGATTAATATGTGACTTTCTCATCTGTGTAATTTATTCTTACAGCAGATTTAGGTTCAGACTTTTTTCTCTGTTGTCAGTATACTAACCTCAAAAAATGCAAAATTGTCTTTATTCTGTTTTAAGTAGAACTCCATAGTTTTGCATGGGCTTGATATACTAGCTCATGGTATGTTTTACCACTACTGTATTAGTAGATAAGTTGCCATTAACTGTGAAGAGTAATATCTTGGTGAACTTCTCTCCATAACTGATACAGAGAATTCTAGTAGAAAAATCTAATTTGAAATGTGTCCAAATATTATAGGAGAAGTTAGGCTGTATTTGGTGAATTCCAGTGTTTCATTTCTTCATTGTATCACATAGAAAATCAAACAATTATTTAAAAAAAAAAAAAAAAGCCATATATATTCAGTTGTCTATGAGAAAATTTTGTTCTCACTAGTGCACAATTATAGGTTACAAGAGGAGCAGAAGTTATGTGCTTTAAATGATTGGAAATTCCTTAGATTTCAAACTGGAACAACTTAGAAGTGGCTACTCAAACGTGTCATGGAAGAGATAATAATTTCTCCCTTTTCCTTAAAAATATGTCCATGAATAATATCAAAACACCTTTATTTTATTTAAATATAACCTGTTTCTGTAATGTTAGCTTTATTTAGGAAACGATTTACTGAAGAATTCACACAGCCTTATTATCAGTTTTTACACGAGTGTGTTGGAGTACATCTTGAAATAAGGTACAATTTCATCTTTATGTAGAAGATTTTAATAACACTCACAATAGCATCAAGTTATATTTTTGCATTTAAAATTCTATATTGACATGTTTTTCAAGGCAGACATTGCATATAATTATGCATTAGTCTTTGATAGTACATACTAGTAAAGAATTTTCAAGAATGTATAGACTTGGCATGCTAAAAAAGAACATTTAGAAAATGATTGCTTTGAGTTGGTTTTATTTCAAATCTTGAGGTTTTTCTATATCTGGAAAAAAAAAAAAAAAAAAAAAAAAAGAAGCAACTCTTCACAAAAACATTGGTTTGGACAATAGACATGTTCTTACCTGTAAGAAAACTAGATTGTTTTTGCAATATGCTAGTCATCCACCTAGAACTGTTGTGAAACAGGACTGTTGTAAGTGCACCCACATCATTTTTTCCCTGCACTTTTGAAAGTAATTTGGCTGCATACAGTAAATTGCAATCTATTTTATTTAAAGCCACATAGAGAAAGGACTTTTGTAATTGGAAAAGCTTTTATTTATTGTAAATCAATGCAGCCCTCTTTGGTGCACTAAATAATGTCAAACAAATACAACATTTTCAATCTTTAATATTTTTGTACAGTAAGAATAGAAGTAAGTGCAACTGTAATTTCTTTGCAGTGTCAGACTTGTTCCTTGATTTTGAATATCTTGCTTACAAATAGATTACACCTGGAGTTGTTTATGTTATTACTAACTCTTTAGCAAGTGTGGAGATACTTGAGGGTGGATGTGTGATGGAGGACCATGAAGTCACAAACTTCTTCACTTCCATGTGATTAAGGCTATTTAATGTCCCTTGGCACTCCACTTGACACTCTTACAACTTTCCACCCATCCATCCCTAAAGTTACTGCCCCAGAGGCTGGTAGTCCAACAAGTGGAGAGCTGGGAGGTTCATTCCTGAAAATGCAGTGGAAGAGGAAGAGAGAGAGGAAGATGGCTAGGAAATAATGAAAACAATGGTTGGAGAAGGACTCTTCTTGGGGTCTAATTTCTGTGTGGGGATGATCACATGCTTCACATATAACCAAAGTCAAAAACAAAGATCTCAGTGCTTTCAATGGGGAGTTGGGCATTGTCTTCTGGGCAGGGATTTGCCCTGCAGGAACAATTCAAGAATTGTTTGCAGAAAGTACAACAAATGACGTAGGTGAGATCTTTGTGCAGCATTTTATATGCTGATTGAGTCAGCTATTCTGGACAATTACTTTTAAAGGGAGTAAAAGCCACTGAGTCACATTTGTGCAGCTGAATTTGTTTCAGAACAAGTTGCTTCAGGCACTTTTTATGCATTGTCAACCTTTTTCCTTCATATCAAAAAACAGATGGATCAATGTTTGCAGAGGTTGAAGTTAATGTGTTAAACACACTAAGGACCTATAGTTTGTTCATAAAGAAATTAAGGATCATAAAAAGCAACAGAAGAACTTCTGATGAGCAAGGCAGCAACTTCAGTGGCTCGATGCTAATATTATGAATGTTATCAAGAAACTCATAAAGAAAACTTAACAACTTTTACTTCAGATACTTTACCAGCTAAGATCTTGATCTAAAATAATTTCTGACACTTCTAGATCTTAATTAAAATTGCTATGCGGGTCTAATATGTAAGAGGAAGTTACATAACTTCATTTGGTTGATAAGGAAAAGTTAACCAGTAGTCAATCTTGGTACAATGGGATACAGCTATAAAAGTAAGATATACCGAAGATGACATTCAACTTTCAAAATCCGGAGCTGAATTTCCCAAATTGCAACTTGCACCTGCAGGTCATCCTCACAGTTGTAAGAGCAGGTCACTGCTTTCATGTTCCTGTATGTTTATGGATATAATTTTCAAGTAATGGATCTCATTAATCCACAAGTACTCCCTCAGTCAAAGCAGAGGTAATAACTAATGCAACAGTGATTTCTCACTGCCCCCCTCCCCCCACCCCACCCTACAAAAAAAAAAAAAAAAAAAAAAAAAAAGCAAAGATTTTTACAAAATCCAAACAGTTTAAGATTCATTAGGAAATACAGTAAGAAGAATGGGCTTCAATGCACAGCAAAATTTCAGGATTGAGAAGGTTCATCATTTGGCTGCCATCTGTTGGGAAACAGCTATATCCTCAAGCCTTCTTTTCTACAACCAGGAGGGAAGAGTCCCTCTGAGGTCTTGGCCAGATGTGGAAAAACAAGGAAGCAAAGACATAGGAAGGCAGCTGATCACCATTTAACAGCTGAGGTGAGAAATCCATGACATGAGCAGAAAATGAGGGCTCTTCTGGGAGAGGACATTCAACTGTCCAGCCAGGATACTCTTGCCTCTCTGCCAGCATATTTATGTCTGCTACTCAGGGAAGAAAACACTGCAACAGGAAGACCCCAGACAGACAGACATATCTTAGTTGAAATGGTTTACTAGCTGTTCATCATATGGAGTGCCCCAGCAGAGGCACAGAACCCTTCTCTGCTCAGTAAATATGCACTTGGCTATGCTACTCTGACAGCAAAAGTCATTGTGGGAGTACAGCTGTAAGACTGCTAAGACCATTTTGGTGCTATGCTGAGATGATAGTAATAGTAAAAACTTGGCCAAAATAACCTTTTTCAGAAAATACTTTCCTGTAACATAATGCCTTCTACCAGTCACAGCAGAAGCCTATTTTTTTCCCTGAGTATGCACAGAAACGTCTTCAATAAAAAATGTTCCAGCTTGGTTTTACGAACTGTTGGTATTATCTGGATATCTGACATTCTTTCAAAATATTTACAATATGTCAAGAGGTCTGCTGGTAAGATACCTATGAAACTATATTTGGAGGAACCCAGATGCAGATGGAAATGAAGATACAGGAGGCTGTAGCTCCGGATAGGTTAGAGGTAAGCACACAGTTTTGTGGGGCTGACAGAGTGGCTCCCAGTAACTCAGCCAGGTAATGGTGGGCCAGCCATAAAGGTAACTCAGGTCTGTTTTCATGTGATGCAATCATAGTCTGCAATGTAGACATGCCTTTGTAGTGACTGCTTCCTACTCTTCACACTAAAAGCAGAAGAGTGGCGTCTACAAGTCTGCCTGTGGGAAGAAGAGAGAGAGAGAGGAAGAGAGGAACTCATTAAGTGTTATTATCTTGTGAATAGAGTTGGTTAGACAAAACAATAGGATAGCTGAAGCTTAGGGGGAAGCTCTTCTATGACACACTGGGGTCTGCATCATTAACATTTCTTCAGAGAGAGAATTAAAGAAAAGAGTGCTGGCAGATCCCTTTGAAAACAGTAAGGCTGAAGAGGTGAACGCAGGGACATATGGGCCCAGGAAATATGGATATGAGATAGGAAGAGGAAAGGTTTTCCACCAGGGAAAACCTCTATCAAATTCTTTATGATTGAAGAAGAAGGTGAAGAATTACGTATTTGCACAGCCACAATAAGGACAGACAATGAAATGATGTGGAAAGTGAAGGATGTCTTCTGGCAGCTCAAATGTTTAAGAATGCCAAAACAGAGAAATATGTATAATTTTTTTTGGAGCAGTATATTTCCCATGTTAATTAAAATAAAGGTATCCTTAGGAAATCCCTCTATTTAAATATATTCTAATATATCATGGACTTACAAAGCAATGGAAAATGTAGCGTGCCAAAAACACTGAAACTGTGGGTTGAGATGCAGTGGAAAGTCAAAGGAATGTCAGCCTATGGGTGTTGGTCAGCTGAGGTTAACCTCTTTGCTTTAATTTGCAAGATGAACAAGAGAGAGGGAAAACTTTCTGTTAAAGAGTTCAAAGATAATATTTGTTGATTATACCAAGGGATTCTGAAGATCATCACACTGACACTACTGGAGATCTTTGGAATACAAAAGACATTCTTTTGTCAGAGTCTGGTTGCAGGAGATCTCTGAAATCAGTATGAAACCTCAATAATAATAATTCTATTAAAACTTACCTGTAAACTTTAAAAAAATGTAACAGAAACCATTATTTACCGTAAATTGCAAAAAGAAAACAATACTGCAAAACCATCAACATACAAATATTCACAACAAAATTCAAAATAAGAAATTAGAATTACAAAACATAGGAAATATAGGTACTTTAGTAACCCATTGTTAGAATTTAATCTGTATTTGTTGGTTTTGATAGTGTAGCAGTTCTTGAAGGAGAAAGTAGGTAAGATGCTAAAATGAAGGTGCCCTGTCTGTTTCAGAAATGAAGGTATAATAGTAAGGCAAAAGCCAGTGTCAGTGTACTAATTTATTACATTGAGGCTATCCTCTTTTGTCTCCCATTTATGACACTGTCTTGTGAACTTACAGCTAAGAAACTGAGGCTATCTGAAAAAAAATCTTCAGTGTGCTCATCCTCATCATCAGATCTTCCATCTCCCAAGGGTATTTACTCATAAATACTGCTGAAGGATATTTCACCAGATCAGGCTAAAGTAAAGAATTTGTAATCACAGAAAACTCAGAAACTCAGACGCCCTTCTAGTGTACCAAAGAGGAAGTTGGAATGAAGAAAAAACATGCTAGTCAAAAGTACTGTGAGGGACATGGTTCTTCAGTCCCAAGTGAGATAGAAGGCAAAGATCTCTCATTACGCTGTCAGTGATCAATGTCTGTGCAGCCTTTGGAAAATAGGAGTCTACATTCCAGTCAGCTGAAGTGGACAGAGCAATTCTATATACTCCATCCCAAAGTTGTTGAGGGTGATGTGCGCCATGTGTTACAGCAGAGCAAGGGGAATGTGCACATATCAAGTATTCAGTTTCATTGTCAGCAAGACTTGTAGCCCAACAGGTGATTTTATTACAGGAAGAAGTAGAATAGCTGGGGCTGCTCTACTTACAGTAGAGCAAGGACTCCTAAAATAGCAGTAGTTCCAGGCACTTTATACAAACATGCCATTTGTCAAACCTCTGTTTGTTTCACAGAGTTGATTGATGAATGTGGTATTTTTGTGCTAAATGTGTCAACTTTTGGAACATTCCTTGTTGGTGACATTAAATTTTACTCCTTTCAAGTCCAACTGAGGCTGCATAAATGTGAAAAGCACGTTTGTAAACTGTCTCTTACATCTGCTTCTAGATTCACGTGTGCTTCTGGATAAACTGCTTTTTAAATGGGCAAAAGAGCCATCAAAGTACTTAAAGTAATTTGAAAATCTGATTATTTGAAAGGCAACTATTGTTTCAGATAACTCCAGTTTACATGCAAGAAATCCTTACCTGTGTCTCAGACACTTGCTTATACATTTTAAAGCATAGGAAAAATCTCTTGAATACTTGTTTCCACATCACAGATCCTTTATCAGTATCCTGAAATAAAAGCTGCAATAACATCAGAATGCAAAATTCTTGTGACACTGAGTCCACGGCTTGGCTGTGACAGCTGACAACAGCATTGTGCAGAAATCCAGAAGACCTGGATTTATTTGTGAGTAAGAAAAGTATTTTGTGTCTTTCATAACACCGCCTATCTTTCGCATCACTGTTACCACTGATGTAATACATCACCCACTGCCTCACTGTGTTCACATCCACTGTTTGGTCTCCACAAACATTCAGCAAGCATAGATGAATTTCAGGGGGTGCTATTTTTTCTACATGGAGGAATTCAGTGACACACCTTTGCTTCATGATGCTTCCATGTCAGATGCCACTGTATGAGAGAGCAGCAAAATATAATGGAATATTGGTGGGAAGGTTCAACCTCTGCAGCCATACCACTAACATCCACCTCTGTTATTGTGGATCAACATAATAAAATAGGAGTCATTACTTCTGGAGCAGCCCTTGTATGCCATAGTGCTGAACTAGCACTGAAGCACTGCAGATGGGTTTTCCCAACAGGAGAAGCAGGAAAAGACACATGAAGTAGAATGGATGCACTCATTTTGCTGACTCTAGTTCCTGCTTGCTTAAAATATTTTCATGCAAATAATGTTTTATCTGTCATTTCCTCACAAACTTTCGTGGGTTAAAAACCTTTGAATGGGCTGAAGCATTACATGTTCCATTTGTACAAAACACATGGTCCACGATGCCTCATGCATTTGTTTTTTGACATAACTCCAATGACTTAGATCTTTATTATAACATTGGGTTGCAATGTAATTAGAATGATGCAATGACTTTAATGTCAACAAAATGAGTTTTCTTGGGAATGTCATTACTGGTAATCTGAAAGTCTTTTCTTGGTACAAAGATCATTTAAAAATGAGAAAAAAAATATTTTCAAAATGGATGGAAAATCTACATACTTCATGAGATTAACTTCTTTATTTGTCTTTAGTGGCAAATACTATGGCAATCTATGTTTTCATGTTATTCATAATGATCAATTTCTGTAAGACCGAGAATGTTACATCTAATCTGCTGTACACAACACTGAAAAATGATCCATATATTAGTTTAAATCTCTGATTCTGTTTGTTTCTAATGAACAAAAGAAAGCAAAATAGGATCTACAGGAAATAGCGCTCTCGTTAATCCAATTTTCATTCTGACCTAAAAATCTCTTGTGACATTGAACAAAGCTCTTCTCATCATGTCCTTTTTATGTGCTATCCTCAAATGTGTACAGTTTTCTTATTCTTTCTAATGAAGCATATGCTTAAATCTAAATTTGTGTACTGGCAATTTTCTGGGCAAGTATTTTCTAAAACTAAGGATGTAAGTAAAAAGACAACTCCTCTCACAACTTTACTTCTAAATTCAAATGGAACAAAAAGAGAAAATACGCTTTCACCAGAAGTAGGAAAAAATAGCCAATGCTAAGTTTTCAGCCTAAAGAAAGTAATATTCCAAACATAGAATTGGACAGCAATGTGAGAGAAAATGAACTGTTCTAACAAAAGAGTGATTGGCCAGGTACCATCTGCCTGTTGTATATCCCTTCAACATTATATTACACCTGGGCCATTAAAAAATGACCACACCAACAGGAGAGATTTAGCAGCAACTACTCTGGCTGTGTTCCCACATTTCTTTATAGCCTCTCTGGATCATATTTTTCTTCCCAGAATGGAAATGATGGAGAAGAAAATGTTGCAGTGACTTAGTTCATGGTTCATGTAGAGCCTGGACTTAATCCCATGCACCACAGCTAAAGGGATCAGAGAACCTTTCTGCCCATTGTTGGCCAACAGAAGTTGCTAGCAATTTGCTCAAAGTAAGCTTTGTGCTCTTATTTGGCTGTGTCTAGACAGTCGAATCCTTTGCTGCTATCCAAGGAATGTGCAGCTAATGTCAGTGATGTATTCACAAGAAAGCATTGGTTCTTGAGCACAAGTTTAACACAAGCACTGCAAAGAGATGAGGCAGGGGATCGTCCCTGAGCAAGGTAACTGTTTGCTACATACTCCATTTAATATGCTTCAGGAGAATATAAAAAGGATAAAATCATTTAAATTCTCAGTAATGAAAAAGACAATTAATTTTCTCTATGAAAGCCACAGGAGAGATTTAGTATAGGTGCATTATGGACACATACAAACACATAAGAATCTTATGCAACCTCCCAACATTACAAGTAGAAGAAGCAGAGCTATTTTCTGTTTTCCACTAATGAACCAAATTGTCTTCAGATGAAGATTTATAAGCTGTCTTGAGTAACAATTAGCAGTTGGTGATGCTTAGAATAAGCAAAAATGGCAACTCAGAAGGTCAGTAGGAGAAAAAAAATAGCACTAGCATAGTTGAGAAAGGAAAACAGCCAGACAATAGTTCAGTTGCTGTGAATCTCAGTGTGACTTATGGCCACTTATAGAAATGGTCCATTATTTAATGACACATCTTTGATGGCATCTGAGGGAGAAAAGTCTGTTGTTAGTACAGCATGTAAGACCCGACAACTTTTTTATCAAGAGTTGAACAGATGCAAAATAATTTGAGCCAATTAATGAACATTACCCCAATTTATAACCTGTGCAAGCAGAAACACAGAAAGGATAATTGAGTTTCCCAAAGTCTCTCAAGGAGGCTTAAAAATGGCTGTTCTTTTCCAGGTGAATGGTGGAGGTAGCAAACCAGACAGCAAGGTACTTGATGTTAGATAGAATCCCAACTTTGCAGTAGCTTTGCTTTTAACTCAGCAATACATTTGGCGTATTGTCTCTCTATACATCAAGTGCAGGAAGACAATATGAACAGTTTCTAACTCTACCTCATAAACTTCCCTGAACAGGCACTGGAGTTACAATAACATCTTTGTTGGCAAACATTTCCAAGCACTGTAAATCTGTCTGACTCTACAGGAGAGATGGCTGATGTGCAAGTCAGTGTTGTTAAAAAACAGAGCCCCTGTTCATCCAACTTGGGCCTTATTTTATAGCATGCTATATAAATGAGGGCTTAAAATAGTTCTTTATCCTTTCAAAGTGCACAGTCACTGGAAAGGATAACACAACAAGCTTGCCCTTGGGAACCTGAATCAGCTGAGAAAAGAGCAATTGAGGGACACATCTATGCTTGCCTTTGCCTTCCCCTGTCCAGACCTAGCCTCTGCAGTCAATTCTTATGTCAATGTGCATTTACTTACTTAAGAAGTTGAATCTACTCACACAAATGTTCACCAGACCGAGTCAAGGAGTTACAATCCTTATCATTTAGCGCTGGGGAAGCAATGCAGTATTGTACAGGAATGTTCCCAAGGAATGCAATAACATGAGCTGGAATGATCTGGCTCCTTTACCACATGAGGCCATGGAGAGAAGAATAGTGATTCTTTTCTGCCTATAAGCATTCAGGAGGACATGTGTTTATCCTTTGCTATCTGTGCTGAAAGTATGCATTTATTAATAATAATACAAAGGCTTTTTTATTCACGATTTTGACAGCTGCTTTGACACTAGGGCTAAATTGAGAGGACTGCTACTTAATAAAGAACTTTAAGGTTTTAAAAGATTTTCCGAAATACAAGCAAACAAAGGTTGTTGTAGCTAGTCACCTGGAAACCTCTGAAAGAGAAACAGCAGAAAGTTAGGACTGTTGGCTACCACAGAGCTTTTTGATTCTCCTCTCTCCTGTAATATTATTCTGGATCAGAAGGATTTTTCAGATGAGACATTCAACACCATCTAGATATTTACATAAAGCCTTGTGAGTTGAACAAAATGTCATTTTTCAGTGAAAAAAAAAAAAAAAAAGCAACTCATATTTTTCTTTTATTATTATTCCCAGCAGCTCTACTGCAGTGCCATATTTAGAAATGCTTGATCGTAAGGTGTTTGGATTTGGCAGGGAATGGCTATGATGCACTTTCCCCAGGGCCTGGGAAAAAGAAGCAGGCTGCAAAGGCAGCTTTCACAAGCGGCTTTGAAAGGCGCTGTGTAATTATAGGGGCTGGCAATGAAAGACAGAGCAGCCTCCAGGGATACCCCTTTTCCATTCTGCCTCTTGCAGTGCTTCTAGATTGTACAGTCAAGTTCTGTCATGTCCTGAGCAAAAAGCTCAGTCAGCAGTGGGTGAAAAATCTTGCATCATCTTTCTCCTAGTGCAGTTAAACTATTAAAGGAGGCAGGTCTGAGACTTTTTTTCTTGACAGACATGTGACTCATGAATGTCACAGAAAGGAGAAACCAATAAAAAACAATTTCTACACTTTAGCTTTTGAGCTTCCCTTTTAAAGGATCTGTGTCTTGATCACATAAGACAGTGAGTTCACAGCTTTTGTTAATAATGCTATAATAATTATTATTATTATAATAACCTTGTATTTAGGGCACCTTACACTCTATGAACAGTCTTAAGCGTACAGCAAATCTGTGTGACAATGTCTGGAAGCTTTGTGCTTCTAAAAGCTCAGCACTAGGGCCACCTGCAGAGTTTCCTGAGAAATGTACTCTACTTCTAAAGATTGCTTTCAAAACCAGTATTGGCTTCCCAAACTCAGGATCTGTTCTACTAAACGCAAAACACCGCTTGTACAAGTGACTTGTTTCCCACTGTGCTGTTCAGTCTTGCAGTATTTCTAATTGCAGAGAAGGGGGCAAAGTTCTACAGAGCTCTCAGAGACAGCATTAGCATTTTTGTCTATCAGAAGCACCTCAACTTTAAATCAGATCTAATTCTAAGTTTGTGGCCTAACTCCAAATCTGCATTGGAATTGCAAACAAAGTAAAAAAAAAAAAAAATCTGATCATCTGCACTTCCCTCTCCTCTGTGCTATCTACTTCAGAGACAGATAATACGTACAACGTTCTCTCTAAAACAAGAAGAAGAAAATGACTTGTCTATAGATTGGAAGTAGCATGAAAAACAAGGAAAGAAATGGTCCAGGAAATGACAAAGAAAAGAAGAACACATTGCAGATTAAAAAGGCTTTTCTATTTGTTATTTTTATTGCTATTTCCAAATTAAACCTGAAACTGTTCACCTAAAATGTTGATATCTGGCTATCAGTTTTGTATATGTTACTAGTTCTGAATTCCGTAAGGGCGATTTACACTAATGTTATAACTAACAGCACTAGCTGGAAATAAAGAGTGCTCCCAAATTCATTCTTCCTGGTTCTTCTGGAGTGCAGAATTTAAGTGGATTACATATGGCAATAATACAAATAAATGAAAGTGGAGCTGCTTCCCCACTTATTCATTTCAGTGCCTGTTTACTTTTCAGGTTGAGACAAGAAGTCAAAACACATCATAGAACAGAAATTATAGTTATTCATTCAGAAATAGAAAGTTTTTTTTTTAATTATTATTAATTAGAAGAATTTTGATATTCTACTGACTAGTTAAATTTACTTGATGCAAAATCCAGAAAGTAGTTCAATAATCAACTACAATCAGTGCATTAACTATATGTGAAACATTGCAAAAAATGTAATAGCTGTTTTTAATTCTAGGATTTGTAGATAAAATGGTTGAATGTGGGCCTGACAACACTATATCCTTTTAAGACACCACCCAGTTTTCATGCCTGCTGTTTGTCACGTTCAGGAGTTGTAAATTTGTTTGTTAGTCATCATGCTTCCTATAAATTATCTCAGTCCTGTGGTGTTGAAGTAAGTAGTTCAACATAAAGTAAAGATGTCCTTACGATTATCCTTGCCGTCACAGGAGAGGTGTCTCTAAACACACAGTGAAGAAAAGGCAATTTCAAATAACCATTCAGAACAAAAGCTGATGGTAAAAAGATTATTTTTTTCTCTTTGATTCTACAGCTTGTAAATGACTCATGTCATTTGAATGGTGTAATGGGTATATTCCATCGTGTGAATAAGAGCTAATAGTATGCTATTTTAGATAAATTCAATTGTCTTGATTCTGATATACCTGAAATAATTGCAAATATTTCTTTGCAATCAACAGTTTAATGTGTAATAGATTGTGGGACATTTTACTGTGTGAAACGATATGTAAAAAGTAACTAATTTAGATGTATTTAAAACACTTAGGAAAATACTTGCAAGCTAGAATGGTATTTCAAAATTCAATAGCCTTCCTTAGCAGAAACACTGATTTTATTTGGAAGAATGATAATGTTATAAGAATAGCTACATAGTTAGCCTAGATGAAAATAGAACTGATGTGCATGGAGGATTAAAATGAGAATAAAATGCCATAAAATACCAGACATCTAAATTTAGGGTAGTTTTCAATGTACCATGCTTTATTTTCATTGGCTTTCCAGTGGTGTTTCATAGAGTTGTTTGAATAGAGTTAAGGGCCTAGAGTAAGGATGGTCTGACCTCACACACAACTATTGTGGAAATCATATTTTTTCCCCTAAAGAATAAAAATAGAGATTCTCATAAGTTCCATTTCACTTAGAAAAGGCTGTCATAATAGCCTAGGCTGTGGAAGTGGCCTATGAGTTTACAACTAACAATTAATTCAAAAGGAAAAGTATTCTCACATAATTTGACCTTTTTCTGCTTTGTGAATTGTTTGAGAACTTAATGCAGAGCTGATATTTCCCACAGGGTTGCCTGATGTTCATTTCTTTTTTCTGCAGCCTGTTCCTTAATAATTTTCCCCAGAGAGTTTGTACTGGAAATTTGTAGCTTTCCAATTGTACAAAGTATGCGGAATGCATTTCTCTTCCTCATTGATATATGACTTGACTTCCTACATATCCTAAAGGGTCTTGTTGCCCTGAACAAGTGCAGTGGAAATAACTTAGAAGAAGCAATAGCTTAGATTGCGACAATACTGCTTAGGGCACAGTTTGGTTATGTCAGCCCATAGGGAAATGAAAGAATTCATACTAATTCCTCTCTACAGTATCTTCCTTGGAGGCTCTTGACAACTTCCCTATGATTCCTGTGGGGCGGAAGTGATTCTCACATTCCTACTGGGAGCTGACTCATACTCAAAACAAGGAGAACCCCCTGTGAGTCTGAGTGGAATCCTGGCCCCATCGCATCAGTGTGCACTGTGTGTCAGCATGTTCCAGCAGCAAAGCAGTGAATGATTTAACATTTGAAAGTAGAAAAATTTGAAGGATTATCATTTTTTCTGGATGTTTTCTAGCTCTCTTCGTTTTCCCTTTGGGCTTCCTTTCAGGCTTATGACAACATCTGACACTATGAGGTCTGTGTCTAACCTGCCCGCATTGGATTATCCTATTCCAGATAGGTGGGCAAAGACGACCTTCCAATGTGAGAAAGGCGAAGTAAAGGTGAGAGCTTTTAGAAATACTAGTGCTCTGCAGCTTTGCAGCAGTTTTCCACATTGAAGCCCACTGAACACTGATTCAGAGCCCTCTTCAGAAAAATTTCCCATTATTTTTTATTCCTGTTTGAATTTTGAATTTTTCTTCTTAAATTCAGGACTGTAATAAAGGGATTGTTCCCCACCTGCTTACTAGTTTAATTCTCCAGCTGTAGGGACAGGCAAAACTTGTAAGCACAAAGTCCTTGTAACTACACGAAATGATTTACACACATTATTGCCAAATGGAAAGCACAATTATGTCAAGGCTTACCCTTTGCCCAACGAAGCTGGAGGTGAGTTGGGAAGGCTAAGCAATCCATCCAGTTTAAAAGCTGACAGCAGCTTTTCCAGTTTTTGGATCTTGCAGCAAATGCTATGACTGAGTACCAAGCAGGTTTAGCTATGCAATTCCCATTAATTTAATTGCAATTTTGTAGCTAAATATTCCCTATAGCTCTGAATAGCTCAGCCTCCATTACAAAAGAAACAGATAAAAATCATTGTCCTGAATGTTCAGAATACTAACATTTTCTTTTATGTAAAATAAATGAAATTTGTACAGGACCATAATACCAGGCAACTTCTTTACTTTGAAATATACTTTTTTTTTTATCTTACAGGAGGAAAAGTTGCCTTTCTCTGAGAATCATTACTTGATGTCATTGCCCCTTTGTGCAGTGAATTATACTAAAAAATGCCTAGTTAGAATGTGAGAGAATAATACACAGAATAAACTGAATAAAAAGAAGTTTATGACTTTGAGAAACAAAAAGGATGGCTTGCCATTTTTTCAAAGGTGACAGTTCTACTGGAAACAACGTTTTTATATTTTCAGCCAAAGTAACATTTCAAGCAGGTGAATGTGCCTCTGTGTCTTAGAATTTCAGTAATTTGTAGCATAGTTCCATGGAACCAAATAATTGCAATGAGAAAATGATGTCAAATTTCTGAAAGACTTAATAGTTGAGCCAGAGAGGGCTATAATTTCAGTGAGGACAGTAGCAGTTGCAGACATCTTTAAGGATTGCTTAAAATCAATTAACATAAGAAGCTAAAGTGTATTTTTAGTGTATTGAGCCTGTCAAGATGTTGTTACACATGAGCTTTATTTATTTATGTAATTTTGTCCTCAGAAGTGTGCATCAGAGTGGAAAATAGGGAGTCAGAGATGTGTAATGAAAGCACTTGAAACTGTTGCAAAGGAAAAGCTTTAATGGTAGCATTAAAAAGTCTTGAAGTCTTGAGTAAAGGGCTGTGAAGTTATCTGAATATAATCAGCCTAGAAACTGCATGTGACAGTGTGATCCCATACTCTGAACACTGGACAGGAGTGATTTGTACTTCTGAAAAAAACTCAGATGAGTTGTAGTGTTTTCCCATTTTTTAAAATTTAAGTTGCTGTATAGTGAGTATGTATTTGTGTCCGTGTATGTGTTAAAGTGAATGTAGGGGCAAGGAAAGAATATTACCTTGTCAAATACTGCTGATAACCTAGTCAGAGTTTTGTGCTCAGAAGATATTCAATAGAGCCTTCTGCTTTTATCTACTTAAATATAAAAAATAAAAAGTGTATGAATTAAAAGGCAAAGAAATATCAGAAAGCTTCAAAGAACTAGAAATTTTGAGGCACAGGCACTCAAATATATGCTCAGAGAATATATATTACATAGGTATTTCATATATATAAAAATCCAGAGTTACATATGTTTATACATTTGTATATAGACTAGATTCTCAGTGAATTGAAACAGAACAACAGAAAGTATGCATCACACATTTTTTAGTCTTTTGGTATCATTTCCCACCCTTTCCAAGTAACTTTCTTCCTCTCTAAAATATATATTTATATTACAGCAAATGACAGGTAAGCAAATGTGCATGGGAAGGAGGAAGACATTGGTCATTAAGTTATCCAAGATGGACTAAGGAGTTTCTCTCCTTTTTTCCTAACATGAAAAGTGCTGTTGGTACTGTTTCACCTTCCCTCCAGTCCCCTCCCGTCCCCTCCCTTTCCCCCCTCCCCCTCCCCCTCCCCCTCCCCTCCCCTCCCCTCCCCTTCCCTTCCCTTCCCTTCCCTTCCCTTCCCTTCCCTTCCCTTCCCTTCCCTTCCCTTCCCTTCCCTTCCCTTCCCTTCCCTTCCCTTCCCTTCCCTTCCCTTCCCTTCCCTTCCCTTCCCTTCCCTTCCCTTCCCTTCCCTTCCCTTCCCTTCCCTTCCCTTCCCTTCCCTTCCCTTCCCTTCCCTTCCCTTCCCTTCCCTTCCCTTCCCTTCCCTTCCCTTCCCTTCCCTTCCCTTCCCTTTCCCTCATGTCCCTTCTGTCAGGAAAAAGAACATGGGAAGGATGTAGAGGTGTGATATACAGAAGCCAAGTTAGTATCTGGAGCACAGGAGTTTTGACCATTCTCCTTTACAGGAACTCAGAGTTCAATAGAAGGTGCAAGCATGATTCTTGCTTGCATTGACCTTTGTGTCTATTCAGAATGTGCAGTTTATTTGTTTTTGAGGAGATCCAGTCTATTGCCCTTATTTTAACTTGACAGATGAATCAGTGTAGTTATCAATCTTGCCCTCTACTGATCACTTGTACTTAAAAACCATACTTCTAGTTGCAGTCATTAGACAACTCTGTCCCTAAACATCATAAAATTTAAATAATTAAAATAATTAAAAAATTAAAATTTAAATAATTGCTCCTCCAAAGAACAATATATTTTAAAGTAAATGGTATGCTAAACTACAATACTTTCAATCTGTGGCAGCTGATTTTTATTCATTCAGACTCCTTGAACTGGTTTAAGCTTGTGCTGGACCGAAGAATATGTAAGGAATATAATCATATCAGTCATGCTTTCCTTTCAGATTCTGAATGTGCTTTCATGAGCCCATTTAATTAGTTACCATATCCCTAGCATGGAGAGGAAAATTGCCATCATGAAGCAGGCAATATACAGAATCTGGAAATATCCCAGGAGGCATCATGATTTCTCAAATTTTCAATATTTGACTCTACATGACCATTATGGAGTCTGTAAGTATTTGAAATTTTCTCTAGAATTGAAATGAGATGAGATATATCTCAGCTACTCATGACAAAGTAAAGGCTTGAGAGCCTCAGATCCAGATCCACTGCTACCTCTCAGTTTTCCTTTCTCTTCCCTCTGCATTTTTTCCAATAATGTTAATTTCTTTCTACTTTCTTTGTT
Source organism: Chrysolophus pictus (assembly GCA_037305975.1). Lineage (NCBI taxonomy): Eukaryota > Metazoa > Chordata > Aves > Galliformes > Phasianidae > Chrysolophus > Chrysolophus pictus. The sequence goes on from CM074578.1 coordinate 49,513,975, forward strand.
GCAGGGAAAATTTTGTGCTGGTAGTGCACAAAAATATCTTTCTCATTTCACACATACCAGTGAAGCTTTAGCCCTGCTAACTAGTGTGAATAGTTAAATAGTGTATTTTGGGGCGTAGACAAACGCTGCCACCTTCTGCTGTCATTTCTTGCCCTTTCCAGAGGGATTGTTGCTAAGTCCTGGTGATCCTTTCTCTGTAATATATTCAGATTAATTTTGTTTCTTTAAGTCACCTTTCTACTCCAATACTTGTACATCTGACTAAATGTATAATTCGCAAAGACTCATTTTCACCCCTGGATCAAAGAGTTCAAAATCATTCAACCTCGAACTTCTCTAAGCTAGTTCCATCTACTGTGGATTGAACGCATCCACAGAACATACAAGTTGAAGTGTCATATGGACTCCATGGTCTCCATATGAATATATAGCTAGAATTTTCATGCCATGCATGTTGCAGGTATTTTGAAATATGTCTTGGTGGTTTTAGGGGGTATGGTACAGAAGAGCGCTCATGAAAGTAGTGATTGAAAATGAAACTGGACAGAAGGCATCAAACTTAAATGGAATATTATCTATATTTCGTATCATCAGCAGTCTCTTGACAAACTATACCAGGATTTTGTCTTGAGAAGAATTAGTTCTCTTATCAACTCTTTCATTTCCATATCCTCATTATTCATACTCCATGCAGGCTAGTTTGCCTTTTTTTTTTTTTTTTTTTTAACTGAGCTTTTTTCATCTATGACCTCAGGGTCACTTCTCAAACTTCAGTGTAAAAAATGTTCTCTTTTTCTTGCACATCACCATGTAAGATCTTGAGTTCCCTCTTAGTGAGAGATTTCAGTAGACATGAAGTATGGTAATGCCCTACATTCTGGCTACTTCTTGCTTTCATTGCTGACCTATCACTGTTCAGTCTATTCTTTATTCAGCTGGAGGAATCCAGTCTGATATCAGCTACTTGTCTTACAGACATCACTGCACAATTGCACACGTCTTTCATCTCTGGAGTACTATCCATCCTCTGAATTCAGTGGTTTTATTAAAAAAGTGTTGTTTGATCATATCTATAAAGCTTTCTCATGAAATATAAAAGCAGCAAGTGTAAATTTACATTGGAAGAATGACCTTAGTGTGATTACCATTTAACTTTTCAGGGCTTTATTTTGTTCTAGTAAATTTAATTAAACATAAAAATATCTATGCATTGACTAAGTTACTTCAGTGTCTGAAAAATCTTATGGAGCTTTTTCTTTTTCTATTCTTCACTTTTTCTCATTATGCAAATAATCTGCACTACAAGTCACTGGCCTGGTAGACAATATGTCCTCAAAGACAAAAAACTGCATGACTCTGAAAGTTGATGTTGCAATAAAGGTGGAATGCCACCTTAGTTTGCATATTTAGCAAAGCATAAACGTGCAGATGACTGATGTTAACAGATATTAAGACTTATGAACTACCATCAGAGAAAATTCTTATAATGTTTGCTTGGGTTTTAAGGTATGTGTGTGTGCTGGAGTGTAACTCACTATTGAGGTCCTTTTCAACCCAGGCCATTCTATGATTCTGTGTTATGATGAACAAAATTTAACAGTACTTTCTAAGTACCCAGGTACTTTGGAAAATTAAGGTAATCATCTCTGAAAAGTCCTAAAGACAAATTTTAGTTTTTACAGAACAGACCTTTCGTGAATTTACATAAACATAAGATTAAGTCACATTTTGGCATCTGGATATATCTAAAAAAAAATCAGAAGAAAAAACATATGATCTTTTTCTGGGCTCAAAAATTTCTTGTTCTGATATGAGGAGAAGCTGTACTTTAGCTGTCTGAAAGACCAATGTACTGTCCTGCCCTTTGTATGTGCTGTAGTGTCCTAGTACTTCATTCTTTCATTTTGGGTAATTTCCAAAACTATTGAATTCAATGGAAAGCCACCCACTGACTTCATTGGGGAGTAGATCAATCTCAAAAAATATGTAATTGGACAAAGTAGCAACTAATTTTTTGCCATGTGTTATCAATCTCTCTTCCACAACAGAAATCAGTTTTGTCTCAATACTACTGAAATTGACTAAGAAAGGAAGAGGGAATTTAATTGCCAGCTGGGAAGATCCTGGGTTCTTAATTCTCACCACAAAAGTAACTTTTTTTTGACATATGATCCAGTCTCCACAGTATGAAATTATGACTGGAACAGATCAGCCTGAGACATGAAAAGGTCACACTATAAAATGAACAGGTTGAAAGTTAGAGATCTAAAATCAAGTTTTTTTTTTTTTTTTTTTTTTGTCATGTCGAAAAATTTCACTGCTGGGTGTTTTTGTTTTTTTGTTCGTTTTGTTTTGTTTTTGTTGAATGATATCTGTTAAGGATATTGTTTTGAAATTAGTATAGCCTGATTAACCACCTTAGGTATCCACCAGCTTAGATCTTCCAGTGGGGATAAAATGTTAAAGAATGAAATAAGTTGAACTCCAAGTTTCTTTTTCTGGGATAGTCTGTCTGTGTTATAAGTTTGAAATCAAACTGAAAGAAAGTAAATGAATAATATAAGCAGAAATTGAAAGTTCTCCCTCAATAGGCTAAGAATTTTTTGTAAAAGATATATCTGTCACAGGTTCTGAGTCTGGAAATCAATGGAGTAAAAAATAGTTAAGAATTAAGAAATCACATTTTTTAATATTGTCAATAACATGAAGGATTAGAAAGACTTTCTTCTTAGCAATTGGGATCCATATAGTTTTGGTGAGATTTTCATTCATAGATCCAGAAATCATTGAAAACTCAATACAGTCTTCACACTTTTGGTACGCATTTCTCTCTGGTATATCAGATAAAGCGGAGGAAATTACTTTAATCATCTGTCTGCAACTCTAAATTTTGAATTTATTTACCATATTTTTTCATCACTTTCTGGTTATTCAGGAAGAGCAAACATCTAAAAAGGAAAGTTTGAAATGAATATCATTCTCTTGGACAAGGTTAGTCTTTTGTTTAGATTCCTCTGAGCAAGGAGGAAGTCAGATTGCCTGAGATTGACTGTAATACTGGAGTTTGGAAACCTAATGGTTGGTGTTCTTCACAGGATGAGCCCTTCATGGATGACTGTTCTGTGTAAGCAAACTCACATTGCAAACAAAACACAGAAATCACGTGCATTCATACTATCTGAGTGTTCTTCTTGGTGTTCCACTTCCATGTCCTACTCTTAAAAATATTAAAATAGGTTCTCTTCTTGATAGCTTTAGAGTGCTTCTCATTGTCTCATATCAAAAAATAAATTGACAGGGAAGATAAACTGGATGAATTCCCACCTCATCATCCTCTGGATTAGTCTGCCTGGTGTTTGCTTGCATGGCAGAAAAAGGTCAGGGCAAGGTTTTTGATTCATTTGTTTTTTTCACTGAAGGCATTTTTTGTCTCTGTAGATACAGTCTCTGGACTTCAGGCAACCCATATGACTAATGCCCCACCAAGACTCCTTCACGCTGGGAGGTGCTGTAAAGTAATTTTTATGATACATCTAGTACAGTCCTCAGCTAAACTTGCCTCAGGAACAGAAAGAAAAAGAATGAACAAATTACAAAGAGATTTCATTGACAAGTAGCAGGAACAATAGGCTGTCAGTAGGGCATAACTCACCCAGTAAAACAAAAGGCTTGTAAACACTGAAATATCTGGAGAGGAACTGAGAAGCAGCTGAATATCACAAATAAAAACAGATCTTTGCCACCATTACCTACAGTCTGCAATAATGCATTCTTAAAATCAGAGACCTAATTCCTAAAAAGGTTAAAATGTCACATGCAAAATGTAAAAATGTTAAATGCAGGCCCCACTAGTATCTACAAAGAAGGGAATTTATATAGGAAGCAGTGTAGATAATAGTAGTTTTTCTATTGTCAGAAATGTGGGAATAGTTTCTGGAAATGTACTGTCACTGTCTGTGATGTGGTATGGGAGAAAGTACTGCACTAGAAGACACAAGTCAATATTCAGATAAGAGTCAGCAGGGTTACATACATACTAGTGAGCATTGTTTATTTGATCGCTTTGTTCTTAGATACACAGATATTTTGTCTTGGATGTACAGAACTTTCAACAGAACAGTGTTAAATACTGTAAAGCAGCATATTACTGTGGCAAATGTAGTGGTCAGAAAGCTTACAGATAGTCTTAAATCGTAGGAATTGCTTAACAGGGAGAGAGGAAATATTGACCAGGATGTTGAATATTTCCATATTCTTTAAATAAAAATGACACATAGACAAATAACAGAGATGTGCAGACATGACCTCAATTTAACAGCTATTCCCCAAGGATGACACCTCTTCCAGAGGCAGTGTTTAATTAGTGTTGTAGAGCAAAGTTAGTCCCAAGCATACGCCTTTTTCCTGGTATGGAGCTTGAACTGTCAGCTGAAAGGGAAAAGGGTGGGTAGAAACCTCCATAAATTCATTTCTACTTTTTTTTTGTTGTTCTTTTGGTTTGGTTTGGTTAAAGGTCTTCATTAACACAATATTTGTTACTGAACATGGTTTCACTTTGCAGCATTTATATTCTCCATCTAGTGAATACAGTTAACACAAATAAACATGCCTGTGGCCTGTGCTAATTGGATTCCTGAAATCAAATAATCTGAGTTTTACAGTTGGTCTTAAATTTACCTGCTGAAGTGTTTGTAGCTTCAGTGAAGCTAGAACACGACTAAACACAGCTACATTTATTCACAACCTTACATCTGTGTTTATCTAGTGCAACTACCAGAGTTCTTATCAACTTTTAGTTAGGGATTGTATACATTCCCTTTCAGATAGACTGAAAAATAAAGCAATGGCTGAAGCTTGAAAATTGCTGTCTATGGCTATGGCAGTATTTAAGGCTTTGAAGGAACCTGATGGCTCCCGAGACAAGGAGGATCATGGAGATGTGCAGATCAGCAGTTAAAGTAGTTAAAGCAGGTATACTTCAGAAGACAGTGTCTGAGATGTCAGGTGAAAAACATGAAGCAATCTACCGTAAACTATAGGCTGACCAGTATCCCTAAGTGTGAGGCTGTAGGTTTCTTCCAAGTTTTTGTTTGTGGGAGGAACAAGCCCTGCAAGTGACAGTCTGCATCTTTTTATAATCTTGCAAATAGAAGTGCCACCCTAGGGCACAAGAGCCAAGGCCTTTCTGAGAGCTCATGCCAGTGAGATCCACAGAATAAGTAAAATTTTGGATGGAAGAAGAAATATGATAATGAAATTTAGAAAGGGAAAGGAAGGTTACGGTGTCTCAGAAAGCATCTGTGCTACCACAGAATGAAACTAATATGCTTTGAAATAGAAGGAAGGAAGAAAGAAGTGTGAAGGTTATTGAGACTGATAAGTTTATCTTGGCCCTGTGCAAATTTACTCAGGGTCAGACCCTTTTGTTGACTCAATGACACTCACACAATAGCCATAGGATGCTGTTGGGCTGGACTTTTCCTGAATTACCTGGGGGACTCAGTCACAGCAAAATTCACAGGGAACTTGAGTAACCTTTGTTGTTACTGTGATCTTGCAACAAGATAACACTATCCAACTAAAAGAAATCACCAAATTCATAGCAGTCCCGCAGAAATAAATATATATAACTTAGTCACACAGTTTGTCAAATATATCCCTGTGAGAAAAAATACTCAGCTGGTGCCTGAAATTCCCTCCAAGCAAAAATAAAGCTTCCCATGCAAGATCACTCTAGCAAGCTGAGCCTTACCTTGTCAGCGGTAATATCAAAAACCCAGTGTCAACAAAGACACATGACACTAAATCTACTGCTTGATAATGTGTCAGCAGTCCAGCAAAGGAGAGAGTAAAGTTCTTAAGAATGAGGTTTATATTTTTTGTCCCACAAACATGTTGCATACAAACACAAAGATAGACAGACATGAAAGATGCATTAAAATTCCAAGAAATGTGCCAGGTAATTGCATTGCCCCTTTGGGTTTCTTTTTGTTTGACTTTATGTGTGTATGCTCATGTGTGGAAATAATTTTTCAGTGAGAAGGTCAGTGTGCATATATGTTTCAGACACATAGGGACAAAATTAAGAAGTTTGTAGAGTTAATGAATTTTAGCAACAGCTCATTGCTTTTCCCAAAGCCCTATTTCACGCAAAGTCTGTATCAGTTGCCTATTTTTGAGAGTATGCATAAGAAGAAAGATCTGTTTACTATTTGTCTGTATTAATGATTTTACTTGGGGAATAAGGAAATAAATTTTTTCCATAACTTACAGTTCATTTTCAGCTGTTTTAATTTTACTGTAAATTGAACGACGATTTATTCTCCTTTATAATCGGATTTGTGTTTTGTACCAGTTCAGTCTTTGAAGTGTTTTACCTTCAGATCTTTTGTATTTGAAAACATTTTTTCTTCATAGATCTTTGAAATTAATAGCAATTATTCTTAAGTTCTACCTTATATTAAGTCTCTTCATATGTTGCAGAGAATTTCTAGACTATACGTTTTATCTAGGGATGTGCAAATTATAGTCTTTCTGTTATTGATATGCTTTGTGTGGTTGAGGCTGCTGCTATTTTGTCTTAAAGAACGATGGAAAGGTTGTAAGCAATCTACGGTCCCAAATGTTTGGAAGGCCTTAATAGGACATAATGTTTAAACAAGAGCAATTTCAAATATCATGGCATTTTATCTCTATAGGGCAAACTTAGATTTGTACAATAAGGCCAAGTCCTGTTTATGTAGACTTTTTTTCCCCCACATTGTAAGTGTCACAAACAGAAGTATCAGCCTGCCAGCAATATTCCACATTCAGGGCAGGTGGCAGAAGCACAGGTTGATGTGGGAGATGTGGTCTTCTTCCCACCAAAAGCAGGTGCAAGTCTGCAGGCAGGGTTCAGATGCTACCATATTTCTGAAAATAAGAGCATGCTCAGCTTTAGTTTTATTTATTTTGTTGAGCCAAAGACAGCCCTTAGAAGACAAGGGTTATTATCTGCAGTACGAGGGAGTTCATTTTTTATTTTTTTGTTATTTTCCTTTCTAGGGAGGATTTTGCTTTTCATGTTCCAATTCATCATTGCCTGCTCTCTCTCTCCTGAGCTCTGTCAAGTAGCCCTTGAGGACAACAGGCATACTTTGTGGGGCAGAGGGCAGAGGAAGAAATGGGAGGGACAAAACCTTAATCTGGACTCCTCTTCGAAGGGAGCTGGAGACTGGAATGTTTCCTCCTTGAGGAGGCTGCAGTGCTGGCGGGAGCCAGACAGTGCACATACCTTGGCCGCAACCACAGGGAAACGACTGGGAAGATAAGTTGTGCGACTGCCAGGTTCATTCAGTGCTGAGCCACACTACCGTCCCAGATCAGGTCGTGCTCTGGAGGCTACTTAACATTCAGCCTCAAATCAAAAGGTTTTCTCCACATAGGAAGTGTACTATCTGCCGTGACACACTGCAAACTCAATATATGGCAGGAACAAAGGGCAAATGTTTTGTTCATATTGTTTCCTTGTCAGGAAAGCCCAGTGGTCTGGAGGCCTCGGCTGTCTGACACATCCAGAAGGTGATGACCGATTGTTAACAATCCTGTGAGAGCCTTCTCCCAGCAGTTCTCAGAAGAAGAGGGGTTTTGATGACGGAAAGGCACAGGATGTTACAGGATCCGTGTATGGCTTCGGACACGTGGGAAGTAGAGCGCGCACTGCTTTCAGAGGATGCGTGGCTGTAAACAGGAAGCTTGGCAGGGCACGGCTGAGTCCTTGGGCTCCATGTAGGACAGGAGAAAAACCTGCTGGAATAGGTAGCTGGGGCCAGCATGGCACTGCCATGGCACAGGCAGCACACTCATGTTTCCTAAACACCCATCACTCAGCTTTGTCATTGCCAGTCTATCGAGTCAGCTCATATAACGTTACATTTTTAAACCACTGGAAAAGAGCAAGACATTCTGAAATCCAGGGCATGTTGGAGGCACTGTAATAGCAAATACAGACTTCCTTCAGATTTTCCACTCCGGAAAACACCCAAGTTACCAGTAAGCTGTTAAACCAGTGTTATGCAGAACTATTGCCAGTATTTCACTGAACTACTTTTACTATTAGTGGAGTTAATTAGTGACCAAATCACTTCAACCGGTCCTCAATATAAAAAAATTGACCAGCTGCAGGAAAATCGTATAAGGAAAGGGAAGGAAAGAGGTCCCTAGAGTGTTCTAGCAGGCCTGCTCAGAAACTGCTGGCAGTCCACAAAACCAAATGAAATCACTTGTCAAATAAGTCTTGCATTCTAGCCGCATGGAGAACAGATAGTACTCTCACTCGGGGCATATTCAGTCTTCTCAGGCCTGCTCCTCCCTCTTCCCGAAAAATCACGTTGCAAAAGCTTTTCCTCAAATAACTACAGTTCTCCTGGCATTAAGTTATATGAGTTTTACAGCTCAACAGAGGACCATGGGAACAGATAACTGCTCCAGCACGTCCGCTATTGTATTTTTGGCACTCGCTCTTGCCAAATGACCACTGAACAAAAGAGAGCCTCTGAAAACAATGCTTATGCCACAGCAGAAATGTGTAGAGGAAAACACATAAATTTAGAAGTTTGCATTTTGGTCAGTTTTACCACAAAGACAACACATGTGCGTGCTTCTCTAGCAAAAAGGAAATGTAAAGCTAGGTTTAGCATTTATCATTTAAATTCAATGCATTCACTATTATGCTGTGCATATTAAACCTTTAAGGAAAGCAGATAAAAGGGATTGTTGTCCCAACTAGATATTTATTTGGTACTGCGTCTGTCCTTTCACCTGCAGCTTCCATACTTCTTCTACCACTAAGGCAGAAGCTTGCACTCAGAGACAGTTGTATCATTCAGACTTCTTCCGCTTGATGTCCTGCAGTAGGATTGTCAAGAGACAACTCTATAGTCTTATTTCACCCTTGTATTAAAAAGAAAAGAAAAGAAAAGAAAAGAAAAGAAAAGAAAAGAAAAGAAAAGAAAAGAAAAGAAAAGAAAAGAAAAGAAAAGAAAAGAAAAGAAAAGAAAAGAAAAGAAAAAGAAAAGAAAAAGAAAAGAAAAAAAAGAAACAAACGAGGAGGGGGGGAATATTTTATTTAGGAGAAGAAATAATATCCAAATTCAAAAGTGTGTTTGTTTGTAATGCAAAAAATTAGTTATTCACTGTGATTTATGCACTTCTCACAATAGATTTTGATTATGCAAATAGGAGGACAGAGAAAGGGAGTGGCAGACAACATAGCAATCGGGAATAAGGACTAATAATATCCAGCTTGTTCTAACAGAAGCTGGGAAACACATTGTTTTTTTCAGGCATAAAGTATTTTGCAAAAGTAGCAGTAAAAAAAAAAAAAAAAAGAGAGAAGAATCAGCAGGCAGTCTGTTTGGCTAGCTTATTTTCCAGAAATTACCAGACAGAGAGGAGCATTCATCAGATTCTTTTAAAATTAAAATCCTCAAAAGCTTAACAAAGCAGGTAGGGGCATGTCCTGGAACACCAGTAACCCTCTCTTTTGAACATTAAATCAGAGTCCTTGTTACAGTCTTAAGAAAAGAGCCAGTAACATTCATGCTAACTTTTTTGGTATCATTTCCACCTCAGCATGTAGCTGATTTAGGCCCTACCAATATCTCATTATCTGTACATGGAAGAAGAAACCAGCCTTTTGTCTATGGAAAAGGCCTATAAATCTCCCCTCTTCTGATAGCTTCAAACACCTGGCTCTGCTTACTGCCCCTATGAATAACCCAACACTACCTCTTGCTCGTTTTCTCATACACTATAAAACTTTCCTGCTTTATCTCTCACCCCTCTCTCATAACCGCTCCTTAATTGGTACCAGGCAGCTCCACCAGCATTTGAGGCTGACTCTTCCTATCACAGGCTTTAATTCCTTCCTTGGTTTGCTTGATGTTAATGTGCTATGAGTTTGAGTATGTCATTCCATGAGAACAAAAACAGGATGGAGGAACTTGGAAGAGACTTATAACACTCTCAAACAAAATGTTACCTTCCCCTTTCTGCTTCAGTGCAGAATAATTTCTGTGCAGATAATGCAGTGTAGTGTACAGAGTGGATTCAAAGTCAAGAGATCAACATCTTGTTCTTTATTCTGCTGCTGGGCTGTATGCAACTGCCATTAAGCAAGAACAAAACAGGTATTCAATATTTTCTGCTGGCTCTATAGGAAAATCAGAGCAAAAATGCTGAAGAACACATTGTTATTATACCTTATTACCTATAGCAGCAGTCTAGGAGCCAATTGCTACTAAGATCTGTGCTGCCTTAAAAAATGTGTGATATGACGGGGCAGAACAAAGACTGCAGGGGCAGTCAGAACAGAGTCATCATGGTGCTGGGGCATGTTCCTACCTGACACTAGTCACTTAAGAGTCAAGCCTTCAGCTCAAAAACCTCGTGCCCTTGTCTGCAGCCAGTGCAACTATGGGGAAGCAATGCCAAGTCCTCAGGAAAATGCTGCTATTCTAAAGTGAAAAGTTAAGTTAACAGAGCTGGAAAAAAAGAGAGAAAAAAGAATTGTAGTTCAGTTTATTCTTTTAGATATGAATGATTGAAGATAACAATTCATGTTGTTGGGGGGAAAAAAAACCAAGTCTTTTCTAGCAAAAGGAGTACCATTTAACTATCCAGTGTGAGTTAAGTTTCTCACTGCAAATGTCTGTAGTAGAATTAACCTGAGCAAACGCAGACGCCTGTGAGCTGACCTGATCTGGGTTCCTTTTTTTGGGGAAGAATTTTAGAGCACAGTTCAGCTCACTCGAAGTTGATGCTTAAGCTACTGAGATAAGTCTTCTGTAGGCAGGTGAGTTTGATGCCATCTCCTTTGTCAGGTAACGCTGTCTTCTTTGGTATTTTCTTTTTCATATTTGAATCAAAAGAACTGTGATTTTTTTCTGTTCCCAGTATAGATCACACTTCATATAATATTTTGGAGGAGTAGAACATGGCCATAAAGAATTGGCTTGTGGCTTTCAGAATGCTTCCTATCACTTCTGTTTTTGTTGACATCAACGTTAACATGAAGCAGACCTCATCAAAGAAGGCATACGGCATATTCTCTTCTTTGCTTTTTGCCTCCATTTAGCTACTTCTTCTAGGGAAAAAAAGGGGAAATTTTGATCAGCCAAAACGGTTATAAACAAAACAATATTTTCATATGAAGGGAATAAAAATCAATAAAACAGTGGTCTTGGAACTATGAAGTATTCTGAATTAAAATACTCCCATGATCAATGACAAAAAAACCATAGGTTAAGAGAGGAAAGAATTAGTCGGATTACCAAAACAAAGGATTTATTTTGCATTTATAATAGCATCCAAATTAAATGGAAGTATGATTTAAAAAAAAAAAATTATATTCCACTTATACTTAAATCTATACATAGGTGCTTGAACTTTTCAGTAAAGTATTTTGGACTTGGACTTGTGGGTATATTTATGCAGTCACAGCCTTTGTTCCTCCCTTTCAGCTTCCCTTTCCTTGTGAACTGAGACAAAATCATTTTTGTGATCCACAGCTGACACGTTCAGGACAGAAGTTATTTCAGTCACACCTATGCTGACCTTTCTCCGGTTCAACCTTATCACGACTCCATTGGCATTCTTTTCCTGCTGTGTTCCACCTTGATTTGTTTTTATGGTGTTACAGTTACTTTTGGCCTTCTGAAACCAAATTGCTGCTCTCATTGTCGCAGCTTTGACCTTGTTCAATGATTATGAGAATGAACTCTTGAATACAAGGTCTAGAAGATAAACATCATTATATGATATTTGGACCCAAGTATATTTTAAAATCTTCAAAGAAAATGGTAAGAAAGACTGTTCCTTAGCAGTAAAACAAATAAACAATAACTTGGCTTCAAATCTTGGCTAAAGTGAGTGAAATACAAATATAATGGCATATCTTCCTGTGGGCATGGAGACAGAGGGTTGGCAGTGAGGTTGCCACAGTCCACAACTGCTGCCGACTCATCAGCTGAGCACGCTGCAATCTGCCGGCAGCACTGTGCTTTCCTTTCCACACCAGACTCTCATTTCCTCCGGATATGAGCGAGGCTATAGAGTTACAATGTCCCTGAACCACGGGATTAAAAGCCACCGGTCGGCTGATTTGTGGGGGAGATTTTTGGCTTTGGCTGAGTGGCAAGGAACCATCTGCTGGAGAGACCACCTCTTTCTTTCCCACTGTGAATCTGTCATCACAGCAATTAGATGAGGCTCACAGGCTGGGACCTACTCAGCTTAGAAATACCAGGCTGCTGGGAAGTCACAGGCTAGTATGGACGCTTGTTCTTGCAATGTATTTTGACTCTGGTCTTAAGACAACCAAACCTGTCATCCCTCTTAGGCATACTGCGAAACTGGATTTTCCCCTGGATTTAGTGGGAACAGGGTGGAAGATGTGTGGTGAGGCAGTGGTGATTTTTAGCTTTTTAAAAAACTTGATTATATTTTGCAACAAGTTGTGGTAATTCTTTGGGTAGGATTTTTTTTGTTTGTTTGTTTTTTCTTATTTTTTTTAACTAATGCTTTCAAATCCTTGAGGAGCTCTCCTGAAACTTTGTTATTTTGTATAAAATCAAATAAAGACAGAAATAATGTGCAAGTTTACCTTACATGCCATTTGCCAGGATGGGAAACAGACTGATGTTAAAAAAAAGAGGGCAGATTTAAGGAAGAACAAAGAGAAGTGAAAAAAAAAACAAAAAAAGGTTGATTTAAAAAATGTTACTTGATACTGAAGAAATATTGTTCTTCAGGTATATTTTGGCAAAAATATTTCTTTATGTCTATCTGTGTATTTAGCCAACACCCTTAGCTAGAATTCCATTGGGTAGCTTTGATGGTCACTGAGTGTTTTAAGAGAACTTTTGGGTCTGGAGCAGTTTCAGTGCACAGTAGCACCTTGCATATTCTTCTGTCTCCTGGCTGACTGTGTTAAGATGGATCAAGACAAGGATCTCCAAATTTGCTGGCAGGACACTTCCTAATTACTTTTTTACAGTTTTACTTACTGTCACACTCTGCTCCAGCCACCCAGGTATCTTACATAGCAGTGCAAACAGAGGGAGGAGGGAATCCTTTTCTATTGGCCAGCTGGCTCACAGGATGCACATTAGTTTAAAGGTGGCTAAAGAAGGAGTCCAGTGGTTTCTATTAAAGCCAGTCTTCAGAGTTAATTGATTCCATAGAAAGTTCTCACTGATCAGAGACCAAATGGCACAACATGAAAAAAAAATGGCATCATGCATCTTAAATTATAATTCATTTTGAAATGACAATTGCTATTTAACAAAACCATTTCCCTCTGTATGTGGTTAAAGGAAGTTGAATTTATGTGTTCTTACATAACCATCATTAATTAATCCCAGATTCCAGAAAGCCCAATGTTTCAAAAAGAAGTATAAAGAGAATTTGGCTCACCAATGATATAGCAGCTGCTCACCTAGATTGCAGTGTATCATTGATCTTTAACCTGAAGCTTGCCTGGTATTTAAGCATGCAAATAATGACATTTCTTTATAATAGATTAGAATACAGGTATATTTTTAATACACTTTCATGTTCTGTTTTATACCTAACATTTAGTTTGTCACTAACAAAGGGTTCCCAAAGGACATGATTTGTAGAGGAAAAAAGACAAGGATGTGAACATTGTCTTTTCTGTGATGAAATATTTTGTATTTTTGCTAAAAAGCAAATCCTGATGATATAATTTTGTGGCTCAGTATTTACTGCATAATTTAACATGAACAAATGTTGGAAAATCCCTAATTAAAATTTCAAACGATGGACTTTTTCCAGGAGCTTGTAACAGAAGCTGGGGAAAACTCCCCCTCACACCAGCAAGCAATGGAAGGAGAGGGCATCATTACTTACAGTTAAAGAATCTGTATAGCTGTGGCAGCTCTGAAAGTACTTCATCTTAGAATGTAACCAGCTGTACAAATGTTCTGTCCTAGAGAAAGAACAATCTCTTCTGTTTTGGGGTCTTTTCATACGTCTACATAAAGAAGAAAACTTTATCATTAAAAGCACACAGCTTAAAAGATATATTTGTTTTCCATAAACACAGAAAAAATATGTAAATAGCCTTATTATTTAGAACACTATAAGTAAAGTGAAGTATTAAAACAACAGCCTACAGCATCATAAATAATAGTTTGTTTTCTTTCTGAAATAAAGGAATTTGGACTTTAAGCCAGATTTCTTGAGCGTAAATAACATTAATGCTTCATCAGAATAATTCATCAGTACACACTTCACACAGACTGAGTGAAATGAAAAAACATGGAAAACAAGAAATATTTTAAAAACTTGACAATATTAAAAGATACACTTTAAAAAGGGAGTCACCTGTTCTGCAAACCAAACTAAAATGAGCACCTAAATCTCATCTACTTAGTGCTGCTACTGAGAAATAAAGACATAGGAAAAGTAAGTGAGGAGGACAAGCAAAAAGTAAAGGCATCTGACCTCAGATGAACTGGAAATACATAAACTGTGCAGTCTTACGAAATGCTGAACATTTCCAGGGTCCAGCAAAACCCTGCCTTTCATTTTATGCATGTGACTAGTCTCAATCAACAAAGGATAAGCTATGTTAACTGCTCAGCGTAGCATACAGTTCCCCACTCTGTAGTGCATTGCTTATTTGCTGATTAAGTGGCTGCTTCTTTCCTTGATCCTCTGCTGCAGCTGTGGGAGAGAGCAAATGAAAGAAAATCTCACTGCATTGCACTCTGGTACTGTTGGTCCTGGTCATTTATGCCTTTTGAGGAGTGTGTCCCAGGGTCATGGGCTGTCCTTTAGTAAGCTTTTGTTCCCTATGTTCACAATATTTACTTGAAGTTGACAAGTATGTCCTTCCAGCAGAATGTTAGTGATGTGGGAGTCACGCAGTATAAAGTGCACTCAGTAATTTAAGCCAGCCCTGTTCAAGGCTTTTGAAAAGACGCATGAAGACTAGCATTCGACCCAGTTGTCAATGAGGCATAAGAGAAGAGAAAGAACACAGACTTGTGTGCTGTTTGTGGTCTTTGTCATTGGTTAGATGGGCTGCTGTGATTTGAAACAGCTGAAAAAGTGATCTGAGTACTACAGAAGTCTTTTATTGGAATGCTTCAGTCTTCAGCTGACTTTTTTCAGCAGTCCTACATCAAGGCTAGGTGGTGCAGGGCAGGGAAGGAAACCCAGGACTAGTGAACACAGAAAAAGGGCTCCAAATTTCAGCTGACCACACTGATGTGTATCTTGAGATTTTTAGACTTCTCATGCAGGCAGTTTTCAAAAATTGATACAGAGGAAATAGATGCTTTTCTGCCTGTGGAAATTCTTCATGCTGAGTTGTAAGAAGTTCCACGGACCATTTAGCTATTAAAGGTAAGCCTGAAATGAAGAGTTTTCCTGTATCAGGGAAAAGAATAAGTTGTCAACTAAGCTAGCGTTGGCTCTGTGGCATTTCCATTTAAAGTGTAGCATAATACAAAGTAGTGGCTCTGCCAGCTTAAACAGAAGGACTGGAAAACATAAAGCAGGTTTCCATCTATTCCTTAGCTTTCTTTGTTCTTTGTAGCACATATGCAACCCTCCACATCTAAACTGCAGATCCAGGAAGTCCTCCCAGGGCAGTCATCAAATGTGAGGGATCCATATTTCTCTCATAGCTGGCCCTGGGAAATGATGTGATCTAGGTCTTGATGCTTATAACAAAGGGACTCAGACAAACCAATTTGAAGTAATAATAAAAATGGAAGCTACATCTGCAGAGCAAATGCATGGAACTTTTCAGAAAGCATGCGGCTTGCTATGATGAATAAAGTCTCAGAGAAACTCACAGAAAGGCAACTGTTTGTGTAGCCTGAAGTCTAAATTTTTTTCTAAGTAGAAAAGCAAATATCCTTGCTTTCCTAACCCATCCCTTTGTTGTAATAACTAGTCTCAATAAAATGTCTATCTGAAAGCTGTCATTTTCCTGTGTTTGGCAGTGAGGAATTCAGCTGTGACTTAGATATGGCTGCAGTTATTTCTTTTCTCTCAAATTGTATTTGTTTTAGCCAAATGGAAAGCTACTCTCTGGTTTGCTGAGGCAGCTGCTCCTTCATGATTGATGGTGTTCAGCTTTCATGTTTGCATACCTGTGGCTGATGTCTCACATCTTGCTTGACATCAAAGGGAGGCAGCCTTGTACTGGCATCTCGATTCAAGGATTATGTTTTCCGTGCTTGGCTGGGCCAGGCACACTGCACTTGCTGAATTCCTTTCCTGTAGCTGTGCGTGTGCTGAGCTGGTGACCCCATCTTGCCACTCACATCCTCCCACGTGGAGAGGGTTGCCTAATGTTGGGTGGTATCTTCTGCTTTCATTTGCTGATGTCCACAAGATAAGGTCTGGTGCATGACATTTTGTTATTTTCACTAAGCCTTTAATGGTGTTTCTAAGAGGTGAGCTGATGGGAGGGTGAAGACCTGAGTTCTATTCAAAGATATAGGCCACACTGCAGTAACTGAGCTTGTCAAAGCCTGTAAAAATCATACTCTACTTTTATATGAAGTGAATTGTGCATTAGTTGTGCACTCAGAGGCTGAGGAGAGATTTCCAAGAAATTTCATGATCATATTTTATTTACATTATGGTAACATCTCAGGCCCCAGACATGGCTGAAGCCTTATAATGAAATGATGAAAACATGCAGAGTCTCTGCCTTGAAAAATCCTAAAAACTAAGAAAGTGCCACAAAGAACATAGGGAAGAAAGGAGATGTTGCTCCCATGCTCACTTACTATTTTAGGAACATAGGATTGGAAGAGGCCAGCTCAGACGCTGAACTCAGTGCACCACAGCCTTGGGGAGCCAGGCATGTAGATGCCTACGGACCCTCTGCTTCACAGAAGTAAAACATTGTGTTTCAGCACAAGACTTGTGTTCCTGCGTCTTTGGTGTGAGACCCCAAATCCAGCAAAGACATTTAGGATAAGCTTGCCTTAAATTTCAGGGGAAAAAAAATCTCTACCCAATGTCTGTACCTACTGAACAGATCAGTAACATCTTTATCTTTTCTAGGCTGCCTGCCCATATGGCTACCTCCACTCAGAGATGGTAGTAATCAGGATGGTGCCTGATGAGTAGAGAATGCCTCCAGCACCTTGCCCTCCTGGTCTCTGCACGATTCTTAGCCTTTAGAGATTTGAGTCTCTAGTATGAGATAGTAAGGGAGTGACTGTAGGAAAAGGCAATGAGATTTTCTGTGTCAAATTACAGCTTGTATCTCCAAGATGAGTCAGATCAGTATGAAACCAGACAAGCAGTATTTCTCAGCTCAGGACATTCAGTGAGGAAAGAAAGATTCTGCTCTGCAGAATAGATTTGATTTTTTCAGCAGTGGTCTGATACATGATACACAAGCAATCTGGAAAGAAAACTGTAGTGGAGAAAGATAAACTAAGGACTTTACATTTTGCAGAGGATAAATTCTTATAAATTCTGCTTTACTACAGCACTAAAACATGCATTCAACTCAATCAAGAGATGAAATTTCAATTTTGTATCTCTCTTAGCTTGTACTGGCTTTCAGAAATATCTCAGCTCCCAGATATGGCTGCTGAGTATTCCAGTGCAGAAGACTAATTCCTTCCAGTAAAAAAGATGTCACATAGCCATCTGTGTTTTTTTTCAGCACAATTAATTCCACTCCTGGAGCCAAGAGTCTGCCTTATAGGTTTTGCTATACTATTACTGTGCCCTAACTCCATTTATTAAAAGTTTGATTATGCAATAAAATGATTTGACCAGAAGTTGTTATTAGGAGAAAGCGGGAATTTTGTGAGAGAATACCTGCTCAAGATTTCAGTATTTTTTTTCAAGGAGGAGTGATCAAATTAAGACCCACTTCATTTTAAATATACAAAAACTTTTTCAGCATATAGTTCATACAGGCAATATAAAAATATGCTGTGTTTCTATACAGAAGTTCTAATATGTATGCATGACACTTAATATTATGTTTCCAAGCAAAGAAGCTTGGAGAGCATTGTTGTATTTCATAATCTATTATAATAAAATTTGGAAATCAGTGATCCATATATAATTGCACGACCTTTCTATTTTCTCTGCTACTGGAGTCTCACAATATCAAGTTTTGCCTAGGAAATCAATGAGGTTTGCATAGTTGTGAGTGGGGAGATTTTGACCTAGACTATAATTTTTTTTCTGAAATCTGATATTTTTGGTTGAAACCTTCAGGATGCAAAAAATATATCCTTTGGGAAAGGAAGCTTTTCTACTCTTGTTCATGTCTTCAAGTCTAGCCTAAGCTGACTAGAAATCATGAATATTTTCTGATCTCTGTTGAAATTCTTGAGAAGGAAACAGATAATGTCAGCAGAATTCCAGGTGGAGAGAGCTCTCGAAACTGAACATTGCAACAACCTTGAGGTCAACCACCACAAAAGTCAGATCTGCCCACTCCCTCCAGAGTGCATGATCCTAAAGGGTTATGCACATAACAATGTTCGCTTGCCCTCTTGATGCCCTTACTGGACTTCTGAGAGAAATATTTCTGGTTTCCAAGCCTCCTTTCATAAACATAAGCTCCACTTTACATTTTGTAAAAACACAGAAAAAAAATATATTCTGAGAAACCACAAAGAGAAACCCAGAGAGCATGATACCAGAAGAGAAAACATAGCATCTCCACATGAATATTAGTCTTGGCAGTGCAGTACAGTATCACTGATCTTGTTAAAATATCTAAATTTACTACTCCTTCAGTATTGTTACCTGCAGGGTAGGAGAAAGACAGGATAAGAATTTTTTGGCATGGTTCGCAAGGACAACCTGTCACAATACTGTTATGGAGAAGGGTAGAATCCTTAAAATTTGGATCATCTGATGTATTTTATCTCTCTATAAGCTAGGAGAGAAGTCCAAGCAAATCACGGCATCTGCCTTCACATACAATGGAGGGAAAGCAAGCATTATAAATATGAATTATTGTTATCTATCTGTTTAGCCTAGATGGCTAATGCAGCCTGAATGTCCAGTTTTTAAATAACTGAAGTTTGACAAGAGGAATTCTACCCGGAATGATGGTAGCGTTCCCATTTCTTCACATCAGTGGCACTTAGAAATCAAAATAACTTGATAAAGTAGGTGTAGTTGTACAATAAGCAGTTTAGCATAGCAAAATGCATGGTCATTCATCCATGAACAGCATGTATAGCCATATTTATAAGAAAGGGGATTACATTCTGGAAAGCAGTGATGCTGACATGGATTTCATCTTCCTTGGTATGTAATGCTAAACATGAGCTCCTGGAGAGACAGCAACACTTAGAAGGTAAACATCAATCTTGGATTTATAAACAAATGAATACGTTGAAAAAGTTGCCAATAAAACACTTTTAATAAGGTATTATTGAGACCATTATTGCAGTCCGTTTCCAACTTTTACTGGGAAACAGTAAAAAATTACTTATTTCAAAAAAGAAGTTCAAAATAAAGAAAAGAAAGAGCGATGCTTATATTATAGAGAAAGAAACATAATTCCATAAGGCTCTGTCAGTTTTCTTTAGGTTATCCAGAAAAAAAGATGACTTCCTCAGCTTCACTAAAAAACAAGGTAGAAGATTAAACAGTGGGAGAATGCAAAATTAAACTCAGCAACTGCATAACATTTTTGTCAAATTAATTAGCCACTGATTATTTGAATATTACTGGAGATGTGGCAGATTCCATATCTCTTGTTTTCCTTGGGAGAAAGCTCTTAATGTGACAGAAATTTTATGAAGCACACAGATCAGGTCACTTTAAAACAGGGGAGAGATGTTTCCATTTTATCCTCAGTATGTATTAAAAAATAAGACTTATATCAAACTGGACTTAAATTTCCAAAAAATTTCAGTGGTTAAAGGCTCAGTTCAGTCCCAGATCTTCTCATCTATATGTGCCGAGTTCTGAAATAGCAGTGGAAACATCCTCATTGGAGATTTTTACTGTTTCCAAAGTGCACTGTAGTGCCACAATGTTCAGAAATCCTGTTGCTCAGCTGCAGAGCCAACAGGTGCCAAACAGCATTCCTCCTATTCCCACTCTACAACTTGTAGACTTGTGTCTTGAAAAGGATATACATCTGGAGGAAGTGTCCTTTCCTGCAGGTCTTAAACAACTTGTTTTAACATCAAGGAACAAGTACGACATAGGTATATATACATCTATATGTACATCTATCTGTATATCTGTGCATGTCTGTGTGTGTGTTAGTAGTTCCTTCCAGCAAAGAGACGAGACTGTGCATTACTTTCCATCCTGTCATACAATAGTATTTTGTATAGTGTTTCTTAGTAACTCCTTGAAGTTTAAAAAAGATCATTAGTTAGGTGGGTTTTTTTGTTTGTTTGTTTGTTTGTTTGCCAAAATCCATCACCTAAATAAAATACTGTCTTCTAAATAAAGCACATATCTGCTCCAACCCTTGAACTACGTAAAAGAGGAGTAAAGAGTAGACATTTAGAGCAACCCAGATGAAATATAAATGCTGAATTCACTTGCAAGAAAAGAAGAAAAAGAGTTGTTTTAAAAGCTTAATAAGGGTTATATTCTCGCAGGTACCAGTCAGATTTATTTTTAAGACTTTGAGATACGGTCCACAGATAAAACTTCCATGAAGTTTATGAGGTATTTTTTCTTCCTTGTGGTAACAAGTTCCTTTCTGGTTTATATCCAAAATTAACCCCTTCAACAAGAATAGTTCAGCATGAGAACTGTGAAGGTTACTGACAGAAATTCTCTCTGTACAGAAGGCTCACACACTCAGTGAACATCTGAAGCAGACACATGGGCAGTGAACATGCATCTCAGCTTCCCATGCACTGCATCAGCTTTTGTTACAAACACAATTAGCTGACAAAATGATTTCTCCAGTTAAACAAGTAGAACTTGCTGAGTGATTGGTGTGATACGAAATGGGAGAAGTGTCCTTTCTTACTTTGTTTTTTTTCCTGCTGGCAATAATTTCAGGTGTAAGATGCTTTTTTAAATTGTTTTCCTCAATCTGACAAAAAAAAAAAAAAAAAAAAAAATAGAATCGTAGAATCATAGAATCACAAGGTTGGAAATGACCTGCAAGATCATCTAATCCAATCATCCTCCCATTACCATTGCTACCACAAGCACTAAACCATATCTTGTAGCTCCTCATCCAGACACCTCTTGAACACTGCCAGGAACAGCAACTACATCACCTCCCTGGGCAGAACATTCCAGTGCCTGACCACTCTCTGAGAGAAAAAGTTCTTCCTTATGTCGAACCTAAACCTCCTCTGGTACAACTTCTGGCCATTTCCTCGGGTCCTGTTTGTTGCCTGGGAGAAGAGGCCAAACCCCTCTTCACCACAACCTCCCTTCAGAAAGTTGTAGAGTGCAATGAGAGCCTTTTCTTCCAGACTACACAATCCTAGCTCCCTCAGCCGCTCCTCATAAGACTTGTGCTTCAGACTCCTCACCAGTTTTGTTGCCCTTCTCTGGACACGTTTCAGTGCATTAAAGCATATATTATGTATTTTTCCTCAAAGCTACTATTCTACCCACTAGTTATCAGTTCCTTTATTAAAAGACAAGGACAGCTAAGACAAACACATCAAACACACAGTGTCAGTGGCACTCACTTGAACAGTGTACTTGAAGCACATTGCAGAGTTCCTTCTATTAATCTGAACAAAAATCCATCCCACTCTGAAGTAGACTCTTGTGCACTTAGAAGTGAGGAGATTAATTTGCTGGACTAACAGTTTCAGGACAATGGCAAGTATTATAGTTCATGTACTCACATGTTAAAGAAAATCATTAAACAAGGAGCTCTCAGCCAGTTTCTCCAACTGAGGAAAACTGGTAGAAGTCCTTTGCTGTCAAAGGATTGTCAAGGACAGGAAAGTAATCTTTGATATCTAAAACACATTTTTTATGAAAATGCCTTTGCAATTACAGGTGTTCTTTGTCAGGAAATAAAAAAAATGAGCATAGTAAAATTTATCTGAATTTAGTAAGAACTTCACAGTACTTATGCCAGTGACTTTAAGTTGTTTGCAAACTTTTGGAAAGCTTAAGAACCTAAACATAGTTATTGTTATGATTCCTACTGTTTCCTGTTTAAGGACAAGACAAGAAGTGGAAATTGTTCAAAAATAACTTCTTGGAAGTTGTTTCCATACCAAATTGAGTGTGTTTTTACAATATTTTCAGCCCTATTTTCCATATCAACATGTTCTCATAAATAGCGCTTGAACAGTATGCTGCTGATTAGAATCACACCAATCTTGTAAATCTTAGGTCCACCCACAAATGCTAAGTTGCTGTTGAACTCAAAAGTGGTACTTCCAAGTTAAAAGCAAGTGATGAACTCTGGTTCTGCGTAGTATTTTGGTATGTCTACAGTGGCAATGCTTCAATGCTACCCATGTGCCAGACTCTGTCCTAGAGTTTTCTGTGTATGTTGATGCACAGCACTTCAATGGACCTGACCAAGGCTAACTTTATCACAGTTTTCTCCGTCCCTAAATATTCTTCCTTTCTCTTTCATCTCAGTCATTTTCCTACCTCCCCCCCACACATTTGGGTTTTGTGTTTCATGGCTGCTGTTTCATGGTCTTTGTGGCAAAACCCAAGTCTGGCAGCTGCCTTAATATTCACCCCACTTGTTTTCTTTTTCTTTATAGAGCTTGGACTGGGGGTGGAACCTTTACACAACCTAAATCTCTGAAATTAAATCTTTTGCAAACTGACTTTATTCAACATTTGTTTGTTCAGTTCTGATGCTCAACCAGGCATAATAATCACTAGAGTGACTTTGGAGGATTAAAGTCTTAAGGCCCAGTGGATTAGTATGTTCAATCCTATATCTTTCAACTGTCAGAAAGAAAAGGGGTTGCTTCGGGAGTAGAATTTATTTTGTATGTATCTGCATTCATGGAGCCCAATTTGTCAGAGAGCTGAGCAACACCCAAGAATTAGTGAATTTATCTTCCAAACTGCCTGGAGAAGCAGTGAGGGATTACCTTCATTTTACAGATGTGGAAGCAAAGCACAGACGGATTAAATGACTTGCTTTGGGTCATTTACGGGGCACTTCAGGCTGCAGGAGCACTTGCTGATTCAGGTCAGGAGCAAAAAGAAAGTGGTTTATGAGCTTCTTTGCTTCTTTTTCCCTGATGCAGAAAACATCTTAATTGGGCTTTTGCCTACAGAAAGTTTTGGGAAGGTTTTGGTGAACTGCAGAGACCCCAATATCTTCTCTCCTACAAGGTGATGATGTCAGCCATTAAAAGCGCCAGAGAAAGATTTTGGCTTAATGCCCAGAATGTAAAGGAGTACATTTTGGCTGAGTGAGGTGAACTGGGCAGTCCACCAAAAGGTTTTGATTACTAGTCTGGACTACAAGTCTTCTTCAGATAGACCTGTTTAAGAGAAGGAATGCTATGTAGCTACTGTACAACAAGGTCATGGGGAAAATTAAGTCAGGGGAGTGGGTCTCAGCTCTTGTGTCTGTGATACATGCGTCATACCAACTATTTTAGTGCTGGGAATAAAGGGGCCATACTGAAGTGCTGATTTAAAATGCAGCTTATTCATCCAACTATTCTTATTTTCAGAAACAGTCAAAATGATTTCCTTCCCACTTAGGTTAAATGTTGAGAAAACTGACAGGACTGATGGCGCCTTCAGAGTTCAGGAATCTGTTTTCTATCTTGTCACTGGCTTGCTGTTCTTGGAGATTATTCTCCCAAAGATTTGGCAGATCTGGAATCATTTTATAGAAGTGAGAGGTACCAAATATACCTGCTGCAGGCAGTTGCTAGTGCTTGCTTTATATACTCAATATCCACCACAACTGAGATACTATTTATTACAGAAAAAAAAAAAAAGAAAAAAAAAATCAGAGAAAGGAAGTGAAAGGAGAGGTTAAAAGAAAAGAAAAAAAGAAAAAGAAAAAAGAAAAAAAAAAGAGAGACTATAAAAAAAAAAAGTGTGCTATTGGCTATTTCATGACATTTTTCACCAGAGACTCCTTTGCAGATAGACATATCCAGCCCAGCTAATGTTGTGGCATTTCTTCTTCTGTTTTTCTATGTGACTGCCAAAAAGGAAATCGTATCATCTGCATTATCTGGAAGGCAGAGCCTTGGGAAGGTCTCAGTGTAGTATTCAGTTAGAGTTTGCAAATATGTAACATGTTGCTGATGTTGCTCTTTTCCAAGGGTATCCTGGTAACTTCAATAGAAGTCAAAAGTTCCACTTCAGTTCCTACTAGTAATAAAACATGTAGCTATGAACTACCTTCATCATTTGAATTTGAGAAATGATTCCTACATCACTTTTCCTCATTCCTTCAATTCCTTTCTTCTGACTTAATTTGGCCTCCAAACATGAAGTCTGAAATCCAGATGTATGGTTTTCCTCCCAAAACAAACTCAAGTCTATCTTTTCCTGACTCCAAGATAATAGAGAGAAGTAAAAAAAAAAAAAAAAACAAAACAAAAAACAAACCACACTTCTTCTGTCACAATGACTATTAATTCCTCTTTAGAAACATCACTAGTCTGTATGTAAAAAACCCCGTCTCACATCTGAGCTACACATTGACGAAAGTATAATTTTAGTGGCACCCTTCTCTGATACGTTAATAACAGGAAAAGCAAAAATACACATTCCCATCCTCACTTGTTTGGGTCAGAACAACTGCTATGGTTGCTGAATTTTCATCTGAAGTTAAAGAGTCAAAGATTAACTGGTTGGATGTAGCAGTACTGTACTATTTTTCCTTTGCGCATGTAGGCAAAAGGCATTTCTTAAGAACATGGAAAAGGATGAGTAATGGGAAAAAAAAATCTTGTAAAAATATGTCTGCCACACAGGTATTTGAATACATTAAGACAGCACTGGCTTACGTTTAAGGATTTCCATTTGCTTTGGTTGGCATACCTCTCTGCCTTTTATGTGAAGATGCTTTTGGAAGGTGGTAGTAAATTTTTTTTACTGGAGCAGGAGAAAGCATGGAGAGTTCTTAGCTGTTGTACTGCTCCTCATATGCCTAGGCTGCATGCTCTTGGCTTTACAGATTTCCTTGAAGTCCATTTTCCATGCATGCATGCAGACAATCATCTTGCAAGGGTAATCTGGAAAGCAACCCTGGAGCACACAGAACTCCCTTACTTAAGCATACCCCTTTATACTGATAGCCTTTTGGCTATCTATGAATTAGGTGTGCAACAGGAAGGCAGGCAGGTGGCAGAGCCCGGTGCCTCTCTCTCCATCTCCATCAGTCACTGTCTAGATTTAGCCACAAGTTTCTCCTGTAAACTGCAGGTTTCTTTGAGCAGTGCTAGTGAATGGGGTGTATCTCTCAAAACCAACTTAACGGCAAATGCATCAGTTTCATTTTTCATGTCCATATAAATCTACAAGTATGGAAGGAAAAATAGGAAAAAAACAGGTTTCCACCTCCCTCTAAATTCATTCATCACCAAGATGACACTATGAGTCTAGTCTGGTACATATTATATATTATTTTGTGGTACATAGATCATTTTTCAAGGAGAAAAGCAATCCACATAACCATTTATTCACATCTGGATATAACTTTTTGGTCTGACTAAAAATCACCTAAGCATATTTATGCACTTAGGAATCATTCCAATGCATATGTAAAGGGATGCTGCTTTACTTTGGTGTTTTTCAAAAGACTCTGGAATACCATTCATTCTTTCCATTAGAAGAGTGAAATCAATTTACCTCTGAATGTGCCCCCTTGGCAATGCTGTATTTTTGCCAATAATAGGAATATACGAGCTAGTATGTTTCCCTGACAAACAGTAAAATGTTCATAAGAAAAATAAGAGACTGCAAACAATTGCTTCTTCTTCATTATTTTGGAGTAGCCGGTTGTTCCAAATAATTATATATATGCTTAGCATATTTTAGAAAGCATCCTCCGTCTCTCTAGATTTTGAAAATGATTTATGTTTTCAATAGAAATTGCATACACAATGATGTTGCCGAAACCTACTGTAATGTGATGGCAGGATCTGGAAGTACATGCAATTGTCATTCAGTTGCAAAATGGCATGTTTTAAATGAAATGGATTTTCAGGGTGAGATTCCAGGTGAATTGCACCATATGTCACTTAAGCATAAATTTTAATTCATATGTTTATCAGACTCCAGCTCTGAAGCGGTGTTGAACTTACAATTCTGTCAATCCACAGAAGTTACTTCAGCATACATAGATCAGATTGTTGTTACTTACATAAGGGACAAATAATATTTTGGTAATCACTAAGAGCTGTTTGGAAATGTGTGCTTTATGTTTCTCTATTTTGGATTGTAGCCTGCTTTATCATTCAGAGAGTCTCCAGAAAGCTTAAGAACAATGTCTAGAGATGGTAGAAAACAAACAGGTAGACCCTTGTGCTGAAAATTCGTGGACTATAAAAGCGGAGGGCTGAAGGATAGAGTAGCATGATATGGGAATATATTTTCTCTGCAGATCTTACCTTTCCCATTGCTGTAATTCATTTTTCAGCAGAAGAGAGAAATGTATGGCTATACGGCTGTTCAGCAACTAAGAACTATCAGAACTATTCATTTATCAAAGCATCTAAAGGGAAACAAAAACATAAACACAAATTCTTTCTAAAGAAATCAGACCCTTTAAGAGACCATCTAAGTAGTTCAGCAGCTTTTCTGAAGGAAAGATTTCAGATCAGCTCTCAGGTCCAAGCTTTTCAGATTTGAAAGGAGTCTGCAAAAGATGTTTTGGCATGCTTTTATGATGATGAATTATTTAATTAAATTCATCACACCCATCTCTCTTAATTTCTCTACAAGTACAGATATCAACATTGGGTGAGGAATCCCAGCTAGGTGCAAACTCTACTGATTGATTAGTGTAATTTTCTGTACCATGTTATTAAGCAAATATTGTAATTGTCTGGAATTAATGGAAGTAAGAGGAAATGGAGCCTTTCAAACAAGGACACGGGCTTTAGGTGCTGCTGAGATCAAGTGTTAAAGAATGATAAGTAGTGATAAAGAGTCAAAGGAAAAACTTTCAGAGGAGGAGACAATTTCTGTGTCATAAATTCCATATATTGTGAGTGGAGAGAAACAAATTCATCAGTGTAGAATTCATCTGGCTATTACCGTGCAACATATGTTAACAAATCATCACTAATCAACAAGGTGCTGGACATCACTGTACTATACAACACTTTATTCCAGTTTGTGGTCTACATATGTCTAAATTACGTCTCAGAAGAAAAATAAGTAGTAAACCACAAGTTAGCAAATTAGCTGTCAGACACTTCCAAATATTTGCCCAAAAATCTTTACAATATAGCACAAAAATTATTCTATTCTTTCTACTAAGCTGATGATTGAGTTGGATAAGGTATCAGAGAAGAAGCAGGAGAGTGAGAGAAGGGGAAGAAGGACTGAACAGAGTACAGTATCACTGTGTAACAGGGCCAGAAGTACTTTCTGTATCAGGTGATGCTAGCACTGTACATAGTTTCTTTAGTGTCACATCCCTGTGTTTAATGAGAATAGACTTTTTTACTTACATAGGTTGTGGCTAATTTGGTAATTTTATTTTGAAGCTTTGAGCATCAGGCACCTTAATTGCAAAAGCTGAATTGCTTCATTAACATCACTGTTTATTCACTTGTCTTGTGCGTTTCTTCATTTTCTACCTAGCATTTGTCTCTCTGACTGGATTTCCTTGTGCTCTCTTATGATGCCTACAGATACAATGCTGAGGATACAAAACTGGGATGTTGCTATACAGAATGCCTAGCTTGTTCCTTGCACATTACAAAAACTTTTTGCTATATGGATCTGGTTTTCATAACAGCAGTCACTGTTTTACCCATATAACTTAGGAACAGATTTTGTATTAGAAACTACATAAAGTGAGAGCTAAATAATAATATATATATATATATATATACTCAATTCTGGTTTACATGTAGCAGTCTTGATGAAATACTTGTTTGGGCAAATGAACAGTGAGAATGGGAGCAAAATTTTTAAACTTTTTGCAGCAATAAAACTATGCATGATTCAGCAGGCAAAAGGGGTAAATACAAAAGGGGGGATAAAGAGGTATAAAAACCCAGCGTAAGAAAAATCAGAGAATATATAAGGAAAATAGGAATGAAGAGTTCAAACTACATTAGAAAGAGATCTAACACTGAGGCAAGACTAGGAAGGAAGAGAAAAAGGAAATTCATGAATGAGGAGAGAAATGGAAAAACCAAAACAAAAAAAAAAATGACTAGGGGAATTTTAGAAATTTAGATTCTGCTGGAGAAAAGGAGTAGA
This sequence comes from Chrysolophus pictus, assembly GCA_037305975.1. Taxonomy (NCBI): domain Eukaryota; kingdom Metazoa; phylum Chordata; class Aves; order Galliformes; family Phasianidae; genus Chrysolophus; species Chrysolophus pictus. Next base: position 49,542,379 of record CM074578.1, read on the forward strand.
GTTGTTCAGTTGGAGAAGAACCTGGGGGTCTTGGTAGATGAAAAACTTAATATGAGCCAGCAGTGTGCCCTTGCGGCTCAGAAGGCAAATGGTATCCTGGGCTCCATCAAAAGAGGGGTGGCCAGCAGGGACAGGGAGGTGATTGTTCCCCCTCTACTCTGCTCTTGTGAGGCCCCATCTGGAGTACTGCGTCCAAGGTGTGGAGCCCCCAGTACAAAAAAGATAGGGAACTGTTGGAGAGGTCCAGAGGAGGGCCACAAAGATGATCAGGGGACTGGAGCACCTCCCCTGTGAAGACAGGCTGAGGGAGCTGGGCTTGTTCAGCCTGGAGAAAAGAAGGCTGCGGGGTGACCTCATTGCAGCATTTCAGTACCTAAGGGGAGCCTACAAACAGGAGGGGAATCAACTCCTTGAAAGGGTTGATAACTGCAGAATGAGGGGAAATGGTTTTAAGTTGAGGGAGGGGAGATTTAGGTTGAATGTCAGGGGGAAATTCTTTACAGAGAGAGTGGTGAGGTACTGGAATAGGCTGCCCAGAGAGGTTGTGGATGCCCCGTCCCTGGAGGTGTTCAAGGCCAGATTAGACGGGGCCCTGGGCAGCCTGGTCTAGCATTAGATGGGAAGGTTGGTGGCCCTGCATGTGGCAGGGGGGTTGGAGATTCATGATCCTTGAACCCTGGCAGTTCTGTGATTCTGTGATTCTGTGATTCAGATATCTGACAAAATGCTTTGGAAAATGCAAACAAATGTAAGCACTGGTTCAGTGTAAATGAAACAAATTGAAGAGAAAATATTGTCTGATATCTAAAAACTGATCACAAAGGTTTACACAGACGTATTTTCACATGTATTTTTACTTACTGATTCAGGAAAAAACTAGAAGTGAAAGCTTGGAAATAAAGTGCGAAAGCAGATTCTCACCATATTTTCCAGTCAGATACCAGGAAGGAAAGGAAGGTCCCCGGGAAAACTTGTACTTACAGGAATTTCAGATCAAAGAGATGAAAATATATAAAAAATAGCTTTGAACTTCACGTGCTTTTCTGAACTAAATTTTCCAGCTTTTGGAGAGCCAAGCAACATACTTTTTAATAGCAATACAGATGAAGAAAAAGAATTTACAGAAATAAAATTGCACAGATGCTGAGCAGAGAATATTAGAAAATGGAAGAAAAAGTTATAAAATATAATTGCTCTTCTTAAATTTGATTCTTTTATAGATGTGTCAACAATACATATTCCAACACTTGCATTACTATTCTTTGTTTTCATCTGCTGTGAGATAGATATAAATGAAATAATATAGCTGGAAAACCAGAGTTATTAATTTGGAATCAAACTACTTCATCACTAAACCACAGAAGGCATAATCTGAGTGTTGAATTGGAGTTCCCTTGGAAGATCACAAATAGAAGAGTTTGGGAAATTTAAACTAGATGATCTAAGTACTTGGGGAAGAAACGTATGAAAAGGTGTGTGATGAGTCTGTGCAAGTATCCAGAATAATTTCTGTTTAAACGATGACAAATTCTAAATGTAGAGAAAGAAGGAATTTCCTCGGATTAATACTTCAAAAATATAATAATGTACTACAACCTTAATATCTGGCAGACTGGTCATCAACAGCTATGACAGTGTCTTCCTTCCAAAGGTAACCTGAGATAAAGAAATGAAACTTTTGTTTTAGAGCCAAGAGAAAGTTAATGACTCTTTCATAGCCTCAAAAAAACAGAAATCTTAAGAAGACAGAATGTGATTCCTAATTGAGCAAGTGTCCCATGAATGTGCCTTGTGATCAATCATGTACCCAACACACGAGAAATCATCACTTAGTAATGCAAATTCAGTCCCTGTGCAAGTATGAACTCTAGGATTGAATGGTATGGGTACATCAACATTCCTCTCAAGAAGGTGCTTTGGACAAACTCCAGCTTGGATGGTCTCACTAATGAATAAAAAATCATAAAACAACCACCCTTCACATGAGTACATTAATGTCCAAGGTGTAAGAATAGCCTTCATGGATAAGGAAAAGTGTGTCCATATGGGCAGTGTTAGTTACAAAGAGAGACATCAAGTAGATTTTTCCATATAAAAAGTCAACTAAAGAAATAGGTTTCAGGGACTCCTTTCTTCTTGCCAAATTGTTTATTGAATACAATAGTCTACACACAAACTGATGCAAAAAACTACTAAATCACTTTAACTTATGTTACTCGTTGATTGCCATTCTTCATAACAGCTGAAGCATTTGTCATAATCCTGTATTTTGTTTAAATATAAGACTTTGTGGAGTCACCTTACTGATCTATGATTTACAGTAAAGTATTTCATATTAAGATATGTTGAAATGTGCCAATCTACATGGAAAAATGAAAAAATTAACTTGAACTGTTAGGATACCTTTTTTATCCTTAGAACTTTTTTTCCTCTTTTTTGTTTTTGTTTTTGTTTTTGTGCTTGTGGTGGTGTTGTTTTGTTTTTTTCTTTTTCCTGAGTGATTACACAGCAAGATGATGACTCACGTTGTGCCTGACACTGAACTGTAAGTGGTTCTGGAATCTGTTGTCATCTACATGATGCGTTTCCTAGTAAGATTACCCTGGGAAGGACTTCACAGTGACACTAGTGAAACTCTGAAGAAAAAAGCAATATGCTGTTTCCAAGAACTGATAGACCTTCTAAATAAAAATGAATGTGGAAATTTCTTTATCTATCCAAAACCCATAATCACCTAAAATCAAACTTTTCACAAGAGATTAGGGCTCTGACTAACATCCTGTACTCTTTGTAGTAGCTTCCTTTCAGCTTTTTACTCTAAATAATAACCATTATTCAAATAGAATGAAAACTATTCTAAATAAATTGCACCAGTACATAAATGGCAATTAATATAATTTCTTATTACGGATTTCAGGAGCTTCACATCCCATCTTTGAACTCTCAGAAAGACAGAAGCATTTACCACTAATTGTTTACCCATAACTCTTCAGAAAACTGTATTGAAATACACCTCTGCTTGCTGACATGAGCAGTATTTAATTTATCTTGCAGTTCCCAGTGTAAATTAAAAAGAAAGATCCTCATTGCCAAGGTCAGAGGTTAGCACGCTATGTGAGAAAGTATATGAGAAAAAAAACCCTTTCTCCATACAATGTCCTGAGTCTAGTTTATAGAAAGTGAACTGTGACATTATTTTAGAAATTGTAGCAATTTTCAAAATACAAGAACCAAGAATCACACTATCCTCTAAAAGTCCACTTTTTCCCTTATGTGAAATAAAACCATTCTGAGCTCTGTAAATTCTGCTGTGATTCCTTCTTTGTCAATTAGAGAGTAAGAATCACAGAATCACAAGGATTGGAAAGGACGTCTGGAGTTCATCTAGTTGAATCCCCTGTAGATTCCTCAGAGTACAGGAAAGAGTCTAGGTGGGTTTTGAATATTTTCAGAGAAGAAGACTCCACAACTTCTGTGAGCAGTTTGTGCCAGTCTTCTGTCACCCTCAAAGTAAGGATTTTTTTTCTCATGTTTGTATGAAGCCTTCTTTATTCTAGTTTGTGCCCATTGCCTCTTGTCATGTTGCTGGGCACCACTGCAAAGAGTCTGGCTCCATATACTTGACTTCCACCCTTTAGATATTTACAGCATTGATAAGATCCCCCTAAGTCTTTTCTCCAGGCTGAAAGGTCCCAGGTCTCTCAGCTTGTTGTCATAACAGAAATACTTGAGACGCCTAGTCAAGAAAATTCACTAGTGCTGTATTTACTGAGAACACTAATTTTCAGATGATTTTACATTTTTCCAAGACAAAGATTCAAGGCAAACAAGTTGATATAATATCTAAATGCCTTTGATTGATACCAAGGAGAGTTCCAGAAAGGTCAGTGTAAGATCCACAATAACCATAAGAGCCTTGAACAGAGCACTAATTTGCTGACTACTAATGAAAGAATTTACTGTATTTGTCCAGTCACAAAGCCCAGTTTTGGCATAGGGAGTATAGTCTGGGCAATGTCTCTGAATGGAGCAAGTAAGACTTCTCTGGGATGAAATCTAGAGTTTCTATTTAACCTCCTTTAAGAGATCTCCCATTTTTTTCACTCTTTACTGAGTACAAAAGCAGTCTAGGAATGTGTTGTTCTTTCCTCCTTCCTTCATTTATAGACCAAGATGTATTATCAGTATGTGGCTTGATGAAGATAATTGCAGAAAGAAGTAATACCTCCTACTTTATCTTATCTTCACCTTGTGTTCAGATCAGAGCATGCAGTAGTAATGTCTGTGTATTTGCTTATTTTCATTCTGCAATTATTTCCATTCTGCAAATAATTTCCCCAAATTTTCCTCCGGGAGCTCAGCACATTGCTGAAGTAGGGGATTAGAGCTATTGTTTAAGGTATCAGAGTCTTTCAAACTAATACCTCTCACCTCAGAGCCTTCCTTGGTATGATGTATCATTAAATATCTATGTTCATCTTGGTATTCTTAACTTCAGAGCGTTTTGACTTTACAGAACTATAAATCTTGGAAAATAAAGTTAGACAGATATAGTTGAGTGTTTTTATGTTCTCACTTAAATCAGCTTCCTACTATTTACCAGTTTTCATTCCATTCTTAACATAGCTTTCCTGACATTTGAAGTAACAGCATTACATTTCCAGTTGGTAACTGATTTCCATCTCTTGGGATTATCAGAAGACAGTAGATGGACTATCCTTTTTTCTTACTGTGAATGGTCAAAGTACCACAGATACTTAAATCTACCTTTACTTTGAAATCATTAAATTGAAGTCAGACATTTATAAACTAGACCTGATGCTTTATGAGAATGTAGAAGTCCAAGCAAGCCTTTTAGGGAAAGTCTAGCAATGGCATAAATAAATTTTAAATAAATAGGAAGCTTTCTGAAAATGAAAATCATTGACTGTGATTTCCGTATGTTTCATTTTATATGACACTGATAAAAATTTAGTGTTGAAATAAGCAGTTTGAAAATAGAAAAAAAAAAAATCAGTTCTAGTAAGTCTTATAGCATTATTTCAGCCTCATGAAAATTGTTTTTCAGTTTTTCTTAAGAAACAACTGTTTTATGTGCTAATTTCCAGATTGAACAAATTTTTTGACAAATAGGCATTTCTGATGGAAAAAGTATTTTCCTGGAAGCCATGCAAGCTGTTCTCAGTGTAATTCTGTATGTCTCCCAAGTCCCAGTTCTCTCTCATACTGGTCAGTAATTTCTCGTTGTCATGGCAGAACTGGTATATGATTGTACTTTATGCACAAAATAAAAGCCTTTTGAAAACTGCCTGAAGTGCAGGAGCCGTATTTTTCTGATCTTCAGATGAAAGGCAGCCCCTCATTTCATAGGTAGTGTTATTTCTACTGCTGGCATCCTGTCAACCACAGGAATGTGTGGCACACAAAGCAAGTAAGTTACAAGCATATCTAAACACCACCTTCTGCCTCCCCTCATTGTTATGAGAATGGATTGTATTATATACTCTGCTCTCCTTTGATGAAGCCGATTTTGCTCTTCATGCCAAAAAGCTTGTTTTGTACAGAAAATAGAAATAAAAACACATTTTTAATAAAAGCAAGATTCTGCATGTTGGTGTTGGAAGTTGCAGTAAAACAAAGAGCTCTCATATAACAAGTTAGTGATAGATCTGTAGAGATGGAGAAGAGGAGGTGGTGGGGGTGCTTGAGCCATCCTGCTGACATGGTATTGAAAACACCAGGATGAAATTCTGCTGTGATAACCCAGGTCTGAAATTTGTTCTTTTGCAAGGCTTTCAGCACCTCTTGACAAATCTGTTATATTTATGCAATTTGCCCTAAAAGAGTTTGCATTCTGGCCTCCTTTAGAGGCAACTGTATAAGTAAAATTACAGAGGCAAACACTAGCCCTAATTTAGCACATACTTGTGTGAGGCTGACTCTGTGTCCAACCAGCTGATGTGTTTAATTTGAAGTGTCCTTCTGACATGTACTATGTGATCTCCTCCCAAGCCAACATGAACATTTGGCATAAGTTAGGCACCCCACATAGAAATACTGCTTTTTTAGACTCCTACTGGGCAAAAAAGATAAATAAAATATGACCAGAACCTCTTGCATGTTTAGTTTTGAAGGGAGGGATGAAAAAACTCAATCATCCAAGAAATGGGTGTATAATATCTTCAGGCAACAACATCCACTTTCCAGGAAATCTGCACATTATCAAGACCTTTCCTTTTTATCCCATTGAGAGATATTTTGTTCAGCAAATGTTAGCAGTTGGTTAACAAGGTTAGCAAAAGAGCAGATATGAAGACGAAAGAATAATCAGCACTGGAAAAAATGAGCAAAGCAGTGCCAGCTACTGTAATTATTGTTTTATGATCTAGGCAATTCTTACAGGTATAGTGATAGAAAAGAGAAAAGAAAAGCCTATCTCTAGAAAAAGCCTTGCTATCTTTAGAACTTAATTCTTCTCTCAAGGCAGAAACAGATAAAAGGCAGAAAATTCACAGTCATATCTTCTGATTGGTATCTCTTTAGTTGGTTTTCACTCTCCAAGACTATGGCCTGGTAGAAGGAATCAGCACTGCAGTGGTACTGTGTGTAGAAATTTCTCGTAACTCATCAATGGCATTTGAAAGAGTTTTCATTAGCAGTCAGACACATAATACAAACATTGTTGAATTGCACAGTGGCAACAGAACATAATTTCTTATTTGTGAGGATGGGGGAGGCAAAACTGTAGGGAAGAAGAGTCAATCTCCTTTCTGCTGTCAGACCTTAAATACAAATTTTGGAGTTACTTTTTAATATCTTGGATTCCAATTCCAGTTGATAATGGACAGGTACCTACCGCCAAATTATTTTCTGCACTAAGCACCTACTAAACACTGACAAAATGGATTGAACTCCTAGTTCATGTGCTCGTGAACTTGGTTATTTCCTAATGGAAAATTGAGCAGGATTTATCTTTTTGGCACAGAAGGGTACATTCCGATTGGAAGAAAGGAGTGGATACAGGGAAAGCCAATATAAATGTCCAGTCAATTAGCTTCTAGAGGGTGGAGGTAAGAAACCTGTAATGTCTCTCTGATTTCTCCCAATCTGTATTGTTCAATTGATTGTTTATTACTGAAAGGAACAAAAATTGATGCTCTTCGTAAGTCACGGAGTCAGACTTGCTTACTCCTCATCCAGTACTTACTTATCCAAAGTGCAAAACCCCAGCAACAGATACTAGCCCACACTAGGGAGTGAAAGACTGATGCTGTTCCAGTGTGAAAAGCAGAACAGCCACAGCAGGGGATAATGAAAGATTCCACCCACCATGGACACCTGAATATGAGTGACTGAGAGTCAAATCCTTGCTCCAAATCCATCTCAGCTAAAATCTCGACTTCTGTTTGCTATATCTGTTTGTATAATGAACATCTTAATAGCTGCATATTGAAATTCTTAGCCATCTCTCTCTGAAAAGAGAGAGTCTACATAGAAAGTGACATGATAATTTGTCAGGAATTTCTGAGCTAGATTAATAGATGTAAATTCATCTACATATCATGTCTTCTTTTCATCTGCACTTTCCTGGCTTAAGTAATTCCTTCAGAACACCAAAGTCCTATGTTTCATTTTGTCTTTCTACTCTTACCTAACTCTGCAGACTTCATTCATCTTCCTCTCTTTTACTGCATAAGAGCAGAGGACAATAGTTTCTCCACTATTAAGTTATTTCATTTCAAAGTGTCATGGTTTTGTGATTTTTGGTTTTCGGTGATTTTTGCTTTATTTCCAAAACAAAGCAACTAAATTTAAAAAAAAAATCAAAAATAAAAGTTCTCTGATTTGTTCATAGGTCTTGGCTAATTAATCACTTGTAGATTCCAAGCGTGACATGGGTCTTAGCGTCTTGAATAAAAAGCTTCTTGAATGTTCAAACCTTCCTAGTAATACTGACTTGTTTCTAGGAACTTCCTCAATGATTTTCAACAGCTTTGAGATTTTCTCCATGTTAAATCCTATCGTGAACCCCTGAGATTGTTTTCACTATGGGATTATGGTATGAGAGGGATCATGTGATATAATGCCCATGCTCTTAACACACTCCAAATTCTTTGAGGAAGACCTCCATGAAAGCCTACCCTTACATGTCCTTGACTGCAGATTGCACTTTGTAGAGTATTATATTTTCCATGGAATATTTCTGAAAACTGGTGATTTTCAGTTTAGCCCATTGCTGGATTTGCTTAAGACTCAATTTTTAATGATATATGCATACTTTTAATGAAAACATAATTTAAGAATTTAATAACATAAGAGCATAGAATGAAGACAGCGGGATTCACATTACTGCTTTTGTTCACCTTAAGTAGATGTGCCAGTTCTCTGATTCCCCACAAAGACTTATCTTTCAGCCCTTTACTCCTTTAGACACTTCCCAAATTTAGGAGTACAAAGAATTGGCTAGAACAGATTGTCCTGCTTGCTTCACTTGATCACCTAGGTCTTCCCAGGCTCCTTCTGTGGGTGTTCAAACGTATAGCTGGCAAAAGGGATTGATTGAACTGTTTTCTTGAGAATCAGAGTTTACATTTTTCTCGTATCTACTTAGCAGAAAGGCCTTTCAGAGAAAAAGCGTACCCTTAAACCACCTGAAAATAAACTGTGAGCAAAATCCAACTTTTGCTGATGTGAAAGTTGAAAAGAAAAGTCGTTTGTCTTAAAATACACTTTTCTCGCTAATCGCTAACCAACCATTGTGACTAACCATTTACAAAACAACACAGTTCAGGAACAACTCTTTGTTTATGCACACAGCATATTCCAATGATACTAATCACCCTACAAATACTTACTTGTATTATATATAAAGATAGCATAAAAAATGTGGGATATTAGAAGGTCTAGAGAGCTCTAGAAGTTTATTCAACCTGCCATTTGGAAATTAAGTCTCTAAACAGAAATAGATATTTGGACCAAATATGTTTACTACGGTGACATGAAGTAAAATTTTAGTTGTTCTACATCTTTTCCCGATTTCTATGTTGAAGCAATATATTTACAGTACAGCTTCTCCCTTGCAGATAGGCAAGCAGTTTCAAAAAAAGACAATACAAATTGTGGCTTGCACATTTCAGTGAAGGTTCTGGGCCAAAAAATGGGTTTTAGAAGGATTTCAGGTGGGAGATATTTTCATGATGACACAATTTTTTGTAATTCTTGCGTGTGTATTCCCACTATTAATATTCCTGTGTGTCCAATTTTAAAATATTAATAACAATTATTAAAAAAAAAAGATTTTCAAGTACTTAAATAAAGTGTGTGAAAATATGAAGCACCAAGCCACACTCACAAATTGAAATTTCTGTTAGGCTTTTGCAAATATAATGATGGAACAATCCATTTCAGATACCTGATAGCTTATCATAACTATTTGGCCACACCAAGCAGAATTAGTTCCTGGAAAATTGTATAAATTCTATAGGGCTTGGACATTGGCATGTGTTCTAGCCAACATTCACATTACAGAAAAAAACTCTGCAGGTTTTAGTACCATTTGGGTCACTCTAAGACAGCACAAAAGTTTTAATTGGTCTTTCTGAGTTTTTTATGTGGGATTCTGCTTTCTTAGGTTCATGGCTGATCCCACCACTTTTCAGCTCTTCAGTGGGAAAAAAAGTTAACCTAGAATTTTTGCATAGAATACAGGTGAAGATTTTGTTAATCCAAGATCCTTATCATTCTATGTAGTTTTCCTTTTTTTCCGTGGTTAAGAAATTGTACTGGATGTAATCTTATTTAAATAAACATTACTTTATAAGATATATGTATTCCATAGTGCAACTTGGTTGCGGTAAAATGAGGCAGAAAGTGAAGAATTTGCCAGCTGAGTTTAAGGTAAACAGAATACTTCATTTTATTACTATTATTATTATTTGAAACATAAGTTACTTTAAATATTAAATTAGAATAATGTATCAGGCAAGTGTTCTGAAAGACTTAAAAGTTCTGAAGGGCTAAGGAGTGTTGTTTTTATTTTGTTTTATTTGCCAAGAACATAACAAGGAAAAAGAAGAAAGAAAGACCGTTCAAAATTCAAAGATAAGAATTCTTAATCTTATTTTGAAATGTAGAGTAATAAATATAATTACCAGTTTGCCACGGGCTATGCTAACATTTCAGAGACAAAAAATATATTCAGAATGTCACTAGAATTTAAATAATCATGTTCATCTAGAAAAGTTTTCCTCAAGTTTTGCAAAACCATTGAAGAGCCTTTGCAATAAGAAAAAATAGTAACAAAAACAAGCTGTGTGAATAACCTTGTAAACATCTCAAAGTCATTAGGAAATATTAATGTCAAGAATTTAGAACACAAGCTCACATTCAATAATTCAGTGTTCATGGAAAAGTTTTTATCCTCATGCAATCAAAAATGAAATCTTTTGCAGAACTGAGCACAGGATTTTTCTTCCATGAATAGTATACTTCCTTCTACCTACTGTATTCAGGATAATAAATATCTGCTGCTACCATTATATCAGAGTCACAGAAGATGTGAAAAATGCTTTAAAATGATGAGACTTAGGACGTTTTGTAAGTGCATTATGTTTTGGTGAAGAAGTCTAATGAATGGGGTGTAATTTTCTCTCCAGATCTTCTTGAATAACTAATATGTTTACATCACTTGCTCTTCCTAATGATCTCACACTTCCCAAATTTGCCAAGTAGCATGTCCTTTCTGCTTTTTTTTTTTTTTTTAGCAGAAAGTTGAGAGTGTGCTCTGGACCATCTCACTCGTGTTGCATGCAAATTATTTCTGTCCACAGAAGTTGTTCCTGAGATTCATATTTGACACAGTTCTCCTTACATAAAGAGAGACCTTTGTAACATAAATTTGGTAAAGACCAAATTGACTGCTTTTTACTATTCCAAAATGAAAACAAGGTATTAATATATATTTTAAAGAACTTTTCAGAATTTAGTGAAGGGAAAAATTAAACGCATTTCTTTAACCACACTTATAAACACATAAAAATGAAATCATGTTTTTTTATCTGCATGTACAAATATAGATGCAATTAATTCATATAAATCAGTAGGTTTGTACATTAGCTCTCTGACTTTAAAATTAACATTTTTCTCTTAAATTCTCCATCACATTAATAGTGTTCTAGAGAGACTCTAAAATTCACTTTCTATTAAGTTTTAAGTTTTCATTAGCAGGTTATTTGCTTTCAGTTTTTTCCTGACAAAGTTTATTTAAGAAAAGATGGAAAAAACAGCATTGCTTTGTTTCATCATATATTTACTGAAAGTGGCTTTATTTGCAAGACAGTAAGGTCAGAGCATGTTAATTTACATAAATTCAAATGTAGACAGTTACTATCCTGAAATACAAATATGATGGAGTAACATGAACTTTACTGCAAAAACACTTCCTGGGGAATCTGTTTAATCCACAGCCAAATGATAAACAATCCTCTCAAGGAAGACCAATCCATTTGCTCACTGGATTCCATTAGCTACTCTCAGTTTTCACACCTTCCAAATTCCTCCTTGTTTGTTCTTTACTAGATTCAAGTATTAGTTCATTTAATAATGGGAACATTATCATTGCAATAAGAAAATTCTCAAATATTTAGTTCAAGGGCATTCTCAAGGACAAACTCCACTAGAACAACTGAAAATGCTTAGCTCCAAAATGATTGGTTAAGCCTACTCTCAATAAAATAGAACATTTAAAAACATTTAAGTCTATGACTCTATACAAAAAATACATGAAATTCAGTATTAACAGCCATTATTTTTCTGCTGACTTGCTGTGATGATAGCAAAACATGCAGAACTGTTCCCAATACTGGGCAGTTTCACTCCTGCAAAGGTTATTGCAAACATTTTCCTTGGTTTCATTTTTTGTGGATTTACACCCTTCCCTCTGAAAGTTTTGTTTTTGTGAGGTTCAATTTGACAGGAATGTTAAACTGACCTTCGTTTGACCTAAAGATCACTAGAAGATTACTTGTGACCAGGATTGACCTCAAAACTCAAGATCAAGGTAGAACTGCTGGTTTTCACTGGTTTTCTGTTGAATGCACAAATGTTCAATGGTCTCAGCAAAAAAATTTACATTGACTGTAATCTTCTTTTAGAATATTTTCTCATAACTAAGTTGTGATCCCTAGAGACTCATGTATAAAATAGAAATGTAAGAAAGTTGTGTCTCTATATCATTCTAAAAGGATCAATTTTACAGATAGATGGTAGACTTGAATATATGAAATAGTAAACATTACAATAATTCAGCAGAGCACTTAAACATTTGGTTAGAATCAAGCTTAATTATCACTCTGTAAGACTGAGATTTACACATTTATAACATTCTGTGTTTATGATAAAGGAAATGCTCTGCCAATAAGGGGACCGAATGCCCTTATAGTGCCAAAACTACATCCAATTTGTAAGAACAAAAGACGATTTATACTGGATTGAAGTGTGGAGTCATTAATGCCAACCACAAAATGACATTTAGTGTAAGGACAAGCATACTAACTCATCTAAGCCTCTAACAGCAAAAGAGACATACAGCTACTAAAATGTAGGTGACAAATGACAGTGCCCCAGTCCTGCTTAAGCATCAAAAACAGTTCCAAAAAGAGATAGGTGTCCCATAAGATCCTGTGTCATATCTGTGTCAAATAACATAAGGCCTGAAAAAAATGGCTCTAGGTACACATATTTTGCCTTGTATTTTTCTCAATTTGCCACAGGGCTGTGGCTTGTGTTGAACTACCAGCAGCTATTGTACATTAGTTGTCCCCCGGACACAAGTCTCTCTGATCAGTCTCACTCAGAACAGAATCATGTAGTCATTTTGTTTGTTCTAAGTAATTCTTTATAGTGGTAGGTTTATTAGTCAACATTATTTTAGTGAAAGATAAAAAATGAATTCCTTCAAACTGACAGGGTAAAGAGAGATTTCTACTACAGTATATGAGTCTTCGACATTTGATTTCTAAAGTAGTTGTTTCCAGGTGGAAGAGGAATTAATTGTGAAGACCACTGGTTTCATCTGCTCTGGAAGTTCCTGTGTTTTTATGTCTCCTTGATGAACAAAATACAGACTTAGATTGTAATAATATGACCTACAAAGAACAAATCTATCGACTCTGTAAAGAGGAAGAATCCCACAGTTTAATCAAACTTTTATCTAAAATGTTATTTTATCAAGACTGATTACCGTATCTGTTGTAAAACTGTTGTAAAAACTCTAATCTTGATATGTGAATATTTATTTATTGGGTGAGGGTGTTTCTAGACAAACTGAAGTGTTTCTGATTATCTACATCATCTTAGTTCAAAAAAGACAGAAATGTCTACCTGCTATCCAGGTGCTTCTAAATCAATTTTTTTTTCCTCACTGTATTGTCAGTGAACAAGAAGAAATGAAACTATCATAGGTAATTCTTGTCTTATAAATATGACACCCATTTGACTGCAGACAAAACCAAACCTAGAACTGCTGAGTAATCAAACTTGTATATTATTCACTTTAGCCTGCTTATCTGTCTCAAGTCTGAACTCATAGAAGACTTTCCAAATCTATTACTCTCTAGAACAGTATTTTTTGATATTTTAAAGAGGTTTTTTTTCTCTTCACTTCCCCCCCCACCCCACCCCCCACCCTTCCCCCCATTCCCCCTGAGGGAAAATACAGACTCTTGTAAGCAAACATAAGACTATTGGCAATGCTTCTGGTATTTAAATCCTTGCTGGCAGTCTTCCTGGGGCACAGAGAAAACGTATTGAATACTACCTTTTGAGAACTGCTTGTACATTCAGTCATTCTGTAACAGCTCCTATTTCCTTGCGTGTGTCTAAGTCCCTTTTCCCCTGTTTTCAGACAGAGAAGAAAAGAAAAGCGACATGAACATATGATCTTTACTGATCCCAACAGAGCCTGCTGCACTGGTTCCCAGTAAATCCATTATGCTGACCCACCAAGCTGTAACTGGAAGGGTTTTCTAGAGCAGATATCAGTCCAGAAGACATTTGGACCATGTAGCAATTGTGATTCTTCATCAACAGACCATTGACATTGTTGGGATGCGAGCAAGCGTGTTAGATGGCAACAGTCACAACTTGTGGTTAGTGTTACAACTTCTGGTAAAAACAGGTTAAACTCACCTTTTTCATGTATGCAAAAAGAGAATGAACTTTATATTGCCCAAATTAGCATAAAAGCCCTACATACTTTCCTGCATCACTTTCCACTTAGGTTTAGTGACCTGTTTTCTCCAGCTGGTGACCTTTCTTCCAAATAGCTGGACCCAGTTTCTACATCAGAATGTAAACTAGCCTGCCTCTCTATCAGAGAGATTTAAGTAATTTGTAGAGACACGTAAAAAAGAATTAAACTGGGCAAAATAAGTATAAAAACAATGGACAAGATCAGTGGCCAGGGGAACTCAAAGTGTTTACAAAGAATAATACTGGAATCAGCTTAAAGAAGAGTAAACAAAGGGCATAATCTGTAAACACATTTTTGTTGTTATTAACTTGCAAAAGCTGTTGTTTTTTAGAAAAACAAAAAATCTTGTATTTCCTCTCAGAAACAAGTATTCATGAAGATTGTCCTTTCTGTAAAATCTTTAGACAGTGATACATCAACTCCTACTGAGATCTATGTGTCAAATGGAATTATTGGTTAGGGCAGACATGCTCAGTTCTCAGGCAAACATTCAGAAGACCAGAAGGCCCATAGCACCACTCTCACGTGGATACGAAAAAGTGATGGCAACATGAAGTGAGAATGTGAGGCATTGCCCACTGTTTCTAAACAGTGTCTGCATGATGCTGCAAATAAATGAATTTGTTTTCTTTTCATAGCTCATGCTTTCTTTAGCCTTTTCTTTCTGTCATAGCCAAGGGCTTAATTCATCAAGAATGTGCTGATAGGCCAGACCAAGTAATAAAGTATCTGAGCACACAGATTATTCCCAACCAGTGATCAAGAGGAAATGTAATTAACACACATTAAAGGAGTCAGAGTTGCTGTGATGAGGACTGTGCTTGCTCCCACTGTAAACAAGGCTAAGTCTACAGACAGTATGATCTCAGGTCTGCTTCTTCACAGATTTCATGGAAGTGCTAGATGGTGAGTTAACAAAGCATTGTTAAATAACCAGCTTGGACACAGAGAACTGGTAATGAACTTACCCACATGAAATTAAAATTAAGAATTAAGGTATTGTCCACTTGCTCACAGTTTTAACCCACAATTCACATGCTCACTTATCTTATCTTAAAAAGTACCTCTGTAATTACCTTATAAGTGCACAGCCCTAGATAAGTTACAGTGCTTCACAGTTGACATCTGAGGAAACCCTGATGCTTATTCTCATAATTCCATGAATATCAGTTGCTGGCAATAGTATTTTTGACATTTTTCTCCTACTGCTGTCCTATACAGACTTTCTCACCAATTTACAGACGTAGTAATGGTATGAGAACAATCTTGGCAATATAAATACCTGAGGTATTTTCAGAAGATGAAGGAGCTACTCTACTAGAGTATTTTTTGACTGCAACATTTTAGATCAGACTGTAATAGTATAGGATTTGAGGGTAGAACATTTGCTTAATGCCACTATAAAGTTTGGGTTTTTTTTTTTCAACATACTTTATCTCTTGCTGCCACATCTCCAAAATTCGAACTACAAACCCAATATTTTCCTACATTCAGTCACAGCAGGAGGGGTTCTGGACTACAGTTTTCAACTCTACTTGCTTGGTGACCTTTACATCCAGAAGTAAAAATTAGCATAGATATGATATTCTGTGAGAAGTTTTTATCAAGTCCACTTCACATCATAATTGCTAGCTCATTCTGTTCACATCTTAGGTCTTTCCTGTCAATACTATAGCTTTTTCAAAGTTCTGTTTGTTGCTGCAGAAATATTAATAAAATACCCAAAAATGTTAGCTAAGCAAATGGTCAATTTAGAGGATTTTTAACTTATTTTTATTTGAAGAAGAGAGGAAATTAGAGAGAAATAAAAACAACCATTTGAGAATGATTTACAGTTTAAACCTAGCTATGTATAAGACCAAATAACAGAACTCATTTTTAAATTGAATATTTCTGAAATTAGAAGAACATTTCGTCTTTAATCTTCAGTCATTAGTATGGAAATGAAACCAGTCAAATGGGCTATTAAACCTTCAAACTATCCCATTGGAGTACATAGAAACATACTTAATTTGTATCATGGGTGCAAGGATCCCACTGCTGCACTTTTGACAAAGATCAGTCGTAAATGGTGGAAATGTACTAGACATTCACTTTTTTTTTCCACTGCAAAAATCAATAGATAATGATTCCCTACTCACCTTCATTCCACAACTCGTATGTAATTACTCTGAAAGTAAAGCCTCTTGTTTAATTCCATGGAAATTGCAACAGATATAAAGAGCACAGGAACAACATTTCATAGAACAAATTCTTGGTGAAAAAACACCATTTTTTGTCACCACCATTAGCCAATTCCCATGGATGAGCTGATCAATATGCTCTTTATTTTGTGGTGTGACAGCTGATCATGGCTGCCTGAAAAATGACTTGTCTTTCACATCAGTGTTACCAAGGCTGAAATGTACCACCTCGCTGTGCTCACATGCACTGTTTGGTCTCCATAAACATTCAGTAAGTGTCAATGAATGTCAACAGGTGCCATTTTTTCCACATGGAGGAATTCAACTTCACACCTTTTGTTCATATTAACTTGCACATCTGATACCATTCTGTCACACTGCTTCTCTGCTGCCATCTGTCACATGGCAACAAAATGTAGTGGCATGTTGGCAGGAAGGTTCAACCTCTACTGCCATAGCATCAATATCCACACCTGACATCGTAGGTCAACATAATAAAACAGTCATTACATTCAGACATTACAATATACATACAATATACAGTATACAATATACATACACTACAGTAAAACATTCAGAGCAAAATCTCTCCCTTCATTTTACCAGTCTGGGAAGTCCTTGTTTATGTAGCCTACTTCTATGACAGTCGTTCTTCACCACTGTTATTCCTGCTGAATTTTGCTGTATGTTTTCTACTACAAATCTTAAGAGAAGGAAAAAAATTGTATGTCCACCTAGACATATACCTAGACTTATACCATAACATAGTATATACATTTCTGATTTGCTACTTATTGTAATAATTTCAAGTATTCCATTTGTCTTTTGACTTCCAGATTGGCATTGATGGTTGTTGTTGTGTTGTTTTGTTTGTTTGTTTGTTTCATCAGAAACTGACCTTGGGTTCTTTCATTTTTGATCATAAAAGCTAATTGGTAACCTGTTACACTGTAAGTATTGTACAGAATGTACACTGTTTACACTGAATGAATATTATCTGCCCTTTTAGCTGGCACTTTCACTTATTTTAACTGGGAAAATCTGTGTTTCCCCTATTCTTCACTTTCCATCTTTGAAATAGCATTTTATCTCTGCTCATCTCTAAAATTCATAAGAGGATTTTTACTTTAGCCTTTATTTTTCTGATGGTCTTTGATGAGCAATTGTCTGAGAACCTTTTGAAAAACAAAGTTCACTGAATTAACCTGATCTCATGTATATATGCTTGTTTGCCTCCTCACAAAACACACATGCAGCTTTTGAAACGTGACTTCCCTTTACAAATGATATGTTGACTCTTTCATGTTGTGTTTAGCTATATGCCTACTAAGTATACATTTATAACAGGTTTTTCCAATTTTGGAAATATGGAGATTAAGATTACAGATTGTAATCTGTGAGTCTCTGTTTAAAAACAATTTTCTGTCTGTCAAGGAGGATGATTTAATTGATAGACCACGTACCATATTTAATAGCTTGGCAATGTAACATTTCATTTCATTTCTTTTAAAGATCTTGGATGACTGTTATCTTGGCCTTACAACACACAGTTTTTTATTTAATAACCAGTATTCTAAGATTTTTCTGCCACTGCTTCTGGTTGAGATGACTCTTATGACTCATCCCCCACAAATAGTGGTTCCAAGATGGGAACTTCCTCATGCTCCTTCATACTTAGCAGGGATGCAAATAATTCATTTAGCTCTGCTCTTATATTCTTACCTTTTCTGAGTGAACTTTTTATATCTTGACTGCTTATTAACCCTGCAGACAGTGCTGGACTCATAGTTTCTCATATGATTGCATTCTAATTAATCTCTTCTAATTAACAATTTTATGTCTTTAACAAATTGACTCTAAGATCCTGTTCTGAATCATAGAATCATAGAACGGCCTGGGTTGACAAGGACCATAATGATCATCCAGTTTAACCCCCCTGCTATGTGCAGGGTCGTCAAACACTAGACCAGGCTGCCCAGATCCACATCCAGTCTGGCCTTGAATGCGTCCAGGGATGGGGCATCCACGACCCTCTTGGGCTGAAGCCTTGCCATTTGTTAACTTCTGAGCTTCCCTTCTTCCTTGGTTATCTCCCTGACCGTTGGATGCACTTTCAGTGTCTCATTTAGAGACATGTCTTACATTTCCTGTTATTTCTGCTGATGGTGTTCCTAGATTTGTAATCCTTTATCCATTTTCTATTCTTTTTCCCTAAATTAGTCTCCAATGACATCTGTCTGAATTGGAAAGGATGCATGTAAAGGTCTACAGACTCCCAGCAAATGAATATCAAGGTAAAGCTTCAAGAATGCCTTTCAACATTCTTCCTGCCTATCTTACTCAGAACAGAGCTATGCACCTACAAACAATTTCAAACCTTCAGCAGTGTTTCTGAAAAAATACCGAGAATATGTAGCTCATTGAATCTGTTCACTGAGCCTTCATGTTTCCTCCTGCTCCTTACATATAGACTGTTCTGGATAACAGTAATTTCTGGTTTAGCTTGCCCATGGAAGCATATCTTCATGTGTTTTCAATATAACATGTAAGAGATTATACTGTTCCCAAAAAAGATAAAAGGTTTTATAAAGTACAATATAATTATATTTATAGAAACAACCAAACTCAGTCACATTATACAATTTTTTTTGTCTTAAAATGAGGTAAAATAATGTAGGAAAAGAAATATTTGCTCCTCTGAATCCTTCATAACCCCATCGGGACTCTCAGAAATTTATTTGCAAATGGAAAACACACACATTTTCAAGGATATAATGTCAGACAAGTTTGCTTACAAAGACTTTGGAGCATTTCAAATGTTTGTGTTTGTAACAAACATAGCATTCATCAGTAGGGAATCTATCCAGGCATGCAACTGTCATTTAGTTTTAGAGCCCACAAGATCTGAAAAATGACAGCTTTGAGGCTTTGGGCTTTTTTAAAAACAGACATGATAAAAGATTCTGTCTTTGAAGAGAGTGATGCCTTTGCAGGTGGAAGAGCATGACCAACCTTAACAAAGAAGATTTGTAATTTAGAGTAGAATGAAGATCACTTTCCAAGCACTGCGTTTTATGTGCCCTCCCCAGTTTCCACACCTGGCATAGTTTAGTATCATGAAAGTGATCAGATTGCTTGGTGGCCTCAGACACACTTGGTTTCCTACCTTCTTCACTAGAAGCTCCTTTGGGGCCAGGAACTGGGGCAGAGTCATCCCTGGGCTGTCAGACCAGGGTCCAGTAGTCAGGGCCCATTCCATGGCTTAGCCAGAGGCAAGGCAGACAAGACAGTGGGGCATCCCCAGACAAGCAACTTCTCTGGGAACTTCTGGGACTGAAGCCTGGCTAGGATGTGAATTTCTGGTAGGACTCATGGAGTGAATGTCCAGGTATGGCAGGGCAGTGTGGAGCAGGAGTAAGGCCTGGCTGCAGTCTTGCTAGGACAAGGGTTGGAATGGTGCTTTAGGCAGACAGGGAGAGGTCACAGAACTGGAGGTTCCCTAGGGGCCTTAATATTGAGGCTTTGCCCTACTTCTTTTAGAATTTAATCCTCTTATGCACACTTTGATAAAATAATGAGATTTTTTATTATTGGTAAATCGTTATTTAGAAAGGCAGAAGTTGCTATACGGTACAAAAAAATGCAGCTAGAACAGATGCCCTCAGATTATAGCACCCTTTCTCCTACATAGTAGCAGCAGTCAGGCATTCTGCCATCTTGCCTCCTACTGAATTCACCACGGGACTATAGAGATAAAAGGGTTACAGAAGTAATAATACAGAGCAGATTTTTACTTTTCTGAAGAGTTGCTGGACAAAGCTCAAACATAATCGGACTGTAATGTACAGATAGTCTCAAAACCAAGAACACTGTATACAGAGTATAAGGTGAATGTTCTTTCTCTGCTACCTAGAATATTTTAAATTTGAACCTGAGGACATTCTGTACCTGTTTCCATAGCCTTGAGCGCCTTGCAGGGAAGCATTTCATAAGTGTACGTTCTATTCTTTTGAACTCCAAACATCTGCCTTAAGCATCTGCTTTTAATCAGTTAAACCAATGGCCTCCTTCAGTAGACAATGTGGTACAGATAAAAAAGGCTGATGGTGTATTGACTGCAAAGCCCTAAGCTTACTTATTCGCATTTCAGATCCTTTGCCAAAGAACCTTGCTTGTCATTTTGGTTTTCCAGCAATAACACAAATTTAATGGTCAAAATGTCAAGGATTCTTACTGCAAGGGCCATATATAAATATATTATTTGGAATTCAATTTCTTCTTCTTTTTTTTTTTTTTTTTTTTCTATAAGTAATATGCACATACTTCTTCAAAAGAAAATATTAATTTTTTCATTTAATGTTGAAATATAGTTTATCAACTCTGAAGACTTTGGAGACAACTGCTTACTGTGGGGAGTTTTCCAAGTAATTCCTGTTAACAATGAAAAATGATTGAGCAATTCAAAGTACACTGTTTTAAAACACTCTGAATGAACACTCTGAATTGAAATTTGTGTCTCGAGTACACAAATGCATGGTGCTTCCAAAGCCCTCATTACTTGGCCTTAATGCATGCACTTGTCAGCTTTTAAAATGTTCTTTTCTTCAAGAAACAGCTTTTGCAGTAAAAATAGGTTTATTCCAACTCTATTTAGCATAAATTGCATATACCATTTGCATCACACAAAAAGCAGTTTGAAAACATCAGATTTTGGTCAATGGAAAGGAGAACACAATAGGAGTAATAGTAGAGCCATTTGTATGTCTCCATTGATGTCCACTGAAGATTATATGTTTTAATTTTTATTCCTTAGCTAGTCTCAGTGTAAAAAACATTCATCCTAATCTTTGCATCAGTTTATGAAATGCCAGCTGCTCTCCACCTCAATGTGGAGGTTCTCCATCTCAACACATTTACAGATTGTCTGATATATCTACCATCTCTTAAAAAAGAAATCCTTGTGAAGAATTAATATATCAGAGAATATATGAATTTTCTAAAATATTTTTTTTCATGGGTAAGACATATTAACGTTCCTAAAAATGATGGCACGTCTGAAAAATGGAGTCCTGTGCAATAGTCTAATCAAACACAATATCCTAGTCAATCATACTTTCTTACTTAGATCTCTTTAGAACTTAGATAAAGTTGAGCATTCTGTCAGAATGGGCAGCAGGAGACCGGACAATTGGTTCCTGCCTCTGCTGGTAAACCAAACTGATCCAAGGCATGGATCTGATTATTGTCCCACAGTCAACAGATTGTTTTCACTAATGCAGTCAGTCCATGGGCACACTCTGTCCAGCTAGCACTCTCCCAAGGAATGCCTGGACATAATCCAGAGTTTAGCACAGTCCAATGACCATTCCCAACAGACAATGTGAATGGGGCTCGTCTGAAGGATATAAAAGCTGAGATTATGTACAGGAGCCATGCCAGCTGGTCTCAGTGCCAAAGAGGATCCTAGACTTTTTACATACTACTGGAGATACAGCCCTGGAGTCCTCACAGGATTCAGCTGATATATGCTTTCTCAGCTTATCCTTATCAACATAAGGGTTAGGTTAGTGACAAATGCTTCCTGCTGTCAGATGCAAAAAATGCAAAGAGTTCTAGGCAGAATTAGATCTACTCTATTTTATATAACGGTCCGTCAAAGCAATAAGTTATGTCAGCAATATGACCCCGAAGAATATTATAAAAATATTATCTTTATAGTATAGGAAACCTGTATAATGATTGAATTATATTCAAGACAGACTGGTTAGTTTTCTGGGATGTGTGTAGCTAAGAGTGCCCAGTACTTTTAAACTCTAATAATTAATATCAGACACTCTTGATTCATAGCAGACAGAAAATTTTTAGGGACAGTATCAGTTTTTCTCACTCGCATTGGCTAAACCTGAAGACATGGTCTGCCTAGCCGTAACACCAGTATTTCTGACATTCTGTTTGCAATTGATTGTCCAGTATAACCATGCACTGAGGTGGGTTTTGTATCCCATTTCTTATCATACAGAGGGACATGTAGGATGAGAAATCATTGCAAATCATCGTGTATGACAACTGCCAAATGTTCTTTGGGAATTTTTACAGAGGACAGTAGGTAGCAAAAAGTAAGCCAAGGATCATTCAGCAGCTTAATAACGTAGGCGACTGACTTCTAGCTCCTGTTCTAGTGACCTGGCTCTTCTTAATTTAGTGGTAGAGATAGGTACATTGTGTGGAATGGATTACAGAAATTTGCTTCCCAATACTATAAGCCAGATCAATGTGTAATAAAATAATTCCTTGCTCTTTCTGTAAACATGAATTACTTTAAGACAGAAATTACTAATTTTTTATTTTTGATACATTGCTTTTCTTCTGAATTCAAACAGACTTTCTTGAGGTCAGTTTATAATTTTAAAATTGTAGTTAGCTTGCTTGTAGTTGGCAAATAGAAAAAATATATATATTTCACTGTATTTAAATGTTTTCATCACCTGCTGTTTATTTGTAATTAACTGGAATTTTTTTTTTTCCCATTTCTTACAAAGTGGAAAGACTAGTGGCTAAATAACCAATTTTATCCACTGAAGTCTGTTCACAGGACTTGGGCCTCTTAAAATTGAATACTGAGTTGGTGCCCAAAGCTGCAAGAAATCAGTTGAAAAACTCTCACAACAAACTTTGGACTGTCAAACGTTAACCTCATATTTCCCTCGTATTATTGATCCCATCTGAACAAAGAGTTCACACTCAGGCAGTACTTTCTCCCATGGGATTGCTGATGTTCTTCCAGAATCTGGAGTAAGTTGCTTTTATTCAGACTAGTTATGCTGAGTTGTACTCCTGAAGTAACCGCAGCTTATATCTGCAGCTCCAGGGATACAGTAGAATATATTCTAGATTCAGAAATTGGATATTATTATGTAAGCTGCCTTTCTCCCACTACTCCAGCATGACTTTAAATCCTTGCTCTCTTAATCTTGTATCTATTTGGTTGACCAATACTTTATTTTACGTCTGTGCTCTCCACTACTGACTTCTGAAGGCTTGTTGGGGGTAGGAGATGCCTGTGGGTTAGGATACAATCAGCTATTGCTTGTAAATGAGTGAGACATTTTGGTCATGGAATGTAACTGAAAGGTCCATTTTCTTTCTTTTCTTTCACCTGTTGCTAGACATAAAAGTGAAAGATTTAGTTGCTCTGGTATAAAATTCAGACCTTGATAAGAAATAATGCAGATTGTGTTGTCCCAGAGCATGATTGCCATCATGTAATAGTTCTGTAAAAAGCTAATGAAAAACAGTAGCTGTAGATGATTACTTTTTACGTGTGTCAGTTTTCAGAACAACTTCTGCAGAACCCTGTTTCAATTCTGTAGACCTTCATTTCTTCATCCTCTTAAAATTTTGCCCTTATCACATTTCTGTAATAAGGCTCTAATGTTTTGAAGATAAATTGAAAAGTTCTGTACATTTTTTTATAGCTACATAACGATCAGTTCACTAGAAAAAAAAATCAGTTTAAATATAAGGAATCTTCAATTTTGAGTGACATTGAAAATTGTGAAGTTTATTTTGTTCTTTTTCTAAGTATCCTCTCTGAACTCATTCAGTGTATCTCACTGTATTACTGCATTTACTGTATTACAACTTGATGCTCGACTATATGCATATATACCTTTAAAGCAATGCTTAGAGGAAAATGAACCATAGGAAAAAAATGAGAATTAACCAGAGTTTTCTTGAGGCTCTCAGTACTTATATGAGTTTCTAAAGTTCCTTTGTCATTTCTTTAGCTGAGAAAAAAAAAAAAAAAAAAGGAGAAAATAAGGAGAAAATCTCACAAATATATAATTATTTTATGTTGGGCTAATTCTCCAATTATTTTGAAAAAAACAATAGCTCAGAGGAAAACTAGTGACCTGATTCTGATGTCACTTACTTACATTTATACCCAGAACAGTTTCATTAATGTCAATGTAGTTGCAGTCCTGTAAGTGATTAGATAATTTGCTTCTACTGAGGAAGAGAGTGTATTACTTTCTGTCCTTTTAAAATCATGAGTGGATAAAAATAACAAGCAAAATTGTAAGGCACAAGGTAAGGGAAGTTCATTCTCTTTAGATGACATTTTCCACTTCGTTTGGATAAAAGCTGTGCAATGTGCATTTTTCTTTTTGATGAGCTGTCAGTGATCATGCAAAACAGATGTGCTCATGCTGTTTGTGTGTTTGAAAGAAAGAAAGCAGAGCAGTTTCATTATATTCATTCAGAGAAGAGAAATCTTGACAAAGAAATTGCAAATGATGTCATCATGCTGAAGATCCCTGTCATAGGCAAGCACTTTTCATATTTCCTTCTCACACTAGAAAAAAAAAGATTTCTCTTGGTTATGATCATAATAAAATACACATGCAATTCTGGGAGGACTTTCCCAGAGCATTTTCAGAAAATTGGTCACTCGTGTTTATAAAGCTTGCAGAAAGAATGACAGATCAGAACAGACTTTATCTCAGAAGTTTTGAGCTGACACTGGAAATTCAGAATTCTTAACTGTGGGCTCTACTCCACATCTTATTTTCATTCCTGCTGATCCTAAATCATGCTTCTTAAAACAAAGCAAATCCCAAAATAAAACTATGGAACAGTAGTTTTATCTGATAATTTTCCAGAGAAATTTTCATTTAACCTGAGATGTTTCAAGATGCTTTATGAACAAGGTAGTGAAGAAAGGGTAGATTACAGATACTACTTTAGGCCTAAGTTAAACTTGACACAGAGTTGGACAAATTAGGTCAATTAACTTAAGTGAACTAGACTAGTTACAAGTTCAGTAAGGAGAAGGATTCTGAATTTGCAGAATTACCTTCCTGATATGTGGTCAGGAATGTGAGCCATGCAGTAAGGATAGCTACAATCCCTATTGTTCTTGTAAACACAAATCAGTCAGTGCTTACAATTAAATGAAAATTGAAATGCAATTTTTCAGCTGTTTTACAGTTACAGTTAAGAATTCTTAATTTTTTTCATTGAAAGAATTATTCAACCAAAACACAAAGTATTGTTCTTGATCACTAAATAGGGTTTTACAAACTTATTTTATTTTATAATGCATAAATAATAGAAAGTTTAAGATAGGGAGGTGAATGGGTATTTTTTTTAGAACATGTATATATAAGATCACACTTCATATGTTCACAGAATTAAAATAAGCAAGCTCAAATAAAAAATTGTTCACTTAAACTTAGAAAGGATAAATGCCATTACTTCTAATCAATGCATAGACCAAATTCATTCCTGTTCTTGTAATATGGTTTTCATCATTATCTCACGGAGAAAAAAATACTTCTTAACTAGTTGATAAAACAATGAAGATTCCATTAGCATTATTTATAAAATTGAAAGGCACTGGTCTTTTCCAATCCGTAAGCCTCACAGATCTTCAGGGAAGTAAGTCCACCTTTTCAAGCTGCAGTGATTCAGAATTGTGGCAACTTCAGTTTTCCTTCTGAAGTACTCCTTTCTGAGTCAACACTTATGGGAATATATTGTTTCAAAGTAGTTCGTGGGATATAATTTTCAAAGAGATGTATGAAAGCCATACACTTCCTATTAACGTTAATGGGGAACTGTGTGTTTAAATACAGCTTTGAACATTCTGGTCAGAAGTTTACATCTTAGTGAGCTGCACATGGTTCCCCTGCTCTAATCAGATGTTTTCACATATTGCGAAAGAGCCCTGCTGTGGATCAGCAGATACCATGTTGAATGTTTCCTTCTACTAAATGCTTCATAGGTATCTCCATTAACAGAGAGAACTTTTCTCTATTAATAACTATATATCATAGGCTTAGCTTATTAATTATGCAATATAGTTATCAATTACAATATGAGGAACTTCCTCATGCAAAACCAAATTAGTTCATTGCTCACAGCATCTCTATCATGCATTGCCAAGTAGCTTAAGTAGCTATTGTGTGGCATTTTTATCAGACCTGCAAACCACTGTGGAAAGTACACAGCTAGCTTTACTTACTAATTTCATTCTCAGTGAAAGATTTTACTTTTTGTTTGTGCCCCAGGTGATAATGCATGATACAGCATTACATAATTACAGCATGCATCACTCGAAGTTGTGTATGGACTAATGGGATGTTATGCAATACAGGGTGGAAAGAAGCTAATGTGATAAGATATGAAGAAAAAACATTGCTTGAATGTGTATCCAATGAATTAACATTCACTTTAGCCAGGAGTGAGCTGGAAGATGCGGTGAGTAAGCCCTAAACTACTTCATGTATAGCACATGACATGATATGTTAGATGTAATAATATTAATCATCTATTCTTGCCTGCTAAGTATTTGAACAACAACAAAAAAACTTTGTAAAATATGAATTGATCAAACTTTCTTTTTCTGAATAACTCTGAAATACGTGTGTACTGCAGGAAGTCAGCTTGCGTCCTGGTTAGACGATCGTTTGCATGATTAGGATAACAATCAGCTCTAGATGGGCTCCATGGGGCTTTTCAACAACAAATAAATAAATAAATATATCGACAGATCTCCTCCTCATATCTCTGCAGGTGTTCAAAGAGTCCAACTTATTTTATTCCAGATATTAGTCTTGCCAACTAATTGTTTTTATAACAATAGCTTATGCAGAGCGTGGGAAACCAGACTTTTATGTTTTCACTGCCTCTGTCCTGATTCAGGACTCAGCATGGAGATCCAAGATATGTAATAACATTCCAGTATTACAATGGCTAGAAAGTACATGCTCAGTAGTAATACATATTAACACATAGCATAGAGCTGGATTTAATGCCTCATATTACAAGAAGGAAAAAAAAAAGAAGCAGTGAAACATTTGCTTGTAATGTATTTTTTTCCATCATTTGAAATCTGAAAAGTTTGAATATTTTATATATTCAGGCTTATAGTGATATTTCTACTATAGTTTAAAAAAAAAAAAAAAAGAATTCTAATATGCAAAGTTAAAAAAAAAAAGACAAAATATTTAGAATATTTAGTCTATTCTCATATGTATTCAGTCACAGTTTATTGTGTCACTAGTAGGCAAAGGTAAGTAAGGTGGTGGGAATAGTGTACTAGTTATTGACATATTTACATTTATGACACACTTTCAAAATGACAATTAACATACAAGGGCTGCTCTGAAAGTAGTGCCTCCTGTTTTATTACTTTGGCCCACAATGTCAGAGGCGGATGTTGGTAGTATGGCAATAGAGGTCAAACATTCCCACCAGTATTCCGTTATGTTTTGTCGCTGTGTGACAGGTGGCAGCAGAGGGTCAGTCTAACAAAATGCGTCTGACATAGAAGTACATCTGAAGCAAAGGTGTGCCATTGGATTCATCTATGTGGAAAAAGTGGCACCTACTGAAATTCATCATTTGTGGATGTGAGCACAGTGAGATGGTAGGTGGTACATTTTAGTAGTGGCAACAGCAGCGTGAAAGAAGACAAGTCACATTCTGGGGAGCCATGTACTGCTGTCACATCATGAAATGAAGAGTGTCTCAATCATTTCAACCACCTGGCTAATGGTGGTGACTATGCTGGAAAATATTGTTTCATATCTGAGAATTTGATCTATCAAATAGTGTTATTGGCTATTGTGCTCTTTGTACCTGTTGTATTTTCCATGGAAATAAATAGGAGGAATTGCTTTCAGAGCAACCATATATTACCAACCAAATATATCATTATATTTACAAATCTAATGATAGAGATCACCATATTTGTTTTAGTTAATTTCCTGAAGACTAACCTTCATAATTCAGACAGTGTGACCCTAAAATAACAAGATACTTGGATACTGCTTTGTTTAGTCATTTGTTCCGTTTACTTTATACTAATAAATCTCATAAAATAAAGGAGTACATATTTTTGGAACTCATTACTAATAAAATGAGCCTTGCACCACTTCATCCATATAAGCTAGCTTCACAAATTCACAAATTTTCTTTTTTGGCACCCGCAGATAAACTGACTGCTTTGTGGTTGAGAGTATTATATAAATGCTGAAAAAATTGACAAGGAGAAATTCTGAATATGAAGCAGCAGCTAGAGGTCTATAGTTTGGGGACATTTAACCAATCATACTCATTAAAAGAGCTCTAACAAAACCAGTGTCATTCTTGCATACAGGTTTTTGCTCCTCTGGGAATATGTCTTTGAGAAAAAAAGTATGGCAGCTTATAACTCTCAATTAGTTCTCTTCCTTATAGTCATGTTTAACGCTCTCCTACCTCTATGACAGAACTTTCCTAAGTATTTCCCAGGGTTGCCCTATTGTTCTTTATTCAGCCAAACATCTTTCTCTTATTGTTTGCTAACAGAGTATTTCCTCCAAACATATTATAAAATAAGAACAAACAAATTAATGAAACCTGCAAAGATTACTCATCTGATTTCTCAGTCTAAGCATGAATAAAGTTCAGTGTAAACAAAAGTTTAAAGATTGGAAAAAAAAAAAAAAACCATGAAGATTCCATTGGAAAATAATTAGACATCAATGGGAAAAAATTTAATGCCAAAATTGTATTTGTGCGTGAACTTGGAGCAGTATAGAATATTTTCTTTCCAATCATTAAAATCAGATCAGACAGTTTAATGGCCAAATCTTTAGTTGTCTGAGTGAATAAAAAAAATTAGAATATTTGCTGTGAGAAGGGACCTTTCTTCATCAGTTCACCCTGACAACTCCGTGATGTAAAAACACACTTCTTGCACATGGCCTAGCAATTTGCAGGTAAATTATGCAAACAAAGGAAATATACTTTGCTCCCAGTCTCTTACTTACTGTTTATTGTTCTTTATGGATGAATACTGAACAGAAATAATTGTTTGGAATTAAAAGAAAACTGATTCTTAATATGACAGTATGTAGTTGGTTGTGAGTTTTTTTAACATCCAATTGATTTGGAGGGGAATATCGGGAATATTTACATTTATACTATTACTTCAGTACACAAGCAGCAGTAATTTCTGATTTAATGATTTTATTTATTGATTTATTCAAGGCCCAAACTGCAACTGTTCAGTACACTGTGGAGAACACATTGTAGTCATCCCAACATGTAAATTATAGAGTAATTCTATAAATGTCCATGAAAATGATTTTGATGATGATCATTATGTGGTTTTACCTGGAAATATTGTAGCATAATGGATTAAAAAATCACTTAGGGCAGAAGACATTTCATTACTGGTTTTATAAAAAGTTTAAAAAAAAAATATTGTGGCTTTCTGTTTAAACATCTCATGCAGAGTGAAGAAACCAAAGATAACAACATTGAATTCATGGTGAGAAGCAGGAAGTGAAAAATCAACGCTAAATAGAATTGGAAGCAAATTGGTTTTACTGCAGAGACAGACAGAAAACTTAAACGCATAGTTAAAGAGTAGAAAGCACAATGGATAATAGAATATGGTTTTAATCAATATTTTTCTGTAATAATGCAACTATCTTTTAATGCAGATTTTTTCTATTGTTTGTTTTTACAAATGTCAACATCTTAGTGTTTAGAAATCCCTTCTGTTTCATATTGTGGAAGGTGTGGGAGGTGGAGCTAATGCAGTCCCTTGGAGACTTTACCTCCTGAACAATTAGAACAATAGTTTTATTGTTCAGGCAAAGCCTTAAAGTTAAGCCTTGGCATTAGAGTTGCACAGATCTATCCTATCCCAGAAAACTTGTGCCTAGAGGTACACATTCTTTGCTAGCTAGTTGAAAACCATGTGAAAATAGTCATCTTTACAAAAAAACATTGACAACACAAAGCACACATTTTTTTTCAAGTGCATGTGTCACGGTGTTCAGAAAGGAGTAAGATGCTGAGGGGATTCTTTGTGACTTGTTATTAGTTTCTTAGGGTGAGATGACAAACTGGCACAGAAAATCTGTTCTCTTCCCCTGTTTTATTTCCAGCTTCTGATAGACAAAAGCTTGTTTTCTGTGGATTTCAGTGCAGATTTAATTAGTGAGTACAGCAGTTCTGACAGAATCTTTCCTGACAGGAAATGCCAGTTAATCAGGGCTGAAGTTTGTTAGTACTTGGGATGATCATCACCAGACTTAGACACCTGGTCTACTCTGACTTGTTTGTCCTTATATCTCCCTACTCTGGTGAGTCAGTTTTGGAACCTGCCTCCTTCTGATGCAGCTGATCAGTATACAGTGAAACAGCTCCTTTGGAATAGAGGGAAATGGTTACTCTGAGTAAAACAGTTCTTGTCAGGAAGAGAGAACTATTCCAACCTTGTTTAAAACAGGCAAAGTAGATGTCCCTTTTGCTTTTGAGGTGAGTGTTTTCAAGTAGTTATTCTGCAAGCAACTACAGTTTTTAATGAAAAGCTCCCACCTGCCTAATGCTCTTCATGCAAAAAAATAAAAAATAAAAAATAAAAAATTTAAAAAAGCACCTTCTGCACTCCTCAGCAGAAGGTGATACCTTTTTACTTGTCCCTCATTTTTTCTGCCCTTTGCTCTGCTGCCAGACTGGTAAGCATGCAAACTTAATACAACAATCTTAACTTTCTTATCTTCTCCCAAGCAGCTTCATAAAGCAACAAATTAATGTTACTATATATTATCAACTTTTTTTTTTTTTTTTGTATTTAATTTTGAATTTATGCAGTATCATTCTCTGAAAAAAAAAAAAAAAGTGCTATGAAATAGGAATTCCACTGATCAGTCACTAAACCAGTAAATTCCTGCCTGCTCAATGGGGCTTCACTGCACCCTCCAGACGATCTTGATCTATTTTATAGCAGACAATCCTGATTCAGCCTCAAGAGATACCAGGTCAACACTTGGCTCTGCTCAAAATTTGGATATTTTCCTCATCTATTTCTCCCTATATGACTAAATTTCATTACTAAAAATGAAGATAATAAATAATCCTTCACATACTCGTTTGTTTTTGTTTTTGTTTTTTAATATATTCACTAGGTACATACAATTAGAGACAGATAATAAGCTCATCTGAACCCTTTATTTCTTACAGGAAAGTCAAACAGGAAGTACTGAAATGCTCTTATTTTTCTTATCTCCTACAGCTACTAATAGATTATAGCTTATTTTTAGTGTTAGTGAACTCAGGAGAGTGGGAACAGCCTACACTAGTAAGCTTTAGTGTACAAAGGAATGATTATTTGCATTAAAGAAATATCACTCATGCATATGAAATGCTAAATTCTTCTGTGGCACAGATCTGCGCCCTTCCTGCTAAGATTTTCCTTGGGTTATTTTTTTTTTTTTTTCCCCTTTGACTGAATCAGAATATTCACTTCTGGGTCTATCTCAAACTGGAAATTTGTAAGACACTATCATGTTTTGGAAGCTAAAACAGCCTCCACTAGCAGGAAAATAGATTCTATCAAGCCTGTTGGCCTCACTGCTGCACAACATCCCTAGTATTTCTGAATTAGAATAGATATAGCTGTATGTACTGATAACAAGGCTAATAGCTCTTTAATTATATGCATATGAAGTCATCTGTTGCTTACTTATGAAATTTTGATATTGCCTTTATGTTCCTAATGGATACAGTGAAAGCATAATCTATGGTGCTACAGTAAATCTTTAAATCACAGTGACTGTATATGATGACTATTAAGACAACAAAATGTTCAACATGTTTGAAATGAGAGATATTTTTTTCCTTTGGCCAAAGGTAGAACAAACAAACTCTTTCTATGAATCTTCAGTCTCCTATATTTTTAAACAACCCGTCTTTTCAGTACACAATATTGACAAGTTACATTTTCTTGTGATGAAAAGCAGGAAAAGCTGATAGTTTCCGCCAGAAACACTCTCTTACAAGGGAAGAAAATTACTTATCAAGGAACAGTATGAAGCTGACTACAACTTCATCACTGTAAAATAAGGAAATAAATACAATATGCAAAATTCAGAAGCAGAACTACACTTTTTTGCATTAGTGTTGGCTGAGATGTGGGGAAGCCTCCTGACAAATCTTGCTGCCCAGTGGCAAGTTCTGAGCAAAACACAATACACATTGCTTCATCTACATTCATAAAATCGCATAATTATAGAATAATTTTGATGGAAAGGAACCTATGAAGATCACCCGACATAATCCTTCAGTGTAAGAAGGAGCAATTTAAGTTAGGTTGTTCTGGGCCTTGTCCAGTGAAATTTTGAATATTTGCAATGATGAATGATGGAAATTCTACAACCTCACTTAACAACAGTTCAAATAAATGTTTGTCCATCTTAATTGTGATACTTTTACTTCCCAGTATCTTTTTGCCTCGTTGCCATTTGCATCCACTACCTCTCACCTTTGCCCTGTGCACCCCCTCATAGCAGAGGAGTTTGCTCCCACTGTGTTTGCTTACACTCCACCAGTTGAAGACAGCAAGATCTACCCTCAGCCTTTTCTTCCTGACATTGAGTAAATCCAGTTCTCTTAGCTTCTCCATGTATGTCATGTGCTCCCACCCCTTATTATCCCTTATACTTGCTACAGGATTTTAGTTTCTGCTTATTTTCTGCTGGGAAGGCCTTAGAGTCACAGAATCAGAGAATAGCCAAAGCTGGAAGCTACATGTGGAGATTGTCTAGTCTCATTCCCATGCTCACAACAAGGTCACCTGGAACAGATTCTCATTCCAAATCTAGTCAGGGCTTGAATATCTCTGAAACTAGAGACTCCACAGTGTTCTTGGCAACATGTTCTTGTGTTTGATTATCCATATAATAAAGAACATTTTTTTCTTATGTTTAAATGAAGTGTCTTGTATTTGTGACAGCTGCTTCTTGACCTTTGGGGACCACTGGGAATCTGTCTCCAGCTTCTTTACTATCCCTCATCAACTATATATACATATTGATCAGACCCATCCAAATCTTCCCTTTTTCATTCTAAACAGTCTCATCTCTCTCAGTTTCTTCAGATGTTCCAGTTCCTTAAATATCTTGAATGCCCTTCTTGGGTCTTGCTGCAATATGCACTTGTTGCTCAGGTACTGGGGAGTCCAGCTGGATCCAGCACTCAGGATGTCTCATTAGTGCTGAACAGAGAGGAAGGATGATTTTCCTCCCTGGTGATCCATTTTGTAGCACAGTCCAAGGTACTGTTGTCCTTCTTGCCACAAGGGCTCACTGCTTGTTCATGGTCAACCTTTTGTACATTAGAACCCTCAGGACCTTCAATGCAAAGGTTCATTCTGTCTGGCCCCAGA
Source organism: Chrysolophus pictus (assembly GCA_037305975.1). Classification (NCBI taxonomy): domain Eukaryota; kingdom Metazoa; phylum Chordata; class Aves; order Galliformes; family Phasianidae; genus Chrysolophus; species Chrysolophus pictus. Next base: position 49,576,043 of record CM074578.1, read on the forward strand.
TTGTACTGTTGTAACAGGTAATTACAAGACTAAGCAATTTCTTTTATTGAATTTAATGAGATTCCTGTCAGCCCATTTCACCAAGCTGTATGTGGTCCCTCTGAATAGCAGACTTGCCCTCCTATGCATTATTTCCTTCAATTCGATATTGCCCATGATTTTTTTGTGAGTGCAGATCAATCAGCTTACAGATACTACGACCAACCACTCCCTTTCTTGGAAATCTGTAGTTTAAGTTTCATCTTTAGGTACCAAGGGCCAGAGGCAACACAAGTGGGCCATAACTTAATATTAAATGATTATACAGAAATGTATATAGATAGCTTTTGACTGCTCTTCTCACTTTCCCCGTTTAATGTTCCTCAGCACATTAGCGTTAGAGATTTTTACCTTGCACACATCAATGATGTTCCAGTGCTGATAGGAAGAGATAAACAACTCAGCACTCAAACTTGATGGCTATCTAAAAACTATGTGCTTCTCTGTCATGTTCTTGATCCAACTGTATTTCAGAGAAAACTCCCTACAGATAACACTGCTATTATTGCTATATGTGAGGCAAGTCAGAAGATGACGATGATGTTGGCAGCCAACATCAAAAAGCCAGAAGTCATCAAAGAAACATCCTTGGTTATGAAGGAACCTTGGTAATGAAACCAATAGGATACAGAAAGAAAAAAAAAAGAAAAAAAAAAAAGAACCCTAGAATAATAAACTCAGAGTTTTTTTCTGTGTTGAACTTGATTATTTTCTTAGTTCTTTCTAACCTTTTTGCAACTAGTACTTCCTGCACTCTAGACAGTACGTACAGTACAGTTTATGTAAGAAGAACCAAATACTGAAAAGTATCATATGGAAAGCAAAGACAAAAGAAACACAATCATGGATATTGAACATAGATCCATATGTATGTTTACACATATGAAGTTAAATTTTCTATCCCCAGCTCATATGTAAGACCAAGAAAAGACAAAAGTGATAAGAGATACTAGGAATTGTTAAAATCTGGAACACCTCCAGTGTACCTACAAGAAGGAAACAAGTAAGCCGAGTAATCCACTGAAGTTGTTAAAGAAATTATTTAATCTCCATGTACAGGTCATTCAGTCATCTGTGAAAAAAAAAGAAAAGAAAAAAGAAAAAAAAAGAAGAAGCAGTACATGATTTAGACAGAAGGCAAAGGAATGAAAAATAGCAGAATTAAGTGTCACTCTCCCAGGCTAAAGGGACTAGGCAATTCTTTTTATTCTCAGAAAAAGAGGGGTTCAAAGGTCAGCTGGTATTCAACCTGAAAACTAATGATCTTACAGCTTATTCCAAGGGGTCCAATGACTGGGCAATAGGCCAAGGCATCTTAGCCAGTAAAGCACCTCAATTAGCTGCAAACTCTTTGCCAAGTTACTCAGACGAATAATATGGCTCCCCCTAATTTCTTCTTAATCTCATTCCATCAAATATCCTTAGGAATTCAACAAATGGGACTAGACAGAAGAAACTGGAGGCAAGAAATGATGGCAAGAATAAATTCTTATCTGGGAAGAAAAAAAGGATTTCTCTTCTACTTGGAAGTGCAATTTCACGAGAAGTAATGATCAGAAATACAGAATTAAAATTCAGACAACTTTTAAAAGGTAATAAAATTTTCCCCCAAATCTTTAAATCTCTTTGGTGCTTCTACCTGTAACTGTTACATCTTGATTGTTCAAATCTTGTCTTATTGCTAAAATACCTGTTCACTTGTGTCAGTCCAAGTCCACCTGACGTTCTTTTTTTTTTTATATTTTATATCACACCTTAGCTACTTACACTCTCTCATTCATCTTCTATCTCTCTCTCTCTTTCTCGCTCTGTCCATTCAGTTCTGACACAGCTACTTGTCTGGTCTTCATGAAGCATTTTGGTTTTACACAAGTTGTACTTTTCCTAAAAGACTTTCTAGCTCTAATGAACTGATGTCCTGGATATGCCTGCTCTTATTCATTGCAAGGTTTGTCTTTATAATATGGAAATTTACAGAAGTAACTGCTAATGTATAGAAACACAACATTGTTAACTGGAACTGATTTTTTTTTACATTTAACTGCACAAGGTCTTTCAGAACCTTATAGTTTTTATTTCTTCCAGCTCTCTCAAGATATCCACACTGTATTATGCCATCATTGCAGTTAACAGGGCTTAATTCATTTTAAACACTTATTTTGCACTAGAGATCTATAGATTTCTTAAGTAACTGAAATGCAAACTATAATCTCGACCAAAGCGTATACACCAAATATCACGAGCTTACCTTCTGACCTGATATCCTTGGAGAGGATAGTGAAAGCATAACAATTTGAACCTCTGCATTCACTGTCATGAAGCTAAAGAATAAGTAGCAATATAAGATTGGGTAAGATCTCAAGACTGTTGGATTTATGCTTTCACTAAACATCAAAATAACACAAAGAGATTGCCCATTTTCAGTATTTGTTCTCTGATTAACATTTCAGGAAACAACAGTGACTATTTTTTTTTTATACCAGTGAGACTGTGGATGCCCCCTCCCTAGAAGTGTTCAAAGCCAGGCTGGGTGGGACTTTGAGGAACCTGGTGTAGTGGGAGGTGTCTTTGTCTATAGCAGGGGGGTTGGAACTAGATGATCATGAAGGTCTCTTCCAACCCAAGCCATTCTACGATTCTATGATTTTTTTCTGTCTTGTTTCAGTGTTTAGCTGTCTGTATATTCATAACGGTTTGCTTAACAGTCCATTTAGATCTCGCTCAGTAGATTTAAGCTGATTAACTTTTTCTGGTACTCTTGGGAATATAAACGCAACTGACCATCAGCCTCATTATAGCAACATTTGAATCATCTCCAGTTTATTTGCAGTTGAAAGTATGGGGCAAAATATTGTTGTTTTGATGACAGAAATGCGATGTTTTGTTTCAGTTTAGGCTCTGAAATGTTATAATCTTTTTAAGACATGCTTATACCCTTATTTCAGAGGTGAAGGTGATTTTAGAATATGTTAAATTCAACTGTTTCAGTATTTCCTAAGCAGAATATTTACCCTAGAATCTCTTGAAACAAAATATTTTTTTGCAAATTGTCAAATTTCTTAGTTCATTTGTAGCAAAATTTTCATGTTACGCTGGTCTTCACAACACTATTTTTCATAAGTGTACTGTTCATCCTCCTCCTGTATGTCTTCCTGGTTTGTCTAGAATAACTGATTGTTATCACTAAGTACTTTCTTAGATCAGTTTGTACTAATTCATTATAGGCTATATTTTTCTAACTTCCTCATAAGATATCAAAGGGAGAGATTTACTAAAGTCAAGGTACATCATGTCTCTTAGTCCTTCTTCTGATGGGTCACTCCCTTTCAAAGAAGGAAATTAAACTAATCTGCCATGATATGCTCTTGACAAATTTATGTATGCTCTTTCATCTTATTATCTTTTAAGCATTTACAAATTGATTGTTAAATTACAAGTCTGAGTATCTGTCTAGTTATTATCATGAGGCTGAATATATGCAATTCTCAAGTCTTTCTCCTTTTTTTCCTTAAGTATAAGACCTAAATTTTAAATTAAAAATATTTTAAAGTATAAGACCTAAATTTCCTTTAATTGAGTCCTCTTAAGTGTTACCCACACTGAAATTTCATCCTCATTCACAGTCTTTGCTGAAGGATTTCAGATCATTTAAACAGAGTATTGATAACCTAACATACTGGATACTCATAGTCCTTTGTACTGAAAGAGTGGTTTGTCTGGCATGGGATAATGAGGACATCATGGATTATCATGGAAGCCATCTGTGGATTATTTTTAATCTCAGCACTTGTATGCAAGTCCTCATTTGTGCTTTCTTTTTCTCTTTATGGACATTTCATTTTATTATTGTTATTATTTTTATATTATTACAGATATTATCTGTACAATAACTTTGTCTATTTTTGTTTTTACACTTCCTCTCAGTCAAGTCTTCCACTTTTCCCAAATGTTTCTTTCTTCTTTTTTTTTTTTCCCCTAATGTTGGCGACATTTTGGGTTAGTTACCAGAATGTGGAGTCCACTCTTAAAAGATTTTTCGCAATTTGATTGCAACTTACTTTTTTTAATAAATGTCTCTATGTTTTATTTAAAGGGATCTTTATTGGATTTGTCCTTTGCATTTAAGACCCTAAATTCTCCAGTCCCTTAAGTATTCCCTAAACTTCTCAAAATTGTTTCACCCTTTGAAGCAATAAAAACAGTCATTAGCATAGACCTTAATTTGTTTATCCATGCATTTAATTTAAATGCTCTAAGCTTTATATGAGATGATATTACTTATGAGTTTCTTTTCTATAAAAGCCTTGTCACTTGGTTAAAATTAACTCTAAAATAATATATTTTATTCCTTGACTACTAAGTAAAGAAGTAAGATTTTTTTCCTTGCCCTTTATCTAGAGATTGAAGTTTCATATTAGCATAAAAGCTTATTGATGAAAGAGACTTTTATCTATAATCAGCACAGTAATACAAACTTGGCTGTTCCATACATCTAGGTTTTTCATCCTCTTCCTTCTTACTAATTAAAAGTGGTACAATACTTAGCAAGCAGTTCTTCTGTTCTCTCTTTCTTTCCTGATTCATCTACTTTCTGCATTTCTCTATGTACACTGGTATACACAAATACTTGCATATATGTATGCACACACATGCAGACATATTTCTTTCTAAATGCACATGGAATTGCACTTACAGCAGGACTGTTCCTCTCCATGTTTCTCCTTGAAATCACTGGAGTGACTCTGAAGTTGAACGTGTAGTGGGAGAACAGATTCCTATAGAGTATTAGCTGAATCATTTGGGATTAGCAGGATTATCTTTCATTTGACTTAGTATCTATCTACAGATCATATAAAAGTAGGGAAAACCTTTGTAAGTAGAGCTTAACGATTATTTTGATGTTGATATCAAGATCTGCATTCTATTTCCATCTAGACTGTGGTTGTCCAAAATTTTAGCTTGCCTGGACCACACTGAGTGAAGAGGAATTGCCTTTGTTCACAGTGTAAAATATATAATATAGTTTATGTATATAAGGAACAAAACCTTTTTTTTTTTTTTAATTAAAACTTAAAAAAGAGGGCATAAAAAAAGAGGGCAAAAAACCATAAAGCTAGTGGGATATTTGGCCTTATATTATGTAAACAAATGCATCAGTCTTGTTTGATAGTAGTGGATACGATTCTTTGTGAGTTCTCAAGGTGCTTGTCAGAGACTTCTGATTTAATTTTACTCTTCCTATGCTTCATCCTTGAAAACAGTTTTTTGCAAATGTACCTACTGCCAAAATTCAACATGAATAAGGTCTGATTTTGAAGTGATGGACATATTTCTCTGGTAAGATAGGTCTTACAAAATTCTAGTTAAGAGACATGATCAATTTTTTCTTTGCGCTGAATGTCTGATTGCAACTCTATGCATTCCATTTGAAAATTTGAAGGTGATGTGTTTATGTCAATTGAAAATGAAGTCACAAATATATCAAAAAAATGATTATGTTTTCATATGTTTTCTTGAAACTTATTCTCAAATTTCTTTATCACAATGGAAAACATTGTGCAAATGCTGCACATTTTTTGCTATTCACAGGACTTTGTTTATCCAACTTACCAAAATACATAAAATTATTTTGCCATAACTTGAGCTTGTCATAATTTAAGTTTCATTTCAAACACTGCTATAACAAAAATAAGTTGATTTTGCCTCGAGGACTCAAGTTTAACTTATGTTAATGAGCCGTCAAGTCCACTAAAAAAGCTAAATTTGTGAGCCATCTCTCATCTTCAAGTCCTAGCACAAATATTTCTTTTGATTCCATAAATGACTTGATTTTATTTCTCAAATCATAAAATGTTTTTAGCATTTTGTCTTAACTTAGCCACCGCTAGGTTGAAATATTATTGTTGGCAATAAAGGTGTTTTACTTGCCAAGTGGCACAAGTGCACGGAATGTGTAATACACGCAGGTTTCAATTTGACTGAGTGTGCGTGGTGGACATGACTGGTGGAGTTAGCAGTGCACTGCGCCTTCCCCTCCACAGTGTTCCGTTGCTGCCTGTACAGCCATCGCTTGAACTACATGCAATCAACTATTGAAAAGTATCATTAAAAATCATGTAATAATGTTTAAGGTTTACAATCTTGTGAGACTGCAATATTTGCAGTCCAGGGCCACATGCAGCCTGCAGACTGGTGATTGGACATGCCTGATCTAGACTCTCACTTCCATTTCCTAAAGAAATGCAAGGCTGTTAGTTCTTGGATTTGAGTTTGGTTGGACTGGTATTTGCAATAAAGTGGAAGAGGGATTTGATCTGCAATTCCCTTTGAACACTAACTTCTACTCAGAGCTTGATTACAGTGTTGAAAAATATTATTGCTTTTCTAGATGGTTCATCTGTTGACCAAAATTGTCATTATCAGAAGCAATATTGCTTGTTACTAAGTAAAGAAAATATATACAGTTCATATAGATGTCCATACTAGGTAAATCTGTAAAAGATGAGCAGTGTCTTGACTTGTTTCAGCTTCAGAGAGATTTTGTTCACTGTTTTAAGTGTGTTTTCATAAGTATATATAATGGACTCATGAGTTTATTTAGTCACGGAGTATATAGGGAGATGAAAAAAGGCAGACTGCTTAGTAATATAAAATGCACATTACTGTTTTGAGCCAGTATGCATTATAAGGCCTTTTAAAATATTTTAAAATTGTTTTATGTCTTTCCATTCCCAGTCTACACCATCAATTAAGTTTATGTATGTAAGTGAAATTGTACTAGTGCTGAATTAGTAGGGACTATATTTGAAGCTGTCTTTTCTTGGCCTTTGAAGATACGTGAGTACAAAACTTTTCTTTCATGAATGTAAGGCTACAGTCTTGACTGAATCTAACACCTGTGAATATATGCGGTATTATGTGTGTGTAGATTACCTTTTCAGCGTCTGAATACTGGTTGTCCCATTTGTGTACTGGTTGTTTTCAGTAGCAGGTCAAGTGTGTGTGCAAATGTTTGCACTGCTGGATGTGAGTAGGTATATTCATCAGTGCAAATTTGCAAGTACATAATGGAATGGGTAGGTTGAAAATCATGTTCACAGGAATGAGTGAGAATGATCGTGTTGGCATGGACATATTGAATCACGAAGGAACTGTCCAGTGCACTCTAATTCACTGCATATTTAAGCCTAAAGTTATCTCACTTATTTAAAATTTGAGTTCCATAAATTTGCAGTCTAGGTCCCTGGAGGACTAGGCGGTTGGTGGAAGCAGATTCCTGTGTCTACCCCCAAACACCTTCTGCATATAATTCATGCTGGAAACCATATGAAGGAAAAAAACAAACATACATTTTCTTCTGACTTTAAGAGAGTTTTACCTATTATAATCCTTTATGAATTTTCAGATTTGCTTCCACAAAGTTTCCAGGGTTTATCTTCGCTTTTTTCTCACCCTTCATTGTTTTGTGATTTTCTCTCTTTATTTAACTGCTATGAACTGTTTTTAACATTGTAGAAACTGTAAAAAAAAGGAGAACATTTTCAGAATAAAAAAGCAACATTAAACTAGAGGTTTACTGGCCTGAATTTTATTTCAAAATTGTACTTTATAATATAGAACTTGCAGAAACTTGTGATTTCACCAGAGGTACCTTTAAAATAGAAGTGCTAATCAGATGTGTACATCTGAGACACACTGAAACGTATTGTTACAATCGTGGAGCTGCATTTGGTGAAAGTTAACCAAAGAAACACAATTAAAATAAATAATCATAGAATCATAGAATGGCTTGGATTGGAAGGGACCGTTAAGACCACCTAGTTCCAACCACCTTACTACAGGCAGGGACACCTCTCACTAGACCAGGTTGCTCAAAGCCCTGTCCAGCCTGGACTGATAATATATTACAAAAAACAAACAGATTATTAAATGAATAAATGATAAATTCAATAATAAATTGAAGCATTATGATTCTCTTCCCATTTCTCTTACCAGGAAAGAAAATTGCCCTGCTTGATAGCAGCAAGCTCTGATGTACTGCTGTGGCAGTCCTAACAAAATTTCTATATTTGGAAAGTGATCTAGAATCAAAGTCTCTGATTGAAAAATACAATAGTTAAGTAGCATTAAGTAAGAAGTAAACAAAGTAGAAGTAGTAAGGTACAATTACATCACTTATTTTAAGTCTAACAGTATTTCTGATAGTGCCTAACACACTGAAAGCCCACTTAGAATTCATCACCTACCATAATATTATGTCTACTGCTATACAGTCTTGCTTGCACTGCCAGCTCTTCAGAGGACTGTTCTGACTGAGGTCACCACAATCCCATCACTTCATATAGGAAGAAAGTGTATCCTTTCTTAGTGCTAATGCAGTGGTAAAGTGCACCATATAGTTATTCCGATAACAGCCTTTTCTAATACCACTTACTCCTTTTTGACTTATTTTTTATGAGTGCTCTACACAGCTTCTGCACTGACTTCCATCTTCCATGTTGAAGGACTAAAACGCAATGAGGTATGTTATCAAATACAAGGTAAACTCAACCTACAGTGTTTCTTCACCTGTGCAAGGGAAAGCAGATGCCTTTCACGGAGCAGTTGGTATGGGAGTAAATAGCTCTCTGACTGGAGGAGAAGAATTACTGTGCAGATTCATAAGGCACAGCTGCATACACTATGAGACTCAGTAACTGTGTTGAACCAGTTTTTTTATTAAAAAATGATTGTGGAAAGCTTATAATTTGATCAAAGTAATTTTCTACGTGGTTTCTAACTTGCAAATAATCCATAGGATTATTCACTGAAATTCCAATACATCCAAATCTTATAGCTTCTACATGTTATTAAAGAAAATTACATTAATGAATACTGTTATCAAGGTCATAATCACATTTCTCTTAAGCTCAAAATACAAGTAAATTCAAGTGCTATACTAATTTATATCAGACAAAGAACTAGAAGTCTGTTAATGATAAACTCGAAAGTAGTCTGCTTACTTCCTAGTATTAAGCCTAAGGAGAGGAAGCATATTTACACACATTTCTGAAAAGAAGTCAAGCACCTTTTTGACTGAGTGATAGTCAAGCATTTCTGAACCTGTATCTAAGTGAATTTTCAACAAATGTATTTTACACTTTCAGTGCTGAAGGCCATTTATCATGCAGAGCCGAATAGTGATGATTTAGTAAGAGTTGCATGGTCCTGTTGAATTAATTCCAAATCTGGTATGTATTGACCACAAAAGGCTTTTGACCATGCCTCATTCAATTTGTTGAGATCGGCAGATGTGACTAATTCCATAACTATACCATCTACATTGATCCCTCTTCTATATTTTTATAAGAAACTGTAATAAGCAATGGCAACATCTTTTTTGTTTGAGCCAGTTTTAGCACTTGAACTATAAATAACTTAGATTACAACATTTTTTCTTTGGTTTCAAGCTCATTATCTCTTTACTATGCCCGTGTACTTGTAAAGGATGCAGCAGATGTGTATTTATGACACTACTTCTTCTTAGAACAAATTAAGGACTGGCTTTCAAATGTTATTATCTGCTTTTATTTCTTACCAAGACATCTTGGAAAAGAGAGCAGAAGTGTTTATTGTTCTTCACAGAATGTCTGTGTTTGATTGATGCTGTATTATAGAATCATAGAACCACAGAATGGTTTGAGTTGGAAGGGACCTTTAAGACCATCTAGTTCCAACACTCAGCTATAGGCAGAGGCACCTCCCTCTAGACCAGTTTGTTCACAGACCCATCTAGCCTGGCCTTGAATGTTTCCAGAGAAAAGGCATTCACAACCTCACTGGCCAACCTGCTCCAATGTCTCACCACTCTCACAGTAAAGGGGATATTTCTTCCCAATATCTAGTCTAAATCTGCCCTCTTTCAGTTTAAAACCATCATTCTTTCACTACCTGCCCTTATGAAAAGTCCCTCCGCAGCTTTCCTGTAGGCTCCCTTCAGGTATTAGAAGGCCACCATTAGGTCCCCCTGGAGCCTCCTTTTCTCCAGGCTGAAGAGTCCCAGCTCTGCCAGCTCTGTCCTCATAGCAGAGGTGCTCCAGCCCTCTGAACATCTTTGTGGACCTCTTCTGGACTGTTCCAACAACTCCATGTCTTTCTTTTGTTGGGGGCTCAAGAACTGAATGCAGTACTTCAGATGGGATCTCATGAGATCTGAGTAGAGGGGCAGAATCACCTCCCTCAACCTGCACTTCTCTTGATGCAGCCCAAGATATGGTTGGCCTTCTAGGCTGCAAGGGCACACTGCCAGCTCATGTTGAATCTTTCACCAACTGACACTCCCAAATCCTTCTCCTCAGGGCTACCTCAGGCCATTCTCCACCCAATCTGTATCTGTGCTTGGGACTGACTTGACTCAGGTGCAGGATTAAACTGAATTATTAAATTGAAAAAATAAACAAAATCCCAAGTACTTTAGGAAAGCAAAGTTGTATTCTACAATACAAGCTGTTGCTCTGAAGTATTTTCTCTCTCCTTGAAACAATCTGATATGTGTGCAAAAGATTCACACAGTGCTGGCTGACAGACCCTGTCAGAGATCAGTCCTGGTAAAACTAATCAGAAGGGAGTGGCTGATATTTTTTCAATAAAGGCTGCCGCATCCAAGTTGTTAACAATCTCCTTTCATGGAAGGAGAATTTTACTGGAGACAATTTGATATCCAGATTTCTCCTGAAAAGTTTTTCCATATGCAGTGCTTTTCAAATAATCTCCATTGTCTTTCCTCATATTTAGAGAGGAATTCAGTCTGCTTTCCTGGACATGGTGTTTTGCTTCAGCTTGTACTTGAAAAACCAAATAAGAAAAATGCAGTGAGACATGATGAGAAAATCTCTGAAGATTTAGAACATGGGTTCCAAAAGTATGGTCCAGATGTAAATTGTCACACATACAGACCCGAATGGAATTAAGTCTGATACATGCCAGCTGAAGGTTTAACCCAGAATATTCGCAGCAATACTCAAATGTATGAAACTAGGCTTCCAATCTAGTATAAATTAAGTCTCTTGGACAAACCAGATCACATTAATTTGGAAAGGATCCTCCATGAGATGGCTTTTATTTTAGAAGCATTTTTAAGCACCTTTTATAGGGCCTGATTCAAACCCAATGAAGTCAGTGGAACAGCTCCCCTTAATGCGTTTGGAATGAGGCACGTCACGAAAACTGTTTCACCATATGTGTCAATGACATTTAAGCCCACTCATTTTGCTCGAATCTTTATTCATCTACTCAGCTTTGAGATTCTCAGCTTCTTGGGCATTTTTCATTAATTCTGTTCTTGTTTGGGGGAAGCTGGAATGGGAAGAATTTAATGAACTTTTGAGGCTAGGAAAAATAGTAAGCATTCTGGTGTTGGATTGAGTTATGAAGGAATGGTCTTTTTGAAGATAATTTAATTAGGACTGCTCAAACTGATATAAAATAGAATGTTATGAATATGCCACAGATAGAAAAATAAAAAATATTTTTTCCAAATTTATTTCATTTTGAAAGGATGAGCAAAATAGAACCCAGATACAAGATCATGCCTTTTTTTTTTCTTCATGGTAGCTGTATTGATGAGCCACATTTATTATGAGATGATTGTCCCACGATCTTATAATAGTGCATCAGTAGAAGTATGGTTGACATTATTCATAAGACTCTTATTATAATTGGCGGTTGTTGAGGGACTACTCTGGGAAGATCAGTATAATCCCATGGGGAAACAAACTTCTTTGCAAACAAACTTTCTAAGCATCAGCCCATCTTTAACAACTTAGAGTCTCCTGTGAACTGATGAAACTCTAAACAGAAAAACTAGTTATTACTAGAAAGAGTGAATATGAAAAGAAAATAAGAAAAATGTGTGTATACAAAATTCATGCCTAGAATTAGTTTTTCTGTATTATAAAAATCTTTGATTAGTCTAAAACTAAAAATAAAGACAAGCTGAAAAGAATCCTAATGGTGTGGTTTCTTTTGAACTACAAATTGACACAGACATTTTATGGGGAAAAAAATATATGAGGCAAGCTGTCTACCAGTGTGAAACAATGAATGTGAGCTGCAATTGATATATTAGTCCCCTTACACTGATGATAACTTCCATATTCAGTAGAGGTGGATTTAAAATGCAGTTGATTCATGTTAGCTTTTGCTATCAGATCATTGCAATTTCAAAAGTATGCTTACAGTGTTATGTACAAAGGATATCTGATTCTGAAATGGAACAGGACCATATTTACAGCCAGAAACACCTCCTTAAAACAGACAACTTGGCACCTCATACTACTTAGCCAGTTGAATGATAACAAACAACAACAACAACAACAACAACAACAACAACAACAACAACAAAAGAGTTTGGCTATGGCACCTATTGCCTAGCCTCCTAGGGTTTTTTTCCTTCTTTAGTTAAAAAAAAAAAAAGACAACATCTAAAACAAAGAGTGTTTGCACTGTGTCATCATCATATATATATATATGTAGAATATACTGCACTGTTCTGGGTATGTTCTCCAGTTCATTTTGCCTGTCAAGGAACCTTCATGATTATTTACAAAAATACTAAAACACATTACCATATTTACCACATGCACTTGTGTACACACGGGGCATTCATAATCTATTAGCTACCTCCTTCTTCTATAGACTACAGCTGCATTTGCCCACTAAATTCCAAGGGCTGTTGTGTTTCTATTTCCCTTGAGAAAGTCACCGTTACTGGCTGCATCACTATGGAGAAGGCCTACAAAAAAAAAAAAAAAAAAATCAGGAAAAACAGATTAGTCTTTGCTAACCCATATCACTTGGTCAAAATGGATTAAGAAGCCAACTGCATGTGAAAATGAGGGGCCAATAACTTCCAGCAAAAAGTATGAGAAGTGGAACCTGGCTCAGCCAATATGTAGAACTCGTAAGAGTCTGTACCCTAAACTAATGTACCCCAAGGAGCTCTCCCAACACAGATGAAACTAAATCAACAGTTATGTCTAGTGAGAAGGCATGCAATTAAAGGGAGAAGTTGGTAGATACTAACCTATTGTCCCGCTCTGTTTTATGTTGCAGTTAGAAGTCAACTTGATATGATACAGCCCAGCATATGCACATATGGAATGAAATGTGACATACAATAAACAAAGTATTTTAAATGAGACTTTTTATATCCCTTAAGAAATAGAAGAAACAGTCACATGCTGCTTGTTAGCTTGTAAAAGTAGATACAATGGCTGGTTTTGTAGGAAATTTCAATTCATGCCCATAAATCAAATAACAACATGAGTTATTCAGATTCTAGTTTGTGGGAAAATGTTTAATTGATTTTTATTTGATTTGTTGTACTAAAATGTATTCTTATAACTTGAGTTCTTACATCTCATGACAGTAGAGAGGGGAGAGATGTTTCTTTGAGTCATTTTTCAGAATGACTTGGTATCAGTCCAGTGCTCTGATGTCACTGGAACAGAAACAGGACTCTATGTCTGGATTTATTAGTAGGGGGAAAGGCTCTTTTTAGTTTTCTCTGTTTTATTGCATCTTTCTTGACATTAAAATCCAGTCCTCAGTACAGCCCTTTGCCAGATGTAAAGACTTTCTTTAAAATGGCATGCCAATTACTGACACATAATCTCATATAAATCATCATAAACTATTAGATAAAATACACTGATAAAAATAGGCCCATTAAATACTTGCTTCTCTATTTGATTTCTCCTTTTAAACAACCACATTAAAATTATGAAAGGTAATATAGTTATATATAGCATATGTTTGCATAATAAAATGACAACATATAAACTTAACTCTCCTCATTACTGATCGTTCAAATAAATTTTCTGATAAAGACAGACTCTTAGAAGCTCTGTAGGCTTTGTTGCAAGATTACAAACTTTCCCCTCAGTATGTTTGCAAGATGAAGACTGATGTCACAGATCTCTCCTCAGAATAATTTCTCCTTTCCTTAAGCATCTTATTTTTATCTGTAAGCTGTAAAACTCCAATGCAAACTTGTAAACTACATCCCTAAGTTCAACACTTCACAATATGCATCATGTATCTCATTCTGTCAGTTGTTAACTTATTATTTGAATCCACATCATAATGTTGCAATTGGCAAATATAGCCTTGCTATTTACACTCACTGGAAAACACAGCCTTATTTCATATCTACTGGACTGAAAGATAAAATTCCCTTATCACTTAGTCTGCAAGCATTTTGACTCAGTGCTTACATATACAAGGGCTACTCTGAAAGTAATGCCTCCTATTTTGTTACATTGGCACACAACATCAGAGGTGGATGTTAGTGGTATGGGAGTAGAGTTTGAACCTTACCACCAATATTATATTACATTTTGTTGTTGTACAACAGCTGGCAACAGAGGGATCCGACAAAAGATTGTGTGATGTGAAAATGGGTATGAAGCAAAGATACGTCATTGAATTCCTCCATGCAGAAAAAAATGGCACCCATTGACATTCATTGACTCCTACTGAACACTGATGGAGACCCAACAGAGGATGTGAGCACAGTGAGGTGATATGTGGTGCATTTCAGCAGTGACAACATTGATGTGAATGACAGGTCATGTTCCATATGGCTGTGTGCAGCTCTCATGCCACAGAATAAAGAGAGTTTCAATCAGCTCATCCATGCAAATTGGATAATGATGGTGATGCTGATGAAAAATAGTGTTTTATAACTGAGAATTTGCTCTACCAAATAGTGGTATTGTGCTCTTTGTATCTGATGTGATTTCCATGGAAATAAACAAGATGTATTACCTTTGGAGCAACGTACGTATTATGAGACTAATTGTGCTTATTCAACCATGATAGGAAACACAAAAGCATATTTTCAAGTACTTATATACTTATGTCAATTCTTGTGATAAATTTCAAATACTTTCATATATACTAGGGAAAAAATAACTCTACTAATTAGGCCTCTCCAAAGCAGTTTGTTTCTATTCATAAATCAATTATTTCAAGAATCCTTAATCTAAGCAACAAACACCCTCCTGTAAGTTGACATCAGGTACAAGATCATTTGAGATTTTGGACATTGGAGAGAGAAATACAACTCAGCCAGTCAAAGCAAGTATATAAACATTTGGCTTAAAAAAAGAAGGCTTTTTTACTTTTAATATTTCCAAATATCTTTCTGAATAGGAACACACAAAATATGAATATACCTTTCATTTAATATCCATTGTAGGCTCTTTTCACCTCTAAGAACTTCTGCATAGCCTGGAATTAGATTAAAATGAGTGTCTGGCAATTTTTAAAAAATGGTAAGTCAAATCATCATCATGATGATAAATAATGTATCAATTTCTACCTATCTATATAGCTTTTTGGAAATTTTAGATTTTTGGGGGAATTACTAACAAGCCACACAGTATATCTTTTCCACCATGCCTAATTACATCAGCAGATCTTATTTTCAACAATAGTTCATACTCAGGGTAATGTACAACTCTGTTCGCTGGAAGCAACATCTAAGAACATAACTTTTTAGTATAACTGCTTACTCTATAGCTATCTGAAGGATAGGGAGAGAGATAGGGAAGGTGGGGAGAGTTCATTGCTCTGGTGAACTTTTACTACTGTTTAGATTATGATGCATGATAGATGTAGTGCTCCTACAGCTACTGGGGTGAAAGACATTGCAGGTAAATACAGGACAACAAAGACTGTCAGGAGATATGATAACCTTTAGTTTAATCAGATTAGGAATATCTGGAAGCATCTCTATGAGTCACTGTTTCTCATTATTTTCCTGTGCTCATATGAAACAACAAGACATTTGTATAGAAGAATACTTAGGAGAAAAACAGTGACTGCATTCCTTGTGTACCATTAAAAAAGCTACAAATCCCAAGATTTCTCAGACAATAGTTTTAAAATACATATCATGAAGGAATATTCAATGTAAAAAAAAAAAAAACAAACAAGAAAAGAGTAAACCCCAAATATGAAAAAGAAGTAAAAGAAGTCGGCTTTTTTAATATAAGCTAATATAGGCTAACAAAAGCTAAAATGGGACATGACTGCTCTTCATAAATACGAACCACTCAATAGAAGACATGGAAAAACAATGCTGGCACAGAAATAAATAAGAGAAAACTGACCACTAATAAATTAAAGCTGAAAATTAAAAGTCTGTTTCTTGCACTCTCAGGAAAAGATTAAAGAAATTCATGAGCTGGAGTAGGATTTGTAAGAAGGAAGGAAGGAAGGAAGGAAGGAAGGAAGGAAGGAAGGAAGGAAGGAAGGAAGGAAGGAAGGAAGGAAGGAAGGAAGGAAGGAAGGAAGGAAGGAAGGAAGGAAGGAAGGAAGGAAGGAAGGAAGGAAGGAAGGAAGGAAGGAAGGAAGGAAGGAAGGAAGGAAGGAAGGAAGGAAGGAAGGAAGGAAGGAAGGAAGGAAGGAAGGAAGGAAGGGAAAAATTTTTAAGCTATCATTAAGAGCTGAGGTTTCAATACAGTAATTTTTCAGGTTCTTTTTTTGCCATGTTACTTCATGTTTAATTCCTCCTCATACTATGTGTAGCTTGTATAGGAAAAAAAATATTGCAGAACCTTAACAATGGAAATTCAGGAATTAGACTGTCCTTTCTCTCTGTCAAGATGGTGCCCCACAGGGACTACTCGGAGTTTTCAGACGAGGCAAAGGATAAGAAGGAATGGAGTTCAGTGAGTATAAATACACCGAGGAGCCTACACTGCGTCCTGCATCTCAGGATTGAATTGTTCTTCTCTTACAAATCCTGCACTACTTTTCACCCTTGAGAGTTCTTAACATTCTCAGATAAGTCATTTGAATGTGACTGTACATTCCCTTGGTAAGAAGCATGTTTTACATTTTAGAGAATGCTGTAAAGTTTGGCTATCAAACATCTTCATCTATTCCCAATATTGTATGAAAATTGTTTACGTTTTGGTCCTATAATGGTGTATTGTTTGAGATATTAATGTCAAGTAGACATAATGTAGACCCCATAGGCTGTCATGGTTTCTCTTGTATTTTGCTGTTCTATTATAAAATGGTGTAATGAAAGTCTTACATTATTATATGTGGGAGGATTAACTTGATAACATTTTGAACAAAAATCCAAAAAAGCTAAAGTCCCGTATTTTATTAATTTGACTAGAAGTTACAGGTTGCTAAAAAAAACACATCATCAGCAAGCATGCTCTTAGGTGACAGGAAAAATTTAATTACGTCAAACATTTCCCAAGTCCTTTGGATTTATATGCCATAATTTCTCTTTTTTGTCTAACAAGATATGTATGCAGGGCAACGAGACTAATATGAAACTAATAGTTAAATCCTTTTTTTTTTTTTCCTCATTTTTGTTGATTTTGTTTCTGAAGTTCATTGCAGGAATATTTCAATACTGGCTGGCAACACCAATTAAAAACAAAAAAAAAAACAACAAAGGGAACAAGAGGGGACTTCTACTGACTCTCTAAAATTTCATTGTCTTCTTGAGAACAACATGGGAAGCAGTTGGTTAAAAACAAAAAAAAGCCCCCAAAAACAAACCAAACAACAACTACAAGATTCATCCTACCTATACAGCTTTAGTTTTGATAACCTGCTTCATGCCACAGATGCTCCAGGATCCCTGCTGGGATTTCTGAAAATCTAACAGAACCAATTTTGTGCGTTGTCCTCCCTCCCTCTTCCTTCAACTTTCAGAAGTATGCGTGCTTGTCTTGCTAAAGGAGGAAAGAAATCTTGAGTAGCCAGTGAAGCAACAAAAGCATTTTTGGTGTAATGGCTCTTGGGTAGATTACAATTCTCATCATTCCAAAAGAAGCATTCCTTCAGAAAACAAAAAGAAACTTCCTTTAAAATTCATTCTCTTAAAGCACAGTTATTTGTCACTCTCTTAAATGTGGTTAAAACATTTTTTCCAAAACTGTTTAACAACAAACACTGCTTTTTTCTTAAGCTTCAGAAGTATGTACCCCTGGCACATTCTCTAAGACCAATAAATACCAGCTGATCAGCCTAGAATCCTTTTAGGAAGTTTAAAACAGCTGTGCTGCACATTGAAGTGAGAAAAGCAGCAGGCATAGGCTTTGGCAAGCCTGCATTTGTTCATAATGAAACAAAATAAAGGTCTGAATTATTTCAGTGCTGGTAACCTGCAAACTATAACTCTATGCTATTCTGTGAGTAAACAGCATGCAAGAATGATCCAAGAGACTAATTCAGTTTCCATAGAACAAAACAAAAAAGTAGTGAGTTGACCAAATTTAGTTGTAAAACAAAGGTTCAGATATCTGGCAAAATTAAGATTTCAGTTAGATCCTCTTGAACCCTTTGTATATTCAGTCAAGCGGAAAGAAATTCATACCTGG
This sequence comes from Chrysolophus pictus, assembly GCA_037305975.1. NCBI lineage: Eukaryota > Metazoa > Chordata > Aves > Galliformes > Phasianidae > Chrysolophus > Chrysolophus pictus. The sequence continues at coordinate 49,594,477 of CM074578.1, forward strand.
TAGAACTTAAACTGTGCTTACTTCATTTAAACTAACTCCAGGGAAAAACAAAACAAAACAAGTAAACAAACAAATAACTATTAATAGCATTTGAAGACATCGTACAAGAACCATTTCAAAATCATAGAATTATAGAATGGTTTGAGGTCATCCAGGTAGATGCTAAGTCCAAGTAGGTAATAAGCATCGTTTTTTGAATCAGCACTACATACATGGTTTGGTGTTTCACTAAACAGGTTGTAAACACCCAGTTTCCACCCAAGTGGAAAATTGCTGAGCCAGACTATGGGAAAAGGATTTACAGAAAAAAAAAAAAAAAAAAAAACAAAGAACCTGTCCAGAGAACCTTGTCTTCAATGACCTCATTCATTTGGTTTATTTTCTTGACAGTGACAACTGATTACTGTTTCTCATTTAACAACAGCTTCCAGATTCAGTAAAATGGGGTACACATGACTTGAATGCTAGCCTTGGCATTTCCCACACAAGTGGAGCCATGATGGGCCCTATGGCACTGAGGAATAGGTAACGGCTTTGGAATGCTGCAGGTAAGGACTAGGACCAACCAGAATAATCTTTTTACTTTCTCCTCTTCTTCTCTTCTCTGTGCATATGTTCCTCTCCTTTTTTTGGCAAGGGGATCAGCAAGAATCCTCCCTGTAGCAGTAGTGGGGAGAAGCAAGGCATGCCTCAGCATCACCTTATTGCTATATATTTGTGCTTCAAGTGCTTTTTGATATTTGGGGTTCCTATCCCCATCCAAGTGGTGCCCTGATCATGCACCCTTCCTATGCAGCTCAGTTAAACCTCAGTTAATGCAATCAGTGACAAAACAGAGTCAGCTTCAGAAGTGCCCCAGTTTTACAATGAATGTGACACTGAGCACACACTTTGAATTTACATTTGAAACTAAGAACCAAATGTCTTCCAAGCTAGCTGTCAGCATAAGAGAGAGCACTGGAAGGTGACTCACTACATCTGAAGAGTAAAGTTAAAATGTATATAAGAAGTAACACCCTGAAGATGCTCTTTTCTCTTTACCTCTCTCCTAGGAATAGAGAAAAAGAGAGAGGAAGAGAGAAAGAGACCAACAGAGGAAGTACCCAATGTATAGAGGATGCAGTTACGGTGCAATAAAACTTATCCTAACTCTACTTGCCTCTACCTAGAAGACTGATGGAAATAAGATTCACTCATGAACCAAAACTATATCTAAGTAGGCAGAGTTCTCCTCTTGTACTCCATTTTATTCTGTAGGAAACAGCAGTTTGTGAGAATGTCTTGTTGTGCTATTTCTGCTCTCGTTTTCTATCACAAAGACATGCCTAAATTGTAAAGAACTGCTTATTCTAATTTCTCTGAGAATAAGAAATAAATTATTTTAATAGAAATTAAGTGCTATTTTTTGTAGGCTTACATATTTTAGCCATTTATTATGTGTGTGTCGTTGTTTGCTGCCTCGTGGCCTTTGTGACATCTGAAGTTATTCTTTTGTTGTTCAGTCACATTAGGAATTCTCAAACTTATGTCTTGATTGCAGGTTCCTATTGTTCATCAAGACTCTGTATTAAACATTCTTCAACAGAAAAACACAGTCAAATCTCTTGTGGGAACAAAATGTGCATCTTAATTTCAACTAAGACAATGCATAACCAACTGTTCTTTAAACTGTATTTATTAGGCCTGAACAAGCATCCACTGAAGCCACCTACATTGTTGGTACCCTGGTGAGACCACTTGGAAAGCAAATGGTTAGTGGCGTATAACAATATGTTAAAATGCCCAAAGGAATTAGGACGCTTCCTTAGTTTTGCCTGTAAACTTTTCTTATTGGCTTGTCCTTTCTTGTGTATGCCACTGATAATTAACTACAGCAAAAGAGAGCCCAGCAAGAAAAAACAACTTATCTGAAAGCTCTATTCTTTTCTCAAAACGTATGAAGGCTTTTTTTGTACTTTCAGTTGCCCAGCATTTCCTTTTTGTTTGCAGAATAATGATATGATTATCTTAAATAATAGAAGAGCTTCTAGGGAAGCTCAAGAATGCCACAAATTTACAGCCGTCTTTCCTCTAACAGCTTCAAATCTCATGAAGATTCGCTGTCCTTTCTGCCTAGAAGTGAGAAGCTTGTTTATTCACAGTATTAATTACTGGATATTTCAGTAGCTGTCTCCTGCAAATTAAAAGCTTAATTAGGAGCTTCAAATCTTTTTGGCAACAAAATAGCTATTAAGTGGTACTATCCGTATAATGCCATCTATGCTAGTATCCTGCATTCCTTTACTTTTAGAAAAGTAGCTTTTTTTTTCCTTCAGCTGTTGGAGACAACCTTTTCCTTCTAGTTTTCCTGACGAAAATATTTGAAGTTGGGAACACTGCTGAACTTGTCCAGCTTCTCCGTTTGGCAGATCATTTTGCTGAGGTAGATACTGTCTAAAACAATTCCATATAATAGGCAAAATTTATTAAACGAAGTAAAAGACCATGTAAGTGAGAGCTGTGCAGCCCAAACGCTTTCCTACAGGCACAGTGAGCCCTCAAAGTAAGGAAAAACACACAACTGAGTTCCTGGGTGAGTTTTCAGAAACAGTCCAAACCCAGAGGTCTGGCAATGGCCCAAGGAGGCATCCATTGTCTGTAAACAAATGCTATGTTTATGATGAAGACTTGGACTTACAGGAATCTGCATTTTTCCTAGTTATGTTTTGCTTTTTAAATGTTAATGTCAAGTTGACTTTAAAAAAAGGACAAGCATGCCTATAAGCACAAACATACAAAGACTACATCATTTTCCTCTTAACAGCACCTTCATTGGAGTGTCTAAATGTTTGCTCTGGACTCTTTCGTCAGTGCCTTTTCCTCAGTGCCAAATGTCAAAGACACAACAGGGCTGAACAAAAGTCTACTGAAGTCAGTAGAAGTCCTTCCAGTAACTTCAGTGAGCACTGGATCAAGCTGTTTTCTTGCAGGTCTTTGCCAACTTGAACACTGAAATGTGAATTTTTCAGACTGAAAGAAAAAACCCGGAAAATAATAATTATTGCAAATGAAAAATTATTGTTTAAAGCATAGCATCTCTGTGACTAGAATAGTGCCTTTCCTCCCTCTCAGACTAGAATGTATGTGCTTGCCAAATATGCAAAAATACATATTTAAAACTATTTTGACATTAAATCAAAGGTGTTTGTAAATCCACATGCAGTTCCACTTCTTGTGCCCTGAAGTCAGTCTATCAAGGTTATTCAAACTGAATATCAAGTAACTCTTCTTGGGTTAAGACCTCCTTCTTCTAATTTTTAGAAATTCAGAGTAATTATTTTGGCAGAGGTTGTAAAAGAATGAAAACAAACTTCATGCAGTGGGAAGATGACAAACACTTCTGGACTCTCACACAATTGACAGTGAGCACTGTTAAAGTTCGTCTATTTCAGAGAAGAAAAGTCTCCTTTTTATCTTTAGGTCTGCAAAATGATCTGTATTATCTTGATTTTCTCCTCAATGAATCATTCAAGTGTTTTACAACGGATCATTAAAGGTAAGGGGAAATTGTTCAGTGAATTGCTGCCATGTACAAAATGTTTGCTTTGCGTAAATAACATTCCCACATAAAGGATGTTTGGAGTCACTGTTTAGTAAAAGGAAAACAGCATTGGACTTTAAAAATGCCAAGACCCACAGCACAGATAAGTGAAAATTGCAGTGGTTAGCAGCGTTTTAAATGCAGTAGCTATATTTGGCAAAGCTAGGGCTCACAAGAGCTAAATAATGTTCAAAAGCAAGAATTTTTCCACGTCAAAGATTTAGAAGATTTTTCCTTGCACAACTTTAACAGTGTTTTTGAAAGGGTACTTGCCCTCTATTTCCTATGAGCCACGAATCAGCTATCAGATAGTTTTAGCTTATCTGCTGACCCAGGTAGTCAAGTAACAAGTACTTAAAATTCTTGAAGAAATGAAGGGAATAGGTGAGTTATTCTAAACAGGTTCCCAATCAGCAGTTATCCAAGCTACACCACAGATCTCACTACTGACTCCACTTTCCATCCTACAGTGGGTTAAAAATTCAGTGTTACAGTCTCATACATTAAAGTCTTATTTCTTTCTGGGAGGACACTATAGTGGCCTAAAATTGGCATTAAATAGACATGTTTCTATCCTTTCTCCACATACACACAAATTATTGCCTTCGTTATCCTCCTAAATAAACATCTGTGTTACAGACATCTCTGTTCCATCCCCTCTCTTTGGGCTAGTGATACTGTACGAGAAAAGGAAGTTTTACTTCTGTCCATCACTGAGGGATTCTCTAGTGTTTTGCATGTGCTGCCTTAGCTGTCTACTGGATTCAGGTATTGTCCTGAGTTACATTTAGTTCTTAGAATCATAGAATCATAGTATCAAAGAATCATAGAATCCTTAGGGTTGGAAGTGACTTCTGAATGCCATCTTGTTCAAATCCCTTGCCATAACAGGGACATCCAAAGCTAGATCAGGTCGCTCAAGGACTTATCCTGGACTTGCCTTGAGAGTCTCTAGGGATGAGGCTATCAACCACATCACTGAGCAGCCTGTTCCAGTGCCTCACCACCCTTACTGTAAAATATTATTTCCTTATATCAAACCTAAATCGACCCTGTTTGAGCTTGAAAAAAATTTCCTTTGTTTTATTACCACAGACCCTGGTAAAGAGTGTCGTCTTCTTTCCTGTAGCTCCCCTTTAGATACTGAAAGGCCACTATGAAGCCACCTCGGAGCCTTTTCTTCTCCAGGCTGAACAGCCCCAGCTCTCTCAGCCTGTCCTCGTAGGAAGGATGTTCCATCCCTTGGATCATTTTTGTGGCCCTCCACTGGACACTGCAACAGGTCTATGTCTCTTCTGTACTGAGGTCACCACATCCAGACATGGTACTCCAGGTGAGACCTCACCAGCACAGAGTAGAAGGGAAGGGTCACTTCCCTTGACCTGCTGGCCACGCTTCTGATGCAGCCAAGGATATGGCTGGCTTGTTGGGCTACAAGGGCACATTGTTGGCTCATGTCCAGCTTCCCATCCACCAGTACACCAAGGTCTTTTTCAGCAGCGCTGTGCTCAACCCTTTCATCTCCCAGCTTGTATTGGTAGTGGGAGTTGCCCCAACCCAAGAGTAAGATATTGCATTTGGATTTGTTGAATCTCATGAGATTCACCTGGGCCCACTGCTCAAGCTTGTCTAGGTTTGTCTGGATAGCATCACATCTCTCTGGTGTGTCAACTGCACCCCACAGCTTGGTGTCATCACTTTCCCACTGTCCCCACTGTCAACGTCGCTGATGAAGATATTAGATGAAGATATGAAAGAGTATTGGTCCCAGCAATGACCCCATGGGACACCACTCATCATTGAGCTAGACGTTGAGACATTGACCACCACTCTCTGGACTCAATCCTACATCCAGTTCTTCATCCACTGAACAGTCCGCCCATCAAATCTGTATCTTTCCACTTTGGAGATGCTGTGGGATACAGAGTGTCAAAAGCCTTACTGAAGTCCAGATAGATGACATCAACGACTCTTCCCTTGTCCATTGATGCAGTGACACCATTATTGAAGGCCACTAGTTTGGTCAAGCAGGATTTGCTTTTGGTAAAGCCATGCTGGTTCTCTCATATCATCTCCCTGTCTTCCATGTGCCTTAGTGTAGCTTCCAGGAGGATCTGTTCCATGATCTCTCCCATCACAGAAGTGAAACTGACAGGTCGGTAGTTCCTGTGGTTAACCTTTTTACTCTTTTTAAAAATGGGCATGATATTACCTTTTCCCAATCACTAGGGACTTCACCTGATTGCCATGTCTTTTCAAATACCATAGAGAGTGGCTCGGCAATCATGTCAGCCAATTCCCTTAGGAGTCTGGAATGTATCTCACTAAGACCCATAGACTTGTGGATGTTTGGGTTCCTCAGGTGGTCACGAACCCGATCTTCGCTTAAACTACCAAATCTGTTTTATGTGTTCATTTCCCCTCAAAGTATTTTGTTAGATTTATTCTGTTGTTTGATGCATCAGAGCTTTATTGTCTGATAGTTACTCAGATTTTCTCACCTTCCTAGACCTACACTGGGTTCAGGACACTACTAGATCCAGTGCCTTAGTGCATTCATACAGGAAAGCACAACAAAGAAACATGGCACTTCAAAGGTGTCAAAAGTTTCCTGAGTCATTAGTGAAAATGAGAAAAATGCTGTCACACAGAGCAGGTGCAACCCTAAATATATGCTTTGTTCAAGATAAAGTTATTTGTATTCAGCAGCTTTTCAGGCTGAATATGAATGCTGGATAGGACAAAACTGGAGAAAAGAACATCCATATAACAACTTCTATGAAATCAGTCAGAGGTGGATGGTTGCATACTGGGCTTCAGCTTCCCACTTAGCCTTGAAGACACATGGTCCACCAGCCAAAAGTTAGTTGCACAGCCCTATAGTAAATGCAACTGCAGCTGGATTTGTGCTCAGCAAAAACATATGAAGGCTCTCTGAACAGCCTAGCACGGCCACTGTGGGATGCTGTGCTGCTCTTGGCTTGCTGCACTGTAGGCTCTATCCCAGACCCAGTGAGAACAAGTACTTAGTGCCCAGTGTGAATTCAAGTGTTTTGGTTCTGTGTATGCACAGATTTATATTCTGGTGAGTTGTGTGTTTCTCCATTCTTTGGATGGGTATGTTTGTATACCTCTGCAAATGGCTTACATATTCCCTTCTTCCTTATCATCAGTATCCCAGCTTGCAGTATATTTTTATCAAAGCCTTCAGTGTTTACTTCTGGATCTGAGATCATACAAACATTTCACAGGGTAAAATTTTTTTGTGCATATAGATGTACTGCTGACATTTTTGCAGAATGCAGCATGTCTGTGCAATGTTTTTCATAATTTCTTCTGCATTCAAGGGAAATCGCCTCTTATGTTGTGTCAATAAAATCTATGCCTAAGGCAGTTCTTGTAAGACAGATGGAATCTTCAGTCTTGTTGCAGTGTAGCAGTCAGTTGCTTGATTAGATTCCTAGTTTTTAGGATTGCAGCACTATCCAGATTGTGTTGGAATGAAGTCAGGGATGGCTTAAACAATGAAAACTACAGTAGAAGTGTTCATATTTGTGCGTTTTGGAAAAGGTATGAAATAAGACCTGAGATGTACTACAGTTTTTGGTATATGCAAATTCTGAACACTGTTCAAAAATTAGATAATCTACTAATTGGATCTTAAATATATTTAAGAATGTCATGAAGAAATAAACAGGAATCTACACACCAGTGAGAATACTATCACTGCTTATTCTTCTGCACTTCTTCACTCGTTAACATAAGTTCTTGATCAGCATTTGCATGAGGCTTCTGGTTTCTGGTCGTCAGTATGAATGAAAGTCACAGGGTACCATGAGCACATCTATCTAGTATTAACACTGTGGAGTTTTTTGATAATATTAGTTATTAATTAGGTTTGAGTAAAATCAAAAAATCACATCATAAAAGCAAATCATAAAAGCACACACTCCAGAAAAAGCACTGAGTTGTTCAAAGCTGATAAATCATAATTATCTTCTAAATTCAGTCAAATCTATGATCAACTTCTAGTGCCTTCACATGTACTCTGTTGCTCTGATCAGGACTGTAAGGAATATAAAATGAAGAATCATCTAAAGAATTATCTTTCTTCACCTTTGAAAGTAACTTCCGTGGTAACAAACTGAACTGCACTTTCATCCACTGTGTTGTGGAGGTGTGGTATTGTTCAGAAGTGCCAGGATCCATCCTTTCTTGTTTTTGTACCTATGCACATTCATAGCTCTTAAAAGACAGTGAGGACTATATTGATGATCTAGTCTGACTTTCCACATATGCACATTATAGAATAATTTAATCTTGGTATGTACTACACCAGGCCCAGTAAGCTATGGCAGACCAAGAGCATATATTTTAGACATTCATCTTCATTTAAAGATGTCAGATTCTAAGCGATTTGCTCTGTTTTAGATAAGTAGTTCCAAAAGTTAATTTTACTAGCCTTTCAAAAATCGTTCCTTGTTTCTGGATTTAGTTGCTTCAGTTTCAGCTGCTAGCTACAGTTCTTCTTCCTACACTCTCATCTGACACAAATTCCTTCCTTTACAATAATAGATGTGTTTCCCAGGTAGATATTTCTAAATCTTACTCTGTTTACAAGCATTAATTTCATAAATAAAGGTACATGACTTGCACATAAAGGCAGAGGCTGTATCTCTGTATGCTCTGTATGCTCTCTGTATGCCCGTACGCTTCCTGTGAACAGGCATATTTTCATTATTTCATTTAATATAAAAAAGAAATGAACAAACAATAAAAACAAAAATCTCCTCATATATCAACTGCAGATAACGTGGTGGTGCTATGGAAAAAGATAAAACCGTCACTCCTGGAAAAGACTGCACATTTTGGACAGGCTTAGTCATGAACCAGCAGAAGGAAATGTGTATTTCCCCTCCCTGACTGCTCTGAGGCACTACTTGGAAAAAATGATGATAAATGAGGCTAGAACTGTGAAATCATATTGCCACTTTTATATGCTGTCATTGCTTTGTTGGATGAATAGCTATGAAGGTAAGTGCAGCTATACCAAGTATCTCTGTTCCCTCCTCCACCCTGCCACCCACATTCAAGTGGAAATTCAAATTCAGCGTGACTCTGCCAAGATCTGTCCAGGAAATTGCCACACAGAGATTTCCACAATGTTCACAGTCAACACCCTTGAAGAAGCTGATAAAGGTTTGCTTGGAGGGAGCACTCATCATTGTAAAGCTATTTTTGGCATTATATACATTCTTTCTTTGCTTTTGTACAGTCACTGTGTGTGTGTGTATGTGTATGCACATATATACAGCACTTCTAACAGCAACAAAAAACTACAGACAGTTCATTTTAAGAGAAAATGGTGGAAGTGATCACATTTAATGCCTTCATTAGGATTTCTGCAGCTGCCCTCATCTGCATTATGTGTTTCAGACTCCATCCCACACTACCTGTTAACCATATGAGAGAATAAGGTCATTCCTTGTAATCCGAATCAAAAATCAGGCTGGGAATATGAAAGCGGGCTCTCTGGTCCCCTGTGGGTCACCCTGGCTTCAGTGAGGAAAGGGAGCAGGTAAGAAGCTTTTGAGAGCTCTGCTCTGAGGAAGCTACTGCCACCACCCTGATTTAGAATACACCAATCATAAACTTAATACCCTGTTCTTTTTATGTGAGTATATTACTTAATATAGTTCTGCACTGTTAATTACTCTAAAACCTTTCCCATGTATTGTTTTCTCTGCAGTGGGAGGAGGGGAAAGGTTGGAGCAGTGAAAGTTACTGGTTTTTGTCTTTAATGCTGAATTCAAACATCTGTCTCTTGCTACTGCTGGAGAAGGGGAGGTTGTGCACTTTTCATCTCGAACTCTAGAAAGGCCAGGAGGAAGATGGCCCCAGATTTCCATCTCAACAGTATTTTTAGTAAATCTTTTTTCTTCAGTGGCAATTACAAAGAAGAAGGAAGGAAAATGTCATTTATAGTGGCAAAAGTGTTTTCAAATAAATTATTTGACAGATTTTGAGTATGAATAATTGGACCTCTCATGACTGTGAAATTGCATAGTATGAGATAAACATTTCTTACTTGCCCAGTACTCCTTAATGCATGCATTTTAATGTCTTTATTGCTTACAATTATCTATAAAAAGTGGCACTTATTTTTCATATTATATACAAACTGTTCCAACTCTTCATGCTTTATAGCTAAAAACCCTTAATAGAACTTATGCAGGGATCCAGTCCATGAGCAAATGCATTATGTTCTCCATACTAAAATATATAAAAACCACAATCGTGCTTTCTAAGTGCCTAAACATTTTATTCCAGAATAGCTGTTCTGTTTTTCTGTGAACTTCAGACAATTCTTGAGTGGCAGGAAAATGAAAAAATCTGTAAATGTATCTGCCTAAAATAACCAAGAGATGGCAGCACTCCATTCAACCCAAATTTGACTTGTTATATAATCTATATAACTACAGTACAACAGGCAGTACAAATATAAAGTGCAATTTATACAGCAGTCAGCTGTAGAGACAAATAGGACGTACATAATTTCATCAGTCTTTCTCCTTGTTTACCATGGAGGATTAGGAAACACATCAGTGATGGAAAGTTCTTGATGAAACAGAGAGGATAAGAAGGTTTGTGACTCTTGTGTTCCTTCGTTGGCCACGGTCTGTTGGTGGCAGCAAAATTTGCTGAGGTCCTGACACTGTTCCCTTGCCTTTGGAATCATTAGGAAAACATTGTCACCACAAGGAAGGGCATTAAGATAAGGAGTATAGGGAATACTTTCCAAAATTTGTCCCAAAATATGACCACAGAAAGTTTCATGCATATTATGATAGGTCAAATTACGTACAGTACTCACTTTTTTTCTCTTAAACACTGGAATAGAAGTTAACTTCCCCAACTCTCCTCAATCTTCATATACTACTCCGTCAGAGCAAACTGCAAATTATTTGGTACTTTGTCTTCATTTGCCAAGTTTTAAATTGCTACATAGAGACCATATTGGATCTCAAGTGTTTTGGGTTGTTTGGGAGAGAGTCCCTGCTTACAAAATTGAGTGCTAAAGCATTTGAAATCAATCTTGAAGAAGCTGTGACCTTACAATATTGTATGTTTTACATATTTTAGTCTCCAGAAATCTTTGGATGCTTTTTAACTTTCATTATAAATATCCAGGAGTTCCATGATATTGATAATCACTGCTAGAGCTGGGGTCAAATGTACCTCCTTGTACAACTAGCATGCAGGCATTCACAGAATGTGATCTCTCTTTGTGCTTAAATGGCTACATTTATCTCAGTAGGTTGTTTCCATTCCAGTTTTTGCTGTACAAGTTAGGGCAATTATTCTGTTCAGCTTTGGGATTTTTTTCCTTATGTTCTTTCACTGCCAAAAGGTGGGAGGTTATAAATTAGCATGCAAGAAGTATCATGTTACAAAATCCTAGAAGAGATAAAGAACCTGTCATTTGTACCAAGTCAGCACTGTAAAACCACTGCCATAGCTTCTGTTTAAGTTTGACTCGGTCTCCATGATAGTAAAATTACAAAGGTCTCCACTAGGATATTACAGCAGGATGGTTTACTCTTCCATAGCAAAAACTGTTGAGTGGTAATTAAATCTCTACTTTTAAACATACAGAGGTTCTTGTGGATGAACCTTTCCTTTCCTCTCCCCCACTTCCTAGCTGCACTGGCAAAAGTACATTTTGCAATTCCCTCTAATCCAGCCCATTCCTCCTGTACGGGGGTACTTTCCATCATACTTAGTCACAAGCATTAGTGGTGTTAGTAACACGGAGAATGTTAAAGGAGACAGATGGCTGTTTCAGACAAGGCCAAGTTGAATAATTATGCTTATCCAAATTGAAAAAGATGCAACTTCTTAGATTTTGGAAAAAAAAAAAAAAAAAAGTCTCATATTTTTAATGAAGATAAAGTAACTGATAGTTTTTATAACTAATTAATTTTACCAGGAAAATACTGCTTTCATCCCATTTCTCAGCAGCAATTTCACAGCAGAAACCCTCCCTCCTCTTCAAACTGACTCTGTAAATACAGCAGAATACAGCTGGCAACATTTGATGAAGAACTGCTTTGTGTGACGCTGGCAGGATCTTCTGACTGTTATAGGCTGTTGGGGCTCTGCTTTTAAATGGCTGCAAGGCAGCCTCCAAGCAGCACAGTGTCCTGAATGCCATGTCAGAGTACCAGAGGCAAGTGCCTGCTGGATTTGGCTTAGCCTCTGCACAAACATAGGCTCAGGAAAGCTCAGGAAGTCTTTCCAGCTTTACAGTCAGAACATGAGCCAAGGACAAGCATAGCTTCTTTAAGGAAAATGTAGCCCTAAGAATGCCAAGGAACTAAAAAAATAAAAAAGTTAAAAAAAATTTGGTCAGGATGGAAGAGGAGACACCTTCAGAGGAAAGAAATTAAGCTTCAGCATTGAACTGTTCAGGGAGTGCAAGCTGAGCCATGCCTTGGCAAGATGCAGCACACAGACCCCTGAAGCAGCAGTGGATTTTCAGTAGGAACATGGCTCTCCCAAGAACTCCTAAAGTTACCACTAGATCTTTTATGGGTTCATCTGAAGCAATGGCTACCCTACCCCTGCACATTTTTCCTCTAGGCTTTCTCTGTTATGTTCACCTCCAGCCTCTAACCTTGCTGAGCTTAAATTGCACATGACATTGACCTGAAGTAAAATGATAAATGTGATGTGCACTATTTAAAGTTCTGATTTATTTACCTTGGAGTAGGTGGGGAAAGGAGAGGTATGAACCTGAAAAGTTCAAGGAAGTGCTTGAGGATTAATATGCTGCTGGACAGGATGAAAATTTTGCCAACAAAAATACAATCAAGCCAAGTGTAAATTAATGCTGAGATTGAGGTGGGAGGGATTGCATGGGCAGAGAAAGAGCCTGGGGAGTTGGGTTCTATCAGGGGGGTCAGGAAAAATATAGAAATGACTGGAAGTAGAGTTACAGGAGGGAAGGAGTGTGTCGTCCCACATATCAATGAATTGGCTGTTGTCAGCACATAAACATTAAAGAGCAGCTTGCAGTCTCTGACTATCTGTAACCCAAATCCTAAACAAAAGAAGAAATCCAGAGCAGCATTGGATACCAGACTACACCTCTGAGCTATTAGAGTATTTCACTTGCACTAAGGAAAATGGATTATTGATGCTGGCAGGGACATGTACGCTAAAAACAGACAAGGAGATTGCAGTCTAATCCAAATCCAAACAGAAGCAAGTTGTCTAAAGCCAAATTCCTTTTATAGTCCCTTAATTTCACTACAAAATAGCTTTCCTATAAGTTTTAAACTGTGTAGTATCTGAGCCAATCTAGCTAACCCTTTCCTATGAGAGTAGTCTGTCTGTGCAGGAGTGGACCCATTAAAACCTCATACAACAAATGGCTTGCAAGACTCAGGGTAAAACCCTGGCCCCACTGAAGGCTGCAGGAGGTTTGCCAGAGATTCAGTGGGGCCAGCATTTTACCTCACATCTTTACAAGCAGCAGTGCTGCTCGTTAAGCAGCAAAAAACACTGCTGTGAATTTCCTGACATCCACTCATGGGCTCTTGCTGGTGCTTCCAATATCAGATGGCTTTGTTCCGAAACTCAAAGTGGAGAGGTTGGGAAATGAGGCCATACCCTCCCATTAAAAGCTGATTCCTTTTACGTGATCTATGTGTGATGCTTAATTCCAGCAAACAGACAGAGAAATCCCAAAAATGGTTAGTTTTTTTTTTTCCTTTGATTCTTTTTGCCCATGGGAATAGTACCAAGAGCCTGTGCTAGAATTGGCGTGGCTCATCATGGGACTCCACATAACAAACTCTGGTTGGAGGGCAAAGAAAAAAGTGTAAGGCCTTCAGGCTGCCCCTGTGGCCCCAGGAAGCCAAGGGCTGGCCGCTAATGAGGCATCGTCTGCTGGACGTACCTCTGGGCCAGCACACTAATTGGAAACAGCGGGTCTTCTGCCTGCAGTCTCCCAGCTCCCAGTCCTTGGAAGTGCATGATCGTGATCAATAATGCTCCCTGAGAATCTTTTAAAGTACTCCCAGCCACACTGCTCCAGTAAAGGATTTGTCAGCCTTTCCATAAACCCCAGTTTTGAAGATTTTATAGCTCAGCTTGCTTTCATTATCTTGAGGTGAAAGTTGCCATATAAAATTTCAGACCAGAAACACTTTTTTCCTTTGCTAACACAAAATATTGTTTAAAACAAAATTTGTCTCCAAATTTAGAGACCTGGTAAGAGCCATGCTGTTCTCTCCCCAGTTGCTTTGGGTGTGCTATTCACAACGGCTACATAAAAACCTTTGAAAATAAGGATTAACAAATAGACAGCAAGCTCTTCTGTCAAACTTTCAAACCACTGACTAATATGCTCAGGGCTGCTTAGCTACTTTGCTCCCTACTCAGAAACACAGTAAGACTAAGTCAGGAACTTCAGTGGAAGAAAAGCAGACAGTGCTATTCTGCATTTTCCCCTTTTAGTAGCCAGAACTACAATTTTTGATATTTTGTCTTTTAAGGAACTGAAGTCCAGATCATATAAGGTCACTGAATCTCCATTCACTTTTCTCTCTTAAACAGTTGCTAAACAGCAATCCAGAAATAATCAAGCTTCCAGTAACAGATACTTCCTGTTAAACACAGGAATAGCATTCCAGCTACCTGTTCTTATAGGCCACAGTGGGAGAACTAAGGATATCTATCCAGGTTCAAAAGGTTATTAAAAAACAAGAATTAGAACATAGAAATGCAGTATCTCAGGGGATTGATCAGGGAGGACCAGAAGTGCTGTCATGCAGATGAGTTTATCCATCAAAGACAAGTGGATCTGTGTTTGCTAGATCTCCACACTCTGAGAATTTTGTCCACTTTATTCAAATGTTATACTATGAAGACAATCTAGGTAGAATTAACATGTTCTGGATGCTTTCTTAGTGAAAGGGGAAATATCAATTTTTTGGTACGGCCTATTTTTGAACAATTTCCCTCTAACCAATGGAAATTTTCTTGTGTAAGAAAGTTGGGGAAAATGAAAGGGGAAAAAACATGTTTTTTTTCTCTAAGCAGTGTCATGTTTATAAGTGGATTTTTATTTATTTGTTTATTTATGTATTTATTATTATTAAATAAGAAAGGAAGACTTTGAGAAGGGGAGGAGAGGGGCACAGACTTAGTAAATTAGAATAATATTAATTTTATCCTTACTACAGGTAGTCAGGTAAGCTATAAAATTATACCAAGTACAAATACAGCACTTTTGTCTAGTTTCTTAAGGAAATTAGACTTGTATGACTGTCCTCTGTATCAATTTGTGCACAAACCTATTTTAGTCTGTTAGTTCTCCTTTCTTCCTCAGTGCTTCTTAATTCTCTGGGCTGGATCAGGAGCGCAATAGAAGCTTTAGAGCTGACATATTTCTGTAAGGATCCTGAAACGCTGAAGCGTTTTTCTGCAGGGAAAATAAGTGATTAACCATTCCACTAAGGTAAATGATACAGTAAAAGGCAAAGGTGATGAGCACATACTTTGACTCCAAATTTTCCTCCAAATTTTTATTCCCATATATTTTGCAATCCTCACAGGACACTGACAAATAGACAGCACTGACAGAAAGACAAGGTCAATTTAAGTGGAAGTTATATAGACCTTTATCAAGGTCTATATACCTTGGCTTCGGTTTTCTGCCACAGCCAATAGATCATACTCTTGTTTATTTCCTTTAAAATGGGCCCACTTGAATAGCTATAAATTCCTTTTAGAAAGTAGCTAATTATCCTATTCAAAGACTGTATTCCTTGGGCTTTCCTTGAAGAAAATCTTACAGAGAGTGAGTTACCTGTAAAATGATGCAAGCAGTTTGCCAGTGCCTTGCCCAGCCCTAAAGCCACAGGTAGAATGAGAGTATAACTTAAGCAACAACCCAAAGAAGGCAGAGAGGCAATCTTCTGTTCTTTTTCATACATTTATCAGATACTAAGAATCGTGTGGAAAAAGACAACAGTAAACAATTCCCAAATTTCTTCCTCATGGCAGAACAATTTCCAGTTATCCTATTTTCCTGTTGCTAACAGAAAACAATACAGTATTTATTGGCATCAGCCTCCCTGTCTGCGGGATGCACAGTGGGTAGTAGCTTGAGTCCTCTGTTTCTGTGTCTACCCCAAGGGCAAAGCCTGCTATGCCAATGCTGTGTAACGTGTGCAGCATCCAACAGGCCTCTTGCAGGGCCTAGGTCAGTGCTCATGTCTGTCTGAGATCTGTCAGCCACTCTGATGCCCTGCCAGCAAGCAGAGACAGAGCAGAAGAAAGGCAGTTTTGCTGAATAAAAGGAGGAGGCTCGTGCAGTCCAAACGAACAGCGATTGGGATTTTTTATGCATGTAACCCCTGCCTTCTTTGAGCTGTCAAGAATAGCAAACAAAGTGCTAATGATAATGAGCAAATCTGTCTTGTGTCAGTTCCATTCCTCTCAAACACAGATTCTCAGATTAATCTAGCCTCACGCCAAGTGCTCTGACTAGCAAGGACATTAGAATTTATTTTCTCTGTTGATAAATAGCCAAAGCAATGTTCCTGTCCTGGTGTAACTGATGGAAATGCCTCTGTGAACACTTGCCTCTCAGTATTTCCACTGAAGAGTCCATGGGATTCCTGCCCAGCCTGAGAAACGGAATGATAGAAGGAAACAAAATTGGGTTTTAGGTTTATCTCCTTGCAGTCATTTCAGAGACTTTTTAATAGCACACATGCTGAGAACAAGGAAACTACTCACTCTGCAACATTCCTACTCCTAATGAAACTAAGGAGAAACCTTTATGACGTTCATGATCTCACTCCAAATCCCAAGTCTTAAATCACAGTATGTCATCAGGCCTTCACTCATGAAAACTTAAAAAAAAAAAAAAAAAAAAAAAGAACAACAACAACAAAAAACCTGTAGAGTTTCTTTTTTTTTCTTTTTTTTTTTTTTTTCATGGCAGCAAGCCTAGACATTTTTGTTTCAAATCCACCATAAATATTTGACTCTCGAGTCACCCACATTTATGATTCATTTTGTTAGTAGGCTGGTAGGCACACTTTAGCAGAGGGCCTGCCACGTGCCTGTTATGCGGAAACAGGGGCACATTGGAAACCTTCTTTTTTGACCATCTACTGTTCTATCTTATTAAACCATAAACGCAGGTGAAGACTGAGAGGCAGACTGCTCCTGCCCCACAGAAGGAATGAGAGCAGGAAACTTTGTGGTTGATCAGTAAATGCAGTCCTTTTTAAAGATCAAAAGCTCTGGCAACACCTGCCACCTTGCAATATACAATCTGTAGCTGACTGTGAGCACTGAAGTCAGGTGGAGATGGGCTGCTTAATTTGTGAGGAATTCAGTTACTCCCCAGCATGCATGAAAAAGTGCATGAGAAGAAAGGAAAAAGTAGGTGAGTTCAGAGACATTAATATCTGGCATAATATTTGTCTTTTTCTATTTGCTAATACTCAGGCTTTGAAGAGGTGCACTTCAGTTAGGTACAATCGGTGGGAAAGAAAGGTGACAGGGCTCCATAGCCAACATGAGACCAAGCACAGCATGCATCTGCCAGTGCTGAAATTGAAGAAAAAGAAGATTCCAAAGAAAGACATGGGGCCTTACCTACAAGTCAGCTCCGGAGCAACATCCAGCTCTGAGGAGAACAGCTGAGAGCAGCTGATGAATGTCTTTACTCTTAACTGCACTTAATTTTGTACTTCAGCATGTCTTAGTGTGATCTGAGCCCTTTTCTGAGGCAACGTGAGATCAGAAGTGAGAGTGAGATGCTGAAGAAGGAGTAGTGTACTTTGAGAAGAGGTCAAGTGTTAAGAAAGACAGTGAGTGAAGGAGAAGAAAAATGACAAGTTACCTTCCCTGAGTGTCTGTGAATGTCATCCTGAATAAAAAGAGAAAGACAAATTCATAGCAAATAAGGAGTTTTGCTCCACAGAGTGCTGCTGACAAGCGTTGAGCCTGGTCCTTCCACAAAAGGTATTTTATATGCCAGCTGTGAAATATCACAAACACTTGTCAAATGTTTAACAATCCAGCCCCGCTATGTTTATCCCTTTCAAACAATGCCTTGTTCAGGTCCTGGTTCCGAGAAGCAATTGTGTGGAGAATGCAGAAGGGAGGAACAGCAGCTTGCCATAAAAAAGGGAAACGTCTTTACAGAAATTCCAAAATTTCTGTGGATTCTACTCATTTCCTGATATACAAATGTTAGCCCCTGGCAGGTGGGATCAATATCACAGAGTGCTCCCTAGGCATTGCTTAAATGAGGAAATGCCTCATTTTCCAAGCTCAGTAGTGGCAGCAAACTGCTGGAGAAGTTAACTGGTGATTGGATAAATCAGTAGGATAAAGTATTTGCAGTTACTTCTTTGCATTCTGTTCCTAGCAAATGGTCATATTGATCAGGATAGGAGAAGATCATATGCTGCAGAACTTAACAAACTCCGTGCCACAGCTTGTCCCTGCAAAGAAATACTTGGAAGTTTGCTTTTCTGTTTGGCCAGTTGTATGTATATATATTTATATATATACAGATATTTTTATCTCAGATGTGCAATCAAACAGGCATCAGATTTGCTTTCACCAGACACTGAATTGCTGGAGAGTCCCTCATTACTTCTTAATTCAGAAGTTTACAGGCTATACTGTAGCTTTTGAGAGAAACCCCACATTATTTTTATCTGGTTTGTTTTGATATGCCTACAGGAAAAAGAATATGTGTCTCACCTTTTCCTCCATCACATGGTTCCATTTTAGGTCATGTTCTGGGAGGTGCAAATCTACATATTTGAACAAAGTTTTGGATGACTTACATCTCTTTGAACATTTTTCACATGCACTTCAGACATTCGCTGTCTTTCATGGAGCCTTGACAAAGCCTTATTTCTGAGTAACATATTCAAAGACATTTTTATGAAGAACTGTATTTGAAAGAAAAACTCATCAATGAGCTGCTGGGTATTAATCCCAGTAGTAAACCAAGCCTCACTGAGTAGCTCACTGGGATGAGGGGGAGAACTGGAAGGATAAAAGTGAGAAAACTCATGCACTGAGATAAGGACAACTTAATAGATAGAAGAAAATACAAAACAAAAACAAAAAGTAATGATGCAAAAGTAGTCACTCACCACCAGCTGACCAATACGCAGCCAGTCT
Organism: Chrysolophus pictus; assembly: GCA_037305975.1. Taxonomy (NCBI): domain Eukaryota; kingdom Metazoa; phylum Chordata; class Aves; order Galliformes; family Phasianidae; genus Chrysolophus; species Chrysolophus pictus. The sequence goes on from CM074578.1 coordinate 49,613,288, forward strand.
TCAAGAAAGGGCAACCTCAGGCAAAACCCTCCCCAGCTTTACTGTTGAACATGACATTATGTTGCATGGGATATCCCTTGGACAGCTTGGGTCAACTGTCCTGGCTGTGCTTCCTCTCAGCCTCCATTCCTAATCTACTTGCCAAAGATGGTGACAGAGTGTGAAATAGGTCTTTATGTTGTTCTTCTGGAGCAAATGCTGGAGGATTCTCCCCTATGGGGCTCTGAATCAGATACTTGGAACGAATTTCATACCCTGGGAAAAGGAAAAGGAGATGGCATAACATGGGGAAGCCCTGCAAAAACAACATGGAAAGTTACAAGATTTGTTTCAGCAACATAGCGCTCCAGCATCTGGCCAACCAGCCTTGAGAGACAGAGGGAGCTGCAGAGAAAAAGGGAAAGGGAGAGATCCTGGCAGCGTGAAGCCACGGCAAATATTATCTCCATAGTGATCCAGAAAGATCCCCTTCACTAGTGATGGTGAAGAACAAATCAATAAATTGGAGTACCTGCACTGGCATTGACTGCTGTTATCACTGACACAGCAGTGCTGGCATCAACAGCAGTGGTAGAGAATTTTGTGTCACGGGCAGCTCCTTTGCTTTCTGAAAAGCCAGATAGCACTTGTGAATTCTGAACTATTGCTGTAAGAGAAAATTGTTACCTTTCATCTCTTAGTAGCACTCTCAGACATGAGTTCTAGTAGGAGTAGAAGCCAGGTATTGACATGTGACCAGGAAGTGCTCCATTTTTTTTAGTAAAATGACTTCTCTTCCTTGAGAATAGAAAAGTTTGTTGGAAGGGTGAGAAGGAGTAAACTAAAGTCCAAAGTAATGCCATATGACTCATGGGAAATCATAGTCATCTCACTTCAGTTTCAAAACAATGTAAAATTGTTTTTAGTCCCATGTTTGTAGTTCCTTCTTCCCCTGAGACTGTTAAGAAGACCCTGTCTGATCACAGGGTACAACCTGGCTGAATGGTATAGTTACTGTTTGCCAGAGCTCAGGCCCAGAATGTCTCAGACAAAAACCAATTTGAAGCTGATACAACATGCCCCACTGGTAATCCCTTCAGACAGATCAGTTTTGTTCTTTTTATATTAGGCTACAGGTAAGTCTGGAGATTGGATTAACTTTTTTTTCTTTTAATCCAATTTTTTTTGGAGTGCAGACATTCACTGCATGCGGCCAAAACTCACAGAAAATCAGTCATGAGTTAGCATGCCCATCACTACATACTTGTACTATATCCAGTGCAAGAGAGAGACAAGTTCTGCTCAGAGTATCCATGCATTATTGTACTACAGACAGAAATCAAGTCAAATCTGACTGGTTTCAGCACAGTCATTTTTTTTACTTATATGGGCAATTGAGATCAGCAGATACTTAATCTCTGTTTTATCTGGAATGAGACTAAGTCGTAGCTGGATTTCATCAGCAAGACCTATATCCTGGATTCAGACTCAGCTGGATATTAGCTAAATTTCCAAGAGCTTCAAATGAATCAGAAGGGAAAGAACACCAGAAGAGAGGCAGAAAAATGTCAAAAAATGCTGAAAGCCCCTGCACATCCTGAGTAGTTCTTAGCAGCCTACGTAAGTGTGTGCCAGAAGATGCATTTGATCTCAGTTATGTATTACAAGTAATATTTACAGCCAAGTCATGGGACTACCTGAATTTTTATAAAATCTGCCAAACTATGTTAAGCAAAATGCAAGGGAAAACCTTTTATTCTGAGTCTCAAAACAAGTATTCCTATGTTGAGGTTCTAGATGACAATTCATCTGAAAATGTATTCATTTAATAAAAAAAAATAAAGACCTAAAAATGATTTGAAAACATATAAAAAGAAATATTTTGAGAGATTGAAATTTAAAAAAATAATTTGACTAGATGCAAAACCCATGTATAATCAAATATTGGGTCTGGTATCTACCAAAACCAAACAGCTTGTTCTGATTCTTTCAAGCTCTAAGGATACGATTTCTTACAATGGCTGGAGTGAAATGGCTGGCTCTGTACCACAGACGAAGAGGACTCTAATTCCCTTGGCCATGCATCCTCTCAGTTCATCCCCATTTTCTCTGCTCCTTTCTCACCAGGAGTCAGCTCTAGCACTTGTCTGCCTGATGAGCAAAGCTCCTTTGATTCACTAAAATGGTCAAAAAAAGAAAAACAGTCCCCTCACTTTGTCCAAAGACAATCAAGATATGTATATATATATATATATATATATACATATATATATTTGCCAGGCAATAAGTTTGCTTCTCTTATTGAAGAGGGATACCAACACTGGTTGAAGGGGTGGCTGATATGTGGCTGTGGGAGGAAGGAAGCACAGAGAGCAAGACTTCCCCCTTTTGGCAGCAGTCAGCCATTAGCGCAACTCATAGGTGCAGTCTGAAACCAAACCTTGAGTGAACTGAAACAACTGTTTTTCACAGTTTTACCTTCTCCTATCAGACAAACCTTTCTGTCTTTTATCTTTTTGTCTCTCGCGAAGGAACTAAAATTGCCTGGTTTGGTGAGAGTCTCACTCTCGCAATATAATTTTGTACCCATATATATTTATCTTTTTCTTTATACCTCTGAAAAATGATCAGTCTGAATAGTAATGGTTGCTTTATGCAGTCTGTATTCTTTAAATAAAATAATGTGGAAGTTCAACTAGGTACACCTGTAAAAAATGTGGAGGATTTCTCGAAAAACATCAAAGGTGTATTCACATTGTCACTTCTATAAAGACAAATGTACACGTACACAAATACGCACATATATATGCAGATCCTCAGGGTGATGTAGGCAGCTACATACTGGGAGAGAACCTCTCTGTTTCTGATCTGACCTTTTCAATGCTCTGTATGTTAAAGCAGGAAGGAGACTAATTGCCGCAAACTAGAAGCTGTAGTAATTACTCTAATTCAGAAGTTACCAACCTTCAGAAAAGGGAAACACAGAAAGGGAATCATGTTTAAAGGCAGCCCATTTTGCTTTGTTCTTCAACACAGCCCCATTCATAACACTGTGGAATTTATGAGTCTACTGAAAGTGAGGTCTCATAATGTGCACAGCATGTTGCCAGTTAACTTGAATGAGCTTCTCCTCTGCTTTCTGTCTGATTACTATAATACCATGCTTGAAAATGGGCCCTCCCTTCTAAAACATACATATTACAATGGAATACAAAATAAGGCAATAAGCTGGCCAGGTAGTTTGTGTAGTGTTTCTAAACATCAGTCCTTACAAACATGATCTAATGCCTCTGGAAGAGAGTTGGAGCAATGAATTTCTGTGGAGCGCTGGAGGCAGGCCTGGGACTGCAAGCGCCTTTGTAAGCCTTCCAGTCCTTCCTGGTTCAGTTCAAGAGAGAAATGCTAGCTTGCTTGTGGGATTGCTCCGCTTTGATGTCCTGTTCCAGATGGAGCCAGAAGTGCCGAGGCACGTAGGGAAAACAAAACCAAACTTTTACAATCTGCAGGAAAGATGCTTAAGAAGAATAGAAGCATCAACATGCTGGCCACTGTTTTTGTGAAAGCATTGTAACTTTAAACAAAAACACATATAATGTACAGAACAGGAAATAAGGATTGCAGATATCTTTTTTTTTTTTTTTTTTTCATAATGTTTCTGACATTTTATTCTCCCAAAGACATACACACAGTTTCTTCTGATCTCAGTAGTACCGGATTTGACTCTAAAAGTTCAAACCACAAACAATGAATCTATTACTCCAATGATTCATCTGACCTTCCAGAAGAAAAAGAGTACCCGTTCCTAGGGCTGCAACACTTACTGTACTTAATTATTAATTTACATGCAGTAATAGAATATCCAAGTGGTTTTCTATGCACACGCTTGCTTGGTACCACTAGCATATTGAAAGCACCCAGTTGTAAAAGTTATTTAAAAAATCCTTCATACAGTCTTTTATGTGTTGATCTTAATTTCAACTGCAGTGTTTGGAATCTGTAAAGCTCAGTATACACTATTTTCAATCGATTTCTCGGTGTTAATTTATTGCATCTTGTGTTAATCTACAATTATAATCATGCAAAACTCTAGCTTGAGAAATTGGTTTGTTCTCAATAACTTTTCACTGCATTCTACCCATAAGCATTGGAACGATTCTTCTTGCAATTAGAGCTTTTCAAACCCTTCATGACATAGAGGTGCAAACATTTTGAACGCCTTTTGCAAAGACTTTGGCATTTTATCTGCCAGAAAAGTGAAGGAAGAAAAAATGTAGGAAAAAGATTGCTAGATTCTTGGCAGTTGCAAAATGAGGCTTTTTGCTCTCCATTAGGTCACCAAGAACAAATTCCAGTCAGCTTTGTGGTATAAATCCAATGGCTGCTTAGTAAGCCATATGATGTACATTAGCCTCCATTTTAGAGACGGTACAGAGACTATCTCATCTGAGCAGCCCTGTCTTCCTTTCATCAAGACCTTGTCCCTGAGAGGGATAAGGCAGTTTCTCAGGACTCAGAGTGGGCTAGAAGTACTGTCCTGTGAACTTCTAGTGGCATGACATCTGCAGCTATTGCCTCCCGCTGTGTTCTGGGTGCAGAGCTGCAGCCAGGCCAGCCATTCCCACAGCAGGACACTGCAATCTGAAAGATCTCCTTGTTCCTTGCAGTGGAGCTATAAATGAGCAGGCTCCCACCTCACGAACTCTCTGGTCAATGGTTCTGATTCTCAGAAGTTTCCTGGTTTCTCCACAGCCAATTTACTGTCACTCTCCCCAGAGTGTGTCACAGAGATCTGAGGAGGTCCATCTTCCCACGGGAGGATCTGCTCTATTCCTGTATGAGAAATAGGAGATTCTGACCAGGATCACATCTTCTGTTAACTGTATAGCTAAGGCTGAGGTGAGGCTTGGGGTGTCCTCCCCAAACACTTTGCATTTTGAGGAAGCTGAAGGAACACCACCTGAATTAATGTGGTACCAAGCCCAGTGCCCTATAATTGTGTCAGGGCACTGGCATGCTGAAGTCATAGCGCATGTCTTTGTCACAAAGTTCTCTGAGTGCTTCTGGATGGACTTCAGTATGTGTGGGAAATGAGGACTTTTGAAGGGAGACATCAACAATGACGTATCTGGTCTCAGCACAAGAGAAGATACTCAATATTCAGCATTGCTGGGCTTTTTTCTTTTTAGTTTCCTCAAATATATATATTTTAAATGATAGGCTCTCATTCTGCCAGTAAAGCTCAGTTTTCCATAAGCTATGGGCTATTTAAACAAAATTTTCCCAGAGGTACTTCAGATTTAAATAGCTGATGATGGCAAGGGGGTCTGATGTGATTTGCAGCAAGACATTTTACAACTCAGTCTTTCTCAAGCAGTCAGCATTTGAAAGAAATCCACAAATCCACTTGGCTGTTGGAACATAAAGAAAGAGACACATGAGGATCCAGGAGCAAGATACTTTAAAACATTATCCAGGTTTCAGACCCGGGTCTTTCTTGTTTAATGTACTATGTGCTGTAAGTCTCATGGCTCACTCTTACCAAATCTACCTAATTTTGTTGGCAAGTCACTTGTCTTTGAATTAATTTTAAAGTGATTTAGAAGCATTACTATTCCTTACTGCTTGTCTGCACGGGCAAATAGACTAACAGAATTGTAGCAGTGTAATAATCTACTACGGTTTCATCCACATAAATTCCTTTAGGGAATACATGGTGGAATTATGTGACTTCATTTGCAGTATAATGACTTATTTTCCAAACAAAATATTCCATTTCTGTCAAGAAACCTGTATGTTAAAAAATCTCCAACTATTTCCCCTCTTTGAGATGAAGGTTTAGATAGTGTGACATTTTAAATCACATTTATCCATATCATCAAAATTTGTCAGGCTCACATAAATAGAAGTATTTTGATTTTGAATAATAGAAGTATTTCAAATGACCTTGGGGCTTTCTTTTTGAGTTCTTTCTTATTTTTTCAGAAACACAGAATGATTATAAACCCTAATATAGGTTCTTTCAGAGAACTGGGGATTGTACTTTTCTCCTCTGAACACTTTAAACCTGCATTTTTGCTTTTGTCTATTACATGTCACAGTGACTAAAACAACAGAAAACTGATCATTATGCTATTAAGTGAAAACAACTTACTTTAGTATTGCCACTGTCACTTTAAGCTATGTCTGTGATTCTGCCTAATTACTGTTTTTATAACTGACTTACTTATCTCAGAGATTCAAAAATACGAGTACTACACATGGCAGTGACAAGAATAATTAGTTTTTTACTTGATTATTTTTGTTCGTATTAGTCTGCATTTAAACTAATGTTTTCTCTGCTCCATTTTAAACCCCAAAGGAAAATACTTATGGTTATACTGAAAAAGAAGTTCTATAAACCACAAATTGTTGCCAGCTTTGCCAGCAAGTGATTTCTATCCTAGCCAATATGCTTAATTTACCCACTGCAGAGGAAAAGTACATGGCCAAGGCATCACATAAATCCCAATCATTCTCAGATCCTGCACCACATAGTTGTAGTACTATTTCAAATATATGTATTTCAAATATATATATTTGTGCCTCTGTCTTAGTTTCAGCTGATATATGAAGGAAGTTAGAGGAAGATTGTATCTTTGTCTTGCCTTTCCTTGACATTTTAGGTTAGTATCAGTGGAACAACTACTTCTGTCAGCAGTCAATTTTTCTCACATTCAGGCTATCTTAATTAAAGTTACCTGTAGATGAATACAGTATATGAGAACTTTACATGTGGACATAATTAAAAAAATATTACAGATCAACTCCTTAAAAAACAAACAAACAAACAAACAAACAACAAGCAAAATCAGAATAAATGTTCAGCAAAGCTAGAACATTCATGTTTGTCTGATAAATCAGAAAAAACATGCTGGAAACTTAATTTCCATTAACTAATGTCTCATTAGAACAAAATGTCGATGGTGTTATCTGAGATCTATGTAATATACAAGAAGCCTAAAGAAATTTCAAGTGAAAATAAGGTTCAGATAATCCTTTCATTTTTATTTCTTTCTCTGCTGTGAGCAGATAAAGCAGACCATTCTGTTAAATATTTAAAAATCTGACCACAATTATCTTAAATGTGTTATTTATTATTATTTGAGGATCTCTGTGGATATTGTCTCTGGAAATGCTCTTTTCAGATCTGGAAGGAAGCTTTGTGTTCCAGTTCCCTGCAGCCCTTCTTGGGATGTATGATCTTGTACTTGTCTGAGCAAGCCAGATGGTATTCATCCATTCCAGTTATTCCAGCTACTTTGTGCCACCCTTCATGAGCTGCAAAGCCTGTGAGAAAGAATACAAAGAACCATGGATGTGCAGGGCACAGGAATAAGTTGGTAGTGTTTTTTTTCTCTTTATGCGCAGACTTATCTAGGAGTGCTCTTTACTTCTCTATGGACATCTGCCAGAACTCAGCCTTGATTTAGGGGTTTTCAGCAAACAAAATCAAACTAGTCCAAATGATTGTGTAGGAACAACTGCTTTGCCATATCTTTCATGTCTGTGGAAGGAGAAAGGTCATATGAAACTAACTTCTGATTCATCTGACTGCCAGGATCTCTTGAAACCTCACCCTTTTGCTCACACAGTTCTGGTTAGTGATTCATTACAGTTAGCACTAATAATGCTCATAAACACATTTTGGGAATGCTGACAACTTTCATCTGGAGTGGTAGTTTGTGAACAGTCTCCATCTCATTCCCTACACCAGAAATGATGCAATCAGGGTAGGACCAGACAGTGTCACATGCTGGAAACAGAATGTGCATTGCAAATGACATCCATGGTTGAATGAGGAAGTTTTCTGCCTCAGCTTGCAGACCCTCAGGAGCTTCCTGCTTTTGTTCCATGAAAATCAGCTAGCTGTGACAAATCTTTTTTCTTTGTGTTAGCTTTGGAGAGCTGAGATCAAAAGCAATTAAAAAATAATTTTAAAACCTAGTTTTTCCCATCATCCAAAAAGTTGTGGGTTAGTCAACTTTTGTCCTTGATATTGAAGATCCAGGTGTTAGGTGTAGTACTGAAAGAACCACATTGTGGTATTTTCACTGTTGTCTATTGATAGGAATAAATACAGAGTTGTCTACAAATCTAGCAGATGTTCCCAAATATACTTATTCAATAGCTAAAGGAACTAATTTTTATTAATTTTAGAAGAGTTGAGTACCTAAGAACTTTCCAGGTGGAAAATTCATAGAAGTGAACATAGAAGCTCTTTCAGTCTTTCCCATCAATGCACTCCCCTGACAGTACTCTTGGCCTATTCCTTCTCCTTGTACAGAAGAGGAAAATATTCCCTAATTCTTTCTTCAGGAAGACTCCATTCAATACTGTTGCAATCCACCTATTCAGCATGCATGAAGATGAAAGACTTTTGGGTCATTTGTTGTGAACTGATAGAAGTGAGAAGCCTCTAAGCCCCTGTAGCTTTGTACCCGTACACTGGTCAGAAGAAATGCACAATAACCCACATATTTCTTAGTAAATATTCACTGTTTACATACCCAAAGTTGTTTTTTTTTCCTTTAAATAATAATTGCATATTTTTCACTTTGCTAAGAAACTTTAAACTCTCCTACGTTCTTACAAGAACTACAGGTATGTGTTTCTCCCAGTACTGAAACTTTCAGGATAGCTCAAACTTCACTAACAGCACAGTAACTTACAAAAGATAAAATGTTATGTCTTTGCAGAAATAAAGACAAAACAGCATACATAAAGGCATCATAAACTAGGTCAGGGATACCAAATGATGATGACACATGGTACTTACTGAGACAGCATCTTCAAAATGAAATTTTGGAACCATAAATAAGAACTTGCATTAAGCGATTTCAGAGCAACTTTTTTTTTAAAAGATACCGGACTCTACTTGCCTTTAGCAAAAAAATAATGTTCAACAGTTCAGAAATAGAGTATGTTTTGAGCTGTCCAGATCCTTTAACTCCCAAAGCCACTTCTATGCTTAAAATGAAGGATCTGTTTTTCAGAGAAAGAAACAAACAGCTCTCAATAATTCAAAATTCAGAACATAAAAGTAGATGTAGGTTTCTACCAAAGCAGTTATGTTTGAAAATGTTGATGTTATTGTAAACTATGCAAATTATTAAAACGTGGATCAAAAGAAGGAAAAAACATGGGTTTGATCCTGTACATAAATCTCCCTCCAACTTCAGAGATGCATTTGGTTACTTAATTGCACATGATTGGCTCTTCAGGTTTGTTTTTCAGAATTTAAGACAGAGGGGAGTTGGATTGTACCTATTTGCCTATGAGATGCAAATAGGTACAAACTGATTTTTTTAAATTTAAAACAAGAGAAGTTAGGCATCTAATGTCCTTTGTGTTCATAACTGCATAGAAAATCTCACTAGACTTTGTGTTAAATCTTTAGATGCCAAAGTAAATGCAAAACTGTGATCACTGAATTCTGTTCTGTTTCCATAGCAGTCATTTGGGCATTGTTGTTTACTTCCTTGGAAACAGCATCAGACACTAATGTACAGTCAAAATCAATGACAAAACCTTCATCAACTTCCAAGAAAAACAGATCAAGTCTATAGTGAGGTAATGTGTTTATGTTGTTTTTTTTATTTCTGTAATTACATTTTTAAAAGCCTCAGAAAAACAGCCTTCTAGGAGCTGTGTGGCCCATTTTTCTATCTTTCTACTACATCTTTAACCTGCAGTTTAATTAAGTTCATCTTAGTTTTGAAGGGGAGTAATATCTGGGTAATGGCTAAAAGAGATGCAGCCATAAATGATATGTAAGAGAAACTTGATCTCAAAAGAAAAGAATTCTATTGCAAGAAATACAACTAGAAATATCTTGAATTTGAGACTGGGAGCAGGGATTGGTGGTTTTTTTTGTCTCTGACAGCATAGGAAGAACTATACTTATGAAACTTTCTGATGAAATCTACTGAAGACACCAATTTAGGAAACACTAGGGAAACAAACAAGAAAAACTTGTGGACTTGACATTACAACAGAGTTTGGCAGAGCAAGTTTTGGGAGCCCTCACCAAGTAGCTGCCATAAATGAGGAGCTCATCAACTGGAAACAAGTGTTAAAATGGAAAGATCTGGGTCTACAGGTTGATGGCAGGATGACAATGGACTTGCAGAGTGATGCACCCATAAAAAAAGAAATGGGATATTAAGGCATGCAAGGGCATTCTCATGCACAATTTTTTTGTAAACTTCTGGTGTGGTATGAAATAGTGTTCAATTCTGTGTTCAAGGAAAATGAGCTTGAACAAGAACCAGCACAATGAAGGGATTAAAATATGAAAAACAAAAGTGGTTATTTAAAGAGTTTTGCATTGTTTGGTTAAGTAAATCTAAGGTGTAGATATTTCTTAACACCACTGGGAAAAAAAACTAGCAATGAGTCAATTTAGTATGGAGATTAGAAAATTTCTTATCCTTGCAGGACTAAGTTTTTGGAACAACTTGTTTTAAGATTAGTTGTCATGAATTTGTGCAAGAATTGCATGACAGAGCCACACGCAATAACAAGGGATGGGTGTCATTGACACAGAATGTTCCAGTCTTCAGAATTTGTGCTGCTTGGTATTAAAAGCATGATTACAAAAACTGCTGAGGAAGACAAACAAAAAGAAAGAAAGAAAAAAACTGAAACCACTGAGCTGCCTACCAGCATCTTCTAACAATAGCTATTTTTATTACTCATAATAGGAACATTTTGTTCAGATTGCATGTAAGAGTTCGTAGGAATAATAATTTGATAAGTTCAAGGAGAACATATAGAATAGCATAAATTTTGATAATTATTTAGGTTTCAACACAGCACCACCTATTGGAATAAAAGTAGTAGTAAAGTATTAGAAATGGTACAAACACAGCTGGGCTAAACTATGATTAATTTATATATCTGAAGTTAGGAGGGCTCTGTAACCAACTCTGCTTCTCATGCTTTCCCTGTAAAAATAAATTTAATGGCAAATATACTATTAATTTTTTAGTTTATTAGAAAGGAAGGTTTTACCACTGCCCACCTGAGTAAAGATTTACTCTTGGCACTAAGCGAAGATATCTACATGTTAAAGGGGATAAGAATGTATTTCCTAGTAAAGAAAGCATTGTGCCTGAGATTTTAAATGAGCTGCAGATAGATACAGATAAGTGATATAAGCAGATACCTGGTCTATCGTTAGAGAACATATCAACCACTTTAAAATACACTCTGTTCAGATTAATCACTGCATTGCTCTCATTTCAGATGAGACATGCAGGTGGAAAACTGGAATGGCACAGGGCTTTCTTCTTATTAATGAAGAGATTAAAACACGCCACAGTTCAAAGTTTCAGGTGAGGAGGGAGCACAGGCACTTATCAAGAGAACAAGGTGGAACATGCACAGCTCAGAGCCACATCCTCAGGGCTTTATCTCATCCTAGTTCCTCCCCTTCTCAAATCAGCAGAAAAAGTTAGGCTTTGTTTTCCCTTCCAGGAATTATTTTTGCTCACAGATTTAGAAAGCAAAGTACAGAGAAAGTGGTTTCTGCTGCTTTGTGAGACCATTACATTAGCAAGGTTTGAAATACCACTGCCCTCTTCCCTGTTCCCATGAAGCAAGCAGATGCAAAAACTTATCCGAAGAGCAATGCTGCAAGCTTCACAGAGATAGGATGAGGGGCCAGTCCCTATCTCCCTGAAATGTTAGGGTGAAGAAGGGTAGTGTAAAACATGGATAGGCTGCTGGTTTGTCTTCATCTAGCCAGGGTGCTCAGCACCCTGTCTGCCCTGTAAGGGACAGCTGAAAGCAGCCCAAGGTCAGAGAGTGCATGCCAGGAAAGGTGCTGCTCAGGATTGGCAATAACTCTTTCCCAAGTAGAAGGGTGCTGCAGATACATGGAAGACGCTTGGTGACAGTCCCCTCCTTCAGATTGTTAATTACTTTAATTAAAGTATATGAGGAGGCATAGAATACTCTAGCAGAATATACACGTAAAAACTTCCAGGCACCGCTTTACCATTTAATAACCATATCCATGTCAGGTAAGGTTGCCCTTCTTCTGAAATTCACGAACATGAATGCAAAAGTATTCAAGAATAAAAGCAGCACTCCTATATTTCAGTACTATCACTTTACTACAGACAGTGGGCATAAAAATACAGTCCGCATTAGTTAGACAATACTGGTGCACAATTAACAATCCTCATTTGTACAGATATTTGTTTAATGTTTGACATTTGAAAATCTTGCATTTTATTTACAAGAGTCAAAAAGCCGCAATGCTTTATACTCTGTAAATGTTTTGTTCTTGTTTAGTTGTCTGAAATCTTGAATTACCCTGTGTCCTCACCCACATACAAGTTTATGTAACCAGATTTCTAAGATGTGATTTTTCTTTAAAGAGACAGGAGCTAAGTACAAAGCTAATAACAACATTTAGGATTTGAGAGCATGAAGTTCAAGTGGGTGGTATTTTAGATATCCTACTCACCAGCTTCACAAAATTTCTCACAGGACATGCGCTGAAAAGAGGAGCTTGAGAATACTTTTAAAAGGTGATATTTAATTGGTGGAGCTGTCCTCTTTTAATAATCCTTCAAAAATTTCTTCATATCTGTAAACCTAGGCTTCTATCTCCCCTCTCCACTCTGCAAACAACGAGTTTCCAAATGACCACCAAAGAACTTTCAAGGAAAGTATTTGCCTAGCTGTGATTTGTCTGTGGTCTATAAGCACAGTGGATAAGTGTTTGTTCACTTGAGTTTCCATTTATAAGCAAATAAAAGAAAGAGTGAAGATGAGAAATACATTTTTATATCCAAATATTATGCACAATCACCATTTTTACTGTATTTTCATTGATTAGACTTATTTTTCATACTTTCACTGCATCTCCATAGATTTCCATGTTATGCATGTTTCAAGATTAACGTCTTGTTTGTGTCAGTGCATTTGCACTAACAGACTAAAAATTAACATTCTCCCCTAGTTTTTGATTCCTTATATAACTTTTCCATAATTTTTGAAATGAATACTCCCCAGAAATCATTACTTTGCCATTTGCTATAGTATAATAACTAGACTGAAAGTATGTCTGTCTTCATTTGTGTGGATAGTGATTTCAGCAGAAGATGCAGATTGTGTTTCAGACCACTATTCTGGAAGGATAAATTGTTCATCCTGCAATATATGTGTATTCCTACATCTCTGTATAGACTCTACAGTAGTTGCTTTACACTGATCTCATAAAATCTTGAATAAATTAAAAAAAAATTACATCTAAGGATTCCTGAAAATATTTTGTTGCAGTATTACAGTACTACTTGCTGTTAATCATGGATCAGTTAAATAAAGGAAACAGCTGCATACTTGCAGCTTAGCATCTGAGGACTCAAACTCCACCTGCTCCTTCATTCTCCTGCTCTGAAGAATCACTACATCTTCTGATGTACTATTAAACTAAGTTATAGTCCTTGGGTCATTACAACCAGAAGTACTTTTCAATTTATTTCTTTTTCCCTACTGGGTGAAAAAAAATTACACACTTTTGACACCTGATTTCTGTAGCATCCTCTAGTGACATCATCAGTGAGATCCTGAACGCGAGATATTTTTCACAGAATCACGGAATCACAGAATCACAGGGGTTGGGAGGGACCTCCAGAGATCATCAAGTCCAACCCCCCTGCCAAAGCAGGTTCCCTACAGCAAGTCGCACAAGTAGGTGTCCAGGTGGATCTTGAATATCTCCAGAGAAAGAGACTCCACAACCTCCCTGGGCAGTCTGTTCCAGTGCTCCATCACCCTCACCGTAAAGAAGTTCTTGTGCACATTTGTGCGGAACTTCCTATGCTCCAGCTTCTGGCCATTTCCCCTTGTCCTGTCTCCGCACACTGCTGAAAAGAGTCTGGCCTCGCCACTTTGCCCCCCACACCTTAGATATTTATAGACCTGGATCAGGTCCCCTCTCAGTCTTCTCTTCTCAAGGCTGAACAGACCCAGTTCTCTTAGCCTTTCTTCATAGGGGAGATGTTCCAGGCCCTTCACCATCTTTGTGGCTCTCCGCTGGACTCTTTCCAAGAGATCCCTGTCTTTTTTGTACTGGGGAGCCCAGAACTGGACACCAGTTTTCTGTGCTATTGAGTCATAGCACTGGCACCAATGAAAGTATTTTCCAGCACCATGAGAAAGAACTGCACTATTAGCAGTGTTAACTTTATTTCTGAGCTTCCAATAGTTCTTTACTGAATTGCATTTATTTGTGATCTTACTGTATTTACAGGGAAACGTGTATGCACTGTTGGAATGGCTGCCCAGAGGCAGGATGGAATCTCCATCCTTGAAGGGCCTTCAACACAGTTGGTGAAGGTGCTGAGGTACTGAGGTGCTCAGCTCCAAAGCAGGCCCAGCTCTGAGTGAAAAATAGCACCAGATGCCCTCCAGACAGCTCTTGCAGACAGAACAGATTATTCTGATTCTGTTTTTCACTGTCATGGTAGCAAACTTATACAGGAGCTTCCTTTTTCTGCCATATATTTAATATTGTTCTCATTACAGTATTACCAGAACCTGATGTAATGAGATTTCAGTGTTTTTTAGTATTTTTAATAGGTACAGGAAATAGAGAGGGTCATTTATTAAGAAGCAAGCAATATTATTTCTAATTAACTTTATATACTATTTACCTGTTAATTTGTTTTATGTGTTTTAAAATACAAACAAAATATTAATTATAATAATAAAGCACCAGACTAAGCTATTAATACCTTTCCTCAGATTTGAGAGGATACCAGTTTTCATTAAACTTTTCTGTATGTTGGATAAATTAATTATCTGCATTTCTTATCTTTTACTATGGAGAGTAGTTGCCACAGTTCATTTCTAGGCCGAATGTCTTTTAGCTGGAATATTGTTCGATAGAGTCTAGGGTCTAGATGCCAGCACGATGATGATGGGATACAGGGTGGAAAGAGCAACAGCCGCCCACACTCATGTGAACAGTAGAGCTAATCAGACAGTCAGGGAGGGAGAGCCTTTTATCCTGGTAAGTTTTCACATGAAATTTTGCCTCAAAGGACTCTCATGAAGATTAATTT
The DNA here is from genome assembly GCA_037305975.1 of Chrysolophus pictus. Lineage (NCBI taxonomy): Eukaryota > Metazoa > Chordata > Aves > Galliformes > Phasianidae > Chrysolophus > Chrysolophus pictus. The sequence goes on from CM074578.1 coordinate 49,628,386, forward strand.
TTTACTGCCCTCATTGTTGCCAAATTAACTGTTGATAATTACAATACTATTGTAATAATGCTTACAACAAGGCTTTCTAATTCAGGGAAATTGGAAAAGGATGCTCAGCACTACCTGTAATTGCAGGATCATTTTTTATTTGCTAGCTGCATTTTAATGTCTTCCTTATGCAAAACTCCACCTGTCTTGCAGACAGGGAGGCGTTTGTGTTTTGCTTTGGGGTGGGTTGTTTTTGGTTGTTGTTTTTGTAAGAACTCAGTGTTAATAAAATTCACCCTGCAGGTCAGGAAGTCCTCAAGCAGGCAGATGGAATTTAAAGATTATCCAGAAACACCATCCAAAACTGTCTGTGTCTGGCAGTGATGTTGATAATGGTGGGAGAAGAAGATCCTGTTTATATTTTCCTTGCTGCAAGGGCATAAATTATGGGATGCATATGAACCAAACTTCAATCTTAGTGCACCTCTAGCAGGAGGTCTGTGTTTATAAATGCATAAACCATCTGTTTAGTGTTTGCAAATTAAACACCTGCTTTTCTGATAGTACAAATTAATATCTAGATCCAGAAAAGCTTGTGAGGTCCAACAAAACTACACAGGCTGTTGCTTGATTCTTTGCAAGAAATGCAAAATATAACATAATTAAAGAAAATGCCTGCAAATGCAGACTGGGCTATTCTGTTTGGTTTAATTCCCATGTTCAAGTAATTAACTGCATGTTTGAAACACAGAATTTGCAATCAGTGCAAATTTTGAGTGTGTTTTTTATCAGTTTGTGTGATGTGTATATCTTCGTGGAAAAATAAATCAAATAACTGTACATAAAGGAAAATCAGTTTTTGAAGTAAGTTAATACATAGTGTACTGAGGATGTATCATGTGAATCTCAAGCTGATGCATCTGCTTTTTCATTTACAGGATATATCTCCAAGTCACTGTTTATGTTAGAAGATTCTTTCCAGCACTAGGATGGCTACTAGCTTTCCATAAAAGACGCTGTTTGGCTTGGAAAGGTGGTTTGGCCTCACTGTTGCCAGAGATACTCAGAAAGCCAAGAAGACAAAGCCAAACTTTGAAGGAAAATGGTTAAAGTAGTTTGTGAGTATCCTCACTTAGGATAGCTGGACATTTTACAAAATCTCACAAAGCATCTATTTGCATCATTAAATGCGTAAATACCTTCTCCAGACTGGCCTTAAATCAACAAGTAGGCTGCATTGCAAGAGGTTTTTAATCCTTTTCTGTAGAGTGAAACCAGCCATGTAAAATCTGGCATATTCCTAAATTTCTTCCATTGGATTCCTTGTGCAACTGTAAGTCTGGTTTTAACAGGTGTTGTCAAAGCTTGTGCTATTTTATGAGGAATATTTTGGTCAGCTCCACTGAAAATTCATGACTCACTAAGATTCTGTCAATCTATTACTATATTTTGCTGTGTGATGGAGTGGAAACTAATCTCTTTATCAGTGTGTGCACTCTGCAAACATTACAAAACAAAATGAAAAAGTTCATTTGATTTGAGAATCCAAAGTCAAATTTTCTTAGCTTATTATTACTTTATTCCAGGCAATGCAACAAAAATGTGTCATCATCCCAGCTGCGCTTGGACTTTAGTAATAAATGGCTGCAACTGTCTGATGGTGCATGCAAGGAGTTTGACTCTGTTCCTGCTGAAGTCAATGGCAGTTTTGCTACTGACTACAACAAAATACCTTAACCTTGCATGAACTTGATTAACATGTCATCTGCATGAATAGCATGTACCATGTTTTGTTATGATTATTTTGTTTGCTGATATTTGATTATAGGTCACTTAAAACTTATGTGTTTGACATTAGATACATTTTCTTCTCTAATTTTTGTGCAGACAAAGAAATGGAAGTTGTATAGATGTTGGCACATTAGGGACAACTAAGCATTCATCTGCCAAAGAAGACTCCTCAGCTGGGGCAAGGGAAAAAATAGCTAATTCCTACATCTTGCAAATATGACATTCAAGACAAAATGGTCCACAGCCAAATACAGGAGATTAAACTAACTTTTTTCATCTAAATGGCCATGAGAAGCATTGCCAGTTAGTAAGAGAGCAGTTCTTCAAGGTCCCTACATCTCATAGTCAACAGCAACAGAAAACACTGAGTGATGAAGTTCTCTGTCTTCAGCTGAGTTTTTGGCTCAATGTCATCAATGTCAATGGAGGCCACAGTATTAAGAGTAAATGCTTCTTCAGTGCATCTCTCTGACTTCTGAGGGAATGTCCCCTAGTTTTCTTCGCAACAGTGAGTGAAAATCTGATCCGTTCATGATGAGCTACGGGAAAACTTGTCTGTCTCTGACACAAAGAGGAAATAGAAGGCATTCAAGGACTGGAACTACTCAGTTGTTTTAACCTGTGTTGAAGCAAATAAAGCTGAAGCAGAGGGAGTGCCAGGAACTCATGTTGTTTCAGTGCAGACCTTGGAAATGTAAATTGCAATCCTGCTGTGGTCTGCTACTCATTAGTGCCTGCTTCCACTCACCACCCATCAGACCCTGAGTGCTCTCCCCCTGCCCATTTCATCTTCCTTTTGCCACTCCAGCAGTGTTCTCTACCCACTATTACAGCACCTTCAACCATGCTTAGCACTGGTAAGTGCTGTGATGGTGACAATGGCTCTGAGAAACTGGAGGAGTGTTCAAAGACAGAAGGTTGTACTGGAGCATAGGAAGTTCCACACAAATGTGCACAAGAACTTCTTTATGGTGAGGGTGACGGAGCACTGGAACAGACTGCCCATGGGGATTGTGGAGTCTCTTTCTCTGGAGATATTCAAGATCCACCTGGACACCTACTTGTGCGACTTGCTGTAGGGAACCTGCTTTGGCAGGGGGGTTGGACTTGATGATCTCTGGAGGTCCCTCCCAACCCCTGTGATTCTGTGATTCTGTGAAGGTGATGAAGAGCAGTCAGTGACAGAAGTAGCAGTGCAGGAACTGCCAAAGGCTCATCTGCCTCCTCTCGTGTTCTCCCCTGGTACATTATGCTGCTGACAGGGTTCCTGCGACACTGTCTGTGCCCCATTACTTTGAGGCAAACCTTGGCACTGGAGGGGTCGGCACATTCACTGTGAAGGAACAGTCTTAAATCTATTCTTACTCATTTGTTCATATAAGAAAGCTTTTTCGCTCTCCAGAAAAGGTGTTTCCTGCTTAAGTAAGTACAAACACATGGGATAGCCATACTGGGTTAGCCACCACAATTTGGGGAACTAAATTTTTCAAGAGAAAAATGCTAGTTCCTAGAGCACCTGTACACCTGGCTGACACACCACGGAAAACCTATGCAGTCAGCCTTTATCCAGGTTTTCAGGATGGGGAGATATGCTCTGGCTGGTTCACAAGCTGTCAACAATCAGTACAGCTTTCAGTATTTAGTAGAGAACAGAAAAAAAAAAAAAAAAGATCTTTTTTTTTTTAAAGTGTTAATGGGTGCAAACTAGCCCTAGTACAAACTCAATCTACTTTGACCACATTTGCCTATGGAACATAACCAGCTCCTTGGCTGCTATTTCCCTCTGCCATTACAGAAGCTTCCTCATACTCATGAACATGTGTTTCTAATCAGAGAATGTTCTAAGAAAGACCACCTGCTTACAAAGGATACTTTTTTTCCAGTCCCACTGGGGGTCTTACAGACAGGTTTTAGCATACAGAAAAAAATGAGCAAGCAACAAGCTGAAAGGACAGCTTTCTTTTAATGAAAGACTACAGTGTTATCCAAGATGTTTGTAACAAAGCTAGGAGAGAAGATATTTGTTAATTATTATTCCTGTTGAAGATACGGTGAATAAATAACTTCATGGGAGAAAGCAGTAACAAGAAACTTGTCCTTTGCTTCAGTGCTATAGTTTACTTTGGCTTGTCTAACCAGTTTTTAAGGGAAAAAAAATGCCTGAATGTTCTTAAACAGGGAAATAAAAGCTCCTTATGCATCCCGATTCTTATATCAGGGCTTTCTGAGCCGTCACTAAGCAGTGGGCAGTTTAAATAAATAAATAAATAAATAATGTATCAGTGCTGTTGTTTCTAAAACTCTTTAAACATAAACCACAGAGACTGTTAGACGAGGAAGGTAGTCATCCTTGCGGGTTATTACATGAAGATCAAGTCAGACAGATGTTAAAAGCCTCTGAAGTAGGGAACTCAAAGAAGAGTAGGAGTCACAGTTTGAGACTTGATCCAAAGTGTATTTGGTATAAAGTTTTCTTTTGAGTTGAGTAGACAGCAGATCAGCTTGAGCTGTTTTAGTACTTCATTTTCACACATTCATGCCTTTACACATAATGCAAATACAGCCTGGGAGCTATGGAGAATTTACTTACCTGGACCAATGGTATAAAAAGCTGGAGCATCCAGCAATCCCCATAAGTTTAACATGGATAAATATTTACATAATTAAATAAGCCCAATAACAAAAATTGTCATGATCTGGAGGAAAGAATCCTTGGCAATTCAGTGACTGTCAGAATCAGTTGTAAGTGCCTGTAGTAATGTTAATCAGCATCTAAATAGGGGAATAGGGGAAAACTGCCATCTTTCTTTCCTTGTACTTTATAAGGAATGGCTGTATGTTTTTTTATTCCAACAACAACAGAAATTGAGGGTAATATCCTATTCAAGTCCAAAGGGAATCTAAGGGGCTCATCTTCCAGAAAGAAGAGGCTTGAGCCTGTGCTAGACAGCTGCACACAACACTCAGAAACTGGGCAGCATGCCACATGAGAGGCCAGCTAGAGACCTCGCAGCAAGGCCATGCACTGCTGCTACCAGAGGTCAGCTTGAAAGCTGATGGCTGAGTATCCTCCAGTTGCCACGCACACCCTGTGCGTGTCTAGAGATGGCTGTGGGTCACATGCTGCAGTGTAGGAGGCAGGCAAGCAGTGACATGATGGTATTATTGCCAGCAGTAAGTAGGAAGGGGTGCTTGCAGAGCCATGTCTTACTCCCATGCATACACAACATGTACACACATACTCATATATGACCCAAATATCCTTCTAAGAGCTTTGCTATATAGTAGATACAGAATCAGTGGCTTACAAAAACATACATCTCTGTGTTTATACACAGAACTTCACTGTTTTTGCAGTAATGTTAACTTACATATTTCTTGTCTGTGGGACATCTACTAGCAACTTAAAGCCTAGGAATGCAATATAAAAAAGAATCATAGGATGTCCTGCATTGGAAGGGTCCCACGATGATCACAGAATCATAGAATAGCCTGGGTTGAAAAAAGACCACAAAGACAATCTAGTTTCAACCCCCCTACCACGGGCAGGGTCGCCAACCACTAGACCAGAGCCACATCCAGCCTGGCCTTGAATGCATCAGTATATCTATCTCTAAAGAGAGCTGCGCAGAACCACAAAAGCAGCAAGTTCTGGTATTCAGTTCTCTTATTAATGAAAAATTAAAACTGAAGAAAAGACATTACATCTTTAATTCTTTAAAGGCCTAGGCCATTTTTATTTACATCTCTATTCTATACTCCTCTCTTTCTGAAAGTTAAGCACCATTTTTTTTTTCTTCTGGAATATTCTTGTCCCATTACCAGCTTCTTAATTCTTTTTCATTGTGCATGCAAGCCTGTGATTAATGTGATAACAACAGAAAAGTTCCAAAACCAATGACAATCCTATTCCAGTAGGCTGCGTGTGTGTGTCTGCTCAGAAGCTGTGAGAAGTTAGAATTTAGGAAGGCTCCTGGGAGATTGTGTGAGGTACGCAGAAACCATCAGGGCCCTCAAGGATTTGTGATCTAGCACATGCAGAAAAAGGCATGGAAGTGCTGTGCTCACACACACATGCAGACGCACATGCTTTCTATTCTCCTGCAAAGGGTACTTAAATATATGCAAAATCTCAAGTGTCTTAGAGGTTTGTTTATGACCATCAGAGACTTAATATTTGTCCAGCATTAATGCTTGTCTGAGCAAACCAGATCTCCCAGCTTCAAAAAACATGGCTAGGAACATCAGGGTGACTGTCTATTCATAGTAATTCATGTTGGACCTGGATGCTTTATTTTGAACAAAGATAGGGGAAAAAATTCCAACAGGACAAACAAGACAAAAGGGAGAGATGGAAAATGTCTGTATTCAAAATACACTGAGTAACCCAAATAACTCCACTCTGAGCACTTAAGTTCATCCAGCCACTTTTTATTTATGTCAATTTTGTATACTTCTAAATAACAATGTCTTCATCTGATTTAGGATAATAGCTGAAATCTTCTGCTGGAGACTGGAAATGGTGGTATAAACAAGGCCTTTGTGTCCAGTTCTGTCTTTGGCATGTTACTTGCTGCTTTGGTTTTTGCAATGCTTACTGGAATCACAGTGCCCAAATGCTTCTCCATGCTGCCTGGATTAAGTACAGCTTTTTTTAAATCTTGTTTCTCGTCTTCTGCATTTCAGAAAAATTTCACTCAGATCTTCCAGCTACCCATTTATTGCATCTTTTATCCCATCTTCACAGGCTCCAGTAGATAATCAGCTGCAGTAGGGCAATATGAATCAAAACATAGATATTTAAATGCAGGATTCTAAAAGTTGAGTCAGTTTCCTTGAGATAGCTTGCGTCTAATCAATATTTATTTCTGCTTTTCACTGATAACTGTGGTTATATCTCAGTTTCCATTTATGACCACGCAGCACAGTCTCCATTCAGTCACTAAATACAGATCCAAGCCTAGGATTTATGCAAAGAACTCTATCAGGATCTTATTTCTCCCTCATTGGATATAGAGATGTTTGAGTAACACTAAATATTCACTCCCAGTATTTCTTCCAGTCTTTTGTTCTTAAATATCACAAATTCATTCCACTTGGAATGTTTTTTATTGATGTTCTCTATCCCAGGAGATAAAATAATCTTCCCTCAGAATGAAGGGCCATCTTCAAGGTCTCTTCCGGAAGCCTTCCTCATTCAGAAAGAATTCATTAGCATCTACTTCAGATATTTTGTAAATAACATATTCCCGCATTGTTGTGGTAGCAGCAGTTGTTGATGGCACTTCAACTAACTTTTTGAAGGCTTCAGCCTAGTGCTATAGCCAGACAGCTGCAATGGCTGGCACTGATTTCTACTAACGGAACCCACAAGTGTTTTGTGATCTGTCCAAATGGTAAAGAGACTTCCCATGCAATTGTTGAAGCACTTTTAAGCCCAAAGATAACAGTTAGACTTTCTGTCTCCAACCAGTAGTAATTCTATCCTGCCAACTGATTATTCTTCAGTGCTTTCATGTTACTGGTCAGAGCTGCTCCTTCTCTTTCATTACAGAGAAATTGTTGCTCAAAATAAATACACTGTATGGATGGCCTGGGGAGCTCCACTCTTTCTCAATACCTGCTTTTCTCTTGTTCTTAGCAAAATGATGTAATTGATCTGAAAGTGCTAAGACACCAGAGGAAAAAACGTTGATAAAAGAAATTAAAGCACACAGGCTCATAGATGTTATGTTCTGGAAATCTGAATGCTTTCACAGTTCATTTTATATCTTCTGAAAGATGAACTTCTCCTTTGCCTGTTCTGCTTCCAATCAGGTCTATATTTGTAGCATACATTTCTTGCATATGTTTTGTTTTACATGAGGCCTCAGCACTTAAGTGTTTGAAGTGCCCTCCTTGAATTACCTCTACATGAGGTGAGGATGTAATCAGTGCTTTCTAAATCACCTTTCCAGATAATACTGGAACGTGATATTGGTTCATTTGGCATCCTACTGCATCAATATAAATCTCTGTGAATGTCTGAAACATCTTTTTTTTCAGTCAATTTCCAACTAACTTCGTTGGCAAGTCATCTCTCTGCAGATAGAAAGTATTTATCTAAAATGAAGACATAAGTTACTAGCTTCTATATAACACCTTCAGATATGGATAGTTTTGACTGGGTTAATGATAGAGGAAGTTCATTTAGATTACTGCACTGGAGAAATGATGTTGGCCCATCTAGTATGTCTAATTTAACCTCAGGCTATTCACAGAGGATGAGACCATTTTGTATTTCTTCAGCCTAAACATAAATGTTGATCTTTTCAAACTCCTTAACCCCTTTCAGCAAAAGCATTATCTTCATCCAGGACTTGAGTGAATGACAGAACCTAGTGTGAAGATCTGCCCCAGTTTCAGTTTTAATTTTCACAAATCCCACAGATTCACATTGGATCCCAGGGCACAAGGAGTACAGAAGAGTCTGGTCTTTGTATTCTTTAAATTTTTATTTATTATTTTATTATATACTTTATTTTTTAATTGTAGTACTTATTTTACTTATCTTTCTTTTGTCAGTAATACAGCTGTGACCCTGTCATGCACAGTCTCGTTGTGCAAATTATATATCTATTTTTTGTGTGTGTGCCTATATGCCATGTGTACTGATACATAAGTGTGTAACTGAAGATTCTTTGTCCTCACATCTTGGATACCTAATTTTTTTGCTGTGTCACTAACTGGCAAAATTCTACTTCCTTTCCTTTTAGGCTCACATGTCTTCCCCAAAGTGTCTTTCCTCTTTCCTTTCTCTGTATTTGGGACGCTTCTTCTTTGGTTTGAAAAGATGACTGACAGACTACTTCACATTTCTTGGCTGATTGCCCAAGCCAAAGGCACTTCTGACAGGAGGCCATTTAAAGTGCATATACTCACCTAAACTGAGCTAGCTCTTAGGGAGCAGAAATGTCCTCTGTGAGTTTGCAACTCTTCCAGATGCTTTCTAATTTGTTTACTAAGACAGTTTGTTTTAACCTCTGTTCTAAATGCAAATCTTGCAGTGTTTCTCACGGCTGATTCTATTGCTGATGATAATTACTTGTGAATTACTTTAGAACATGTTAAATTCACTTCTACCTCCAATCCACTTTGAAAGCTGTCATTATTCATAGTAAGCAACTCATCCCCTAGCATCTTCTTTATGATATTTCCAATACATAAGCTTTGTTGTATACATAGCTACAGCTTCTCTTTGCATCCTGATATGATTTTTAATCATTTTTCCAATAACTTTATTTAAGTGGCAAGTACCCTGCTTTTAAGAACTTTGCTGATCCTCAAAAGGCCCTCTCATCAATTGTGATACCCTGAGAAACTCTCTAAGAGAAATTTTGCTGCTACTTAAATCTGAGAGAAGAACTTGCTACCTATATCTACCATCCCCTTCACAAGAATTCAGTGACTTTCATCTTGATATGAAAGTATGATTTTCACTGTCTGCACTGACTCTCTTCATTTGTCATAAACCGTCTTAGTGTTCAACTGTTCCTTGTCAGTAATGTTGTTAACTCTCTACCAGAGAAATTGCAGGCTGGAAATGGCTGCCTAACTTAACTATGGCATGACTGGAATGGGACTGGGGGGAAATGCACTACCACTTAATGACAGGGAGTGAGAAATGGATGAAGTGTTATATTCTGGGGCAACCACATGCTGACTGTAAGCTTGTTTTTCTTAAATGAACAGCATCTCTTTGAGTTTGCTTGTCTTTTAATTTTAACACCATACTGCACTTTGCAGAGCTTTTAGACTTGGCATTTTATTTTTAAAATGAAGTTCAGAAATGCTGTAAATGTCATTAAAGAACATTACAGAACAACTCCAAATTTCATATCTTCTGCTTGACAAATTCTAAAATGAGGCTCTTGGTGAGGCAGATAACTAGTTTGTAAGAAAAACAAATAAACTTGCACAGTAGTTTTTCATCTTAGTTTTAAAATGTTTGTCCATAGATTTTGAATGCAATAAACAGCATGATTTCAAAAATATTATGAATAAAAATGGTTCACACATTAATTCTGATTCACATTCTTTTTTTTTTTTTATACAAAAGATATTTTAGATATTTCAAAACCTAAGCAGTTATCTGCAGGAAATTGTAAATAATGGAATATTGACTTACATCCTTCTTTGTCTGTGTCTGAAGATGGCTGACCACTGCTGTATGGAAATTGGAGCAGTGACCAGCTAACAATACTCTTAAGTAACTTCTAAGTTACTCAGTGAAGTGATATAAAGATCCTTAGATAAGCATAAGAGGGACAGACATATTAGTGCACATTTTGTGAAACTGTGACATAAAACAGAATGAGGGATAATTTTGCTGAATCCTAATTAACAAGGATTTGGAAAGTTAGGAGAAAAGAACTGGGGCTAGACAATAATTTTGGCATCAGACAGAACAGGGTACAAATTCAAGGGAGAATAAAAAGCAGAAGAAAATTGTCTAGAAGGAGTCAGATTTGACAGTAAAAACATAGAGCCATAGAATAGAGTCATAGAATGGCTTGGGTTGAAAGGGTCATTACAGTCATCTAGTTCCAACCCTCTGCCATGGGCAGGACTGCTGACTACTATATCAGGCTGCAGAGGACCCCATCCAATCTGACCTTGAATTCTTCCAGGACTGAAGCATTTACAATTTCTATGGACAACCTGTACTAGTGCCTCACTACTCTCTGAGTGAATAAAAAAATTCCAAATGACATTTAATCTAAATATCTCTTCTTTTAGTTTAAAACCATTCCCCCTTTTCCTATCACTATCAGACTGTATAATAAGACTTTTCCTCTCCTGTTTATAAGCTCCCTTCAAGTACTGTAAGGCTGCAGTGAGATCTCTCCAGACCCTTCTCTCATCCAGGATGAACAGCCCCAGCTACCTCATCCTTTCTTCATAGGAGAGGTGCTCCAGTTCTCTGATTGTTTTTGTGGCCTCTCCTCTGGACCCGCTCCAACAGCTCCACATTTTTCTTGTGCTGGGGACCCCAGATTTGGACACGGTAGTCCAGATTGGGCCAAATGAGAGCAGATCAGAGGGGGACAGTGGCCTCCCTCGCCCTGCTGGATACTGCCATTTTCATGCAGACGAGGTCTTCTGGGCTGTAAGAGCACAATGCTGGCTCATGTCCAGATTTCCTTCACCAGGACCCCCAAGCCCTTTTCCACAGGGCTGCTCTCAATGAGTTCTCCCAGTCTGTAGACATATCTGGGATTGGCTTGACCCAAGTACAATGCCTTGCACTTGGCCTTGTTGAACCTCATTAGGTTCATATAGACCAGACTTCTCTAGCTTGTCCAGATCCATTTGGATGTCATGCTTTCTTTTTGTTTTATCAACTGTGTCACTCAGCTTGTTTCATCTGAAAACTTGATGAGGCTGCTCTAAATCCCTCTATCCAGATTGTCAACAAAAATGTTGAAGAGCACTGGTCCCAAGACAGACCCCTGGGGGACACTACTCATCACAGGCCTTCACCCAGACGTAAAGCTGTTGACCACAATCCTCCGGCTACAACCATCCAGCCAGTTCTTTACCTACCGAACAGACCACCCTTCGAATCTATCTATCTCCTATTTAAATATAAGAATGTGGTGTGGAGCTATATCAAAGATTTTGCAGAAGTTAATGTGGGTGACATCAGTTGTTCTTTTGTCCACTGATGCTGTCCCTTCACTGTGGATGGCTACCAGATTAGTCTGGCATGATCTGCTTTTAATGAAGCCATGCTGGTTGTCTCAGGTCACCTCCTGGTCTTCCATATGTCTTAAGTAACTTCCAGGAGGATATATTCCATGGTCTTCCCAGGCACAGAGGTAAGACTCACTGGTCTATAGTTCCACAGGTCTTCCTTTCTTCCTTTCTTTAAAATGGGAGTAATGTTTCCCTTTTTCTAGTCACCAGGGGCTTCATCTGACAGCCGTGACTTTTTGAATATGACAGTTTACCCATTTTGGTAACTGCACTAACCAGTACAAGAATATAGGTGTCAAACTGAAGTCTGCGTATTCTGTTGTAGGCACTTCCAAGTGATGTATTGCAATACATAATTCTCTAAATGAATCTTGTCCCTTTCCAAGACTGCCTCAAAAAAAAACCACACAGTGATTCAACCAGGAATTGGAAACATTAAGAGCATTTAACTGAGTTGCCTCACATCCTTTCATCATCATTCGCCAAACTGATTAAGCTATTAAATGAAAGCAAAGTATGAAAAAAAAACAAACAAACCATTATCAAATATATTTATTAGTGATTTTAAGATATTTACAGTTTCATCATAGGCAGTAAGAAAGAATGATTCATTTCATTAACTATTTACTTACTAATCAAAACAACCATGTACAGAAAGCTTACTGGAAGTGGATGGGCTTTTTCCTATTTCCCTTCTACTGTTGCATAATATTAAAAGGAAATGAAATTCTCTGCATTAGACATTCAACAAAAGACAAAGACATCACAATTACTTTTCCTCCAGAAATTGTCACAACATTTCTTATTGATTTGTTTAGAAGACAACAATCATTCAGGTTTACCATTTGGCATTTAAAAAATAATTTGAACTTCTATGTAATCTATCACCAAGGTCTGTCAGACAAATTGCCAGGCAGTGTAGGAAGACAGATGTTCCATTTTTGCTTAGCTTTTTTCTTCAATAAATCTTTTATGCTGGTTCTAAAATAACGCAGCAGTGTTACAAATGACCACCTTGCAACCTGATACAGAGCAAATGTTCCATAAATAATAGAGCAGCCAAATTCCATCTCCTTTCTTGTTGATAAATTTTATATTAATAGATAATGTTTATCATTTTAATTAAACAGGAAAATTGTTATGCAATAATTCTGTAGTTTATTTAAGAGCATCTGGCTTCATTATCCAAGACTGGAAAATTGAACTGCTTTGATTGGATGCATTAGTCACAAGATATGGGTAAGAATGCTTCCACTTGGCAAGAATTCCTCCTTATTTGCTGAAATGTGCTCATTCAGTAAACATTCCTGAGAAAAGCTTCCCAACTAGCATTGGCCACATGAGGCCAACTTTTAAAGTCACACACTAGCATATTTCAGAGATGACTCCAGCAGGATTTCTGTTCATCTTTTTCTTCTCTTTTTCATTTTTACATTGCAGATGGAAAAGAAATTGACAAGTGCCAGGTCCTGCATTTTGGCCACAACAACCCCTTGGGGCAGAGTGGGTTGAAGAATGTGTAGAGGAAATGGACCTGGGGGTGTCGGTCAGTGCTCAATTGAACATGAGCCAGCAGTGGGCCCAGGTGGCAAAGAAGACCAATGACATCCTAGCTTGTATCAGAAACAGTGTCACCAGCAGGAGCAAGGAAGTGATAGTCTTTCTATACTCAGCACTGGTGAGGCCACACCTCGAGTACTGTGTTCAGTTCTGGAGCATGTCCAGAGAAGTGCAATGAAACTTGTGAGGGATCTGGAGCATAGGTCTGATGAGGAGAAACTGAAGGAACTGAGATTGTTTAGCCTGAAGAAGAGGAGAGGAGCTCAGGGGAGACTTTATAGCTCTTTACAACTACTTGAAAGGAGGTTGTGACAAGTTGGGAGTCAGCCTATTCTCCCACATAGCTAGCAATAGGATGAGAGGAAATAGCCTCAAGTTGTGCTGGGGGAGATTCAGGTTGAACATTAGGAAAAATTTCTTCTCTGAAAGAGAAGCTCAGACTCCAGAATGGGCTGCCCAGGGAGGTGATTGAGTCACCACCCCAGAGGTATCTAGGAAACATTTAGATGTTATTCTGAGGGACATGGTTTAGCAGGAAAATACTGATGGTGGGTGGACGGTGGGACTGAATGATCTTGGACGTCTTTTCCAACCTTGGTGATTCTATGATTCTGATTCTATGAAATGGCAAGCAGACAGTGAGCCACTGGAAGTTTTGTCTTGGCAGAGAATGAGCATTCTCCGGGCATCAAAGAGTCTGTCAGGACCAGGTTTGGGGGCTTTTTTTTGCCATGAAGAACCAGTAACATGGTCGAATTCAAGGTAATTAGTTCAACATTGTGATGTTAAATCCCATATTTTTCTAAAGCCAATCATTTGATGATTCTTGTGCTTAGAGTATGGCACCAACATGTTTCAAGATTCCCTTACTCAGGCCACCTATGAAACAGTGGATTTCTAGTCTCTGTCTGCCTCCTTAGCTTATCTGTATTTATAGGAACACAAACAAGTTTGAGGTGATTTGACATGCTTTCTATACTCCAGACCTGTTCATGTATGGATGCTTTTCAGTGGGACTGAATGCAAATCTATTACAGCCTGATTGCCCCAGAGCTTGCAGGTACAGCATGGGCTGCTGAGGAAGGGTTCTACAAGGTTTGGAGTGGCGGCATCGGCAGACAAGGGAAAGGCAACTGATATCATTTATCTGGACTTGAGCAAGGCTTTCAACATGGTCCCCCACCACATCCTTATCTCCAAATTGGAGAAATGTGGATTTGATGGGTGAACCACTTGATGGATAAGAAACTGGTTGAAAGGCCACAGACAGAGGGTGGTCATCAATGGCTCTATGTCCAGGTGGAGGCCGGTAACGAGTGGCGTCCCCCAGGGGTCTGTCTTGGGACCGGTGCTCTTTAACATCTTTATCAATGACATCAATGACACAATTGAGTGCACCCTCAGCAAATTTGCTGACCACACCAAGCTGAGTGGTGCAGTTGACATGGTAGAAGGAAGGGATGCAATTCAGAGGGACCTTGAGAGGCTGGAGAGGTGGGCCTGAGTGAACCTGATGAGGTTCAACACAGCAAAGTGCAGAGTTTTGCACTTGGGCCGGAGGAATCCCAGGCATCCATACAGACTGGAAGGAGCAGTCCTTGAGAGCAGCCCTGTGGAGAAGGGGGTATTGATAGATGAAAAACTTAACATGAGCCAGCAGTGTGCCCTTGCAGATTGGAAGGCAAATGGTATCCTGGGCTCCATCAAAACAGGGGTGACCAGCAGGGACAGGGAGGTGATTGTTCCCTTCTACTCTGCTCTTGTGAGGCCCCATCTGGAATACTGCATCCAAGTGTGGAGCCCCCAGTACAAAAAAGACAGGGAGCTGTTGGAGAGGGTCCAGAGAAGGGCCACGAAGATAATCAGGGGACTGGAGACAGGCTGAGGGAGCTGGGCTTGTTCAGCCTGGAGAAAAGAAGGCTGCAGGGTGACCTCATTGCAGCCTCCCCCTAAAGGGAGCCTACAAACAGGAGGGGAGTCAACTCTTTGAAAGGGTTGATAACTGCAGGATGAGGGGAAATGGTTTTAAGTTGAGGGAGGGGAGATTTAGGTTGGATGCCAGGGGGAAATTCTTTACAGAGAGAGCGGTGAGGTACTGGAACAGGCTGCCCAGAGAGGCTGTGGATGCCCCGTCCCTGGAAGTGCTCAAGGCCAGATTGGATGGGGCCCTGGGCAGCCTGGTCTAGCATTAAATGAGGAGGTTGGTGGCCCTGCATGTGGCAGGGGGGTTGGAGATTCATGATCCTTGAGGTCCCTTCCAACCCTGGCCATTCTGTGATTCTGTGATTCTCTGAAGGTTTGCATTACAGATTTCTAGTGAGACCAGGCTTTAGAGTGATCTTTAGGTCATATGTAATTACTAATGTAGACATGGAGAACATAGTGTAAAGAGAACCCAAAACACTGAAACATCTAGCCTGCTTTGGATTTTCTTTTTCTTGCAATCACTGTGATCTTAAATCTTAATGAAAAAAGTAAGAAAAGATTATAAATAGTGGAGACTGAAGAGACATGTTTTTGGTTTGTTTTTTTTTTTTTAATTCTGTTAAGAATTAGTCTGTATCTAACAAAGACAAAAATATTGTTGGTGTTTTACACCAGTTTTATCCTTTGGGATTTTCTGTTTATTTTGTTTCTTTGGCTAAACATTTTGAGTAAAAATGAAGATGAAAATCTTGGATGGAACTTTTAAAAACAAGAAATGTACTCCACCCTTATTACAACATTATTTTTGTTTAGCCAAACATTTTCCTTTTGCAAATGTTCTGACATGAACATTCATTCGGAAAAGGCATAAAAGACCTACAGCAGTTACATCTTTTTAGATAAAAACAGGAATTTGGAGAGGTGAAACTTGTGAAAGAATAAGAAAAGGCAAGGGATATAAAATTAATATAGGAAAGTAATATCCTGTCAGTGAATAAATCTAATATCTTACATAAAATTTTCTTGAGTCCATGAAGAAGAATTTAAATTGAATAAAAAAATCACATAGGCTTAATGGCAGCTTTCTTTTGTGAAATGATATTAGGGTATGTATAGATAAGCATACAAAGAAGGAAGAAATATGAGGAAAGGAGGAAATAAAGAAGACTAAATAGCCCTAGCAAAGAAGGAATCATATGGGTAAAAATTTAAAAGTAGAAGTCACAGTAAACTACACCTTAACCTTCCAAGATGCCTAAGACATTAAAAAGAAACTTGCAGCAGTTTGAAAAAGCTGTTAAACATGTGACTTTTCCCTGTTTTTGTAGCTAGATTTTATTACTGGAATGCTTTGCTGTTCACTCAAAGTTAGCAATTTATGCTCCAAGTTTCTTCCTGAGAGCAAACTTCTTACTGGAGTGGCAGTCGGATTTTCATCACCAGTCCCCTGAAGTCTGTATAATTACCTTTGACCTATACACAAAGGCACACACTATCTCCAAAGATTTCCAAGAGGACTTAAATAGGGACTGTTACAATCCCTGTTTCCTGACAATCTTCACATCTCCCAGCACAGTTTTCTTCGAAACGTGATTTGTCATAATCTGAGTACTGAGGCCAAAAACACTGTATGATTTGCATTCATTTTTTTCTCATTATACTGAAAATTGCTTCTTGAATACAAAGTCCTATAAAAGAAGAGCCCCTTGAGCTATTTTCAAAGACAGCGTTGGCTACTATGTGTATTACCATCTGCACATCAGAGTTCTGTCATGAAACACAGGGAGTGTCGATACTTCCCAGATCAGCATGTTAAAAATGAATTTTGAAGTAAGCCCTGATTTCAATGTTGAGTCTTGCAGTAAATGATGTCCAGAAGTCTTTCCCAATCTTAATGTTTCTATGATTCTATAGTCCCATGAATCACAATATTGACACAGCAGCGGAGGTTGGGAAGAGAACAGAGAAATTCTATTTAACAAAGTGCATTGAACCACTTCAAGAACGCATGCTCAAAGAGTATAATTTGTACAGAAAGTCTAGAAAGTGCCACTTAAGGATGTTTATAAGTCATATTTCCTTTTCCAAAATATTCTACCACTTTTTTTTTTTTTTTTTTTAGTTACCATTACCAAATAATTTTGCTTATTAGAAATTTCCATGAATTTATTTGGAATTTCTTTGCTTTCCCCCCTAAATCAAATGTAGTTCATATTCCTCCTGCCTCGATGTACTTAAGACTTACTATAAGAGTTCTCTTTTCTTTACAGATTGATAACCATATCAGGTTTATAGAGGAAGTGAGATTGCCAAACTTTTTGTTTTGTCCACATTGAGATTTAGCTAATGTATTATAACCAAAGGAGGTATTACACCAGTTGAAGTTATGATGAAGTTGAAGTTATGATACACCAGTGAAGTTATGATGTTGATAAAAACCCAGTTTCACACCAGAAGTATAATATTTGCACTTACTCAACATTAATGATCTGTGAGCCAGATTGGAAACCATTATTTTAGTTGGTAGATGTCCATGCTATAAAACACTTCCTGTGAGAAGCTCTCACTTCATAAAGGAAGATATTCCTTCTTAAGTAGAATAATCATACCTGAAACCTTAGCAACCTGTTGTGTTCTACACAGTCAGCAGCAGTGCCTATGAAACAGAACACAGAACTTTCTGGAAAATGGAAACAATAGGTGAGAAGGAAAGCATTATTCACTTTAAATTTCAGTAAGGTGAGCATCATCCCAAGTGCCAAGTGTGTGCTGAATGGCTTCATGTACAGTAATCAGCATCCAGTTCTCTTAAATCTAAAACAACTATTACAGATTTCTGATTTAACAATTTCCACTTGGCAGGTGTCTTGGGCTGCAAGACAATCCTTCTGTTTACTAAAATACTTTTCTGCATCACCTGGCTTTTTTAAGCCCCTTTCTCGAATTATATGTTCATTAGAAGGCGCCAGAAAGAGTTTCTGACTGTCTTATTCAATCTTGTCTCTGTGATCTCTCAAGTGTGTCTAAATACATGCTAATTTTCTATATTAAGGTGAGTACATTATAGTTATTCAGAATTCTGGAATTATGCCATTGCACCATTAGCAGTTTACTGATAAATCTTCACACTCCATTATATAGCCTCACTATCACATTCCTCTAAAATAATGATATTGAGAGATTTTAGCCAACAGGAAATGCAGAGAAGATGGAGTAAGTAAATTCTCTCTTTACATATTCAGTGATGAATATATTTCTTCCAAAACTCAGGTGCAGTTCACCAGCTGCTTTCCCATATCAATCTGTCATCAAGAAATAGCAAAAACAAACACACAGTAGATTTCTAGGGGGACCTAAAATGAAAAAGAGAACACATGAAGCCATGCTGCTCTAAAGCAGCACGGGTCAAAATATAGAATCATAAAATTATAGAATCCTTAGAATTGAAAAAGATCTTTAAAGGTCATCCAGTCCAACTTCTCTCGGAGAACAGGGACATGCACAGTTAGGTCAGTTTGCTCAAGGCCTTATCCAGCTTTTCCTTGAAAATTTCCAGCGAAGAGGCCATCAACTGCATCTCTAGGCATACTGTTCCAGTGCCTCACCCCCCTTGTTGTAAAAGATTTTTTCCTTATACCAAACCTAAGTCTACTCTCTTTAAGCCTGAAACATTTTCCCCTTGTTCTATCACCACAGACCCTGCTAAGGAGTCTGTCTCTTTCCTTCCTCTAGCTCTTCTTTAGATATCGAAAGGCTCACCTCATAGCCTTCTCTTCTTCATTCTGAACACTGCCAGATCTCTCAGCCTGTCCTCATAGGAGAGGTGTTCCATCCCTTGGATCATTTTTGTGGCTCTCCTCTGGACACAGTCCAACAGGTCTGTGTCTCTTCTGTACTGAGGACTCCATACCTGGATGCAGTACTCCAGATAAGGTCTCACCAGCACAGAGTAGAGGGGCAGGATCACCTCCCTTGACCTAATGTTCATGCTTCTTCTGATGCAGCCCAGGACATGGTTGGCTTTTTGGGCTTAAAAGGCACATTGCTGATTCATGTCCAGCTTTCCATCCACCAAGGATGGTCTTTTTCAGCAGGGCTGTGCTCAACCCTTTCATCCCCCAGCTCGTATTGGTAGTGGGAGTTGCCTTGCCCCAAGAGCAAGATCTTGCATTTGGATTTGTTGAATCTCATGAGATTCACCTGGGCCCACTGCTCAAGTTTGTCTGGGTCTGTCTGGATAGCATCACATCCCTCTGGTGTGTCAACTGCACCCCACAGCTTGGTATCACCAGCAAACTTGCTGAGGGTGCACTTGACCCCACTCTTAGTGTCATTGATGAAGATATTAGATGAAGATGTGACAGAGTGTCGGTCCCAGCAATAACCCCATGGGACACCACTCATCATTGAGCTAGATATTGAGCCACTGACCACCACTCTCTGGACTCAATCCTACATCCAGTTCTTCATCCGTTGAACAGACCACCCATCAAATCCGTATCTTTCCACTTTGGAGATGTTGTGGGATAGAAAGTGTCAAAAGCCTTTCAAATCAGTAGATGGAGATGCACAAATTTTAAATATGAGAATATCAGTCTCTGATGATATGTCTCCTTTCACAATACTGCTGCATGGATATCTGATCATTTTCATCACATTTTTGTGTACACTAAAGGATTTCCTATATCTTCCATCAAAAGTATCTTTTCACTTGAACATTGCCTTGGGCTTATTATGTGTGCCTACCTCCCACAGTCAGCTTGATAGTTAAGCTGCAGCTTGGGGCAAAATATGAGAATATTCTATTGGTACCTGCATGCATTGCATTCTGTAGACTATTTCATTATCTTATGATGCCTTTGCCATTTCCTTAAATGAAGCATCCATTTTCAATTACATCCATAACTAGGAAATCACACCTTCAGCCTCCTAGTAAATCCTGCATTGTTACAAAAGAAATTTTTGCTAATAATGAAAGAATATACTTTTTTTTTTTTTTAATAAGTCAAGTCTCCCCAAAGAATTTGGCAGACCACTGTTGTTCTAATACTTTGGCTCTCTCTGCAAGATGATCATCTTTATAATTTATAATATCATAGGATGTTTGCTAGAACAATAGACCAGTTTCCTGAACAGGCGTAAATTGGCACAACTCCACAAACATCAAAGTAGCAATGGCAGTTTACACTAAGCCATCAGTGTTCACAAATTAAATGGATGTTTTGTGGTTTACTACATGTCAGAAAACTTGTAGTGCAACTCAAGCCCTCACAAGTTATGCCATAAAAATATTTGATTTTTAATAGATTTGCAAAAACAAACTTTCTCATCTGAATGCTTACCATAAATGTTTCTTTAATGTCAGAGTTAAAACTCATGTCCTTAATATCTCAGAGAATGAGTGTGTGAAACAGGCTAAGGACTGGACACTGAATCACAGGCCAGGTTTGTTCCAAACATGTGTGCACCAAACTTGCAATGCTTTTTAACACCTTGATCATGACTGTATTTTTAAAATTATTCTAAGTAAAATTTAACTAAAGTTTCATTCTGAATTAGTGCCCTTCCCACTGATTTTAAAGCATCCCTTTAAGATGTTTATTTTGGATTGCTGAATAAAGATTCCGTCACTTATTTCCAAGTGCATATGAACATTAATTGGCAGTAACAATTGTCATGGTTTTATGATTTTTGGTTACGTTTTAACTTTTCCCAAAGTTGAACTCCTCTTTGACTCAAACAAAATCAGCTGCTACTTAAAATAATGTATCTGTACACATATAACACTCAGTATAAGATCAGTAAATCTATATATTTCATTTTAAAAAGACATAAGGAAAATAAGAGTGAGATCTACTAGTAATATTTATAGATGAAATACACCATACTTTTACGGAAAAATGATACCTCAAAAAAAAAAATTCCTCTAGGTATCCAAAATCTCTCAACAAACATCAAAATCCTCAAATCTCTCCCCTGACAGCTGTTTGCGATTAGATCTACTAATGTATCATTCAAAGACATTAAACAGCTTTCCCACTCTCAGCCATGTTAGGAACAGAACTAGCAACAAAGAATTCATAGCATTTCCTACAGCAAAGAGAAAAAAAGACACTAGAGGATGTGATGGGAAAATAAAGAAGAGAAAGTATAAAAATTCTGTTCAAGGTAGCAGAAGATAGAGGAGGAGCTGTCCGCATAGCAAGCCAGTGCCTCATAAACTAGTCACTTGCATACAGAGGTGTCTCATTTTCTTCCAAGAAACTCCTGTCCTTGTAATTATCCCCAATATCCTTAAGTTCACTTTGTTTATATTTTCTGCTGTCTGTCTGTATGGGCTAAGATATTATAACTGCCACTCCTTTCTCACTTTTCTTTCTACGCTTGTGACTGATAACTTTTGCAGGTCCTCTGTAGACCTCTGCAGCTGAGTTGGAAGATTCACCTGTTTTTGTTTGTCTTTGCAGAAACAAAGTCCTGACTCAGATTTCAAAAACAAGACCTGTGCATATCAAAAACCCTACGCTCAAATTTTAGATGTAGAAAACTAGACATGTCTAGTGAAACACTAGATATGGCAGCCAAAATCAAGAATCTTGGATCGCCTTTCTTAACCATTATATTTAGCAGTCCATTTCCATCATAGTTAGATGAAGTGAGATAAGAATACTATTAAGTCCTCATTTTATTCAGCATATTTATTATGATAGAAAGCCGTGGAGAAGTTGCTGTTGCAGCAATTTATCATATGTTGGCTTTCACAAATGTTTCAAAACCTGCCAACTGAAAAGAGACTGCTACTATATCAGGCTATAGTAGGTTCTGTAATATGCTAATAAAATGTCTTGCCAAGTGTACACTTTCATTAACCCTGATATAAGCACAGAAAGGAAAATCTGTTCCTGATCCCTTTTCCTGTCTTAAAGAAGTAGAAAATCACACCCATAAATTTACAGGAAGAAATCATAGTTTACAGGAGAAATCATACTCCATTTCTCTAAAATCAGTAGAAATTGAGACAGTGAAGTACTTGCAAAAACAGCAGTCTGCTTGGCATCAAAAGGTAAGGCTAAAAACTGAATGAGTCCTCTAGAACAGTCCAACCCAAGAGGTAATGGGTAGTGATGTAGATAAGAACAGACAGAACAAGCAAAACTCCAGGGCCTGCCACAACCAAGTGAACAGTAGAGATGACATTTTTTGATATAGGTCAGACGGAAATAGGTAGTTATTTTTTATTCTTAAGGCAATTGCCCCCTGAATGTGCCAAAGAATGTCAAAGTTAGTTTTAAAAGAAGTAATGTAAAATGTATGTAAAAAAGGATTTCTTTATAATTCTCAACAAAATCAGTTTACCAGTGAAATGGTTATTTTTGCTTATGCATTTCTTATATTTTACTTTAAAATATATTTACAGCAAAAAAAAAAAGGGGGGGGGAGGAGGAAGGGTAAGGTAAGGAAAGCTGTTTGTTTGCAGGTCAGTAACAAGCAGCTCCTAACAACCTAATGAACAAGAACAACAAAAATCTGGGCTATTATTCACAGCTATTGCAGCTAAAATACCTCTGCCAATTCTGGCAGTCTATGATATATGCATACTGTGCAGGGGTCTCAAAGTACAGGTATTGTTAAAAGATGTATATCTCCTGTTGGAATATTTGAAACCATTTGAATTAATTATATCCAGACAGTCCTTATAATAAATTACTAACACATTTTAGACACTATTTACACTGTTCCTCCTTCCCTTGGAGGAAAATCATTGTGTTTAACTGAGGAAAACATCTGATATGCCAAGAATGATGGTGATTTATGGTTTCTCCATAAATGTCAAATAGTCATCTGAAACTTATATGAAGAAATAATCTATGAGCACTGTGAACATATTCTAGAGATATTGTTCTGCTTGGTCCTGATCTTGGAAGCTATTTCCTGTCAGTGGATTCTTGTTCAGTGCAGACTACTCTTCAGAAATGACTTAAATACTGGAATAGACATATTTCTTTCAGACTGTGTTTTATTTAATCTTAGCCTGCAAATGCATCAGGAAAACATCTTCCACATTTCTATACCATTGAATGTAGTAGAAGGAGCATCAGGTTGTATTAGATCACTTGACCTAGAGCTACTTTAACACAAAATAAAATAATTGGAATTGAAAACACTATTTGGTTGGTTGCTGTTAAATACGTATTGGTCTATTGCCTTCGATCCATGTTTTATTTAATGTTCTTGTTTATAGATTATGTTTTCTACTATGTTTTCATTTATTCACTGCTGATCAAATATGCATTACAACACTTTCTGTGGGATACCATTCAACAATTTTGTTCAGCAAGGCAACACACCATGGACACTGTCCCAAGCCCAGCAGCACCCAGTGTCACCACCTACCTGCCCACACTCCTGCAGCTGCTCATGCACAGGAGCCAGCCTTCATCCTGTGTTCTTCTGGGAAGGTCACAAGCAACACAGAACTTGCCTTGGAAAAGTGATAGACTTGCAGGCCTCCACATAATGGTGGCTCAGCCAGGCTTTGAGGGACAGTGGATAACTGTGGTGAGACCTACCCCCTGTACTTGTGGCCTGGAGAATAGGTCCTGTACTTGTGGCCTGGAGAATAGGTCCTGGTGTGAGGCCGATTACTTGTTTCTAAAGGCTGGCACAAAGCAGTGCATTCAGTGGGGGTTTGGTGTGGTACATGTAGGGCTGGAACACTGCAGGAAAGCTGTTCATCATTGCCTGGCACACCAGTGAAGGCACAGCAGGAGTGCCCGTCTGGATACTATCTTTCTGGCAAGTCTCACAGAAGCTCACAGGTGGGGATTTGTCAAGAGAGATAGGCAAGCAGCAAGGGAAGGAGACACACTCCTGCCCTGAAACCCCTGGAATTACATCCTCTCATTACAGAGACTATGAGGAGATTATGAGGAACATTGTATTGACTGAGACAGATGGTGCTCAGTTTGATTTATCCCAGGCCACTTTCCATGGACAAAGTAGTACCAGAAATGAGGCTCTTCCAGACCAGTTCTGTCATTGAATGAGAGTTTTGATTTTCATGTCCAAGTAATTCATGTCCAAGGCAAGTGTCCTTTGAGGTTTTCACAGAGGGACTTTGATTTTGTTTTCTTTCCCTGTTTTTGATTTCTACACTTCCTTTTTCTTTCAGAAAGTGCATACAACTTTTCATTAAACACTTTAAACACTCAGGAACATGTGTCAAGGAAATCTTTTTTTCCTATGGAACTCTACTTTTCTAATAGTCAGACATCACTGACAGGAAGCAGAGTTTCAGTTTTACCAGCTGAAATGTTTGAAGGTCTTCTTAAAGAAGTCCCTCAGCTTCTTGCTATGGGGCTCTCATTCTTGGCCACCATGTCAATGGGGAGCCCCACTGTCCAAGAGATGAAGGTAGTAACGCTGGGAAGATGGAAGCTCAGTTTCCACCTTTGGCATGTCCCACATGCTACATTTTTCTTGTTTGCTTTAATTTTTTTCAGCAGTTTTCAGGGGAACCCACTTTCCTTTTAGATATTTTAATAGACTTCTGGTAATTTAATAGATATAGTGCTGGCTAAATATAGTTAACAGTATCAAGAAGTTCTATTTCTTACACTTTTCTAAAGAAAATTTAGACCTACTTTAAAAGTTGCTTATCTCTAGAGTATCAAGTTAGAAAAGTTGAGAAATGTACCTTCAGAATGATCACATTGTAGGCTCTTTTCTAAATTTGAATCAGATTTACCAAAACACTAGCCATTCTAATTTTAATGCATTTAATCCAAAATATGGTCAACTGAGGTCCTAAACTGGTCCTGTTTTTCCAGAGCATGTGTAAGAGAGAAATGACTGTAAGCATAGCTAGGATTCATAGAAGAGCAAAGACCTGGGACATGAAGCTCTGTCTGGAGAGCTGGTGTTCAAGTTTCTTCTTCCACGCCTTGACTTTTTGAAAATACCCATATTTAAACAAATTGCTAAATTTTCTGGACTGTCTCAAGTGAGAAATCTGCAACTGCCATGATACTCTTTATAAATTGGTACAGATTTTCTGAATATTACATTTTTCTCCATAAAACTAGTGTCTCATCTAGGTAGAGTACGAAAGGAAATAAAATCCATAATGCCTTCTAGTAGAATATCTACCTAAATCCACTGATACTGTCATGAAAGATTTTGGTCTCCAGGGAACCACGGTTTCAATTTTACTAACTTGCTGCTTCTCCTGACAATTTCCTTCTCTTGAAAGCCTCCAAGCAGTAGTAAAAGGCAACTTGTCCTGCAGAAATCTCTTGAATATATGTAGAGTTTCCATACCATGTGCTGGCTCATCAGCTGTTGTAAATCCATTAAAACCGAGGGATTTGGTTCATGGCTTACTTCTGAGGAGGATGTGACCCAATGCGTTACACTGTTTTACAAATCAGCACTGTTTCATTTCTATTAAGGTTTCTGCCACAGTAACAATACCATCAATACCTCTTACCGCCATTCAAGCAAAAAATTCTGCCACAGAACTGAAAATAAGTCAGTAGTTTAAACAGCTAAAGAACCTGTAATGTTTTCCAGACAGTAAAAGATGTCATTAATTCAGTACATTGAAACTCCCCTCAATGTTCAGGATTAAATTAAGCTGATTTTTAATGACATATTATCGGTTTGTTTGTTTGTTTGTTTGTTTGTTTTTAAGGAGATGTTAGTTTATTCTCTCATTTTCTCTCCACCACAGTGTTACTTCAGGACAAAGACAAGTTTGTGCAGATGTCCTTTATATCTTCATACTGTTAAATGCTTGGATTCTATTTTTTAAAACACATTCCTGGATTTTTAATGCTTGAGAGCAATGGTCTGATCCTATAAATGCAACTACAAGTTGCAAAGTCCCTGTAAAGTAGTGATACATGATTTCCACTGTTAGGACTGTTCTATTGTTTAAGAATCTTTATTAATATTTGTTAAATATTTCCACATCTAAGAAATAGATTGCATCAGAGCTATGAATTATATTCTAGCATGTTTCCTGTGACAGTGAGATTTACAATTATGTACTTAGTAAACGGTACGATCACTTGGTCTTAATGGGTTGTGTATGATGGAGAGGATGAAAATTTATTTGGGAATTACTCAGTTTGTTTCTTGTCCTCCGTAAACCCATCCTTTTTTTTTTTTAATGTTCTGCAGAACTCGAGTAGTATGGGTATCTGGTGGCTTCATTACTGTTAGCATCTGAGCATTCATTATCCCTTCAGCTTTCCCATTAGCTGTGCACACTCCTACAAAACATGACAATTCTATCTGTGATGGGCCATTAAAGGTTTGAATGGCTGGTTATGTTCCCAGGCTTGCTGAAATCAATAGAACTTATTCAGCTTAATGGAGATAACACCATTAAAATCCAAGGCAGATGAGCCAGTACTATTGTTCCCAAACACATGTTTTCAGATAGGAGTATCTAATAATTCAAAAACAGGATTGTTGTTATGCCTTTAAGTAGAATATTCTGTAAATCTATGTAGTATTATTTTGTTTATTGGAAAAATTTTACTTCTATGATCGTCATTTCCACAAACATTTCAGCTTTCTTCTGTGAAACAAATCCGTTAAAATCACAGCATCGTGTACTACTCCAAGCATTGTTTTATATAAACATCATTCAGGCCTTGACAGTACCAAGACTCATCCTTTAAAATCCTGTTTTATTTCAAAGGTAATGTGGCAGAAAGTCTTGCTCTGGAGAGTTCTGGTACTGTACCACAGTAGTCAGCTTTTTTATTAGTGAGTCTTTTCTTGACAAGCCTTTCAAACATGAACTTTATCTCTCTGTTTTAACTTTATAACAATTCTTAGTGTTACAGAGAGGATTATACTGATTTAAACTTACTCATCATCTATGAATTTTCATTTCCTGTTTATTCAAATAGTTAATTCTTCCAACTGCTACTTCATAAAAAGTGTAACTTAGAAACATGTTCTGTAAATTCTAATTTGCATCATTCACATTATATTTGTCTCCAGACTATCCTGTCACATCATACCTTCAGTATCTCATAAGTTAGTAATTTCCATAATTACAGTTCTGTTGATCTTTGTGCGGTCTTACGCTCGAGGTAGAATTTTACACATTCATCCTACAGATTGATTATCTGTTTATCAGTGGACAGCCATCTCACTGCCTACTGGTACCTTGCAGAATTATATTTTTTCAAGAAAATTTATTGTTGTATTGCATGTGAAAACACATTTTATCAGTTGTTCTTACAAAAAAAAAAAAAAATCAGATATTGCAGATCTACAGCCTTGAATCTCTAGGTAGCACTGTCAGACTAGCACTGTCTTGGGCCTTACTGTGTTATTTAAAGCAATGTTTAAATACACTAAGAACATAAAACATTTATAATCACATGCATGTGAATTTTGCGTAATGATCTTGCACAGACTTTCACTGGTTAACATGCAATTCTCTTCAAATCATGAATACTTAATGTTTGGGTTTCTCACTACAAAAAGGACATTGAGGCCCTGGAACGTGTCCAGAGAAGGGCAACGAAACTGGTGAGGGGTCTGGAGCACAAGTCTTATGAGGAGAGACTGAGGGAGCTGGGATTGTTTAGTCTGGAGAAGAGGAGGCTCAGAGGAGACCTCATTGCACTCTATAACTTCCTGAAGAGAGGTTGTGATGAGGAGGGGTTTGGCCTCTTCTCTCGTGCAACAAACAGAATCCGAGGAAACGGCTACAAGTTGTACCACTGAAGATTTAGATTAGACATAGGGAAAAACTTTTTCTCTCAGCGAATGGTCAGGCACTGGAACAGCCTGCCCAGGGAGGTGGTATAGTTGCCATCCCTGGAAGTGTTCAAGAGGCGTCTGAATTAGGAGGTATGAGATATGGTTTAGCTGTGGTAGCAATGGTAATGAGAGGACAGTTGGACTGGATGATCTTGTAGGTCCTTCCCAATCTTGTGATTCTATGATTCTATGACTCTATAATTTCTTATAGACTTAGCAGTTCAATCAGTCTTCTCTTGCTATGTGTCCTTACAAGGTTGTTGCTAGTCTAGGGAAAAGCAGTCAGGGCTTAACTTAATTGTGTCCACAAGTCCACTGGTTCTAGACTCCAAGAATATCTAAGAAGTGCTTACATGTATGAAAGCTTTAAAATAAATTATCATTGCGAAGAAGAACTATGACAAATTCCTCTTTTTTTTTTCCACCTCCTTATTTCAAAAATAGGTGGTGGGGGAGAGTAGAAACTTCTGGTTGATAATCGCTCAGATCTCAACATGTACCCATGCAGACTAAAGCTTTTGTCAAGGTCTATGCTCCCCTTTTCTGGGTGATACTCTTTGTTTGATGGGATGTAGGTAGTGTCTAAGAAGTATAAGAAAGCCTGCTCATGGTATCTAGGAGAGGATTAGTTTGCGTTTTAGGGATATTTTTTAGTTCTATCTACACAGGTCTTTCAGGGATGGAATTATACAGGTCTGTCACTCTGACAACCCAGAAAGCCCATCTAAGCATATCTCATATCATTGACTACTTGTAACCTAAAGAAAACGCTTTATTTAAAGCGTAGTTCCTAACCAATACGAACTAAAGATTAGGAACATATCACACATTCCTCCTGTTGAGTAATTTTTCTGTTTATCAGTATTGGCTTTTAAATGATAGTACTAAAGAGCTATAATGATCACTACCAAATGCATTTAGCAAAGGGCTCATTAACAGCTGACATGAGCTGTAAAAGAAACACATAAAATGTCAACCTAATTTAAGAAATTGTGCTACACTGGGGAATGGGCAATTAAACAATAACACTTAAATGGTGCAGGAGACAAGTGGCGGATCTGAAAATGAAGTCAGCAAAGTGATAGACACTGCTATCATTAGGAATCCAATCAAATCCCCTGGTGCCTAATAGGAACAAAAGTTCTGGAAATTTAAAAAGAAAGATACACAGATCCAGCATGAAAATTCTACAAGAAAGACTCATGTTTTAGTCTTACAGCATGGAATATGTAAGTGGGCACTGTATCTTACAGTAAGCAATATGGGATGCTAGCCTATTAAGCAGGCATGCAGTTGTAAAGCAGGGACATCTATAAACTGTTGCAATATTACTTCCAGATCTGTGGGGAAACCTATGGCAGATCAGAGGAGAATAGCAATCACACTGTCTTGAGCTGAATTCTTGAAATAAATTCTAACTTAGACTTAGATGTGCTTAGACTTAAAAAGTCTTCTGAGGCATTCATAACTGAAATACTATATTCTCCATACAAACTCTGAAGACCTCTGTTCCTGCTGAAGTTCAGATAAAGAGGTTAGGCAAAATGGAGGCCATACAAGACTTTCACTTGTACTCCTTGGACAATCTGTCATAAAGCTTTACTTATTTTCCAAGAGAACCAGAAGCATCAGAGAAAAGACAGAATTACAGAATCACTGGAAACAGAGACTAAATAGCGCTGATGCTTAGACCTTGCTATTTTGTAAATATTATTTTCAATTTCTATTTGAGAAAGAAGTAATTAAAAAATAAAAGTGGCACTTGAACTACTCAGTCCGTATGTTATATCTGTGCTTTGGTGAAATTTTGTCACTCAAACTCCCTTTGATATCAAGGGGATGAAATTCCTCGTTTAATTTGAAAGCAATTTCTAAAATCACTTCTAGAGAAACTAACAGATAATGTGGTGTGGTACTGTAACTATCAGTAGCTATTTCCTCTGAATATGGCAGAGAAAGCAGAAGAAATTGGATAATGAAGGAAGGATAACACAAGAAAACCCTACAGAAAGAAATCATAAATTTGAAAGAAGAGTAGAAGTATGTGAGTGGAACTGCACCACTGAGAATTAATAAGGAACTTCAGCTCATAAGTTACTTCTCATCATATTGATCCCACACAGCTGAAGAACAATCAGGTAACTGTACTAGTCCTTTATGTACAATTTCTATTTACACCCCAGAAACCAGCAGTCATTTAATAGAATAGTTGTGGTAAAAAGGGGGAAAGAACATTGTCATTACTAGAAGAAGCAAGGCCTCAGAATATATGCTCCTTTTTTTAATTCAAGGATAGATTGGACATTTTTGGACAGCTAATATTTTCAAACAAGGAAAACAATAATGACATGTCAACTGTTCTAAGAAAAATGATTCTAACAAAAAAAGTTTCAGTCATGGAAAATAGTCTTGAAACCAGATTTTGCCGTTAAATTTATTAAGGGTTTGGATTTTTCACTCCTTTCTTTAACAGAACTGTGGAAATTCAAATCCAGCATTCAAACTGCAAAAATGACATACAAAAATAAATATTGATGCTGCTGAAGGAAGATATTTTTGAAATACTTGTATGGCTCAGGCAGACAAAAGCTCATCTTGAGCCCATTCTTAAGTATTTGCAACACATGGGTTACATTTGAGATTTCTTCATAAAGTACCACCAACATGTTAAAGTGCACTACAAGTTTGAGCCAATCCCAAAAGCATTTCTTTTTATGAGCTTCCTGCCAGTTATAATGTGTTCTACCACACACACACTTATACTATTATACACTGCAATGTATATGAAACTGATATTGTCTAAATTCTTTTACTATTTTAATGCACACATTTAAATGTTCTTAATATTAGAGTGAAGGTACCCTGGTGGTGTATAAAGTTTGGTTTATTCATCAATTTGCTGTTCACCTTCACAAAAGAAAAAGGTTAGTATTTTATTCTTAAGGAACCACATGGCAATTCACAAGTTTTGCCTTCATTTTCTGGCTCTGCCATTGACTTGGCAGGAGATTGAATCCATTTGCTCTGTAAAATGAGAATGAGACTTTTCTGTTAACAGCAGGATTATCTGATGGAATGAGAGAAGACCACATACTTAAAAGTAAAACAAGTTTCGAAAGCAACTAGTGGCTTTATACAGTAGCATCTCTCTACCATTGTGCAGCTGAAACATCTTCCCACCCAGCAGAGGAACATTTTATTGCAGACCTCCTTGCTCTCAGTCTCTCAACAACTCCAGTTAGGGAGAGAGGGACAACAGACCATCTTGGGTTTTGTTGTTACCTACTTCCATTAAAAGGCCCAGGTCGTCATAGTCACCTTCTTAGGTAATACCTTCTGTGAGAAACAGCCACATAAATTCGTTTGTGGCTCTAAATCTTTGGAGTATGGGCACAGCTTCACCATATGTCTGCATGATGCATAAAGCACCAGGATATAAAACAATACCGGGAAGGAAGAGAAGTAAAATAAACTTTAAAATCAGACTGATTTAAATGTCATCCTCAGAGGCGTCAGCTAGTCCACAATTCTCATAAGATGAGCACTGGTTTTATTTTTTCTTTCTGTCTCTCTTTCTGTCCTAAGCAGATACAACGTTACTGTGTAATTTTAATTTTGATTAATGATTTTGAAAGTAATGTCTAGTGCACTGCACCACTGAGTGTTAGTCCTCTCTTTTTTTATTTGTTCCATATAACAATGTCAGAAAATATATACTGTACTGAATGTCTTGCTTCTAGTTATGTTAAGGTGTGTTTTACTTATGTCTGGCTTTAGAAACACTGTGGAACTTGTATCTTCGAAGAGATCTGAGAAGGAACAGATATTTCCAGGTTATGATAGAAAGAAAAAATTTAGGCAAAGGAGAATATATATTAGTTGGTGTAAATATATTTCTTAGTTCTAGTTGTACAATTCCAGATTTGTTAGAGCCAAATTCTGGACTGGCCATACATTAAAAGTAATTCTATGAATGACGATCTAATGAATAATCCAGAAAATGAACTTCCTTGTTGCAATAATTTTTTGTACAGCACAATCTGATGTTGTTGTCCCATTTTAAAGCTGATTAATTTTTTGCAGCATCTGTAAGGGAAGCTCACCACTGGCAGGTCACTATAGTCATTAAATATACTGGGACAGTTGTGATGGCAGCAATGTCAGAGCTGCTCATCTGTGTACCTGATAGGATAAAGTAGAGGTCAACAAAGAACTTCGAGAACAGGACAAGAGCATATATGCTTTTTGTGCTCTCCTGGCCTCTCAGTTTATGTCATTTTTCATTATTAAGAGGCCGAGTGGACCCAGAGGAATGGAAAGATTGTTCTTTTCCATGGAGTTATTTGGTCTGCTTAGGAAAGGAATCAAGGAGCCAGGGGAGAAGAAATGCATCCAAAGGCAGATAGATGTGTTTAGAGGAGCGGAAGGAGTGGAAAAGTCACAGCAGGGAGCAGGAGCCGACTGCCCATGGAGGAAGGCAACGGCACTGCGGTGAGAGTGGGGAACAGAGGGTTTTAGTTCACTCAGTTACTTTCTGAATCACAGCAAAACTACCCAGGCCCCTCTGGTGCCCAGAGCTTTTTTTTCATCTGCTCTAGGGTCTGGCTGGCTGCTTGTTGTTCTGTTCCTTGGTCAGACGAGACCAGTGGAAGCTGGTAAGAATTTGTTGATTTGTTGTTTAATTCCCTCAGAAAGTCACTGAGGGAATTAAAAACAAGACTGGAAGCAGGGATTTTCTTGCAGAATAAGTATATGAAGAATTGGCTATAAACATTCCTCTTTCTATTCTGTCTGTCCTAATCACTTTAGGTTTTGTCTATTTACAAAGCTAATTATCCTATTCAATATTATAATTAAAAACAATTTTTTAATGGACTCTTTTTAGAGTGCAATAAAGAGAAGCTGTACATAGATTTACCACCAAGATCTGACTAAATTTTTGCCTCGCTGCGTGTTTTTTTTTTTCTTAACATACATTTTTCTGTTCATTTCACTTCTGGGGCCCTCATAACGATTTGTGATAGAGCATTAAGCAGTATTACCACTGAAATGTAGATGTATGTGTTAATCGCTGAACAAGTCTCACTCAATGGTAAAAGACATAACTGCAGTACTAGATTCTACTCTTAATTGCACCAGTGAATTTAAGCATAATAATTTTAGTAGCTTAGAGGAAAGCTGTATTGATTTTTCATATCCTGGGAGATGTCCATTGCAATATAGGGGACTGCAAATGTGCTTGTCTGCTTTCTGCTGAGGATGACTGAAGGAATATTGAGTCCCTTGCAGCTGTAGGTTGTCATTCCTTGCTGGAGGAATACTGACTGACGTCCAACAGGGAAGACTCTTTTAACTTTCACTGTTCAGAGCACCCTGTATTCCCAAGCAGGTGCTGTTTTTAGATTACAGTCTGCCAGGTGGTTTGTCACAATTTCTGCCATATCCTGGCTTCTTCACACCTGGGAAAAGCTAGATATTTCCAGATTACCAGCATTCTTTTTAAAAACAAGTTTAGGAGTGAAACAGGAAATTTATTCTAGTAAAGAAATGTATTTTTTCTCTTATTTTTACTTGGTATAGGGTCTTCAATTAATTAGTAGTGCAAGTATTTACGTTTACAGACTTTCTTACTCTGGATTACTTTTAACAATAACAGTTCTTCCTTGGTTGTCCCTTGAGGAAGTTGAGCAACACGTTTTCATTTTCCCTGGAAAACTTCAGACCTTCTCTGTTCTTTCACTCTTGGAAGACCTTTTGTAGTTACCATATGTTTTTATATTCATGCTAAATTTTACATAAATGTGGCCCTAAGCATTACCTGGAGTTCTGTGACCTAGGTGGTAAAGTACTTCAAAGATTATTAAAATATTTTACAAAATCATGCATCATAACCAATGTCCACTATGGATTTAACTCTTGACGTTGAGTTCATATTTAGTTGAGCTTTATCTTCACCACGCAGTGTGACCTGCCACACTGCTTTTTTCCTCTTGATCAGGGGTCATGTACAGAGAACGTTCCTACCCACTCACCTCGATTACCACTGCATAAAATACAGAACAAAGAAGTCCCTGTCAGACCCCACAGTTTCTTACATTTGCATTTGAGAATTTGGGACAAGCTATTAAAAATGTGAATAACAGTCACATCATACCTACTTCAGCTGATGCCAGTGAAGAGGGCAATATGGATAAACTGGATAATCTGAAAAGGACAGACATGTTCTTGAGATGCAGTGCCATTAACCTTCATGCTCCATCATAGCATGCTCTAAACATGCTTGATATCTTAGCTATTGCTCTTAGCAGTAATAATGTGCTAAAAATACAGTGAAGTCTTTCTTGCCCTTTTAAGGACAAACAATTAAGCAAAAGTGGATTCTGTGGTCATCATTGGCATATTATATCCACTTCCATTGGAACTCTCGTATCCTACCTTAAAAACAATGTTGAAAAATTCAAGAAGCCAACAAAATTCAAGGTGAAATCTACTGTAAGGAACTTGCTTTAGCAGGGAAGTTGGACTTGGTCTCCAGAGGTCCTTTCCAACCCCTAGAATTCTGTGATTTTCTGATTAAGTTAAAATTTGGCCAAAGTGGTTTTTCCTCCAGGAATTCTTTCTCCTTCTGATAAGTTTAATTTTGCTTTTTATTTATTTATTTATTTTTCTGTTTGTGGGTGCTAACCTAGCAGTTCATTTTACTGTTTCTTTTGCCATTTCATGGTTCCTGTCCTTTCCAGGTCTCTTCCCTCTGAGCCTCTGAATTCTTTATGTTCTAGCTGTGACATAATCATCATGATCATCTGCCTCAGCTGCAGTACCTAAGCTGCATTACTGGGGTAAGATTAGCTTGGTTCCTTTTGAAAGATGTTTCTTCTCAGTCTGTCAAATTTCATCTTTAGTCATCTATTGTTTAACTTATGTGGCAATATTTTTCTCCCCGTAATAATTCTATTTGTATAGTCTCTTTTTCGTCCTAAACACAGCAAGAAAAAGTGAAGTTCAGAGCACGCTTCAGCTTTGAATGTCTACTTCTCTTTTTTACTGGTAATTTTTTTTTTCTTTTTTTTCTGGAAATAAACAGAAAACTGGGAACAGAAATACCTCTTTTCCCTGTTCACCAAGAAAACAAAAAACTCTTTTGTGTCTAAGATGGTGCTGTGTTCTTGGCACAGAACCTCCTGCTAACTAGTCTTTGGCTGAAGAAATTCATACTCCAGGCCTGCTTTAGATAGGCACTTAGTTCTGTTTTAGACACCGTAGGAACCAAGCCTACAACTACTGACTGCCCAGAATCCCAGGATTTCTCCTAAGTCCTCTGTCATTCCTGCCACAATGTTACTTTTGATTTTGCAGGGCACCTCAAATGGTAATAAGCTCCTTTATTTAGGCAACTGGATCATTTCCCAAAAAGCTCAGTAGTTCTGAGCTTGTGAAATGAATCATAGGCATCCTCACAACTGATGAAAGGGAACCTAACAATTTGTTTACATGCCTGGCCTTCAAACAGCCAACCCTGGACAAGAAGTACACTCTGAAACTATGTCTAGCAAAATGGAGGCTGACTGGGCACATGCTTGCCAAAGGTAGTCTGATCTTGATCCCACAGGTAGGAATAGCAGGGATGACAGAGCATGAGTCTAGCATGTGAAAACCACTGTACCTCTGATCATAGAGAGGTCATACCCGGATTACAAGTATGTGTTAAAACTGGCTCTGACGCATCTTAACTGCTAACACTATGCTAGTTTAGATAGTCTAGCCAAGGTATGACAGTACATGGTGCAACTGTACATTCATTTTCCTTAGTGACCCCTTGTATTAGTTTAACTTTTTACAGTATAGCACAATTTATTTCAATATCACACAGTCATCTTTTTCTCCAAAGAAAATGTGAACATATTTAACAAAATGTTTGTCTTTCAACATTTTTTGCATGCTTTCTGCTGATTTGCTCACCCAGTCCACCCATATAACCTTTGTTTCGTTTATTACCTATTAAAACAATTTAAAACTTTCTATAATATCTTGAAGCGTAGTTACTCAAAAACTTTATTACAAGAGTCACAGTGATTACCCTTCCAATATTATAATTGTACGCTACAGCATTCGGGATGATTATTGAGGAATTGTGTAGCAATTTTAAATAAGAGTGGTTTGTTTGTTTGTCAGTTTATTATGTCCTTCTTTTATTACTACAATCACATCTGCAAACAATAATCCTTCTATTTTACCCTCTGAGTGTTCAGTTATGTCTCATGAAAAGCTGCCATTTTAATTCTGTTTTCCCACTGCTCCCATCTTATAAACTGCTGCATTATTTGGATTATCTTCTCTCTCCTTGTTTTTGCACATACACCCCAGTAATATATGCAATGGTGATTTTGCTAAAAGCACTGATTTGTTTTTCACAAGTACAAAGTTTTATAACAAGATTTATAGTCAGGACCCTTGGATGTAAGTTTTATATGATGTATTTACATTTACAAAAAGACTCACAGTGCAAACAAACCCCTGTATTAGGGCATAAGGGGATTGGAGGACATGCTGCAGCATGGGTTACACCAACAAAGCTGACAATGGCAAATGAAATGGATTCAATTCTGTCACAGACAAAGTTGTTCATTTCCACTGAATTGTAAATTCTTCCCTAATGCTGATGGAGTGGAAACTCGATAGAGTATACTTACACTGCAGTGAGAGATGCTACAGCATTGGTAAAAAAAAAAAAAAAAAAAAAAAAAAGGTATTAGTAAGAAGGCATCAGAAGCCTGTGGCCCAACTCTGTTGTTTGTCAGAAGTTTTGCTGAAATTATGTCCAAATAACAAGCTGAAACTGAAAACAGGAGTTTAGTCTGGGGACAGACTAAAATAAAGTTAGACTGAAGCATTTTCTTTTCACTTGCTATTATTTATTTAGCAAATTCTGAACAAATTGCAGACTAACATCAATGGGAAAATATTTGTGACTGTCAAAAACATGGCTGTTTTAATGGAAACTCTGACTTAACCTTATAAAATAATTTATTTGCAGAAGCCAGAATTTTCAGCTGATGCATACCTTTTTTGTTATTGAAGGCTATTTTCCTCCTTATACTTACTGAAGTCATTCTTCTGGTTTAGGTTTGTTTAGGAAGAAAAATAAGAAAAAAAATAACAAAAATGTGACTGTTCAGCTATACTTCATGTAGATTTTACTTGGAATCCTCATAACTATTTTTAATTTTTGTTTTTATTTTTTGCCAGTGTTCAGTATCTGTAAACAATCCAGAGTCATGGTACACAATTTGGAATTTTTATTAACATTTAAGACATTGTCAGCAGTGCGAAAGTCAGGTACTGTTCAGGTACTGAAAGCAAAAGAGCTGTTGGCATTGTTCTGTCTCTGCTTAGAAAGTGCGTTATCCAGTGCCAATCTTGCTCATCTAGCTTAGCAACAGATATTGCAACTCTACTCTCCACTGTAGTGGGGCCAGCTAAACTGGAGTTTCTTTCATTAGCAAACTTGGAAGAGGGTGATACCGTAGTGAAGAAAAAGTTCACTGGAAATAATGATGGTTAAAAGTGAGATACATATGAAATGCAGATCAGTTTTAAGCTTTATTCGTAATAATTCTTCTGGTACTCAAAGGTAATTTCAATCTCAAAACAAGAAATGTAGTTGTTTTTCACAGGGCTGGAGCACCTCCCCTACGAGAACAGGCTTGAGATCTGGGGCTCTTCAGCTTGGAGAAATGAAATCTATAAGGGGACCTTCCAGTACCTTACGGGAGCCTACAGGAAAGATGGGGAGGGACTTTTCATAAGGGCAGGTTGCGACAGGACAAGGGGAAATGGTTTTAAACTGGAAGAGGGTAGATTTAGAGTAGATATTAGGAAGAAATACTTTACTGGAGGGTGATGATACACTGAAACATATTATCCAGAGAGGTTGTAGATTCACCCACCTTGGACACCTTCAAGGTCGGGCCGGATGGGGCTTTGAGCAACCTGGTCTAGTGGGAGGTGATCCTGCCTACAGCATTTTGAAAAGAATGAGCTACCAAGTGTATGCCTTGACACCAGCTCAAATCAACTGCAGAAATATTTCACTAGTCAAAATTTATGCTGATTTTGCAAACCAACAAATTTAGTACAGGCTGTGATAAACCTCAGCTAGAGTAAGATGAAAGATAGAGATTTCTTCTGCCTTATCCTTCACATCTCATCCTTCACATCTCATGAAAATAAACTAAAAAATCTCCAATGACTACCATTGAAACCAGTTTTCCTGTTTTTGATACCATTCTGAGAGTTTTATATCTGCAATCTTAGTCATCCTTTCTGAGAGAGAGAAAGAATTGCTTTTCAGGGATGTAACTATGTTATTTAGCTAATATCTGGCTGCAAACTCTGTTTTCAACTGATTTAAAGGAGGCATGCAAGTCTCAAAATTCCGACAAGCTAAATGGAGTGTTAAGGAGAAAGACTCAAATAAGTGTATCCACTGAGGAAAGGCCATTTGGCCACAGGCTCATGGCCAGAGACCATGTACAACTGCCAGGAAGCAGACCACATATGAATAACTCCATATGCTGTTTTTGACCAAAGAGATATCCATGGGACAAAAAGCATTTCACAGGAAACTGGACTTCATTAACTTTGCTGCTTACAGAACAATTTGCTGTTATGAAGTGGAAGACAAAATGTAGAGAATAAGAGAAGAAAAAATGTCAATAAAAACAATGAAAAAGAACATAGTCTAGCTAAGAACAATGACCAAGTTATTAATTTAAAGTATAGAATCATAGAATCATTTGAGTTGGAAGAGATCTTTAAAGGTCATCTAGAACAACTCCACTACAATGAACAGGGACACCTACAACTAGAACAGATTGCTCAGAGCTCCATCCAGCCTGACCTTGAATGTCTCTAAAGACAGGGGATCCACATCTCTTGGCGACCTGCTCCACTGCTTCATCACCCTTGTTGTAAAAAACTTCTTCCTTATATCTAATCTAAATCCCCCCTTTTAGTTTGAAACCTTTCCCCTTGTCCTATCACAACAATCTGGGCCCTTCTTTCTCAGAGTTCTCCTGAAAGAAGACCTACTAAAAGGCTACTACCAGGTCCCCCAGATCTTTCTCTTCTCCATTCTGAACACTGCCAGATCTCTCAGCCCATCCTCATAGGAGACGTGTTCCATCCCTTGGATCGTTTTTGTGGCTCTCCTCTGGATGAACTCCAACAGGTCCGTGTCTCTTCTGTACTGAGGACTCCATACCTGGATGCAGTACTCCAGGTATGGTCTCTCCAGCACAGTGCAGAGGGGCAGGATCACCTCCTTTGACCTGCTTACCACACTTTTTTGATGCAGCCCAAGATACATCTGGATTTCTGGGCTTCAAGGGCACATTGCTGGCTCAAGTTCAGCTTGTCATCTACCACTACCCTAAGTTCTTTCCAGCAGGGCTGTGCTCTATCCTTTTATCCTCCAGCTTGTACTAATAGCAGGTTTGTCGCAACACAGATGCAAGACCTTGTATATGGCTTTGTTGAACTTCATGAGGTTTCAGCCCTCTGCTCAAACCTGTCTAGGTCCTTTGGGATGGCATCCCATCCCTCAGTTGTGTGGTCAACCACATCACATAGCTTAGTGTCGTCCTCAAACTTGCTTAGAGTGCACTCAATGCCACTGTCAACGTCATTGACAAAGATGTTAAAGAGCATCAGTCCCAGTACAGGCACCCAAGGGAACACTAATTGTCACTGGCCTCCAGATGTTAAGCCATTGGCCACCATTCTCTGGGTACAATCCTGCAACCAGTTCCTTTTTCACTGTGTGTTCTACCCATCAAATCCACACCTTTCTGCTTTGGAAAGAAGGATGTTATAGGGGACTGTGTCAAAGATCTTGCTGGAGTCCACATAGATGACACTTGCCTCTTTCTTTGTCCACTGATGCAGTTACATCATCAAAGAAGGCCACTAAATGGTCAGGCAGGACTTGACGTTAATAAAGCCATGCTGGTTGTCACCTCCTGTCTTCCCTGTGCCTTAACATATCTTCTAGGAGATACTGTTTCACAATCTTTCCCAGCACAGAGGTGAGGCTGAAAGGTCAGTAGTTTCCTGGGTCATTAATTCTACCCTTCTTAAAAATGGATGCAAAATTTCCTTTTCTCCAGTCACCAGAGTCTTAGCAACTACATCAGCCAATTCCCTCAGGACTCTTCTATGCACTTTATTGGGACCCATAGACTTATGGATGCTCAGGTGATTACAAACCTGGTCTTCATTTACAGTGGAAGTGTTCTGCTCTCAATACTTCATAACAGAAAAAGAAAGAAAAGTGAAACTTGAAATGTAGCAAGCCTGTGTCCTACCATCTTGATTCAGTTGTATACTTGAAAATTTGGATGATAATGCATTGGATCAACAGTAATCTAGAAATCTCTTAAGAGCATTCTCCTCTTGTTATATATCAAATACTCTCCATTTACTGTCACAGCTGAAATACAGGATTGCGGAGATATGAACACAAAAATTAATCAACCACTGGAAGATTCAAATAACAGCATTTTGACTCTTTTAAAAGTTTGTTTTCATTTACACATTTTGGATTCTCAAATGTTCTGGCTTACAGAATCAAGTTTTCTTTGAAAGGAGGAAACCCATCTATGCACCAACGCACCCTAGATATTATGGACTTGCTTCCAATGTATGGTTCTACCTAGTTCAGTGAAATTTGAGACTAAACCCAGAGTTTTTCCTCAACAGTTTCAAGCTGAATACCAGGGTCTCTCTCAGTTCCAGACAGCATATTTTTGAGCAGATTATTTATTAATTTTAGGAGGACAAGTCAAATCTGATGAGACTATTGTAGCTAGTAAGTGATTTTCTCCTGAGTCCAATGGGCTGGGAATCAAATACACATTCTCTACCTCTCAGGCAGAAGGACTGCAAGAAGCTGCCTCAGCAATTTTTAAGTTTGTTCTGAGTGGGAAACAAGGAATGCAAAGAGGCCTCCAAAGCAGAAAGGGAACCAAAATTCTCAGGCTGCATTTTGTCCTCTCTCAGAGGACTTCAC
This sequence comes from Chrysolophus pictus, assembly GCA_037305975.1. Classification (NCBI taxonomy): domain Eukaryota; kingdom Metazoa; phylum Chordata; class Aves; order Galliformes; family Phasianidae; genus Chrysolophus; species Chrysolophus pictus. The sequence continues at coordinate 49,669,238 of CM074578.1, forward strand.
TCTAGACTCTTTCCAGTACAGATCTGTTTGGACATAAGTTTTGCCAGATCACTTTCTTTCTTTAAGAAAACTGAATACAAATTAAAAGCATAGTTCTTTGACACTAGACGTATAAGTAGGGCAAATTGAATCTTCCAGAATTCTTTGTTTTGTGTGAATTCCTCCAGTCATTTTATCCACACACATATTTTTATCTGTTAATATATTTTTGCTAGACATCTTGGGCCAGACTTTAAGCTTCTCTATGAGAGTATGTTAGATTATACATTTCACATAGGATATCTAAGAAGAAAAGTAGATGACGACTTTGATTATTCAGCTTGGGAATGCACCTGACCCACAAAGCTGTGTTTCACATTCAGTCCATGAACTGTGGGATCTATGGGATTATTCACAAATTTGAAATTAAGCATATGCTTCCACACATTGTTGGATCAGAAACTAGAGTTATGACTAAAAAAATCTGAGCCAAGATTTACATTTGTTCTGTTACGGAAATAAGGACAAACTACAAAGCTTATATCTGGAGGCCAATTTGACTTTCCTTCATGTTCAGGAAAGAAGGATGGGATTTGGTTGAGTTCTTTTGCCTATTCACCATTTGAGGAATTGATTATCTATTTAAAGAAACATAATATTTTCCCTGCTTATATTACTGCAATTAGTAGAATTTATGTCCACTGTGTTTATGGCAATTTTATGCATAATAAAATATTGTAAGTGGAAGGAACAGATAGTTGGGGTCTGGATTAGCAAAGAGAGCTTTAAAGAGATTTTTTTTCTTTTTTTATCCTGAGTCTAACAGTAAGAATTGTGGAGGAGAATTTCATTTTCTTTTCATTCATTTAGAACTATTTTAACAGAGGAGCCCCTTTCAATTCTCAATCAGCTTTTCCACAGAATAGAGCAGATAAAAAATATTAAGATGGTGAAACACAAATACTGTTGAGTGGTATGATGAAATACATTTTTGGGAAAATATTCCTGAAGGCAATTTAGTACTTTTCACCTCTTCCTTTCCTTTCCTCTACCTCCTCTTCTTTCTTTTCAACAATGTGTATACCTCAGTTTCCTCAGTGAATTATTGATTAAAGTGAAGTATAAGGTACTAGTGGGCTGAATTATTGCACTGAGATGGTGATTTAAGGAAATGTAGTAGATGTGTTGTTGGTTTTTTTCCTAATGCATTCTTTGTTTGTGGTGGTTTTTTTGTTGCTTTGTTTTTCATTTTTAAAGGGAAAATGCTGGGATAAGAGGAAATCTTAGGCAGCCAAGAGTAAAGATTCCCATTTCTAGCTCTCTAACTAGAAAATTCAGTTAGCTTATGATGATAAGCATGTCATATGGCTACCTTCAGTTCTTGTTTGATGTATTTCTAAAACATTTTGGTAGTTGTTCCCCTCCTCTGAGAACCAAGAACATCATAGAACATGTAAATCTATTTGGTCCGCCCTAAGAAACAATTATCCCCTTCTTTCTTTTGGCTGGGGCTAGTAGTGGATGTTAGTGTTAAATGTAAACTAACAGAAAAAATTAAAATGAAGATTGAGTCAATTGTTTGGAACAAGGGAAAAAGAAGCTCTGAAAGTTGATTAACAGATTCCAGGGAACTGCATGTAATGGATAAAGCAAAATAGCAGCTGAGATAGAAAGGGTAGTATTTTAGGATTGCTCAATGTTAAACTCAAGAGTGACAGCCACATTCTGCTGAGGATGACTCACATCTGCTCTTCTGTCAGATATTTAGGAAGCAATTTTGTGTGTGTGTGTGATAAACATGATTGTACTTGTCCAGTAACTAATATATGCTTGTATATTTTTTCAGTGTATTCAGAGCACTCAATGTTATTAAAAACTGTGCCTTTACAACAAAAGTTGACAGTATTGTTCTGTAATATAGACCAGAGCCAATCTTTATGACAGTAAACTTTGAGCTGTGTTAAGCAGGAAATGTTATAAATGTGAATGCAATTAGAAATAGGCAAATTATTAACAAATGCTTTTGAATACAGAATGTGCTACAGTGAGTGCCTCCTTCATCAATAGAAATTAATGGTCTCACACCTACAGATGACTCTGCCAGAATGAAATATCTGGAGTGATCTGGAAAGATCACTGTGATTTCTTACATGCTTGTACTCAGAAGGTCCATATTTTAATTTCTGGAATAAATACTACTTACTTGTTGAGAAACACATATGATCATATTTGCCCTGAAGAATGCTCTGTTTTCTCAAGACGTATGCATGACAGAACTGTGCTTGATGACCTACAGAGCTTCATCCAAATCTTTCTGCTGTATTTTTCTTCCACTTGCTACAAACCTTATTTTTGGTACTCAAGGTTTGGTGTCCCAATTATCATGAAATACCACATATCAACACAAAATGCCTGGGTTCACTGTCTGGGTCCTCAAAAATTACAACTTAAGCTATGATTGCATGAGCGACTGAATCAGTCTAGTTGATTGCTGCAGCTGAAGTGGCTTGTCTTATTTTTTCCTTATCTATTTCCTTTATCTCCCTGCCTTTGACCTTTTTCCATCTCTTTCTCCTTGCCTCATAGATTTCATTAGACACACCTCTGAGCAAATTCAACATCACTGAGTTGATAGAAAACCATCCACTTCTTTTTGTAAGAGTATTTCTGCTTTAATGTTAGTAAGTTAAAATTGCTCATGGTGGGATGTCATAGGTGCTTGTCAGATTTCAGTACTGTCTGATTAGGTTCTGTTAGATATTTCACATGAAGAGGGTTTAATATTTAATACTAAACTTACATATTTGCATATACTTGATGTTACATAGGATTTTAATTTAGCTGAGTGATACAACTATTTAGCTAAACCACAGTACAAGCACATCTTCTTTGAGCCACCTTCTGCTACTGGAATTTGTTGGCTGGTGCACAGTAGACACAGGGAGCCCAAAGCAGAGAGCAAGGAAGGGGTGGGGAAGTATGAACTGCTGAGTCAATTTATCAGGCCTCGTGAAACTGTAGCCCTGTTTAACTCTTCATGAGAACTAAGTAACATCTACCCAATATTGATAGATATTCAGAAATTTAATTGCACATAAATTTTAGTGTCTCTATTCTCTTGCCTTTCTACTGTAGTATAAGGTCTGTATTTTCCCTACTCTTCCATTATCACCAATTTCTGAAAATGCAATTCTTAAATTTGACTTTCTGGATGAATCCTCATGGAAGACTTCAGAATTGCATAAGGAACCTCATACTAGTAGTAAATAGACTAATTTCAAAATTAGACTAATTTTAGAAGCACGTTTCTATGAAAGACCTAATTTACTCTGCTTTTTGGCTCAATCATCTGTGGAGACCTGAATCCACAACTTCAGCAACACTGCTAGTTGTGGCTAGTCCACAACCGTAACAATGTACAAACACACCATCAGTCTGGCTCTGACAGAACTTTTCCATGTTTTTTGCCTTCAAAGCAATGCCACTAATACCAGTCTCCAGCAGCAATTCTAGAGAAAATATGCCATTTTTTTTGTTAGTTGTAAATAATATTTTAAAGCACAAGATTTTTGGCTTAGCTCACCCTCATAAGGACAATCACAATGGCAGCCTAGAGACCAAATTTTATGCCATATAAACCAGGAAAAATTCTTTACAACTGGCTGTAGCCAAAGCTTCTTTTATTACTGGCATCTGACAAGTATTTTCTATTCACTCCATTTCTATATCTTAAATATCTTTTCTAAAAAAAAAAAAAAAAAAAAAAAAAAAAAGAGCATGGCAAACCGTCAGTATGGTGGTACCTCCTCCTTTCTCTACCTACCTCATCTATCTGGAGTAGCGAACTGTTGGTGCTTGTAAAGAAGTAATATGTTAATATTCTGTTTTGCAATATTTTCACTTATCATTGAATATGGCTTATTTTCTACCAAAAAAAGTCCTTTACAACTTAATACCTTAAGGTCAGAGGATTTTAGAAAGGAGCTGTTTAGCATGTTCATTAAGAAAATGCAGAAATGAAGCTTCTGATCTAAAAGCAGTTTACAAGACGTCACCTAGTCAACTAGTAGAAGAGAAATGTTTCAGATATAGCCCTTTACTGAGTGGCTAATACCTTCATCAGTGTACTCCTTGACACTACTTGGTGACGTTTGATCTCTAAAGTGGTATACAGGATGTTAGAATACAGTGATTTACTATGGAAGGTGAATATAATGATTTACTATGGAAGGTTCAGTGAATGATTCTCTGAAATGAAAACAAGTCACTGCATAAGTCCAGACCCATAGAGCATGGTAAAATTCTATAAATGTAGATGTCTGGTACCACAGGTTTTCCAAGACACATACAGGAGGATGGTGGACAAGACACGAGACAGAAAGGAGGCATATGTATGCCCTTCTGGACTAGTATCTGAGTGCTATGCAGAGTATCTTGGGACATCTGAAAAGGCAAAGATCATCCGTATCTTAAAAACTGAATAGAGGCAATTATGTTTGCTTTTGTTTTTATATTTCAGGGATGCTGAGAAAGGAAGGGCACATAAAAAAATCTCATGTCAGCTTTTAAATACAGTCCACAACTTCTGTCTACAATACGTGCTATGTGCAGCCAACATTTGCCAAGAATTACCTTTTCTGTGGAAAGACAATAACTCTCACAACTAATACAGATCTAGGGAATTGTAACTTTACAATGACACCCCCTGCAATTGCACTGCCCTCAGGGCTTTATTTCATTGGTTGTTGTTGTTTCAATTATTAACTGTCTTTCATACAATACTGGGAGAAAAATCAAGTTGGGGAATGGAAGTATGTGGCTTGCCCATGCATTCTTAAATCATCTTCTTCAGTTTACAATGAAGGCTTTAAATAAATGACCATGGAATATTTATGTCACAAATCCCTTGCCTCATTGAAGAAAGATGATATATAACAAACAAATAAGGAAAGGTCCTTATCATGTTTTCAAGACACCAACTTGTATGCCTTCTTAAAAATGTTGTACTAGACTTGCTTTGAAACATCTATCTTCAGTCACACCAGGCAAGATTTAAAAAATGTACCGCAGTAGAACTGGGTTAAGATGGTTTGAGAAACTGATCTCTTTAACTCCCCTGCCTCTGACCCTTGAGGTGGATAATTGTTTTCTTCTTAAGTTCTTTTTCAGTAAAAAAAAAAAGTATCTGCCAAAATTATGCAAGAAATAAGTGTCACTGAATAATTATGTTAATCCAATAGTTTGTAAACACTTTTTTTTAGATGTTTGCCAACTGAGTTTTGTAAATTAATCTGTTTTGATCTGCTTTAATGACAAATAAAGCCTAAAAATCCCTCCTATGTGAAGCTGGTGTTAATGTGCTACCTCTTCATACATAGCAATGTAATTAGAATCACAACATTTTTTCTCACAAGATAACTGGATTTCTGTTGAGTATGATTATTTTGGTGTTTTCTTCAAAAATACTTGAGAAGAGGGCATTATTCTTTGATTTTCCTCTGAGTCAGAGTGTGACTGTTCCGTCAAATGAAGTCTTCAAGAGAAAGTCCAGCAAATACCTGCTGGTTTCCAACGGAGCAGGTCACCTGTTTCTGTTGCTCATATTATAAAATACGTATTATTCTGTGAACTAAAAAATTTTAAGAATCACATAACTATTAAAGGAAGTTGTTACTAAAGGACTAATTATTAGTACTAAATACAGCTACAAGAACTAAAAAAGGAATTCATATTAAGGGTTTTTATTCATCTATTCTAGATAAAAACAGGTGTAACAATCATACTGAGACTGATGATATCTCATTTGTATAAAGCATAAGAAGACCTTTGTTATGATATCACTAATTCTGATATGATAAGATCTGCTTGTTTACTGTTAACAAAGACTTTTGAATGCTGAGTGATTTGTTTCTCCATTTAGACGTGCTTAATTTACTCTGATTGTGCTCTTTTTCTGTAAGAAATCAACCACCCATCTAGAAAAATTGTTTCTGTTGTGTAAAAAACTTAACTGAATTTAGAACAGGAGATGTTCTGCATCAGTTGTCTAGATAAAGATGAACCAAAGAAGTGCACTCTGACCTGAGCTGAGGGCACCTGTATCCTACGTACAGCTAATGATGGTGTCTTAGGCAATGAGGAAGATTGGGAAACTGCATTCTTTGTTCTTCCTCAGGGTGTGCAGATGTGTCTAGTAGTGCTGTCTGCACACACACTGGCAAAACTGGGGTACAAGTTCACAGTTCTTACTGCTCTCAGATTAGCTCAAATGTAGCTCCTGAACAATTTTATTTATATGTAAAACAGGCAATCAATTGAACACCCTATATGTATTATCAACATTGTGAATGAACTTTGTCACTGGCATCTCAAAGATATAAGAGCAAAGCAGTTTCTAGCTACTGGTTGCAAGATACTAGAGCTCTCATCTATCCTTAGCTGTAGGGCTCTTTTTCTCGAGTGCATAAAAACCTTTCTTATTCCTCTTAATTCATTCCTATGGTACCACATAGGTGAAGTTGTTTGGAGTTTCTGGCAAGAATTTGCCCAGAGGAAATAAATCAGTATCTTTGTTGCGGATGGGATAGAGTTAAGCTGGTAAAGTGCTGTGTTTTGTATTTAGGATGAAAATAATGCTAATAACACATCAATGTTGTTACCGAGCAGTGTTTACACTGAGTCAAAGACTGTTGGCTCCTCATGCTGCCTGGCTAGAGAGGAGGTGAAGTTGCACAAGATTCCCTGACATCTGATGCTGTGCTGAACAATAAAACTGGGGTTTTATTTATTTATGTGGAGGCTGAGGGTGGAGAGAGGGCTGCTGCTTTGTGGAAACTGTCTGGGCATTGGTTGGCTGGTGGTGAGAAAGTGCATCACCTGTTTGTTTTTATTTTTATTTTTATTTTTATTTTTATTTTATTTTTACTTTTTCCTTTCCTTATGAAACTGTTCTTGTCTTAACCCTTGAGTTGAGGTACTGTTTCCTATTTTTTTTATTCTCTTCCCATCCTACTGCAAGGAGTGAGGAAATGGTTATGTGGTGCTTAGCTGCCTGTCAGGGTTAAACTACAGCAGTCCAGAATGCAAAGCACAAATAAGCCATCACATGACATCATCAGAGATCTGTAGTTCTTGGGAAAACAACAAATGTTATAAGCTCTATACTCACACAATGATCTTTTCCTGTTTGTGAGCCCAAGGTTTTCACTTCTAAGGCTGAGAAGAGTCATTTCTGCTTTATCTGTGACATTACTCTGGGTTTTCATTAACATTAAACCTACATGTTTATCTCAGTAAAAATCTCTCTTCTCTCCTAGCATGTTCTCAAACTCCATTCAAAAGTAATGGTCTGGAACATTTTACATACCTGGTATTTGTCTTTCAATCCTCTTCCTTTATAGGCAACATTAGAGGGATATAACTTTCTTGAGAATTTCTGGAGTTTAATCTAGAGCTTGTAGTGGAAAATAGATGGTACATGAATCCTCTTAAGGAGACTGAGCAAGAGAGATCAACAGATTTGTAGCTGAGAACTTTCTCTCTCATATAATGTTATTGTGCTCTTTGTATCTGATGTAGTTTCCATGGAAATAGAAGGCAGACATTACTTTTGGGGTGACCTACATATATTTGTCCTGTTAGTTCATTCCAGTGCTGAAGCATGGAGCTGTTATAATTTTCTCCTCTGTCTGCCTGTTCCTAAGAAAGCATGCTGGTGTCTAGTGATCTGAAACCAGTTTTGAGAAAAGCATATATGTAGAAATACACTTTAATGTTTGTCCTTTTCTCAGTGCACAAAATCCATATGATTCAGCACATACACCATATTGATTTAGTACACTAATTGATTTATTTCAGATGCTCTCCCTAATGCTGATGAGAGCCACAAGATGCTTATGCTGTAAGTCCAGGGAGGGAATGAATGCTATCTGTAAAATCAGAGATGAGATGAGAAGCTGTGAGATGAAAATGCTCATACCGAGTTTGGTCTGCTGTTCTCCATTACCTTCACATAGAAATATCTCTTTCCTTCTCAAGTTCCTTTTGCATATTGTTTTCTTATCTATGTAGACAAGTTAAAGCATCTTCTAGGAACTTCATACTTGATTATTAAGCTTCACAGATGTTTAAATCGAAAAACATTGGTCTTGTCAAAATTTTATTATGCAGTTTATTGTACAGTCTCTAGAAGTTATCTATGCACCAAAAAGTACAATACATCAAGATAATTAGGCACCTAAAATATTTCTTCTGTTACTTCTATTTATTTATTCTGTTACTTCTAATACTACTACTATTGATCAAAAAATAATTAACAGAGGCCTCAATTCTCTCCTCTGTGTGAAAAGTATATAATAATGTTCTCTCTATGCATGCAAGTTACTTACCATATTTCTGCCTTAAAAAAAACCAATTTAGTCACATTGTGAACCAATGCGATAGAATATTCAATCTTCACCTGATATCAAACAATTTTTCAAAGTTATTGCTTAACATTTGATCATTTTCCTGTGAGCATTATTTCCTGAAATATTATTCTTTCATAAAAAAATAATTGCACATTGAGATTGCATTTTAAATATCCAATAGACTTTTTGGCATGCATCTTAGTGATGTGCAATATATTCAAGAAGCACAGAATAGTCCACGAGTACCCTCACTGAACTATCTGAGTTAAGCACACCAGGGAAAACACACATAATTCTGCTTATTATGTAAGATTTGCTGGACAAATAACATTATAAAATTACTGTTAAGAATTAATATGAAGTTAGATCAGTTCTTACCAGGAGAAGATCTCTGAGCCCTTTTTTATGGCTATAATCCTAATCATTTTATTACAGGTCCAAGACTAAGTTTTAGCCCATCTGTGCTTACCTGCAGCTAATTATCAAATCAGAACCAGAACCTAACTGGGACCTACACAGCATGTGATGTAACATGTCACCTCGGTTATAAATTACCAGCAAAACTGATGTTGAACCAAGAAGAACACTGAATGTGGACCTACTTTAAAAACAGATGTCCATGCCCTTTATAAGTTGAAGACAAATTCACTTGAGAGCACTCTCTTTGTTCTTGTTGTACTAGTTCTTGTTTCTTGTTCTTATCTGTTTCTTTTCCTTTTGAAAGAAGCACTCCATGAATTTGTGGGAATACTAGCAGTAAAATCTTGCTAATCTTGTGTTGATTTTGAAGTTCATATGGGAATCCAGGATTACAACTCCCCAAAAATGGTGCTTCTGAAGACATGAGGAAATGATATAGATTATAGATTTTGGGTCTTGCACAATTAAAAAATGGAAAACTCTACAAACTGTTCTTTTGCAGCAAATCTGTTTGGCTGTCAAAATACAAGAGTGAAAACATTCTTGCCCTGAGGAGAACACATGACAATATGAGGACTTCCATCCAAAATTACCCCATTTATACACTGTGGAACTGTAATCCTGATGTGTAAGTGCTGATATTCAGAAATACTACTCCTTCATGTATTCAAGAGTAAAACTCTGCACTCCCACAGCTTGCTTCTCTCTTTCTTTCCCTTCCCACCCTTCTCACAGCATGTAAGGAACTCTGGAAAGTGCTTCACTGTCAAGTTCTAAGAGAAACCTCAAATGAGGCCAAAATATATCGTCACATCTGCCATAGCTTTTAAAAAAATTTTATTTAAACAGTAACAACTCATGGCATATTTGACTCTTCTCAGAGATTCTTGTACTTGTTATAACATATTTATCAGTCAAGTCATAACTTTTGTGTTTAAAGATGACAGAACACCTATCTTGATAGATGAATAGCAAGATGTTACTTTTCTAACAAACTTCCCTTTATGTGTTGGAACTCACCTTCAGTTAAATTATGTTAAGTCTGGTAAAAGAGGGAGGTGAATGCTATTAGTTGATCACTTAACTTGTAAAAAAAGGGAAAAAATATTGCCTTTTAAATAATAATTCTCCACTTTCCTGTACTGAAGAGATACTGCTCTATGAAGATTTATTCATGTCTAAATAAAATTACCTTTATTGATTTAATTTAAAACTCTTAATTGTCTCAGCTAGAGTGGACTGAATGGAACTGCTGCAGCTCAGAGTTTATCACGTAATCAGAGCATTAATTTCCTAGCTGACTACATCTTGGAATTACAATGAAAACTTAGTGTCAGAAGTTTTATAAAGAACGGACTTTAGTGAGACCACTGAGAAAAGGCTTTCTTCCAGCATAGAATCTCTAAATGTGTACACAATTGTCTCCCAAGAAGAATACATCTCTAAAAGTTTCAACTGTGATACATATCTAACTACTGACATCTGTGTTAGCTATTAAATGAGAATACTTTTTCTTTAGTAGAACAACTTGAGCTTTTACAAATCTGCCACAGATAAAATTCCCAAGAAACTGGACTACAACATCTGTGCTCTCCTGTGGATTATGCCTTATATAATATTTTGGAAGTCACATGCAGAGAGACATAGAACTCTTTTGTATATTCCATTGTTTTGTTTTGTCTATTGTTTTCTCTGATTTTTCTCAATAGTGTTAATAAGATAAAGCTGATCTTAGTGGAGGTAAGCAGTGTTCATTGCTGTTCTCTGATGGTAAGCTTGATTGTTGATTGGTGAAAATAAACTGTAAATTATGCATCCATATATGTTCTTCATTTACTTATATCAGCTAAGAATAGTTCAGTGTAAAGGACCAAGTTCACCCCTTTCCTTCCCATTACAGGCAGGACATGTCACTCATTTACATTAATAATCTGTACCCAGTCTCAACTATTTATTTTAGATAGATTTTGTAAAAAAAAACTTTCCTTTGGTCAAATATAAAGTATTTGGATTCTGACTTCAGAGTAGAACTGCAATGGACAGGGAAATATAGTATACTGGACTAAATTACATTTTTTGCACCTAAAGTTCTAAGAGTAAAAACTTTCAAGAAAAACAATCAGATGAAGTTTCTTACTGTTGCTCCCTAAGTTTCTCCTCTGTATGAAGCATTTTCTCTGTTGATACTTTCTTATTACCTTCTCATGAAAAAATAAATATATTAGTACTGATTCCCTCTGGAATAGTGAACAGCGGCATGAAAAAAGACATGCCATCACAAATCTGAGTCTTTCTCTTCACAAGTTGTTTCATTTGGATATTCATGAATGTATTTTATATGTTTAAATAATACACCAAAACAATAATTTCAGAGATTGGAATACTTCACAATCCAATTTCTGACATGCTTGCCATCTAAAATGAAATCTTATCAAGAAGAAGAAGAGTTTATCCAAGATTTATTCCTTGTGCTTCCAGGCTGAAAGAATATCAAGGCTATCAAAAGCAGCACCACGTAGTAAATCACAGTGCTGTCAGAAGTGTGTCTTGTGGTTTGCAGTCAATTTTCTTTTTTTTTTTTTTTTTGTTGCCTTTTTTACCAATCAGCTGTATTTCTAGGATCAGTGAGTAGGTCTAACATGTCAGATAAGTAAGCCTCAGCATTTCAGACAAGGTATGTTTTCCACAGACAGCCTGTGTAATGGGCTTCATATGGACTGTCTTTGCATACCTAAACAGGAAGTCTGATGATTCCTGGTTGCCCTAGGGTCACTGCACAGTACAGAGACCATAAACTGTTATTTGGAATAGATGTGCATAGTCTAAATAAGAGATATTACAGATAGTAAAATATCTATAATAATTTTGTTAGAGAAATCTGAATTTTGACATATGGTACCAATTAGTCCATACCTACCAAAGCCTTTGAATAGTCACTGAAAATACGTGAGATTTCCCAGAAAGGAAGTTTGTTCATAAATGAGATCACTTTTTCGGGATATAAAGTCTCCTATAGAGCTCACTCAGTAGCCGCCTGGACCTTGATCCAAAGTCTATGAAGTCACCAGGTGGTTTCACATTGAGTTCAGTGGCTTTGAAACAGGCCCAGGATAAAATGCCTGTGGGAAACTTTGACTTAGTGACTTATGGGCCTGTGAATGCAACTAAGACCTTGCTGGACTAAAGACAAGAGGAATTCTCTTCTTCTTCTGACTTTTTCTTCTACATAGAAGAGAAATATCTATGCATTTTCAAAATGGTTTTAGTGAGTTTTGAACAATGCACTAAGATTCAAGTTGCAAAACTATTCTGCAGTGTTTTTCTATGAACTTGTAGAAGTATGGCACCACAAAATGCTTTCTGAATCTATACTTGTTCTTACATTTTACTAGTCATTTGATGATGGAAGGTTTGCTTCAGCTCTTAAAAAGTTTGGAAAGTTTTAAGGATGATCTATTAATGCTTCATTACTCTCCCTTTTTGTGGCTTAGTAAATTCCATCAACTTTTTGTACACTAAATTCATTTACTGGGCAATTTAAAAACACAGATTCATGAACAATTTACCTTTGTTTATTTCTTTGTCAGCTCATGTGGGGTAAATAATATTAGCATGCCCATCTGACTTCAACAGCCAGAAACTGTACCATGATAACCTGGAAAATGATGTTCCTCACAGAGAGAATAGGCTTCACAGTAGTAAAGAAGCTTGAGACTTGCCAGAAATTTGGAGTAGCTTTCTGTCTGGCAGGAAGGTTTTTTGTAACGCATCATTCTCCAAATAAATCTCTCAAAGGATACTTGGTTTTCTTTTTCATTTGTCCCATAAGTTGCTATTTCCTAAGACTTTATTTGATAAAACAATTCAGTATAAGCCTAATAAAGAGTACAAATCTTTTAGAAACAAAGTGCTTTGTATCATGCAAAACAAACAAAACAAAAACCCAAAATAGAAACTACTTTCTTTTATACAATATAAGAGGTACAAAGTTACAAAGAGATAATTTTATAAAGTTGACTCTGCCATGTCCCATCTTCTGATATATATCAGCTAATCTTGAAATTTTAGGCCTCAGTCATTCAACTCCTGATTCTTTCTGCTTCTCCCATTAACTCTTGACATTACAACAGAGGTAAGAAGAATCAAAACTGAAATGATGTAGTGGAAAAATTTTAAGAGAAATTTTCCATTTCATACAGAGTACATTTCTACTCCAGAAATATGAACCACCTGTAGAAGATCCCTCAGGGAATAGCTGTGGTGCAGATTGCCTATTAACATCCTGGACCCCCTCCTGTTTGTGATACGACTCAGGCAGTCTTTTCTCCTCTGTACATTTCATGATTTCTTACACTAATTATTTGGAATTCATTTATAATAAATGCCTTATGTCTCCTTGCAGCACAGCACACACACTGAATGTTCGCTGCTTTTGTGTGTTGCAAAATGACTAATACAATAGAATTGCAGGCACAGAAAGATAAACTTTTCATTGAGGAGTGTTTATTTTAAAGAGACAAGGAAATAAGAAAAGCATTATTTGGACTGGAATGTGTGGCCAAACACATTTCCATCAGAGATGTTTTCATTTCCTATTTTGCTTAGAACAATAAACAAATTAAAAAATGTTCTTGGGACAATTTCAGTTATTTTTGTATAAGCAGTGCAATATTCTAACTATTTAGAATCACTAGGCCTTCTTCTTGCTTATTTATTTACTACTTATTGCTTTCTGTTTTACTTTGTCTTGATACTTTTAGGCAAACTAAATATCTTTTAGCTAAACTCAATATTATCAATACATAGAGAAACTTAAGAAAAAAAGTTCACAAGCAAGTAATGTCTCCATACATCACGTATGATAAAATGCATTAAAAGTTATTAGCTCGTTAATGAGAAGAGAGAAAACAATACATTTTCCCAGAGTCATAGAATCATAGAATTATAGAATTGTAGAATCACCAGTGTTGGAGAAGGCCTCCAAGATCATCTAGTCCAACCATCCTTCAATCTCCAGAATTTCCCTGAGTCCAAGCATAATATAAAACAACAACAGTATACTTATTGCACATTTTATGACAAAATCATGACATGACACCAATGTTAGACTATTTTGATTTTTCTGAAATGCTTATGGTCATTATCTAGTTTTTATTTTGGACTTTTATTAGTATCCGTGAAACACATGCTCTCCATGTCTGTGAGAGCAGAATCATCATGGGCTTTTTTTTGTTCCCTAAATTGTCTCTATGTAAGATGCCTCATTAAGTTTTGTCTTTGAGGACAATAGTAATATACAAAATAGACTCGTTGTTTGCTTTTCTGGGCCTAACATAATGCTGTTCTTTTGCATTTTCTAAGGTACTTCAATGATGTTATTTTATAGCAATAAGAGCTTTCCAATTTGTAATCCATCTTGATTTTATTGAAGAAACACAGTATGAATATGGCTGACATTTCTGTTCCTGAGTAAAAGTAGAATTGTACAGCGGTGAAGCCTGCCTAGGTGAGACACTGAACACTCTTGGAAACCGGGCTGAGCACTTCTCTCAAAGGCTGAATACCTCAAGCACAGCATGCCCTTTGAATCAGATTTATGACATGGTTCTTTCACCTTGACTTAAATAACCTGGAAAATAAAACTGCATTTGAAAGCACAGTTCTATCTCCAGCATCCTACGTATTCATTGAAGATGCATGGAAGAAATGTGCAACACATGCCACAGACCTTTCATATGTTACTGAAGATTGTCTCCTAGTTGGATACTCATCCAAGATCTCACCTGAAATACAGTTCAGAGTATAGCAGACAAGGCAAAAGAATTAGATCTGTTACAGCATCTCATCTGGAATTCAACAGAATAATATGTATGATGCTCCAAAAGTAATGCCTCCTATTTATTTTCATAAAAATCACAACAGTTACAAAGAACACAGTAACACTATTGGACAGCAAATTCTCAGCTACACTATTTTTCAACATTGTTGCCACTGTTATACATTCCTGCCATACCCAATGTTTGGTCTCTATCAGTGTTCAGCAAGCATCAAAGAAGGTCAGTGGGTGCAACTTTTATGCATGGAGGAATTCAGTGATACGTGTTTGATTCACCTGCACTTCCACATCAGACAACATTTTGCCAGACTGCCCCCCTGCTGCCATTTGTCACATGGCAACAAAATGTAATGGAATATTGGTAGGAAGGTTCAGCCTCTACTGCCATAGCACCAACACCCACCTCTGATGTTGCAGGCCAACATAATAAAATAGGAGGCATTACTTGTGGAGCAGCCCTCATATATACTCTTGTTAAACAAACTGCATGGTCACATATTTAAGGCAATTATAGGGCCTCATGCATGATGCTAGGCTTTTCCAGGTGCCTGAACTTCCCATTCATCCTGAGTTAGAGGCAATGATCTGAGTCTCCTTCATTTTAGAGTCCAAGATGTATTTAGTTTTTCTTCTACTATTAACTTCTTCTGTTATTATTCATAGATCTGGAAAAGGTTTTCCTACAGAACACATCATACCAGTTTGTTTTGGAAGATGAATTAAGGAGAAGAATCTTAGCTCACTGATTTTATCTTCTGACCAAACAGTCTCTCTCCAATACTCTTTAGATCTGAAAAGATTGCACCACCATCATATCCCAAATATAGGATTTTCTGTCAGTTGCACCTCTGAAGGGGTGAAAGGGTCACCACAACTGGATTTCTTGTTTCCAAAGGTGATTGCCCTTCTGCCCTCAAAGTGTGGATCTTGAAGTTTTCTGTGCCAGAGAAGATCATGAAGCAGATCCTCCTGGAAGATACACTAAGAAAGAACAGGACAGACTCCTTAATAGAGTCTGTTGTCATAGGATAAGGGGGAATGGTTTCAAACTAAAGGAGGGGAGATTTATATTGGATATAAGAAAAAAGTGTTCTACGATAAGGGTGGTGAAGCACTGGAAGATGTTACTAAGAGATGTGGGTTGATGAGCTATCCTTGGAGACATTCTAGGTCAGGCTTGATGGGGCTCTGAGCAACCTGATTCAAATGAAGCTGTTCCCATTCATTGCAGGGAAGTTGGACTAGATGATTTTTAAAGGTCTCTTCCAACTCAATTCATTCTATGGTTCTATAAGTTAGTGTTCCAGTGCTAAAAAAGAAATTTGTTCCATGCAATTAGGTGCTGATTGTGCCTAGACTGGGTACTCAAGATATTCTTCCCAGATCAAGAGACTTGCATCTTATTCCTTTTATTTTAAATGAAAAGCAGAATTTCTGATTCAATTCCAATACTGGCTGAAAGTTCCAGGATCCCTGGCACAGGCCTTCGGTGATTTTTTGTCCATCCAGTGTAAATAGCATGAGAACATATCCAGACAGATTGCGTGAGAAACTGTTAAGGCTTCTTCCCAAATTATTTGCATGCAAAATTCTGTTGTTATCACTTCAATTCAGATTTTCATCTGAATGAATATGGAAGTCAAAGATACGTTATGCCAATTGCAGCATTTAGCTCTTAATGCAATAGGACATAATTCATTTCAGTGTTTTTCAAACTGGGATCTTTAAAGGAAATTGTTTAGTTTTATATTGCTGGAAGTGGCATCTATATATTCTGGATGTTTTCTTGCGGTTCTCTTTTTCTCTGTAGTTTAGTTCTTCTGGTACTAATAAGTTTTCCAGAACAGAAATGAAGTAAAAATACAATGATTTGCATGTTAAATCAGAAACTGATGCAGAAAAATGAAGAAAAATGAAGTACATCTTCTTTACTACAAACATTAAGCAACTTATTACATCAAGTTATTAATCTTTAAAGTCTTAATCCAATGTGAACTAATATCAATCAAATATCAAAAGAAATTCATTTCAGACCTTTAACGGTCAAGTAATGGGACAGTGCGAAACACAGATAAGTCATATTTTCTTCTTGCATTATGAAGTTCCTGCTTTTGTAGAAGTGTTCCTGCTATTGTAGAAGGTTTTTGCTATTATCCAGTGGTACTACTGGCACATCTCCATTTTATTGTTCTTGTTGACTCAAGATTTATTTTACCATTACTCACTCATTTTTAGGCATTCTTTCTATTGCTTGATTAATCTGATAATCCACTGTCACACTACTTTAACCTGTTCCTATGCATTCCTAATTCCAAGCAAAGGATTCTGTTTCCCAGTCTGAAGCTATGCATATACCAATAACAGTGTTACATTCCCATGTCCTGATTTCCACAGTGCCCAGCTCCCCAGCTCTACTCCTATGTAGCATCAAGCTCTTCCATTCACTCCCTCTCCTTGTGACAGTCTTGGGACCTACATCTCACTTAGAGTTTCCCAGTGTTCCCAGTTCTCAGCCCTTCAGTAGACCATACTCCATATGTCATTCATAATCGTATTTTCCCTGATGTGTCCTCCTCTTTGACGCTATATAGAATAGCTAAAGCAACGGACATTGTTTTACTGGAATGTGTTAATAGTTTTATGAGAGTGAGCCTTTGATCTATGGACAATTAAAGTTGCTCATTCTACTAACCAGATGCAGGGGCTCTGTGTGTCTCCTTCTTATTCATCGTGTCGTGTTCTGGTTTCCACCCAGACCCTTAGGGTTCTCCCACTGATGCTTAGAATGTCTCTTGGAAGTGACTGGATGTGGCATTCAAAAGTTGCCACATTGAATCCAAACAGTCAAACAGAAATGCCATTAAATTGACTCCAAGATTTTACAAACAGTTGAAAAATGGCACTGCAGATTCTCCACATTTACTGTCTCTCAGTGATTTCCAGAGCAAATGTATTTTGTGCACAAATAACAAAAAATATGGTTTTATTTTTCTAGCTATCCACTTTGCAAACTCAGGTTCATGTCTGACTTCTTTTTGACTTCTTTCCTGCTCATGCATCAACAGCAGTACAAGTGGCCCTGCAGATCATAGCCCTGTTCACCCTTGCTAAAACCAATTTTCTTTCTGCTTTGTCCTCAGTGACTCTGAGGCTCTCTGTATTCTTAGAAGTAATGTCTATCTCAGTCATGCAGCAAAGACCACTAGCTGGTCTTAAGAATCAACATCATGGTCTTAACTGAAAAATAATTTGTGTTCCTTTACATTTAAAAACTGTATAGATTGCCTTCTAAATCTTTTGCTTACCTTTCTGAAACTAGAATGGAATTTAAATGTTACTACGTTCGATCTTTCAGAGCAACAGCAAATAGCATAAGGAGCTTGTGTAGCAATACAGAAGTTACTGTAACTGTTTGCATTAATCTGTCATTCCGCCTTTGACAAACTGGGTGAAATAACACCCTTGGCTTGCTCTGGCTATATGGTCTGTGATCTCTCCAAATCGACATAAACAGGGGCTGGTTCCAGAGGGGAGTGGTCTCATTCCTGCTACTTTTCTTGTGTTGATCCTACTTTCCAGTAGCTACCTGATGAGCTGGATCAGAGAACTAACTGAAAAGTTAATTATTAGCTGGATCTGTTCCTGACCCAAGAAATTATATGCATGCACGAATTTTACTAGAATCAACATTCCAGAAAAAGCTGGAAAGAAAAATAAAATAAATAAGTAAATAAGGAAACCTTTTTTTTTTTTTTCAGTCATTCGTTAGGATATAAACATACCTTTTTAACAAATCTTGCTGCATTTTCCATGCCAGCTTGAAAACTGAACTTGCCTGAAATAATCATCTGTATTTACAACCCACTTCCAGAGCTTCCTTACTGTACAGCAAGTCAGACTCCCGTTTCTTTGCAGCTGTGTGGGTAATGACTACTGGAAGATGTGCACCCTTCAGCATTATCTACCTGCTCTTTGGGTCATGAGAGCACTTATAGCATAAGCTACACTTACATAGTAGCTGATTATCAGCAAACAGATTCCTCACTGCCAGCTTTTCTTACAATAAATAGGGATTTTACATGGATTCCACCATCAACATATGCACTGATAAGTACATAGTAAAAATACAGTCATTTTCCTTCACGCAAAATTGATGTAAGATGCAACATTCCATAGTTAAAATATGAAAATTTTTTTAATATAGAAAAGATTATGAAGAAACTTCAAAAGATCTACAGAGGTCTCAATAATTACTTCTTTGGAATTTAGGCTTTCAATAGTACATTAGAACATTGAGTACCTTTATAATAGTACATTTACTGCATCTTTCTGAAGGAGTTTCCAAAGAATTTTTATTTCCAAAGCTTGAAGAGCTCATAGATTTTAGAAAGCTTTTTGATTTGCTATTAAAGCTTCAGAGCCTTTTGATATGTCACTGTCTGGTGTTTCAATTTTTTATTGCTGTTTTTATAGACTAATATTACCCAGGATCACCGCAATATCTGAGACATTTTCTTTGACATTGTCACATATCTTATACATATATTTAAAAGTTAGCTTGAATCTTCCTGATTTAAGCTAAATATCAGGGTAACTCTTCTGGAACAGTAAAGTCACTATTTTCTCCCACTGAACATGTGTCTATGATGATAGAGAACTTGGTTCTTCTAGAAGTGATTTTGGACATTTGCTTTAGTACATCCTCTAAAAAATATCAGGCTAATACTTTCTCATATCCTTAATTAAATGTTCCAAGATTTCCCCCAGTTATAAACCCTTTGATTTTCAGATTATTAACAACCAATATGAGAACTCAGATCTTAGGAATAAAAATTATATAAGCTTCAGTTTCTACTACAGAATCACATAGCAGCAAAAGTTCCTCCTAGAAAAGTCAGAAATGATCTTTAACATTATTAAAATAATAGCTGCGCTCTCTCAACATTCTTCATAGATTTGGCAATTAAAAAAAAAATTCCTAATTTTCCAAAGAAAATTCTTTAAGAGGTGATTATGTGAAATGGAGAACAAACATGGAAAAATTCTACTTATATGATTGTGGTGATATTTTAAGCAACTGAATTCAGGCATTCCGAATATTCTATCCTATGTTAGCTGTAGCTATCATTATTACTACTATTACTTAAAAAGATTAAGCAGGAATGAAAGAAATCCTCACCTGAATTCACCTCCATAAACATGCAGGTATATCTGAGTAATACAGGAAGTTTAAACTAGGAGTTTTATCACTATGGACATTCATGATATCTTGCTCTAAGGGCTATGGTATACTCAGGGATGGCTGGCCAGAAAGCAAGGCTGTATTCTTAAGATGTTCTTCAGCTTTACTTGCTTTTAGATTCAAGAGTGTTCTACACAATCTTTTAAGAAAATTTTTACAAATTCATGGAGGTTTACAACAAATATAAAACAAGCTGATTCAAAATCTAGTAAAATTTATATAAAAGAAAACTCCATTAATTTTGACAGCATTCAGTTCAGCCATTTTAGTATGTTGGCAGGGTGCAACATTAGCTTAATACTGACACATCCTTGCAATCATGCAAGTATTAATCCACTCAAATCTCTGACAAATAAAAAATGCTTCAAATGTCATTCTCTAATACCACACAAAATGACACTTAACAGGCCCTTTAAGAATTCCATGGGGAAATACAACTGAAGAACAACTTTTAAGTCAAATTGGTGCCTTTCTTTATACTTAAATCTATTCACACTCACTCTGACGTAAGCGGATTCAAGACAGTCACCAATTAATCAAAGTGTTATGGGGCAACATTATGATCTTCAAATACTTTGTATGCTACAATGTAGTGACTGACAATTTAGAATTGTTCCAGATGTTGAAAATATTTTTTCACTAAAACAAAAAGAAGTTCAGAACTCTATTGTATATCATCAGTCTCTATTCAGGCCAGCTTTCTTAACACTGACTAAATTGCTGCTGTTTGGAGACATGCCAGAAAAACAAACCAATCCTCTGACAACATGTCCTCATCTACAGAAAGTAAGATAAATCCTATTACAGTTTCCAGGAGTAATGTCAAGACATTATTTATAAATTTTAAAAAGTAAAATAACTTTCAAACAAGCATTCAGGATCCAAGCAAACATTTATTCAGATAAAGAGAATATATAAAAATAAATGCAAATATAAATATACATATGTACATGAAAATAAATGCATTCCTATACATAAACTAGAAGCAGACAAACCTGATGGGCTGCAGGACTCATCCCACCCCTGGGATATATTCTCAGGATTGCAAGTATCTCCTCTGGTATCCATCTTGATCCCTCCCTTTTTCTTTGGTCCTCCCCCTATATATCCCGTACTGCACTGTTTACTTGCAAAGCTTTCTATACCTTGAATCCCACAGTAAGCCCTATGCCTATGGAGGCAGTGACCCTCATCAGTGCACACGGCATTCCTTTCCTTGTCTCCCCTTGGTGGTTTTCCACCTGGAGAGTTGCCAAGTTAAAGCAAACTGTTGGATCTGAACAGATTAAGAGGGTCCCTCTGCCCATATATATTCTTCTCTTCTTCACTGGGTCTTTGCTTAAAATGTTTAGGCTTCAGTCACATAACCTAACACATAGGTATTTCACTTTTAATTTCTTTGTTACATCCTCCCTCCACAAGCCTTTCTCTATACTTTCCTGTAGTTATATCAGTACACTGTCATGGAAAAAAAAAAACAGTGTATCACTAAGATGAACTACCTACATCTTATATTAATGATGATCCAGAAGTGATAGCATGGTATCCAGCTGAAGGCAATTCATATCTCCTTTTGGTAGGTTTCACACATTCCAGCCAGCTTTGACCTGCACAAGAACACCTCTGTATCTCTCAGTGTAGAAATATCCTTTTCAAAGCTCTTTTCTGGGCTTTTTCCTTTCTTCCACTGCACTTTCATCCTTTATCCAAATCCACTTACCAAATGTTTTTCAGTCTCCATCCTGTATGTGGTTACCCCTTTAGACTAACTTGCATATTTCTCTGTTTATCCTTCTGACTCCTAACTGTATCTGAAATATGGTGCTGCGAAAACCAAATTCTCTCCCAAGTGGTCTCCTGCCATTTCCTGGCAATGAAAGCCAATATCCTTCCCCAGTCCTGGTCGGCTTACTCTATCAGTGATATTTTTATGTCTTCTCCTTCTTTTCTCTCCCCAGTGTGCCTTCCTCCTTTGTACACATCCATGTCCATCTATTCCTCCTTTATGTTCGAGCTCAGACTGTCTTTTATTTTCTCTTCTTTTTTTGCAATGTCTTCTCCAGCAGTTTCCCATTGCTTTTGTTTCATTGCTTCTACATCCTCCTTACTGCCTGAAAACCATTCATGTTTTCTAAAATCAGTCCACATTTCTGGCTTTCTTTGTCTTATGCACAAACCAGCATTTCTTTTAACAGCTCCATAAGCTGGTCACTGTCAACAAATCTGATGTGATTCATAGGACACTTACTAAGCCTCATCCCTTTGTATTCTGCTCCAGTCTTCGTCAAATCCTGTTTAAATCTTATCATTGTTTCTTCTCAGGTCAAAGCTGTGATTTTCCTCAATTCTGATATAAAAGATAAACTTATGTTCTGACTGAATGCAAGAGCAAAAACCTCACTGCCATTTAGTGGGTCAAGACATTGCTCCTGTCTTTTCTGCTGATTAGTTTTGGCTTCATTTTCCTTTTGTCTTTAATTATTCTATCCCAGCATTTTGGATGCATCAGAATAACTCAACTATCTCTTTCCTTCCTTTTCTTCTTCTATTTCTGTTTCTATGCTTTCTACTGAGGTTGCCCTGTCTTTTGGGATAGCCTAGTCTTCTTCAGAGAACAATCTTCCCTCTATCCTCATCTCCTTTAAATAATACTTCTTGCCTGAAGAAGAATAAAACTATCTCTACAAAGCCATCTCTACAAAGACTTTTAAACCTGCTCAAATGTATCCTTCATAAAAGAGTAAAATTTGGTTTCTGAATACAGCAATTTCTCTTTCACCACTTTGCATTAGTTTCAGCATCTTTGTGCGTGGTATGCCCCTGTAGGCATAGTGCTGACTGTGTTTACACTGCCTGCCACACACATTACAGCTAGGTAGAATTCAGGCAGGGACCTGGAGCCTTATGATAGAATACAAAATTAGAAAATAGTGGTTGGCAGTTGAATTTTAAATTTTCTTTTTCTGACTGTGTCAATGGCAAAATTGGTAGCTAATAAGAATAGTATTTTGTAAAAAGTTACTGGGATTTGATATATGCTTGGGATGGAATATGCTCCATGCTGATATGTTTTGAGATCTCCTAGCTTCATGGTTTCTCTTCTACTGATCTTTGGCAAAAATCACATGTAGAGTCTAAGATTTATAACTGGCCCTGACAGGTTTCTGAGGCTAAATGGACTACACCAGTTCACTGGAAAGGGGGAGGGAGACAAGATGAAACTATCTCCATATGGCAGAAGAATTTCCATTTCCTAAGGGGATATTAAGTCTAGAGGCTGAGCCTTCAAAAGCTTTCCAAAATTATAAATGCACCTTTGAACAAATGCCTGAGAATTATGTCTGGAGTCCTTTCAGAAGCCTGAAAATCAGTATAGTGCTAGCATTATATATCTCTAGCTGTGCAGCAGCTAGGTGATAAATCTAAAGAGAAGAAAGCAAATAATTAAAAAAATAATAAAAATTGTCTGATAAAGTGGGGGAAGTGGCTACTATTTTCTAATTTATCAGTTGTCTTTCTCAAAAAAATGTAGCACACAGAATTCAGATCCAAACTATGGAGATCACACACCAGTGCAGGTTTACTTTATCCCTTCCAAACCTAGAAAGATTTTGGTTTTCCAGGCATCAACAGAGTGTTAACAGTTTGCTTGTCAAAGAGAATACTTCTCTATTTTGGGGGTATCAATATCATGAGGATCTTCACATGGAACAATGTATGCAGATTCATTAAATCATAGTGATCTCTACCGTAAGTCATGAAATGTTGGAAATCCACCAAACCAACAATTTCAGAAATGGAAAATAATAGTATAAAATGCTATTTTTTTGAATAAATCATTCACTCAGATGTGTTTGTAGCATTTAGGATCACTGTAACTGACAATGCAGTTATACTTCTTTACAATTACACATCCTTTCATGTATAGTAAACATTTTACACAATGACAAGCAGTTTGCCTGGAGAGTACCTTTGTTTCACTCTTCTTTCATCCTTAACTCTGCTCCTTATCTTTCCTCTGAGATTTTTCTCTTAATTATAGCATTTCTGAACCACAGTATGCACAGATTCTCCTGCTATAATCTTAGTATCTGATGCTAAAATTGGTTTCACCAAAAAAAAAAAAAAAAGCTATTTCTGTCATTTACAACATAATTTTATGGCTAGACAGATGATATGAGTCAGAGTTACCCCATTTTAGACTGATGAGGACTACTCTATTTTTAAATATTAAATTTGTGTATACATTGAATCATAGAATCATGGAATGGCCTGGGTTGAAAAGGACCGTAATGATCAACTAGTTTCAACCCCTTGCCATGGCCAGGGTCACCAACCAGCAGACCAGGATGCCCAGAGCCAGATCCAGCCTGGCCTTGAATGCCTCCAGGGATGGGACATCCACAACCTTCTTGGGCAACCTGTTCCAGTGTATCACTACCCTCGGAGTGGTGTAGGATGTAGTTATAGTTATAGTTGGCCTTCCGGGCTGCAAGTGCACACTACTGGCTCATGTCCAGCTTCTCATCCACCAGGACCCCCAAGTCCTTCTCTGCAGGGCTGTATAAATATCTGGGATTGTCCCGACCCAAGTGCAGACCCTGCATTTGGCTTTATTGAACCTCATTAAGTTTTAATGGGCCTTCTCCAGCCTGTTCAGGTTCCTCTAGATGGCTTCCCTTCTTTCCAATGTATCGACCGCACCACTCAGCTTAGTGTCATCTTCAAACTTGCTGAGGGTGCGCTTGACGCCATCATCTATGTCATTGATAAATATGCTGAAGAGCATCGGTCGCAAGACTAATTCCTGGGGGAAACCACTTGTGACCAGCCTCCACCCTGACACAGAACCATTGATCACAACCCTTTGGCTGCGTCTAGCCAGCCAATTCCTAATCTATCAAAGAGTCTATCCTTCAAATCCATACCTCTTCAATTTAGAGAGAAGGATGGAGAGGAACCATGTCAAAGGCTTTGCAGAAGTCCAGGTAGATGACATCCATCGCCCTTCTACACATCCACCACTGTACCTATGGGATCTAGGAAAGCAAATCAGGAAAGAAAAAAAAGGACATAAGGTCTGCAGAGTCTTCATAGGTGAAATAGACCAAAAAAATATGTTGTGTTGAGCAGTAAAAAGGCTGCAACTTAAATTTTGAGAAACAGAAGGCAATCTGGGAAGGCAGCCCAAACAAATGAAATTGCATTTCTCTGGGCATCACATGCTGTCTAAATACCCACCCAGCCTTAGTCACCAAATTTTCAATGTTTTGAAAAGAGTTTGGTACCACTAAGGGATTGATTCTTAACATTTAGAATGTTCTAAAATATCTTTCTCCGGGAACTCATATTACTGCATGCAGTTAGCAGTAGTACCATCTGTGTAACAAGGTTTATCAATAACGAAACTAAAAAATTGAGTCATATTAAAAAAAAAAAACAAAAAAAAACAAAAAAAAACAAGTATAAAAAAACCAACAGTTGCAAATGAACAGAATCTGTTCAGAAGCAAAGAGAATTCTCTGACATGCAATCTCAGGAAAAGTTAAGTCCTACTAGGATAAAGTTTATGTTGGTGTTTCCCATGGAAAAGGTAGCCTGAGATTGAGAGAATCCTTATGCTTTTGACTGTAAAATTTTGAATATCAAATTGTCCTTCTTAGGTCAGATAAACATCAACAATACAAAAGTCCATTCAAAACTGCTGGGGTCAAATGGGATGACTTTGATAGAAATTACTTCCTCAGGTACAAGGACAGAGTACCCATTTAAAAAAAAAAACACAACAGGTATGACTAATAAGAGAGAACACACAGCATCTACTTGAAGAAAAATATCAGGAATACATTCATCAGTTTATCTATGTATATTTTGGTGAAATTTATTCCCTTGTCCTACAAAGTTCACCAAAAGGCATAGTCATAAAAATAACAAGTTCAGGAAAATCACTTATGGGTGAGAAAGTATACAACTTTAAAAAGTCACTTTTTTTGCTCTTTGACACATTTTTATGGTATAAAATGACATTTCTTGATGCATTATCAGTTTTATGGTCACTGCCAAATTTTTTAATCTGTTGTACATTTAAAAGTCAATCAAATCTCTCTGCTTGGGTCTTAACAAGATTATAGAACAAGATAAATCACAGTGGCTTTATCTACTCAAAAGCTCATCTGTTAGAAGACAATGCCCATAAATCTGGTGAATAAGTGCAGGAATATTTGTGAGTATCCTGAACAAGAAATGAACCCAGCATTTCAGCAGTTGAGTTTCTGTGTGACAGAACATCAATTTTTGCTTACAAATACAAGCTTAACAATAGTAGAAACAGCTGAGGCTTCTCTTTTAAGCCAGAGAGATGCTTCCGAATAAATAATTTCTGTGACAAAAAGACACTTGAAGGTCAGCAGAAATAGAAGCCAATTTTTTGTCCAAAAAAACAATTATGAAGTCTAGATAATGAACTTTCTGGCTTACTACTGAGTATACATTGTTCTTGAGCTATGTGAGGATGCCAGTACTGCTCCCTTCCAATGAGTTAGGTGAATCAAACGTTACAAACTCAAGGGAATGTTCACTGTTAGAGTTTGCTTAAGACAATCGGGAAAACCATGTACTTGCTGCTTAATTTTTAAATTCTTCATTAAAAAAAGAATATTGCAGGCTGATACCTAGAAAGTTATTGGATCTTTAATCTTTTAATCTTTTAATTTTTGAAAAAAATGAAGAAGCCAAGGAAGTATCAAAAGTTTTCCACCATGCGTGATCTTCCTCAACATCCTCTGAATAAAAAACAGAGCAACAGAAGAAAATCCATGTATACCACAATTACCTAAATAGAACAAGTTTCTCAGAATGCTGTTATGGTAGCATAAAAAATTAAGTGCTGTACCATTTCAACAAAAGGTATTAAATCAGAAATTAACTGTGAAATATGAAATGGATGAAAATATTTCCTGGAGTTGTAGATACCACTCATTAAAACGAATTTTGAGGAAAGACATAAATACACTTTATTACCAGACTAAAAGTTATCATTCTAGAAAGAAATATATTTTGGTTGTGATTGCTTTCACTGCATCAAGCCTCCTGATTTTCTTTCATAAATGGAACAATTCAGAGTTTCATTTACCACACGTAATATGTATAAAATTAGTTGGGAAAGTAATTTCTTACATCACCGTATACTCAGTTACATATACACAGTTTTTGCAAAGATCTAACCCAATTCTCACTCTGTCAGAATGTGCACCATTTATATCTATGGTGCTAGAACAGACAGAAAAGAAAAACCTGACACTAAACACTGATTAAAGTTGTCAAAAAGACTAATGAATCTCTAGAGTGAAGTAGGAGTTTGCTAACATTCTGTGAAGAAGTAGTAAAACTGCTTGGCTGTGGCCAAGACATGCTCAAGAATGGAGAAACCAAACATGACTCAGGAAATGCTCCTGGGACATTCTGAAAGTTGGAAAGTCCACCCATGCAAAGAGTTTAGATGAGTTTTGCTTAGCCAGATAAAATGAGATCTGAAAAGGTCATTTTCATGTCTGTATTTACACTGGAGTTGAGAAGAGTGAAAATATCAGGCACTCACAAGAATTGTTTGAGCTAACAATCAGAAGTTAACTGAGATATTTTTCTCTGGTGATATAGGTCTTACCTAAGTTTAGCAAAGAGACATTAACAGATCCCACTTTGATTTCCATGCCTGATTGCAACTCGATACATTCCATTTGAAAACTGGCAGATGATGAATAAGTGTTGACTGAGAGTCACAAATATACCAAAAAAAATGTAATGATTTTTTCAGCAATCTTGAAACATTTTCTATTCTCATATTCCTTTATCAAAACAGAGAACACGGTAGCATACTTTCTGACATTCATGGGATTGTGTTTAGCCAGTGTATCAAAATGCATGACATTATTTGCTATAGCTTGAGTTATCACTGCACAGAACCCTCCCTGTGCCCTGATTTCAGCTCAGTCAACATTAATAGTGCACTGATGATTGGTTGTTGCTCAGTAACAAGTATTCACTTTGGGCTGGGCTGAGCTTCAGTGCCGGCTGGGCTGGGCTACATGCAGGCTGTGAGTGCAGGCCAAAGGTTAGACATGTCTGATCTACAGTCTTATGTTCCATTTGAGTGAATGTGTTTTTTGATCTTCTGGACTACCTTTGGCTGTCTTCCATTGGAGTACTAGAAAATAGAAAAAAGTTGAATCAAACCAAGATGCATTTTTCTAGCTCTACCACTGGCTAAATCAGGAGACTGCTAAGCATTTCTCTATCTGCAAATGGATTTGAAGAGCAGTTTTATATTTCAGTTAGTATACTTCTGATCAGATTAATACAACCTCATGCAAGCCCTTATGTAATGTGAGACATTACTTTTGTGAGAAAAAGACCCATGGAGAAATGATCAAAAACTCACACAGTTACTGTAAAACAAGAATTTGTCCCTAGCTCAACAACCCTTCCACAGTTTCATGATCTCAGAGAATTCAAACTCAGTGTTGCTAGCAATAATTTTATCCTTATTTCTACATTAAATATTTTCACAAGAAAGAAAAATTAAAAACCCTAGCAAGTAGTTTTAGCGTTACACTGCTTTTCCACAAGTTTCTTTGGAAGAATGCCACTTTATAAATATCACCTGATCTTTACACTTCATAGATATAGAAATCTTTAAAACAGAAAAAGCAGTCATAAAAATTGCCACTCTGCATTTTGATTTTACAGAATGATGTAGAAAGAAGAACGTGAAAAAATTCAGAAAATACATACTAGAAAAAACATAGCAAGGGTTTACTAATAATAAGGGATTTTTAGGATAATTTTCATGTCAAATTTTTGTACAGCTTTCTATTTAAAAAAAAACTAATATTTTGTAACAAAGACTTCCCCAGTGTTCAGGGATTAAAATGTGAGATGCAAAACTTGGGGTAGGCTACATTTACTACAAATCAAAGACATTAAAGTGGTTTAAATCCTTAAAGACTTTCTTCTGCACATATATTTAAAAAAAAAAAAGTACAGTCAATTTAGATTAAGGTAGCCCTGAAAAGCCTATCTTGTAGGAATAACGTCACTGAAGTTATTTTCTGTTGCTTCAACCATGTCACGTATTAAGCCTCCTTGAATCACAGTGTTTTCAGATATAACTTTGTTTCATTTTTGCCTACATCCTTCAATGACCTTATTCATGGGAACTTGGAGTCACTGTTTCCAGCTGGTATTGTTTAATGGAAAAGGTTGGGAACACATTGTCATGATTTTATGATTTTTGGTTATCAGTATTCCACATCATAACATCATGTAATGCACTGGGGGTTTGACTATTGATGCTCAAGTTTCGGGTGCCTGTCTGTAGGAGAAGAAGAACTACATTCCCCAGGGGGCTTTGTGGTCAGCAAGGAGATGTAAACTCCCGGCAAGGTCACCTGATGTTCTCTTCTTTGCCTGCTCTTCTCCGGCTGCGCTTCTCCGTCTGCTCTTCTCCGCGTGCTTTTCTTCATTCAACTGGACTGCACTTCTCACCTCAGCATTGTGGTGAGGCCTATCCACCTTTCACACACACTCTCTCATTATATTTTGCTGATACCATATTTAATACATTAGTTTGTTTCACCTCAGATCATTGCCGCTGTTTTCAATTATTTTGGGTCCCCTGTTTCCCTTTTCCAGAGGCGCCGATCTGCAGATCCCTCCGCCCCGCTAGTCATGGAACCGGGCCGAACCAGCCCATAAACCATGAGACACACATAGAGATATGGTAGAAATCAGGCCATGCTATCTCTTTACCTTTCCCAGACTTTCAACATGGAAATTTAGCTGATGGCCCAACATGTCCATAGGGACAATCATTTATAATTTTAGACTTTTGTACAGATGAAAGCTCTGATGTAGAGGAAGAAGATGAAAGGAGAAAACTACGTTACTCTGGAAGGTAACACATCCTCAGTTATCCCGTGCTTCTTTGTTCTTCCTATAAGACCAGCCAGTCCTTCTTTATCAGGAAAGAGAGCAAGTAAAACAAAACTGTACCCCTCAAAGGCTGTGAAACCTTCTTTACAATGTTTTTAATGAGATCAGTGTATTGAAGTACTCTTATTTTAGCATTCATCACAACAGATGTTAGTATTAGACAGTACTTATGTGCATCCTTTTGAAAGTTTAGCCATAATATTTAACTGTAACTATTTCCTGTAGTAATGAATCCCATAGGTGAAGTCTACAACATGCATTAGAAACACATTTCCTTTACTTCTGTCTAAATATATCAGTCAATTATATAACTGACTCCTCCTAATCTTACGTCATTTCAGCTTCGTGATACTCAAAAACATGTAGATTTTGATGTCAACAAGCCCATCCTAGCTCATCTCTTTACTTTTTGTGTGAGTTTGGTGTTGTGTTTTTGGTGTTGTTGTTTTTTTTTTTTTTTAATTGAAAAGAAAAGCTTAGATGTATGAGAGGAAACAAATCAAAGTGGAATTATGAAATTCCAGGAAGTATATTTGGCAAATGCTGCATATCTTTTGACAAAACAGGCCACATAGGAATGTAAACAACTGAGACAGAGAATAATTATTTGCTAATAAAAAACAAGTCTATGAACAAGTTCTTCTGATTCAAAAGTAAAAACAACTCATTTTTGGTCAGAATAAATCAATCTTATTCAGCTGAACAGATTTAGCCTTAAAGATCCTGTATTTACACAGAGGAGTTACATCTGAGTTTCCATTTTGTCAAGCTTTCAGAGAGGAATAGATGTTCCTATTTTTTTTCACTGCTGCATAATTACTTGTGACTTGTAAACATTTGGTGACATTAGTCCAGGGAAAACTGGAAGCAATATGTTGAATGAAACATTTACTAAAGTCTATTTCTACTGTGAATTTTGAGATTCCTGATATTTTCAGATTTCCAAAGATACTCAGCATCTCCTCTGCATATCCTACTGCAAAACACATGTAAATTTAAATTTTCAAAAGAGAAGAAGGAAGGAAGGTTGTTTTAAATGATTTTAAATGCAGTGAAACAGCAAAGCTATGTAATATTTCAGTAATGAAAGGAAACACCAACTGTTCTCTTCAAATGCAGCCAAGAACATCCAGGATTAACAGTCATGAGACAAGAAGAAAAGTAAGCGAAGAAGTTCTGTGGTTGAACATGCTGCTGGGATCAGGGAATCCCAATGCTCTGGATCATTTTTGGCTTTGTCCAGTGTCTGTCTGAACTGCCTTAAAAATACAAGGAACAAAGACCAGAGCCTACAGCTATTTATATTGCTTTTATTTGTAGCAGAACAAGTAGTAGCAGCAGCAGTACCACCATTTCTCTTTTATTTTTGACCCTACTTCTGTAAGAAGGCATACACAAATTCTATACCCACTCCAATCTCAGATCTTCATCAGATTTGTGAATATCAAATCATGTACATGCAGAAAATATCTATCTAAATACTCAGCTTATGGGCAGATGCAGTAACACTATCCAAGCACATTTAAGACTTAGTCACTTAAGTGGTACATCAGATCCCTACCTGAGATCTATAGGGAAAATATTGCCCTCATAGAACTCAAAGATCTAAATTTCATCTCATCTTTGCTTTAATTTCCTAGATTCTGTTTTGGAAAATACTTTGACACTTCTTATTTGAAAACATTACCTTCCACAGTTAGAAAACTAAATTCACATTCAGGCATTTGAAAGATTCAATTTTTAGAGATGCTAAGTAGTCAATGTTTGCAGCTCCCATTGAATCAGAGTCATAATCTGAATATTTATATGCTAGGCAGAAGATATCATCATTTAACATTGCACATATGCCACTGGATTTTTCAGGAAAATAAGGTGTATAACACATGGCGACAATTTAAGGGGAAGAACATGGTAAAAGAGAACATGAAAACTAACGGGAATCTTTTATCTTTTTGACTTCCACCTCAACGTCAGTGTTTGAAGTTCTCCAATCCTGGATACTTCCCAATCTGGTTGCATATCAAATTCATGCTGCCTAAAGTCCCTAACAGAAAAAAGCTCAGATCTACTTTCTCTTGTCAATTCCTGACAAGCCAACTGCTTCTGAAATCCGCAGTACTTTGTTTCCTAGCTCCTCTTCTTGGATTTTATGCTTATTTTCTTTCGTAGTTGCCCTTTTACCATGCTTCTTTCTCCTTAGATCCTTCTTATTACTTTCCTCTTCCTCCCTGTTCCTTTGATTTCTGTCTTCTCTTGTCATTCATCACCTCCTCTTCTCCTCTTTGGTAATCTCCTCAAAACCAAATCTCCACAAAACCAAATTCAAGTAGCATCTCCACAGAATATGTCACAGAAATATATTTTTTACCTGAGGCCCAGTTGTTTCCTTGCAAGCTCATCTTAGTTTCTGTCTTCAACACTTAATGATATCTAGCTGTCTACTCTAACATCTAGCTGTCATTGTTAAAGCACATAAATTCTCTCATGAAGTTCCTTTTTTAACTTGTGACTTGTGGAAAATATCATTACTTAGCCTTTCACTTTGGCATATCATTGTGCAATCTTCAGTTCTAGCCACAACCAGAGTTTTACATGTGGAAGACAAAACTAAGTATTCTTTCTCTGTGAAATCATGGAAACATCTTCAACCATATTGTGCCAGATTTTTTGTTGGGTTTTTTTTTTTTAGTCTTCAGGAATATAGATTTCACTTATAGACATAAATCATTTCATCTGCCTGTCACTGTAACCATTGCTCTACTTTCCTTTGCTGTGATATCAAACATAAACTTCTTTCTTTTCAAATTCCTTCACGTGTCTGTGTTGCTTGTTCTACTTCATATCCATTTGGGTCACCTGTCTTGGAGATCACAGTTTCTCAATTCTGTGAGGAGGATATTCATGTAAAAATATGACTAGATTTTTCGAATTCTAACCTATACTTTCTTGTTTATACAGAGTAATTATATATTTTTACATATGCGAGGGTTGCTCTGAAAGAAATGCCTCCTGTTATATTGGCCACAAGACCAGAGGCAGATGCTAGTGGTATGACTGGACAGATTGAACCTTTTCAACAGTATTCTGTTACATTTTATTGCTTTGTGACAGATGGCAGCAGAGGAGTAGTCTGACAAAATAGTATCTGTCATGCAAGTGTGTATGAAGTAAAGGTATGAAATTGAATTTCTCCATGTGGAAAAAATTGAACCCACTGACATTCATTAACACTTGCTGAATGTTGATGGATACCAAACAGTGAATCTGAGCACAGTGAGGTGGTGCAGGGTGACCTCATTGCAGCCTTCCAGTACCTAAAGGGAGCCTACAAAGAGGAGGGGAGTCAACTCTTTGAAAGGGTGAGTGACAGCAGGACAAGGGGAAATGGTTTTAAGTTGAGGGAAGGGAGATTTAAGTTGGACGTCAGGGGAAATTCTTTCCAGAGAGAGTGGTGAGGTACTGGAACCGGCTGCCCAGAGAGGTTGTGGATGCCCCATCCCTGGAGGTGTTCAAGGCCAGATTGGATGGGGCCCTGGGCAGCCTGGTCTAGCATTAGGTGGGAAGGTTGGTGGCCCTGCATGTGGCAGGGGGGTTGGAGATTCATGATCCTTGAGGTCCCTTCCAACCCTGGCAATTCTGTGATTCTGTGATTCTGTAATTCTGTGCGTTTCCACAATGGCAACATCGACAGTGGTTCACCTGCACTAGTGCAGATTTTTACAAGCACATCAAGCAGGTTCTTTATTTCCATGGAAATAAGTAGGAAGCTTTACTTTCAGAGCAAACTACATACATTTCAGATACGTAAACAATAGAATAAGAATGGTATACATATTCATTATATGCAGTAACTAATAATAAACATTCATTTTTTGTGTTACAAATATTATTAAAAGGAGGAAATGTTAGTTCTGGCAAAAGAACATATTTCTAAAAAATGCAAAAATATTTGTCCATTTGTCCATTCTGTTATTGTTCTTTAAATGTCAGCAGTTTAGAATATGCTCTGCAGAAGTGCTTTTCCTAGAATTCCATCCACTCAGGGAAGCCTTCATCTTACCTGGACACTGGTTCCAAGGTAAATAGAAGTATATGCTGCATGCACAGTTTGTTCAACAGTTTGTTACACTTCTAAATTCCTTTCTGGTGATATTCCTTTTACCCAAGAATCTTTGGCTACAGAATTTTAAGGCAATCTCTAGTCTCCAATGAAACTATATGATAAAGTCCCTTGCTCTGTTTATATTAGTATGATTCACACTTTTGAAAAAAAAAGCAGAAACATATGGGATTGCACAGTGGCCATATTAAAATACGAACAGGGGTAACTGCCACTTCTGTAGTGCTGCTACTTTAAAACATTTTTTATCCCTCATTTGTGGTAAGCTTCAAAACCGTGCAAAATAAATTTCCTATAAAGGACACGTGGAAATACAGAATCCTCTTTAGGGACTTTGGTGTTATGCGTTGATTTTCTCTTGGCTCTTTTCCACTGGGGTTTTTAAACAGTTTTTGAACCTTGTATGCCCATATAAAGTGTCTGAGTATTGAACTTAGAAGAATGACGGTTCAGTGGCAGATTTTGTCATAGTATTACCCCTGTAATTTCCCTAACAACTTCGGCTTCACTAAAATAGCAACAATGTGTTTTTTTCTAATTTGGCACAAGCCACTTCATGACTGTAAACCAGTTACTGTACTGCTGTTCAAACTGAAATTGGATTAAAGAAGTGGTGTGGAAACATCAAAATAAATTAGAACAAATAAGAATTCCAGTAAAATAACAGAACAAGAATGTTATGTCTTGCTTTAAGTGGATTAGTGGAAGATAAAAATATTATCATTAAAAAAAAAGCTGATGCTGTGTGGAAAAGTTTGAAAAGCATTCTCTTTAGAAGCAGTTCTTCACAAACAACTCTTTTCCCCCACTCATTAGTGCCATCAGCACTTTTATGTATAGAGTCATGGGGGGCCAAATACACAAATTCCAGTTGTGGGGTCATTGAAGATGACAGTTTAAATCCGCTTTTAAACTATGCTAGATTATCACTCCCAACTGGACTGGATGTGACAGAGAACTATTTTTCTTCCAGTACTGGTCTTTCAGTGTTGTCAGTATGAATCTTAAATTTACATATTTTCTTGGTCATTGTGGCCCTAGAAGACAAAATACATTTTTTAATATTCTTCTGAATTGATTATATCTACTTTATACTAGCTCCACAGCACTAGTAATCACTTAAAGAATCATTAAGGTTGGAAAAGAAATCTAAGATCATCCAGTTCAAACCCAAGCCATCCCACCTATCTACTAACCATGTCCTTCAGTGATACATCTCCACAGTTCTTGAACACCTCCAGGAACACTTCACCATCTCCCTGGGCAACCTGTTCCTATGCATCACCACTCTTTCTGAGAATATTTTTTTCCTAATAGTCACAATTAATAAAACATTAATTAATAAAATACATGTGAATGGATTATTTAACAAACAGCATTTTTATGAAATGCCCATGATTTGCAGACATTGAGCAAAAGTGCACAATGTCCAGTACTGAGTGTAAAACATACTTACCAAAATAAAGAAACCCAAGTGCATATTATACTCCTGGTACAGTCACCTAATTTATACAATTGACAATACAGGCACTCTGAATACAATAACAAAAGGGAACATATTGTAGGCAACTTGTGTGTCAAGGGAATATAAAAATCACAGTATACGGAAAACTACACTGTACTCAGTGGCTATAACAGAGATAAATTAACACAGTATTCAAAGTTACTGTTCAGCTTTGTTTTTTTTTTATTTCTTGTTCTGCTCATTTCTCAGTATTTTCATTCAGACTGTAACAGTAATTTTAATATTTATTGCCAAAGATCTTTATACATCTTCTGTATTCATTAAAGCCACAATAATTAATTGCACATCCACTGTAAGACAGATAATTATAAAATCATTCTACCAACAATAAATAAATAAACTGACCAGAACTGAGTTCAAAAATAAATAAGCTACTATCCACAAATATGAAGACCTTGTTAACATATGTGGTGTACAAAAATGGAAATATGAGTTAGCTGCATGAAAGCATTTGTATTAAAAACGGTAATTATATTGGAAAATATACGATTGAAAAACATGAATTTAATCTCCCATCAGAATCTCAAAAGGTGTTTCTCACAAGCTTCATGGTAAAATTATAGGGAGGAGGCAGTGCAGAGAATCAAGGAATGAGAAAAATATATAACAATATTATAGAAATCAGAAAGTTTTCAAATAATTTTTTTTAAAGACTGTGATAGTGTATGTAAGCCTCGGGAAAAAATGTACATCTGTAGTATTATGAACATGACTTTCCCAGTCACCAAAGTTATTGCTCACAGTATTGTCCAGTCCCACATGGACAATACTGAAAATAAATCTCATATTTTTATCTGCAGAAGCAGACTAACACAGGGAGAAGTTGTGCATGTTTTCTTCCTAACAGCCTTCAGCCTGTCTCTACACAGCCACAGAGGAACCATATCTGAGGATCAACAAGTAGTCTTTGTGCTCACTCAGCCCATGATTTTTCTACTGAGAAAGCCAACGTAAATGCATTTCCAAGAGTCTCTAACCTTGGAAGGGACTTTTTGAAACAACAAGCCATTTCCCAGAGTTGCAGTGTAAGTTAGAAGGGAGGTAGAACACCCTTGGAGAGTCAGAGCTGTGAAAAATGTGCTGGAGTAGTACTTTGGCAATTTTTCCATACGATGTGGCCAAATTAACTCACTGTTTACTGTGCTTTCTTTCAATGCTTAATTTCAAACTGTTTCTTTTACTCTTACATATGCCTAGGAATTTCTTGAAGCACTCATGCACTGAAACAAGGAGTTCTACTGTTTATAATCTTGCAGGAATGCATTAAGCTTCTGTAATACGTCCCACTTGCAGCTTTGTTTCCCAGTTCTTTTTTCCTTTCACCTTATTTGTATGTCTCCCCAGATGAGTGCACCCTTCATCCCTTGCCAGTGTCTCTGTGTTAGGAGAGTGTGCTCTCATGATCACTTGTTAGCACAGTGACCAAAAGCTAACCACTATCAAAAGCTGCACTTCAGCTTTGTACCTCAACCCTTTCCACTCTTTCAGAAAACAGAATTTTTCTTTTGCAACCAAAACTGGTATCCTCATTTCCATAAAGTGAAATTGTAACAGATAAAATTGCGTATGCATTCAGTCTGCAGATGAGTGACTGAAAAAAACAATGGACATCTTGAATATTCTGGCTTACACTAAAATAAGACATAATGGAGATTGATTCATCAGAGGCAGAGTTCCATTTTTGATATATGCATATACGAGGTAATAATGTACATATAGATATGATGTTTTTTTTTTCTTGCTTATTTTGGGAAAAGCCCTGTCATGCCATGTTTAGGATGCCTTGAGGAACCAGTTTTACCCCTCCTTTCTCATCCCCTCTTTGCCTCCTCTTGATTTCATTTTGATTCATTACTGAAGTGTCAGGGTTAATAAATCCTCTTTTCATTTCACATAGTTGTCCTGGTGTCGAGTATCCAGGAAGTAGCACAAAGTATGATTTTGCCAAGTCACGGTATCCTCACATCGTGTGAGTGGAAGAGTTTCCTGGGGAGAAGGATAAGCAAAACTGCATTTCTAGATCTCCCAAACATTAAGCTTAGCAACAGCTTTGTCCTAGAGAAAGTTATTCAGCTCGAGCTTCCCTAATGAATAATGCAGAAGGACTTGAAGTACCAGAACAATTTTCTTGCCATTTATGGATGCTAAGTTACCCAAAACAAAAAGATGCTAGTTTTGTAAACAGCTATTCTTTGGTAAACATTTTGTAATATCTCCTTTTTCACTCCATAGGAAATCTTTATTGTGGCTGTAAAAATAAAACAGCTTTAGCAGAGAAATCTGTGGCAAGCTTCTTCACAGAAAGACAGAAATATTTTGAGATGCACTTTGAATTAGGAAATAGAGAGAGATTCTTGGATTTGATCTCCAGAACAGTATTTTTCTATTTTTCACACTCTACTTAGAGCAATTTTGCAGATCAAGTGGAGACAATGCAAGGGGAGGTCTTCAAATCACAATATAAAGTTTTTTGGAATTAATGAGACTGTTGTTTTAAGGCCTTTCTTTAAACAGGCTGAGATTTTATTTCTGGAAGAAGCTTCACAAGAAGACGTGTCTTGAAACTGTAAGGCTTTCCTTGCTGTTGTTGCTTTCGGTCCACATGGAAATTGGGCACAGCCCAGCTAGCTTGGCAGTAGGAACACACAGATAGGTATGGCATGTCTCTGAGAAAAGACATAGTCTCCCTCGCCTGAGGGAAACAAGGTCATTTCAAGATCATCTCAGAAAGAGATGACATCATGTAGGCCATGTTTTCTTGACCCAGGCCTCTATTTAACTGACGTATGTTTCTGAGCATGGAATAGAATACACTGTAGGGGTGTCCCACAGCTTAGCATTCCCTGTTCCTAATCCTGAATCAAAAGGCTTACTTTGAGCAGCCCTCACACTAAAATTTCATGCACCACTTGCACAGTGTTGGCAGAGCTGCACTAGTTTTTAGCGAACTGCTGCCAGTATTCCAGTCTAGAAACATTGTGAGCCATGAGCTAACAGATTCATACTGTTGCCTGATTAGATAACTGCATTTTCTTTTTTCTCCCGGTTTTGACTGTGCCACCAAATTACAGAAACATGCTGACAGGACATTCAGTACATTGAAGTCATAGTCTGTGATACCCTGTAAGGAGAACAGGTGAGATGCTGGATTAGCAGTAACACCCCAACACTGCTGTGGTTTATAACAAATCTTCTACCTGGCAAGTGGTGGGGTATTTTAAATGAGTTCAGAAAACTGTCGGCAGTGGGCAACATGGCACATGTGCTTGACTGGTCTTCATTGCTTTAAAACTTGTGACTTCAGCAGATAGAGTTAATCCTGATCTAAGGCTTTGATCATCTATGGATGGCTCTCTGTTTTCATGTTTGCTTTTTTCCAAGCTGTCATTCAAGTCAGATGAGAATGAGGCCCAGTAACATTCTCAAAAAGTATTTATTAAAAGATTGTTGTTTTGATGGTAGATTCTCTATGTGTGATGATTCAACTTTGCAAAACCACCTAAAATAAGGTTCATCTCAGGATTCTACAGTTTCTCAGGTTTCTTTCAGATGACTGAATTCTGCATGTATGCTTATAGGAAGGTCTGCGTAACTTTATAGCCCGAAAATCCTGTTTTGATTTCATTTACATTACAGTTAATATAGAGTTCTTGAAGAAGTGGGAACAGGATCTTTTTATTCATCCTGAAGAAAGAATGAAAAGATGTGGGAAGGATTTTCCTAATTATTTCGTTCTAATTGGCGAACATAAATTTCCTTAAAGCAATCCAGCAAGAATTTTGAATTTCAATAAATCTATTCTGGAAACACCTCAAAGGAAATTATAAAGTTTAAATTCTGTTGAATAACCTTTCCCATTAGTACAGAATCCAAAAATGGCATAAAAAACAAACTAGCTAGTATTGAAATATTCTGAGTTATTTTCTGTTTAGATTGCATCTTTAACGTACAATACTGTTACAACAACTATCTGATTTCTGCCACTGGAAAATTTCTAAATACGTAATTGCAGCTGTCTTAGGAAAGAAAGTTCAGCATAGTTATTTGCATTTGTTGTAAATTTAGTTTAAATTTCTGATTTTGTATTTGTTTTGCTGTGATGTTTTTTTTTTAAATGCTGTAAATTGGTAGTTTGAGTTTAAAAACTCTGGATGTATGCATCTTTGAGTACTGAGACCATAAACTCCATGATATAATAAATACCTTGGGTGAATGATATGTAGTCTTGTAGTA
Organism: Chrysolophus pictus; assembly: GCA_037305975.1. Classification (NCBI taxonomy): domain Eukaryota; kingdom Metazoa; phylum Chordata; class Aves; order Galliformes; family Phasianidae; genus Chrysolophus; species Chrysolophus pictus. Next base: position 49,708,991 of record CM074578.1, read on the forward strand.
GACAAGGTGGGAGGGCTGTTGCTGTGCTGCATGATCACTGAATCAAAAATTTACAAGAAATTTTTCTGCTTATGACTGTGACTAATATCTAAACAAAAACTGTCTGTGTAACTCAGCCTTGAAGACAGACCTATTGATAACACAAACACTAACTTTTCAGGCTGAAAGCATATGCAGTGTGATGAGTACCTATTACACATATGTATATACATATACATATGTATATATGTATGTGTATTTGTGTGACAGAACAAACAGAAATCAGAATTATTTAATATTAAAAAGGGGAAAAATGATCCCTTTGATGTGCTTCCTGGACAACTGAATCATAGAATCATAGAATCACAGAATCATAGAATGACCTGGATTGAAAAGGACCATAACGATCAACCTGGTTTCAATCCCCTGCCATGGCCAGGGTCACCAACCAGCAGACCAGGTTGCCCAGAGCCATGTACAGCCTGGTCTCAAATGCCTCCAGGGATAGGACATCCATAACCTCCTTTGGCAACCTGTTCCAGTGTATCACCACCCTCTCAGTGAAAATCTTCCTCCTAATAACTAACCTTAACTTCCTGTCTCAGTTGAAAACCATTCTCCTTTGTCCTATCACTATCCACTCTTGTAAACAGCACCCCCCTTCCTGTTTATATGCTCCCTTCAAGTACTGGAAGGCCACAATGAGGTCTCCCCAGAGCCTTCTCTTCTTCAAGCTAAACAAGCCCAGTTCCCTCAACCTTTCTTCATAGGAGAGATGCTCCAGCCCTCTGATCATCTTAGTGGCCCTCCTCTGGACCCGCTCCAAGAGCTCCACATCCTTCCTGTGCTGGGGGCCCCAGGCCTGGATGTAGTACTCCAGATGGGGCCTCACAAGAGTTGAGTAGAGGGGGACTATCACCTCCCTCTCCCTGCTGGCCACCCCTTTTTTAATGCAGCCCAGGATGTAGTTATAGTTGGCATTCTGGGCTACAAATACACACTCCTGGCTCATGTCCAGCTTCTTGTCTACCAGGAATTGGCTTCTTCAAGAATCGGATGACATTATTATTGATGTTTTTGTGAATTATTCATTTGCCCCCAAATTATAACAGTATTCATGTTTTGGAGCAAGCTCATTTGAGACAGGATGATATGTATCTTTTTTTCAGAAGAAAGAATAATTCTCTCAGCTGAAAAGATTATTCTCATTTGGTTCAGTTATCCAAATAGATGAATATAATCATGTCCCAGAATCAAACAGTGTGTTGAAAGAGACACAAGAAGTGAAAAGAAATCATACTTTAACGTGTAGAGTAACTTGCCCTCCACAATAGGGATGCTGGGAAAAGTATTCAGTGCTCCTAGGTATTGAACTGCTACACTGCTAGGAGTTATGATGGAAGTGCTGGAAAGGGAAAAATTACTCTCCCTTAGCGTATTCTATTGAATCAAAATGTCTGATAAACATTTATTGGTTCATACAGGGAGAGTTGAAAAATATGCTTACATGTGTAACAAATTAAACTTCAGTCAAAAGTAGTCACCTCAGCTTTTAGAGTACTGTATTCATCACTGGCAAGCCAAATGTAGGAGAACTTATATGACAGAAGTTTTTGTAGGGGGGTTTTGTTGTAGGCTTGGACTCTGAAACTCTTCAAGTGTGCTCTGATCCAGTGCATTTGTTTGAAACAGTGTTTATAGAAGAAGTAACTGGAAAATTCAGATAACCTGCAAAATTCTGTGGCATTCCTTTTCTTCCATTTGCAAAGTTGGCATTTATTTAGAATGGTCAGGTTACTATAGTTCTAGTATCTACTTTCCTATTTCATATGCTGTTGTCTGTATTTGTTTTATTTTGCTTGCAACTTAGGTTTCCAGTCTATGCTTGCAATTAGCACATTTTTTAGAACGATCAAATAGATTTACAGTGGAGCAAAATGGGGTGAGCTGGCTTCATAATATATAAATGTAGTGCTATTCCTTCAAAGTGGATGAAGGTGATATGCAAGACAAATCAAACTTCAGCCCGCACCTTTCCACTAATCTGAATGGACAAAGGCAACTCTGGACAGTATATAAGAAAGGGAAATCCCATTTGTTTGACTGTAGCAGTCAGAGAAAATTTCCCCAACAGAAAATGTGGTTCTTCTAGTCGTGAAAAAGTAGATAATTTTCCATATCCAAGACTTCCACTCTTCTAAAATTGTCAGAAGCTGTGGCAGTTATTAATACTTAGAATTTTCTAGTTTATGTTACATGGCACCAAGCAGAAGTCTTTCAAATTACTTCATGGACAATATTCATCAGATATAATTCCAGCCAAACTCATTACTTTGGCAAATTCTTCTGGCTTATGGTATGTAAGGAAGGTCTTGGATATGTTTATTTAAAAAACAAAATCAAATTGCTATTTTCATACTATTAAAGTATATCTATTTTCTGAAGCTTGACCAAGGTACAGTAAAATGCTATCCATGAGAGTATCAAAATACTCAAATAAACAGAGAATTGGATGACTGGAAAAGCAAACAACTAAGTAGGCTTTATGGGCATGACCCCATTTTTAGGATATGAGTTACAGTTAAATAGATTATGGTCTGTAATAGACTTGATTTGCAGATGTCTCCAGCATTGCTCAGACTTTGCCTTTTGGCGACTTTCCTACTGAGTGAACTTTTACTACAAATGTGCAGTGCTCAGCAGCGATGCTATTCTTTTTCCATTATCTCTATTGGATTATCACTACATGGACAAGAACTGCATTTTTCTTTAAACTTCTGAGTGTATCAGCCTATGTGTCAGAGATGTATTATTTTTGTCTTCTGATACCTGTAAAATGAGCTTCTCATGGCTCATATACCAGGTTGTCATTTCAAGAAGCCTGCCTTTCCATTCTGTTTTTCTTCTCTTGATAATTAATAGGCTTCCAATGAATGAGTTCTGATGTGGACCCAATTTTTCAGAAACCTCAAGTTCTGTTTTCCTCCTCTTGGAAATGAATGCACTCCATGGACATCTTTTAGCCTTTGTGGTTTCTAGAAATTATCTTTACTTTTAGATGATTCTCACTCTTTGGCATAAATTCTATGAATGAAGCTCTTTCTCAGGACCATAAAAATACAGATAGCTCAATTCAGTCTTACTGATGTTGGCCAAAATAAAATAAAATAAAACAAAAAAGCCTTTTGGGGATGGAACTCAATTGTAGCCCATCTGTTTAGCTTCTCGGAGCAGATGCATCTCCAAGTGCCCCATCTGCTCTCCTAATGAAAGTGAGAAATGCTAAACTGCAATGGAGGTAAACAATCCCACCTTGGCATGAGAAGCCTTGCAGATGCTCGCCAGTAAGGCTCACAATGGGCTTTGTGTGGCAGCATGGCCTCCCAGAAGCAGTGATGGGGACTAATGAGGAAAGGCTATTTGCCAAGCTCAGGAGCTACAGACAGCACCCAACTTCTCTCTACCTGACAGAAAATGTAGAAAATCCTTTTCTGGGGCTCCAAGGAGTGCTCAGAGGGGAGCACTGAGGGTAGCCTCTGTTCTTAGCCAAACACCATTCCTCCAGCTGGTGCGTGATGCTGGACTGAGCAAGCACTTGTGTTCTGGACTTGTCAGAGCTTGACTTGTGCCCTTCCCGTGGCTGTGCAATGCACTCACATCACAGAATTTCCAGGGAGTTCACACATTCGTTAAGAGAAATTCCAGTGGGTTTCCTGCCCAGACTTGGCTTTAACTTTTCCCTGTACATTCTGTTTAGTTGTTTGTTTGTTTGCTCTTCTTGTGCAACAATTATGCTTATAGAAACTGTTTTCTTTTCATTTGAGATTGCCTACACTAAAGTATCTGAGTCCCATGGTCATCACTGCAGGACAGATTTATAGTTTTTTGTAATCCTATGTTTGAATTACCATTTCTTTAGTTTGAATTTTTTCAGTAATAACCTTTACTCAGAAACCTTTGCATGGCAGTGACGCTACACAGCTGTAGTGTGGCTTGCTGTCAACTCCTAATACCCATTCTTATTCCTGTGATAGTACTTTTTTGTTTTATTACATCTCTTTATCTGAACACATGCTTCTACTTAACGGCTTTTGTAGACTAATAAAGACTTTTAAAGAAAATGATTTTGGACAAAAAGACAATGGATAGGATCCAACAGAACATACCAGGGGACAGTTATTTACAGTTAAAGTCCCAAGGACAGTGATTTTAGAAAATACTCAATGAACTATGAATGAAGCTCTGAGTTTACAAAGAGCTCCACAATAATCCATTTAAAAATCCAAAATTATATAAATTGATCATGTTTACCAGGGCATGATACAGTCATTAGAAATGGAGATGGTAGAACAGTGTTGTGCTAACAGATGTACGATTGTTCAGTTTTATGAAGGTTTCATTTTGTTGGAGGTCTATTGGTAGGGAAGAAATACACAGCTCCTTCCACAGCATCAGGATTCATGAAAGGAGGGTTTGGTCACACATCATCCACCAGCAGATAATGTGGATATGTGTCTGAAATAATGTCTTCCGAGATGTTTCCAGAAGGCCACATGCTCTCCTGGGACCCTCACTGCCCCAGATCTGACATCATCCTCTTGACACTATCTCCCTGACAAAATATCTCAGAGACCATTATTTGCAATGCTCACAGCTTTGTCAGACATCAGGCATTTCTTCATGTAAACTCTGAGCCCCTCCTCCCAGCACCCCTGTTATCCTTTCTTTGCCAGCTGTCAGGTCCCATCACTCCTTCTGAGATCCCTTCCCATCTCAGTTGAACCTAGTTTACACACTAGGTTTCCTTCAGGCTGCTAGTCGTTTATTATTATCACTTAGCCAGCAACACTCAAACCATTTCCAAAAATCAAACTACTGGGAGAGAGATGTTTTGTTTCAGTCCTTGATGTTTTCACTGTGTAAACCTGTAACACCATGATTCAAAGCAGAAACTTGAAAATACTAGTGTATGGCACTGTCCCTCTAATTGAGGTGATTTCATTCCTGCCTTGGCGAAAATATGCATAAGCTTGTTCAGCTCATGACTCCATGTACAAAAACGAAACAAAAAAGAACAAACCAGTAATAACTCTGAAAAATTAAAAATCTGAGCATGCTGTTGTTAAGGGAGGGTTGCTAGCTCCCCTGATGCAGGGTGGGAACACGACACCAGACTCTTGAGCTTGCAGTTATTTTCTGCTGGCATCCAGCCTGAATCTAGGAGAAAGATGGCTGATTTGAAGTACTGAGATTGTTCATAATGATATAAAGAAGATGAGGAAAATAAGAATTAGCATACATAGTGGCAGTGGGACCAGAAAGTCTATGAGATAATATGAAAGAGAGGGATAGTAGTGGGGATGTGGAAACGAGCTAACTCATAGTCTGGATGAAGAATGAGTCAAAAAGCTAAGACACCAGGAAAAGACAGGAAGATTAACTTTGTATTAGAAATCTGGGAGGATTGTCAAAAATGATGAACACTAAAGAATCCACATGAAAATTTGATTAGTGTATTGTAAATCAAATTTCAAAAGAAAAATTCATTAAGTAATTGAGAATAAAATAATACTGTGAGTAATCAGTATAAATAAGCAAGTATACAAATTAAATGAGACAGACATTGAAATATTAATACCATCAAACACACAAATCAAAGGACCTGATTGAAGCCATAGAAATCATGTTGTTAATTCTACCACTGACTCAATAGAAACTCATCTTTGAAAATTTTAATGTGTTTTTGTTACTACTTAAGAGTTTGTTCGAAGAAATATGTGTGTATATATGTAGTAGCTGCATAGAAGAGCTGGGAATAAAATAAGCTGTAACACAGTTCATGAAGTCTCAATTTAGGCACAGTTGTCCTCATTGCACAATCTGTATCAAGACATGGCTTTTGCTTTCTCTTGTGATTCTCTGTTACTAGAATCCTAATAGCCATGAAAAATCTTACACTAGTATAGCCTGCTGTTGAATCAAAAACAAAATCTGTAGACAAATTTTCATGTCCCACCCTTTTCCTATCCTAGCATGTTTAGAATTCTTATATAAAATCCTAAGTATGGTAAGAACAGCTTTCTTCAAGAAAGATAAATTTGTCTTCTAAACATCCATGGAAAGTGCTATTCTTCCTTGATCTATATTATACTTATTTTGTCCATGGAGCTGGATGAAAAGTAAAACTAATTTAAATAAACTTATGTCTAGAGTATCTTTTGACAGTACCCTGTGTCATTTCCCAACTTGTTCACTTCTTTTCTTTTTTTTCCCTTATGAAATATGCGAACAAGCATTTTTGTAATACGAACAAAGCTTAGTTTCCTACAGATTTATGTCTGATATTCAATTGCCAGCTCAAATTAAAATTTTCAGTAGTGTTATAGAACAGCTCATGTCTTCATCTAAAAATCACATTGTAGATTTTCTTTGAAAATGTTCAAGCAACTCGTAATACTTTGAGAAACTCACTCTCTAGTATAGTTATTTAGTGCTGGACTATATGTTTTGAATTTGCTGTGGGAAATTAGACAGATTGACAGAGAGGTCCAAACACAACGAGATGAAACTAAGTTGAAAAAAATGTGTCCTCTAGACTAGCCCTGACACCAGCCTATTTGTGGTACCATCCTCAGAGAGCTGTGTGTACATACCAGACCCAGTCCAGGAACGCTTTAAACTCAAAGAGCAGAAGGGGAATCAGAAGTGGTTCCGGAAGAGAAGCAAAATGATAAAAATGAAGAAGAAAAGCAGGCAACAAGGATGTGCCAGAAAGAAAACGGAAACAGTAGTAGCAAGGTAGGGATCTTGGAGTGGGGCAGCTCTTTCTAAACTGGTTGCAGTCTTCTTATTTACACTGTTATGTGTCCTTTGGGCCCTCTGTGTTTCTAGAGGTCTCTCCTGAGCTAGTGGTGAGGCCCTGCGTTCTGTTGCAGTTGAGGGCTGCCGGATGTTGGGGCGGAGAAGCACCCTGCAAAAACTACAGTAGTGCTCTGTATAAACCCCCAGGAAGCTGTCAGGAGTGCCAAGGAACTGGATTTTACATCACCAGAACCCTACCTGATGTTGTTGCTCATCATTAACAGCCTCCACAAAGGAACACGCTCTGCCAGTGATTAGACACATGCTCTGAAATAGCTATGAAATAGGCTGTACACATGATGTGTTTTATCTCATCCCTCAGCCAGATTCCATGAAATGCTGAGTACAACTCATATGCATTCAAACAATTCACAGAAACCACATGAAACCACCTTTCCTGCAAAATGCTCTGTTCTGACTTGTCTCTTGAGTAATGGACACTGTGCTTTAAGTAGATGATTAGTCAGCAGCTAGATAGCACACTGCTGACAAACTAGCTGATTGGGTATTAACAGTAGGCATAACTCAGTTAATCCACTAATTTTTATTTTACACACACCGCATAATACTGCCTTTACTAATCCTGCTGTTTATTTCTTGGCAGTTGAAAATAAGTTGACTCCATGAGAATCATCTGTTTTGAGAGCTATAAAACCCAGTTACTGCAGACACACCAGGCTTTTTATGTCGTATACGAATGACTCAGAAGAGCTCCCACTCAACAGTGGGTACCGTGTATCTAAGGAAAACCCGCAGCGATGAGATGTAGAACCTGGACAAACCTTCAGCTCTAATCACTTCATTGTAGCACTGACAAAGCTGAAGTCTTGAATATCCAGATTCAGGCCAGTGAAGATGACATTTTTTTTCTTGCAAAAGGGTAACGCCAGCAACTTACCAGTTTGAAGACCATGAAGCACATTGCCAATCTTGGCTGCGCTGTCCTACCACATTCATGGTATAGTCTGGATTTGGTGCCTTCTGACTTCCATCTGTTCAGGCCAATGAAAGATGTACTGTGTTTGCAATATTTTCCTAGCAATGGCATTGCCATAGCAGCTGTGAAACAGTGCATCACTTCTGCTGGTATCGGTTTTTAGGAGCTTGAAATGGAAGTTCTTGTTCATTGTTGGTGAAAACGCATAGCTAATGCTTGTGACTATGTTGAAAAATAGTGCTGAGTAATTTCTCTCTCAAATAGCGTCATTGTGATCTTTATATCAATTGCAATTTCCATAAAAATAAGCAGGAAGATTACTTTCAGAGTGACTTACGTATGATTTTATGATCATTATTCTTTAGTTTCTCCACTGAGGAAAAATAATATGCAGACAATGCTAATGGTTGTTTTTGAAAATCAAGAGAAGAAGCTGCAGGAAGCTGTTGAAGTTCAGATCTACAGGATAGAAGTCCATACATGAGGTAATTGTTTGGACTCCCTTTGTAGTCAATGAAAAGAAATAGGAAACTCTAGGAGATGATTTATCACACCCTAAAATAGTAATCTTAAATAGGGCAAATGAATCTCATCTTGGAAGTGTCTGTTTTTCTGTAATGACTATAAAAGGAATCAAGGAAACCAGCTTTCAAGTAAATGTCAACACTGAAAACATTTGAAGTTCATTAAAATGATTCCCTCTGAATTTGCCTCCTTCTTGAGAACCCTCACAGCAGGGACCTAAAGACACTGTTATTAGCCTCCAGCCTTTTCCTTTACAATGAGACTTTTGAATGAGAGGACTCTTTATCTCCTGCACAAGAACAACCGGAAGATTGGAGGAAACTCGCAGAGTTGGTGACAGAAATCTACCCACACAATATAGTGGAAGATCTCTCTCAATCCCACCCCTATCTTTTCATTTAAAGCTTTTCTTGCAAATATTTTTTCAAAAACAAACTTCAAAATCACTGACATGGAGCATTGTTATGGATTTTTAAAGCTCCATACTCTGAATATCTGGCAGAGAACATCACAAGGACAAGTGTATAACATACTTATTGTAGAAATCCCTAGGGAAACACAATAGCTCTGTTGTACTAAGTGCAATGCTATCAGCTAGAGACAGTCTGTACCACAAAAGCTACAAGGGGAAGACAATTGAAATACCGTGGTTTCTTCCTTAAAGATGGAGAATTGAGACACAAAGAGATTAAAGGGTAATTTTCCCAAATTACACAGAAAGTCTGTGGTGGAACCTTGGTTCCCTCAAAGTGCAGTCTATAACCACATGCTTCTGTTGGCGTGCAGTGGTATTGCTAATTTAGGGATATGCTCTTTTCAGACAGGGCTGCACTTACAGATAATATTTGATTTTCTGTAATTTGGCTGAATTTCTTGTAAGAAAAATGGTTTGCAGTGCAGTATCAAACCCTATCATTGAGTCAATACTGAGCTCTTATGGCCAGAAAGGATTTGAGTGACTTTCTAGAAGTTTCAAAAGACTCTATTTCTCAGCAAAAGGCCATAATGATAGCCTGAAAGCTAGCAGGTTGATTGATTTTGTTCTCCACATGAAGCTAGAGGCTTAAGGTTAAATATCTGTAGGAGTAAGTAACAGCTGCTGCTAAAATAAGAGTTCAGATTCCAAGAATGGAAAATTTACATGAGGTTTACTTAAAAATTCATGAAGTTTCTCAAATGATGAAAACCAAAGGTCATAAACAATAACTATTGGTCTCTGAAGAAAAACACATGAGAATCTTTTCAAGAGAGATGGAAATTTTTATTTCTAATATCATAAAAGGAAGCATTTCAGTTGTCAATGAAAATGAAAGTTCAGGAGTAATTTGTTGAGAAATGGGTAGTAATGACATGGTGCAATATTACTATACGATGGTGATCACATGAATGACAGTAAATCTCTATGTCTAGTATAGAGAATTAATATTCCCTTTCAGATGGGAGTTAGGTTAACCAGATCCATGGCTTTCATGCTTTTTTTTTTCTTTTTTTTTTTTTTAATTATTAAAATTCAGCAAGGGAATCAGCTGTTTTTCTCACATGCATCGGTGATTTCTAATAGCTGTAGAGATTTCAGTAGTTACCTGTTATTTATTCTGCGAGTTTCCAATCCTGAAAGCTTTTCATAAACATCAGCTCTTGTATTTGAATTCATCATAAGAACTTGGAAGAAGAGCATTGTTCCAGGACAGTCTTATGAAAAATGGCCACAATATAGGTTATACATCCTCCTCTCAGTTTTCATAATGCCATTTTTTTTAACTTTTTAAACATATAAAATAAATTCTTTTTAATAAATTCTCACAAGTAGTGAGGTATCCAAATTTCAGGATCTAACATTATATATAACAATTATTTTATGTGAAATCTGAAGATTAGATCAAGCGATGAATGACAAAGACAAAGTCAACACAGTTTCATTTCTTTTACCAGAAAAGAATAATTGAAAGATACTGATTTAAGACTGCTAAAAGGCAGCAATTTGTTCTTCAATTCACGGCTCACCTATTTTATTCACAGCTAAACCCTTTTTCTCAGTTTTACAGGTTATATTTGAAATAATGTACTTAGCAGAATTCAAGTAAGAGAGACTTTCATTTGAAAATTGAGAAGTTCTGCAGTTAGATAACACACTACAATAAACTAAAATGGGAACAAAATATAGTATTCTGTAAATAGACCCATATTTCACACCTTGTTTGAGAGGAGATTTTAGTAGATAATTTCCTAACTGCTTTTTGTGAACTCATCAGGAATTAGATGATAGGCCTGCATAAGATGCACAGAAACAATACTGTTCTTCTGATTTGACTCTGAAGTAAGATCTAGATGGGAACTTTCTGATCTAGAAGTGATGCTGTATTCAGCCAGATTGCTTTGTTTGGAAGAGCTTACGTTGGAAAACAGATGTTGAATCCCAGAGAATGTCTGGGGGAATACTCTCTGGATTCCAGGGCACAACGTGCCTTCACTGTGTTCAAAGGCAAATCAGCAGTGCCCTCCTTGGGATCTAGTCAGTTGTCTGCCTCAAGTAAAAGATGTCACAAGTACCTATAACAGAAATTTTCCTCATAAATTTTTTTTAAAAGGGAATATTAATAAAATAATAAACAAGGAAACAATGTTTAATTCAAATTGAAAGACAGTGGAATTATACCGTGCTTTTTTTTTTCTTTTCTTTTTTTATTTCTGTGAGAGGTCTTATTAGTAGATGGTAAAACTTTTTACTTACAGTTGGCTTAAGAAAGTTCTAGTTCCAGGACCACAGGAGGCTTTATACCCCTTAGCTAGCAACTGACCTGCCCTCAGCTTACTAGCCCCATTAAGTTCTGTTCTCATTTTAATTTCCATGTCAATGAGGTAAATCCCTCATCTTATATAGAGTCACTGGAGTTATCTATGATATGGACTTTGCTGTAGAAGCACTTAACAGTCCTTTCTGTGATTATTAAATCCATTCCACACTTTGCAAAGGCAGTAAAATTATTTCAAAGAAACTTCATGGAATTTCCATATATTGATATATATCATTTTCTGCTTTTAGTGCCATCAGCATGTGCTGATCTGAACTCTCCTTGTGATTAGCCACAGGCACCTCCAGTGTTCTGAGCTCTGGAAGCAAAAAAATCAGGTATTCCCCTTACCTGGATACTTTATTCTTATTCTCACAGCAAACATCTCCAAGGATAGTTTTGCACCCTGTCCCATGCCATGCTCTTTGAAGATGGAGTGTTCCACACCTTTTCCCCAATTGTTTCCTCTTCTTGGACAGAGACCTCTGCCACACAAAAGCCTGAATCAGTTGCTGTTTCCCGTGTGCTTATAGACAACTGAAGATAACGTCCTGGAACGCCAAAGATGTAGGCTTTGTAATTACTGAAACATTGCCCCTTGCAAGGCAGTACAGCATTTCTTTACAGGTTTTTAGACAAGCACTTTCATGCCCTTCTCCCATGCTCACTTCCTTCATGTTAACAAGTATGCACAGAGTTACCTCACTGTCTTTTTGCAGATTCTAAAAACGTACTCTGCAATTGCAGGCAGAGAAGTACTCCACATTCAACTCAGACTCCAGGGAGCTCTGGTCTATTCAGTCCCAAATACAGGAAACCATGAAACAACTTGAAATCCTTGGAATACTATTAAAAGTGTCCACACAAGAAAGTCCATTAAAACTATCCTGTCACAAAGGATGGAACCAAACAAGAGCAGAGGAAATGCAGTATCTGTCATAGACACGGAGGGTGTTAGATGTGACAGGGAAGACAATTCCCACATAAAAATCCCAAGCCTTGGATAGTCCTTGACATTTGTGGTCCATTAGTAGTTTAATACAGAATACAGTGCAAATCCTGAAATTTGATTGATTTTAGCTTTGAGGACATGATTAAGACACATGGGACAAAACCACCTAACTGTCTTAAGGGCTTCCCACTAATCACTGGCATGTTAGAAGAAAGTAAAACCTCATATCTCCCAGAAGCCATGTTTTGCATTGAAAAGAGAAGACATTCTTCCTTGTTCCAGCATTTATCTGGCAGATGCCCTGAAGAAGAGTTAGTTAAGTACCGTGTGAATATTATGTAAACAATGTCAACAAACAGCAGCCAAGACTTCTTTCAGCCACTCTTGCAGACATGATCATGTTGAACAGTTGGAATCCCATGTCAGTCTAGTCTGAGACCCTTCCTATCTTGAGATAAAACCTTTTCTATAAATGCCTTATCCTCCATCTTGAAGTGATTTAGATGTTAGAAATGTTAGAAAGCTATTTTTATACTTCCAACAGATATGAATATTTCAGATGACTTGTTTAAGGGTGAAATTCTGTTCATTTTTCTTTTACATATCCTTAAATTTTAACAGTTCTTCTCTTTTCCTGATATTTACCCATTTTCAAAATATATCTGTGTATCGTATACTCTCCTTTAACTTTGATGGACAAAGCAGGCTTTCTGATCCCCTTTCACAAGACAAGTTCCCTTACAGCTCTTTTGATGTTGCAAGAACACTTGATAACAAGTGTTCTGCTCTGCTTTCATCTGTATGGTTTCTGATTTTCCATTCAGATTGTGAGATCCTTAGGTCACAAACTATTTTTCTGTTTTGTTTCTATGAGCCCGTGTGCTTTCAACCACAATGGTTTCCTATGTAGTTCATACAGGTTCACACTTCATCAATACAGGTATTCATAAGCAACTGCAACTTATCCGAACTGCAACTAGAATGTAAGAAGAAAATGGTCTTGTAAACCAAATTTTGCTGAGTTTCCAAAAGTCTCCAATCTGATTCAATTTGAGGAACAGGAAATATTTCATCCAGATTTTTCCTTTCTAATGAACAATCGCTCACCTTTTTTGTTTTGTTTTAGTTTGGCTTGGTTTGGTTTTTTTTTGCCCAGTACAAAGACTGGGAAAGAGAACAAATAAATTCAGTAGCTCCTTTTTTTTCCCTCTCTATTATATCATGAATGCCCTGACATGTTAGCTTCTTTAAGGGAAAGAAGATGAATCATATGGATGAAAGACTATAAGATAGGGAGGTGGCTGAGAACAGTAGACAAGGCATCAGATAAAATATAATACACTTATTTTATTACTCTGAGCGAGTCATTTGGGAAGGGCACTGGATATTGAAATGGAGAAAGGAATTATCTGAAATAACACTACATACATTTAATTCCTCTTCCCAATAGATGACTACTATACATAGTTCTCAGCGTAGGGACCATAACAAGCCATTCCTAGGCTCTCTCTCCCCTACTTTTGCCAAATGTGTGTTGGTTTGATGCCTGACTGGCATAACCATGCTGACAGAAGCTCTTAATGCTCAGACAGTTATACCAGCAAACTGTATTTCTCTTTGTTTTGGGGTAGGGTGTGTTTCTATGGAAGAACAAAGCCAGGCTAACTGCACCCACACTAGGAATGCCTTGCTTATAAGTCAGTGTATAAGAAAAGAAATCCAAGAATAAACTTGGCCTTAGTTACCAGACCTTTGGGGAGAAGTGTGAAGAATCAAAATGGATATCCACTTCAGCCTGTGATAAGAATTGAAATTTCTTCCTGATCTGCAGCTGATTAACATTTAGTGCTTTATACCCTTCCAGTTGTGTAGCATTCTTTAAAAGGATATTTGCATTTTCTTTTAAGCCTCTGATCATCACCATCACCAGAATAATGGAAAAAAAACATTATTTTATTGAGAAATCTGCCCCATGTTTGTTTGAAGATAAGATAATTGCAGATTGAGGGGGCATCTGCACGTAAGTGGACAAACTAAGAGATATAATTAACTTTACTTGGGAATGCATAGTTTCATTTATGTAACCCTTATCACATCCTTCCTTCTTTGCTTTGTCCAGAAAGAAGCAATGACATTATTAGGTTTGGTTTTTTTTCATGTAACCTGTAAGGAAATATCCTTTTCAAGCCCATTAAAACATTTCTCCTACATTATAAACAGCTAGATGGAGAAAATTTCAAACAACAAACATGCGCAAATAAATATTTACTTTCATTCAATTTTATAAAACTTGTATCCCTGTGCAATTTCTCTGTAGTTATAAGACAAAGGCTTTTTAATAAGTGCTCTGTAATGACATGCTCTGTGTCTTATTAGGTGGTATGTACATCCAAATCTACCAAATGATTCAAAGACTGATTGTGATGCAATAATAATTATCCCTTTGTTTATGGTCAGTAAATGGACTAGATTTACCTCATTATATGAGATCTAATGCTTTAATGAAAACAGGTTGTAAATTGTGCTGTGGGAATATTATTATTCACCCAAGGTGGTAGAATAACTTTACATCTCAGTTCTGTTTACATTCAGGACCTGCTGCTTTGGGATAGACCCCTACCCAAATAAAGTAATTAGAAAGAAGGAAAAAAAATCTTTGTACTTACATAATTATAGTGCATACAGCAATAGGTCTTACCATAAAAAGGGGAAAAGACAAATAACACTGGGTTTGTTCTACTTATAAGTGATGTTTCCCTCAAGAACTGAGATACTATGATTATCTTCATGACTCTGTTTGCTTTACTGGCATTTGTAGAGTCTCATGTTCTTTTTTCCCACGGTGACATCTGGCACAGGGCAAAAGTGTTCCAGAGCACTAGAGAGTCCTAGCTCAAGCAACAGGATTGTTGACAAGAGAAGAAAGTAAGATTATGGCAAAAGGTTAAACAGGATTGAAAATATTGTCAAGCATAAAAACTAAAAAAGTGAAAAAGTAATAGTACTACACAATATAGCTGTGCCTGCAAAAAGCTGAGTAAACTATGGTTAACATTGCAGGAAGAAGTCATTCTGGTAGTATAGACAATTACCGTGTTCACTGTATGGATGCCAATAAAAGAGTTCCTCCAGCCAAAAGGGGTGTCCTCTCTAAGGATAATTTTTGGCACAGTTATTCTATTACAGGTTTCCCAACAAGCTCTTCTGAAGCATAGAGAAACAGAACAGAACAGAAGCTCAGTTTCTTACAGGTGAGTTTTCACAATAAAAGGATATTATGGGTTAGTAGGAAGTAACTTACTATAAACACTAACGCAGATTTAATATGGATAGAAAGTTCCCTGAGTATATACATATATGTTCAGCCTTTCTACCAGAGGTTGCTAAGATTTCTAAAGTGCCTGTCAAGCAGCTTTTGAACCAGCACAGTTAAGGCAAAACCAGCACCAGTTTTGAGTTGCTTTTATAGGATGGAATATAAACTAGTGGAAGACTATTAAAATTCAGCAACTGGTTCAGTTTCTACTGTTCTTATTCATTTTTTTGAAAGTGTGTATTTTGATTCTTGCCATTAAACCTGATGTAAGATCTCATCTATAGTAAGAGTATCTGCCCCATGAGATCAACTTTTCCATACTTGTTTAGTGAAAAAATAGTCATGGCATTAACTCACGTGGTATCAGGAGTAAACTCATTCAAGTGGGAATGAGCCATTAATAAACAAGACATTTTTCTCTTTCTTACCTTATTTTGAAGACAAATGCTAACAGACAATAAGACAAGTGAGACTAGCCAGTGTGATTTTAAAAGACTGAGTAGCTGCTAAAACTGGAAATTAGCCTGATCAAAATTATTTCTAATTTTAATTCACTTTTAATGTTCTATTTATTGTTTTATATTTTCCAGTGTAAATATCACAATACACAGAAGGAACTAAGTAACTTTTTCTAAATCACCTTAATGTTTACATTTTGAAGTCCCTTGACTGCTTTTGGAAATGCTGCTCACTACTACCAATAATCTTTGTCTCTATAAGGTCTGTCTTGGCCCATTTTCTGCCTTTTGAAGTCTCTGCTTTCTCTCTCTACTTTCTTTTCCAGTGTTCTCTAGGCCTGCCTAGGGTAGTTTTGACAAGTTCTCTCCCGTGGACAAGCTGGAACTATTATCTAACTACTATGTGCAGTATCTCTTGAGCAAACTAAAGCAGAAATACCAGGAGCCACACTGGAAAGCTTGTTTTTCAAAACAGCTCAGTTTTGAAAACTCAAAGCATTGAAGTATTCTGGTGTGTACCTCTGACTCAAAGTCATTTTTATCCCCTTACTAAGGTTTAAATTGCACTGTCTGATATATGTCATGAAGGACTAGCTAAGTGGGAAACTAATCGACATACATTATGTTTGCAACCTTAATTTTAAAGTAGACATATTCTAAAATTAAGTCTGTGTCAGTGCAGAAACATGAGATCACTTTCCAGATTTTGGGTTTAAGCTTTGGTTTCAGTACAAAGAATGTGCATAAGTGCGCTATCAAAACCACACAAAGTCACTAAAAACATAAGTCTTTAACTAGAGAAAGAAGCTGAAACTGAAATCCAAAGGAAAAGAATAGAAACAAGTCCTACTTTTACCAGAAAGTTTTGATGTTCTTGACAGAGAGTTTGTCTTATTTGCCTTCTTTTTCTTTCAGGAAAACTCTTCCAGGAGAATATTTTGCAAGGTCCAAACACCCACACCCTCACTAAGTAATAATGGCCATCATGCCCTTAGAAGGAAGCATAAAACAAATACAAAGACAAAATTGTGTTCTAACTCTGTTATGTCCATCAACCTTGCTTTCACTGAGTCTGGTACACAGCCTCCAAGGATTGCAGAACTCAAAGCAGAAAATAGTCAGTTGTATCTTTCGATTTCTTTTACTTTTGGATTACCATTTCTTAGAAAAATATTTTATCTATTTGTTGTACTTTCAGGTATGTGTTTCAATTGGGAAAATTCTGGCAGAGCCATAAAAGATATTTGCTCTTCAACACAGTGAACCAGAAGGCCAGTCAGTCTTCAAAAGTATGATAATTTCCAAAGGACACAAAGGCCTTGGGCAATCCCAGTCTTCCATATAATGTTCTCTGCTGCTAGAAATCATTTTAGAAGATTTAATGGTCAATAAACAATAAACTTAAAGTTGATCCAAACTGCTCTTTATCCATGTCATTAATCTGATCTGATAGCAGAGATCAGGAAGCAATAGACCCCAGGGGAAGTCAGCAGGCATAGTATCTTGTACTAAAATGCACAAGATGGAACACGGCCTGTAAAGGATTTGTTGACTATTCACATAAGCAAACAGCAGTAACAACAACAAAACCTGCAAATAGTTTAGTAGTATTTATGTCCTGGATTAATTACACAAAAACTGTGATAATTCATAGCTAATTCTGTCTTCTCTCACCTGCAGCGCATAGCGTAGACAACAAAGCCCAGTATCTAGAAAATACACATAAAATAATGTTTCATAAACATTTAAAGTTTATCATCTGGACTAAAACTTCCAAATCAATCCTTATTTTACTTGATTTTCAGAACATATGTAGGTAAAGAGTTTGACCTGCTAGGAGTATGCTTACAGTTGAAAGTATACTGAACTGGCTTCCTGTATAGCATTGATGATCTGCTTTAACTCTTTTTATGGATGTCCTTACAGTGATCTGGTAACTTTAGTACAAATCAATTTAGGAAGTGACTGAAAGTAAACTGAATGGAGGACATTTTAATTCTCAGATCAAGTGCCCACATAGGAGCATAACATTGTTTAAGTTCATCTTTTTAATATATATATTTTTTAATTTAAGTTAGCTTTTCCAGATATACCAAAGGAGATAATCTGTGCCATAATTTGCAATTATCAAAATTTCCAGTAGGTATTTTAACAAATGTGCTGCATGCAATGAAAAAAAAAAAAAAACACCAGCATGAAACTGACAATAAAGCCTTCTGCTACACAGCATATCACTTAAAAAGATTGTCCTCGTCTTTAGTTAAACTTTACTCACTCAAAAGAAAGAATGTCACAGCTATGTCACTGCTCCAAATGTTTTTAGTTAGTTAGGCCACATTAAGATTAAAACATTATGCAGTCAGAAGCCCTGTCCAAGACTATAGCTTCATAGTTATTTTCACATGCAAACATGGACACTTACATGTGCAGATACACATAGAGGTGGAGAGAGTCATGACTTGGGTGTTCCTGAGCTTTTCTCACTAATTTCAGTTTTTCTGTTTGTCTCAAATCTTGTCAGAATTTTATCAGTGGACATTTAAATTCATTTCCATGTTTAAAGCTCAGACCCACATCTTTATTTTGGGCAAATCCATCTCTGGCAAAGCTCTGCTTGCTAGGAAGAATTAGATTTTCAGTTTGTTAATGTTTTGTAGAATGAAGATGAATCATTTGAAAAGTTTTACATGTTGTCTGTTTTGTTGTTTTTTGGGTTCTTTTTTGTTGTTGTTGTTTTGATTATTTGTTTTTTCTAAATTGGATGACCAGCTTTAAAAATAAACGTATTATGTTGTGACTCTTGATACTTATGAACATTCATGTACATTCATTCACTGAAGAGCTGTTAAAAATTTCTCATGAAATATGGGCATTCACTGGAGAGCACTTACCTGGCACAATATAAAAAGCAAAAGAAATTAATCTAAACTCAGAACTAAAAAGCCCAGAAAATTTATGTGTCAGTGCTGTGGATAATTTGCTGCCTTCTTAGTTTTCATCAGGGAAAGCAAGCAAGCATATGGGGCACATTACAAAATTGTATGGGAACATATGTTATTGCACTGAAATGCTAAGATAAGTGACACAGAGAAATCCGTGATCCATTGGGTTTGAATATTTTGGGCCTCACAGTTCTTAGTAGAAAGCTTTTCTTTTCCAGTGTGACAGAATGTTTTGAGTTAGATGGAAAATGACCAGATACTTTGGCAGCAGTGTTACGGTGGTTTGATCAAGCCCCTTACTTGATCCAGACTGTACAGGTCTTCTCTGTACCACTAGGAAAGTAAAGAAAAGTATATATCACAAGATTGTATTCTGAAAGTTTTATAGCTAAAGTTTATTTACTTCAGAATAGAATTATTTGAGGGATTAGGAAAATCTGTTCCTCAGTAGCGAGATTCCACATTTGAAAGAAAATTCTAGATAAGTTTGATCATATTTGTAAGCAAATGTAAAAATACATAGGATGTTGTTAAATGTCCATCTACCACTGTTACTGTTTACATGCACCTAAAACAAAAGAAGAGGACAAATTCTTATTCATCTCAGTCTTACAGTTCAAAGAAACAAAAAGCTGTGCAAACTTTTCTCCCTAGCTGGGTGGGGAAGGCAATGTTTTCATCTGAGAAGCAAAGATCTTAACCATGAAGAATTTTTGTAGGATTCTCCTAATTTAGAAACTAAATTTTTTTCAGATAGATTAAAAAAAAAAAAAAAATTAATATCAAGTATGGAATTTCAACACTTCCCAAAAGATAGAGGTTTACATAAAAAGCTCTGAATATCTCGGATAACATGGGAATGGACAAGTCCTCAAATATCAGCTGCATCATTTTACCTCTTCCATTTCCTTTCCCTTTCCCTTTCCCTTTCCCTTTCCCTTTCCCTTTCCCTTTCCCTTTCCCTTTCCCTTTCCCTTTCCTTTCCCTTTCCTTTCCTTTCCTTTCCTTTCCTTTCCTTTCCTTTCCTTTCCTTTCCTTTCCTTTCCTTTCCTTTCCTTTCCTTTCCTTTCCTTTCCTTTCCTTTCCTTTCCTTTCCTTTCCTTTCCTTTCCTTTCCTTTTTTTTTTTTTTTTTTTTCTTGATATAGTCATGCACTGCACTGTGAGATCTTGTTCTTGTACAGGTAATTTGCATGTACTTTTATGTGTTTATTTAGTCAGTACCAGATAACAGAGAAAAATGCACCATTTATCCGACACTGTGAAGACTATTTCATTATCTCAGACTTAAAAATTTTATTGCTGCTTTCTGAAGCAGTCTAGGGATGAATTAAAACACTTCATTAAACAGAAACACAACATGAACTGTACATTTAGATAGCCCTTCACTCTGGAAAAGTTATAAGAAATAACCTTGATCTTATGAAGACGTAGGGACAGGAGAGATTTAGGCCTGAAAAATGGTCAGACAAATTCCAAATTTTGAAGCACTTTGTAAACATTGACCTCACACTCTCAATAAAAAAAAAAAAAAAAAAAGAAAAAAAGAAAAAAAAAAAAGAAAAAGAAATACCCAAAACAAAACAAAAAAAACCTCTTTCACAGATCAAAGCCCCAAATTCAGCTGTCCTACTGTTCAACCTATTTCCCATCTGTTTAGAAAATTCCCACTTCTTAATGTATGTTTCCTGCACTGAGGGACTGGAGGGAAGCAGATGAGAAATGACAGATGTTGATTAGAGAAAAGAGTGGAGGCTGCAGTGCAGTAGAAAAAGGAGCTCAAAGTACTGTCACAGACAGTACAGCTGCTGCTACTGTTGTTTATATCTCCTGAAAACACCAGCATCTTCCATAACTGTTGTCAGGGCTATCTGCCATTACAAAGAAGATGGGAATGCAACATGTTCAGCAGTGGAGTGTGATCAAGCTGTTGGGAATCAGAAACATGGCAGTTGAAAGAGGGAGGCTGTGGAGATAAACTCACTGTGAGATACTGCTCACATATATATACTACATGTGACTGACCCTTCTGCTTTTTTTGTTTCTTTCTTTAACTGATATCTGATATAATTGATATCTGAAAATACGGAATCAAGAGGAAAGGAAAAAAAGTTTGTTGTTGAGTTTACAAAGTTTGGCATCCACAAATTCAGAAATTCCAAAGTGCAAGGTGAAAATGCATTTTAATTTAGATTCATCCTGGTTAAGGCATGTAATTATACAAACTTTATGTATAGTTGATGGAAAAACAAAGGCATCTCTGGAGATCAAGCCAAACCACCTAAACGTAGCCTTTAACAGTGTCTCTCTCAATCTTCACTACACATGGAGACTAAGAACTGAACTAAAACCCCAACAAAAAGTAGATACATGATGAATACCAATTCTTTGGGTAAATATGCCAGCAGAGTATTTAACTGGATGTTTAAATACAAATCATTTAACAGTATGATGTTATTATACCTATATTAGTTATCCTATAATATTATAGTTATAATGCATTATTTAAAGGAGATCAGTCTAGCAGTGAAAAGAGAAAAATAAAAAGAGTTATGATTCTAAAGCAGGAGAAAGACTTCCATGCCCTTGAGTTTGCTGAGTGGCTTGGCATGGTTAAGAAAAAACATTACTGGAACAGTATTCAAGAGCAAATCCAGTTCAGCAGCAGATAGCAGCTTAGCTTAAAGCCACTGGATTAAGACTGGATGGAAATTTAAACATGTATCTTGGTTTGAAATAAGATATGATTTAATAGCTCAGTGGAAGCAGACATTGGCTGCTTTAAAGTTCTTTTTTTACCCTTCTTTTTAAAAGTCTCACATGTCTCAGATAGACTGTTATTACAATAACTATACTGCTGGATGAAATAGCAACCTTTTGCCTAATCATTACTTTTATGACTATTTAGTTTCATACAGTAGGTTATCACAGCACAAATACTACATGGCAGTTGGGTGATCTACAATGATTTTCAAGAGAAAAGCAATTGTGTAGTGTATCAGAGGTTTCAATATTTCTTTCAAATTGTCAAGCATATAAAGGTTGCCTACAAATAGCAGTTTTTATGTAAAAATTAGCCCCCCTTCTGTGATTTTTTTATCTAGGAAGCTATTCCAAGTAAAAGGAGAGAAAAAAAAGATATCTTTGTTAGCTGCCTAAAAAATGATGTTGTGAAATTTAATCCTTTCATTCATTAGGAAGTTTTCCTGAAGAAATACTCAGATCTGACAAAGCAATCACTTTCCCATGTTCAGCATCAGAGTTAGCTGGAAGAAAAATAGAAAAAGTTGACAAAAGATCAGCGAAGTAATGGGGAAAATACTGTTTGTTGCTGAATAGAAGCATTACATGCTGGAGTAGGGGAGTTGGTTTGTTTCTTCCCAGTTTCTCAGAACAGAAATAAGCTAGATGTCTAATGAGTTTGGAAAAGTCAGGCATTTCAAATACTGAGTTGCTCCTATCTGTTCATGCTCTGAGTCACCATAATTGAGACAGACTGACATTAGTCAAATTTTTGGGGGGCATAGTATGAATGTGCTCCTTAGGACCAGTCCTTTTAATATCATGATCAACAGAATTTTACACATCTATTGTTGAAACTTGTAAAGTTCTTGGGACAAAGACTGTCCTCTTCTTATTGACAGCTATAATACCAAGTTGTTGCACAAGGTCTTGAACATTAACATTGTTGATGGTCTAAACATGTATTTAAGTCTCTTTTTGTGGCTTGCAGAGCACTGTATAAACAGAAATGAAGAACAGTGATACCATTCCCTGTTCTGCATGGTTCATAAAGATGGTTGGGAAAAGAAAGGCAGCTCAAGGTTAATCATACTAAATAGTGAGAAGGAACAGATAAGAGGAGCCCTGTTCTCTAGCCAAAGTAAAGAAGGCTCAAAGATAGTATCACATGCTTTGTATTCACAATTTTTTTAAGCAATTTCTCTTGTACATATTGCATGTAAAACACTGGCTACATGCAACATACCTTGATAGATACCTGTCTTACCTAGATAAAAACTATTTGGAGGGATTCATCTTACCCAGCTTCTGCTACCAACATGCTTCTTATGTTCAGCATCTAAGCTAGTCATCTAGGCTCCTTAGCAATCAACAGAAAGAGATGGGTACCTACAGAGAATGATTCACCGTAGACAAACACGTGAAGGTAATCCATTCTCTAGATATGGTCATCCCTCTATAGTGATTATTAGTTAACTAGTTCAACTTACTTCATAACTATTAAATGGCTAAAATTAGATGAGATGAATCTCATGCAGTGTTGCTGTCTGGACTAGACTACATTTCTTCAGAACAGGTTTGAGTAATAAATTGCCTCCTTTTTGCTGCATTTGGTGACACTAGTGCAGACAAACTGAAACCAAAGAAAAAGGAGATTGAGAGATAATGATTACAAAGAATATAAATTGGGATAGATTTTAACATTGTGCAAATGACATATAAACTCTTCATACTCTAGTTCAAGTTGCAATCTCACCTTCAATTTGCATTGTAAAAAATTCAATCTGTCATGTAAACAGTAACTCTGGGTATATAAAGTAATTACAATTTAACATTTCTATACTGAGCCAATCAAAACCTATGGAATATCAAAACAGAATTAACACAGTGAAGTATATTTACACTCACACAAAACTGGGGTTCCAGGTAAATTCAACATTTTTTTCTGAGTTTATTTCCCACATGGGGCAGGGAGCAGCTTACCTTCACGTTGTTAAAGTATTTTCCTATGGTAATAGTCCTTCCACCTCTGCTTCAGTCCCATGCAAAAGTGCAACTGAACTGCAATGAATTTGTCTGCAAAAATGAAATTCCTACTCCTTTGTTTTGACAAATAGCACTGTGCCCCATCTTTTCAAGCAGCTTAGATCCTGGGGTGCTAGAATAGATAGGGGCAAGAATGATTCCCTAGGTGACAAACTAAACAAGGTTTTTCTTCTGGATCATAAATAAATAAATAAATAAATAAATAAATAAATAAATAAATAAATATTGTACAAAAAGAATAAGGAAAAAAAAAAAGAAAAAAAAAGACTTTTTTTGTGAAGATATGCCTGTGTATAACTTTGATACCTCTTTTGTAGTGCATTTGCATAGCAATTCATAAGGTTTGGACAAAGTAGGTTACAGCAAGAGCTGTTTTCAATCAGTGATCAGAAGTCCTTTGGACATGTTTTAGGGAGGATTTTCTGTTTCTACTTTTCAAAATGTGAAAGACCCTGGCCTGAATTCATATCACACTCATAAATAGTGCTGCTATTCAGGCAGGTTCAATACTTTGCTGATTTTTCTGTTTTGTAGAATCATAGAATTGCTCAGATTGGAAAAGACCTTCAAGATCACAGAATCACAGAATCACAGAATCACTAAGGTTGGAAAAGACCTATAAGATCATCCAGTCCAACCATCCACTTATCACCCATGGTTCTCGCTAAACTATATCCCTCAACACAAAATCCAAACGTTCCTTGAACACCTCCAGGGTCAGTGACTCCACCACCTCCCTGGGCAGCCCATTCCAGTGCTTGATCACTCTTTCAGAGAAGTAGCATTTCCTAATATCCAGCCTGAATCTTCCCTGGCGCAGCTTGAAACCATTCCCCCTAGTCCTATCACCAGTTACACGAGAGAAGAGGCCGACCCCCAGCTCGCTACAACCTCCCTTCAAGTAGTTATAGAGAGCAATAAGGTCTCCCCTGAGCCTCCTCTTCTCCAGACTGAACAATCCCAGCTCCCTCAGCCGCTCCTCATAAGGCCTGTGCTCCAGACCCCTCACCAGTTTTGTTGCCCTTCTTTGAACACGCTCCAGGGCCTCAATGTCTTTCTTGCAGTGAGGGGCCCAGCACTGGACACAGTACTCAAGGTGCGGCCTCACCAGAGCTGAGTACAGGGGGACAATTACTTCCCTACTCCTGCTGGTCACACTACTTCTGATACAAGCCAGGATGCCATTGGCCTTCTTGGCCACCCAGGCACACTGCTGGCTCATGTTTAGCCGAGCGTCAACCAACACCCCCAGGTCCATTTCCTCTACACAGTCTTCCAGCCACTCCGCCCCAAGCCTGTAGCGTTGCTTGGGGTTGCTGTGGCCAAAGTGTAGGACCCGGCATTTGGTCTTATTAAACCTCATCCCATTGGCTTCAGCCCAGCTATCCAGTCTGTCCAAATCCTTCTGTAGGGCCTCGCTACCCCCAGGCAGATCGACACTTCCAGCCAACTTAGTGTCATCTGCAAACTTACTGAGGGTGCACTCAATGCCCTCATCCAGGTCATCAATAAAGATATTGAAGAGGACAGGCCCCAGCACCGACCCCTGGGGAACCCCACTCGTGACCGATCATCAAGTCCAATCATAACTTAACTATACCACCCTAACTCTAACAACCCTCCATTAAATCATGTCCCTGAGCACCACATCCAGACGGTTTTTAAACACATTCAGGTATGCTGACTCAATCATCTCCCTGGGGAGCCTATTCCAGTGCTTGTCAATCAAAACAAGCCCAAAACATTTTGCTTTAACTTAAAACTCAGCTCACTATTCAAGGAATTTCTGAAAAGAAAATACTGTTTCACTGCCTAGGTAGAAAAGCACTCTGTGAAACAGATGAAAGTGGCTTAGTGGAAAATACCTATACAATTTTTGCAAGTCTGGGAATTTTTATGCACTATATCAGGTTAAGATCATACAGTCCCTAGCTGTTTGTCTGCTGCCTGGGCCAGAGGTTATCATCCTACTGTCAAGAAAGAAATTAGGAAAAATATAAAGTTGCCTCAACTGCTTCAACCAGAAAATAAAAAAAATAAATAAAAATAAGTAAATAAAAATAAAAATAAAAGGTTTCATCCACTGTTCAGCTGGAAGAAAAACAGATAGGTAGCGAAAGAGGACGTACTGGTAGGAAATATCAGATCTGACTGCAAACAATACACTCACCCCTGGAAATGAGAACAAAAATATTGAGAAAATCTACAGTCGCAGCAATACTATGATGATGAATTGAGATATATAAATGTGAGGATTGATATGTGCTGAGAATATGGCCCATTAATTACAGAGTTTGTACAAATGAAAGATTATGAGTAGAGTCATAAATTGCCATATGACCTTCTGCCTGCTGCAGTCCTGCTATGAGTGGGCAAACCTGCAGGTTCTATTCACTTCAAAGATTTTCACAAAATCTATTCAGATAAACAGTCTCTTCACGTTCCTCAAGAACACCTGGGATGTTTAGTCATCTAGATACGCCAGGGATGCGGGGCCATCAAGTCACGAGGAAAACTACCAACCTTCCTACTCAGAGAGAAATGACTTTAGTATTTGTGCACTGAGAAGAAAAATCTTGCAGATGTTCCTCTTTAGGTGATGTAATTCTGCCCTGCTCCACGTTAGGACTATGTTGTTAAAGCAATAACTTATCCTTGATTGTCTAGGGTGAACTTGTCAGCACTAGCCTTTTTTGCTTCTTGTGTGTTTTGCAGATGCTACCCTCCATCTGCAACATCATGAAAAAATTAGCAACAGGAACATGTATAGACATATGCTCAGAAGCTATTTCTGTAGTTCCTTATACTTTCCACTCATCTCAGCCTTTTGAACCTTCAATATTGCAGCCAGCTACACTGAATTCCTTGAAAAAAATATATATTGGGAAGATATCTGAATGCCAAGACAATCTTTTCCTCAGTCAATTATTTTTTTTTTACAAATGGCAGCATGAGTAGCTTCTGGTACAGTCACACTCTTTTTAATTACTGAGTCAGCCATATTCTTCCAACTTCATTCTAAATTGTCATTCTCCTTTTTAGAGACAAGAACAGTTTCTTGAACACCAAAGCATTGATATTTACTGTTGCCAATTTTTTTCACAGCAGTATATTTGCTCTCTCTAAGAATAAAACTGTTGAAAACAGACTTAAGATAGTGAGTAAGAATATAGTATTATTTTGATTATCTTCTCCCTAAGGAAAAAATTGGTCTAAGATACAGAAATTGGTGCACACATTTTATTTCAACAGTGGGAGTATGGTTTTAAAAAGATTTCCCCAAATAAGTCTAACCAAGGACTAAAAGAGATCTTAGTTTTTATGAGTCTAAATTAATTGGCCAGTTTTGTGGCCAGGCTACAAAATTAAAATTAAAGATGAAAATCCCACTGAGTTCTCCCATAAGCCTTATGGTCATAGGCTATAAGGTCTAACAAACAGCACCTGATACTTGTAATTTTGCAAGCATTCACTTCAAACAGTTTTTAATTGGCATTTAAGCTTATTTTAATCACATGCCAACACTTGGGCTAAACAAATCAAAGAGGATGGGAAATTTAAATGCCAAAAAACAACTAATGACCACAAATTGTTTGTTCCTGAGAAAAAAAATTCTAAAATCAGATGTTTTAAGTATCTAAACAGCATTATTATGTTTAACTCTATTTTGAAGTCTAAGTATTTTCTAGTACTTATAGGAAAACAGCTACTTATTTTTGTTGTTGTTGTTTGGTTTTGTCATGTTTTTGTTTCTTTGCTTGTTTGCATTGTTTTGTCATTATAACTATTGTCTTATTGTGTTAGCAAATCAGGGTTTTCTTTGGCTAGCTTTGGCATGCTTTTCCCCCTTCTACAATTAATGAAATAATGAAATAATCTCCTCTTTTTATATAATCAAAAATATCCCAGCACCAGCTGGAGCAGACAAGACAATGAGTTGGGCACAAATGCTAGTGAGGTTGTTGTTTCATTCTAGAATGTACATGCGACATCAATTCATTAGTTGGAGACTTGCTACTTTGAATAAAACTCCACTGATTTACAGCACAAGGTATTTGAATTTCCTTCATGTCTCTGTAAAGCACAGACATTCTTACTGCATGGAGAGAGGCACAGAAAAAGAAAGGCAAAAAATGACATTTGCTTGTCCATAGTCGTACCAAATACATAAATTATAACTTACTTAATCAGAAGAGCCTGGATATATGTGTGGGTATTTCTCTCTTTTGTCCTTGTTCTTGACATTGTGTTTTTTTTTTTTTTTACTTTTCATCTTCTATTAAAACACAACATAGGAAATTAGATTAAAAGAAGGGAAATTATATTAAACAAAAGGAAATTAAATTAAGCAAAATTGTTACAAGGCTGTGAAAGATTTGACTGAAACCAGCCTTTGGAAATGAATATCTTCAGACGTCTTCTGACAGTGATAGCTCTCAAGCAGACACCATGATGTTATGCAAGAGCAATTCAGACTCTGCTAACCAGAGGCCCTCTTGGATTCTGATTTGCCTTTCTGTCCTGGATCTGAGCTCCTAAAAGCAAATGAAAGTCTAGAAGGACTTCTTGGGCCTTCTGAGGTTGGTTATTCTGATCATGGCCTCAGAGGAGTTGACTATTCCACCATACTTGACAACAGTTTTCTTCTTATCTCAGGAAAGTAGAACAATAAGGATTTCAAATAGACAAGTAAAGATTCTGACGGAGACCCTGGCCTGCAGATGATTGAAGTTGAAAGTTCTGAAACAAAAGCGTGCTTTGTAGTTGTCTCATTTTTTATTTTCTTTCTCTAAGCATCTACTTCTGGCCATTCACTCTGTTAGGTATTTCCAGCACATCCCTCCTGACAGTGGGAAGAGAAGGATACAGAAGGAATAAATGAATGGTGACAGAACATTGTCTCTATGAATGCTGCCAACTGCTGGTTTAGAGGAAAGAGAACACAAGAAAGGGAATGCAGGCCTGATGGTCATTAGAGGTCACTTTCTTTCCTTCACTTTACCCCGGCCTTCTATGGCATACTTTCCCAACTGCTAAAAAAATTTTAAATGCTCTGCAGATGGAAAAGACTACTTACTTGTTTACTGTTTGTAAATGAGACCTTTTAAAAGGATTGGGAAAGACAACAAGAATTTGAAAAGATACCATCTGTTAAAAATCTTAGGACTGAAAGGCATTAATGTAATGAAATCTGCTTCCTGCATAATAATATTGGTAGAAATTCATAGAATGACACAACAAAATTAACTTCTTCACATAACTTGGTGAGAGGTGGGGTTTTTTGACACATCCAGTTTAATTTAAACTCTCATGTACAAGAATAGCCTTGTAGCTTCTATGGTATGTAGATGTGGTCAAGAAGGATTGGTACAGTCGGTGAAGTAGAAAGTATTTCTGTATTTCTGTAACCCGATCTATAGACAAGAGAGACCTGATGTTGCCAGGAGTATTGGGTTTACATCTCACAATTCATTATATTGGAAGGAAAAAATAAGAGAAGGTGGAACGGAAGGAGGAAGAAGAGGAAGAATGGAAGGAAGGAAGTGGAAAGAAGGAAAAGTAAGGATGAAAATAAAAGAAAGAAAAAAAGTCTAGAAAGAAAAAAAGAACATCAAAGTGTTATTAAAAACAGGCAGCTGTCCTTTTTAAGCATCATTTTTGTTTAAAAAGAAACAGTTTTTGACAGGTATTTTCAAGGAAAAGACACAGTGAACTTGCAGATTTCATTTAGACATTTCATTTAGGTTTTGTCCTCATTCCTGCAGTCATGGAGAAATCTAACTTGCACAGCTGAATTTGATGATTTTAAAATATGTTCATACAAACTTCTCTCCATAACACTGTTAAAGAATTTGTTAATGTTATATATAATATTTCATAAAATATCTTGAAAATAGGTATGTTTGAACTTCTGTAAATCAGATGCTCAAAAGCTTCCTGCTGCAAACGTGTTTGAAACCATAGAAAAACTGCTGTGCATTTTCTGATCTGGTACCCACCTGTTTTATTTACCCACAAGATGGGATATAGAAGGGTGATGTTCAGTTCAAGTAGTTGAGAGACTTACTATGATCACACAGGCCAATATGTAAAAAATCATGAAATAGTATTGTTAGTGTCTTGCAACGTGATGAGAGTGGTAGTAATCAGATGAATTCACTAAACCCTACCTTTGAGATTTCAATTAAAGGAAGGGTAAAATAGAAAACAAAACACAAGAAGAAATCTGTTGAATAATACAATTTTTCTCCAGATGATTTTTCCACATTTGCTGCCAGAGCAAACACATGGTACATGTTAGTCTGTCGGGTCTACATTATTCATCAGCTGAAGGAACTGCAGTGATTCATTTGCCAAAACCTGTAGCACTAAATCCCACTGTTTTTAAATTGTAACTCTAAACATCCTTTTAGCCTTGCAGAAGATTTTGAATGTAACTTACATATATAGCATTTATAAAAGTACACTCTACACAAGTATATCTTTGAATTTCTCTACCTTTGGTAAAAGTAGTATAATCAGCCCATCACTGGTTGCTTGCAATTTGTCTCCTACCTAGTTACAAAAAGTAGTGTCACTCTCACTTAAGACACAGAAGGCTAGAATGTGCTAACTGGTTTGCTTTGCTTCTGACAGGAAGCTGTGCAAGTAGTCCAGGCAACAGCTGTGCCTTAGCATTATTGTTTTCTGGTCTTTCGTTGGTTTTTATGGGAAAACAGACCTTGTCAGTTTCCTTATATGCAAGTGGATTTTTTTGTCATTCTTTCAACATATCTCCATTTTTTTAAGAGTCTTCAATGACTTACTAAAACAAGTTCACTGCAAGGTGTATTCTTATTAAATAGTGATCTCTTTAATTTGATGACTTTTTTTTGATAAGCAAGCTTTCACTGTGGAAGAACACTCCTTTCTGAAAGAGTGGTCAGGTACTGGAATGAGCTGCCCAGGGAGGTGGTTGAGCCACCATCCCTGCAGGTGCTGAAGAAACATTTAGATACAGTACTAAGGGACATGGTTTAGTGTGGAAATGTTGGTGGTAGGTGGGCATTTGGACTTGGGGGTGATCTTGGTGGTCTTTTATGTCCTTGGTAATTCTGATTCAGTGTTGTCCAACTCATGTTTTCTGTACTAGGTAATGTTAAAGTGGGAACTCTCGGTGTGTCACTCTAAAACACTATGGGAAGGTAAAGAGAGACTGACAAGTTTTCTGAAGATGTGAAAGTTTTACTCTGTTCTGAAACATTACAAGAAGGGCTTGTGGAAAACACCTAGGACAAAATGACTCTTTTTTGTCATTGAACCAAAAGAGTAATCACTGTCTCCTTACATACCTAGTAAATCTTTAACATATATACTAAACAAAAAAACTTATCCTGATCAATGAAAATATAAATATACCTTTCTCTTGTGAGAATAGGTACCAATAATTAATACAAAGCACCATCAAACTTAGTCACGTTGATGATTGTTTCTTATGATCTTTAAGATCTTTTACAAATGTAAATGATTCTATGATTATATGGGTTATAATAGCAACAGTACAAGTAATTACAATTTTCTCCATTAGATTAGTACTTAGAATTGAAAGTTCTTAAATGCACCAAGTTTTTCCAAACAAGTGTTTCCTTCTCCTTTTTAATTTCTTTCTCTCTTTCTTTCTCTCTCATTCTCTCTCTTTCTCTGAAGGAAAAGAGGCATGCACCTTGATCTGCAGTCTACATGCTAAATGCATCTTCAGGTTGAATAATAGTTAGCACTTCAAATCCCTGGTACAATAAGGGCAACAGAAAAGAAAGTGGTTGAGGAATCCCACTGACCCTACTGTTTTAGATCATAGCAAATGGTATACCCAGGAAGAAAACAAAGTAACTTGCAGTGTCCCATAGTAGGATTATTCCCATTCAAAACAGTCAACCAACACAATTCAATGTTTCCTAATCCTAACCTTTCCAGCTCTCTCTTCTTCACTTTAGGGATTTATTTTCAGATAAGAGTATTCTAATAATATATATGTACACCAATAAATGTTTATAATTTTAGTAAAGCTATTTTGAGTATCATTCAAATATTATTCTACCTTTGTTTAATACACAAAAATTATTGGCAAATATTTCTAAATCATTTCTGCATGTAATTATTCAAAAATTTTTCAAAACAACAGATTAACTCACCATATCTTCCCCTGGAAACTGTTGATCTCAACTGATTACTCCAGAAGTAAGAGAGCCTTTGTGGTTTAGAAGACTGACAATTTTTCCATAGTCTTTTGAGACAGAGGCAACCTAGTTTCAACAGGAGTAGGCATGAGATATACACAGCAACAGAAGTTTTCTCAGACACTGATAATGTGGTTCAGATGTTTGCTCTGGCAAGAGTGAAGCTAGGTCTTTGCACTCATCCACTTATGTGTGGCCAGTTGCCATTTATTCATGTATATATTTGCACTATAAATATTGGTACTTGAAAAATAACCAAAACTTCTGGAGACTAAAATCAGCTTTTATTCACCTGAGCTGGGTCATTGCAGGCAATCTTGATCTCTAAAAAGTTCAACGTGACTCACAGAAACTCCCCTGCCTTCATCCAGACAATTATTTATCACAGGTGTTATTTGTCCCTGAAGCACCAGAGGGAAATCTATAATGATATAATGTACAGTAAAAGAATGAGAAGAAAGAAGTACTTGCTTATTTTAATTCATCTGTTTCTACATTAACTCCTCAGTAAGACTGACCATGCTGGAGGAAAAAAAGGCTTCCTCCTTATGTTTTAGTTTCGCTCTTTAACTGTCACTATTTGGAAAGAAAAAACTGCCTGATTCCCACATTTCTGTCCAATTCATCCATGTACCTTCTCCCTGCAGCAGAATTTTGAGTCTGTACCCGCAGAATAAGGAATTCTTTCTACATACTTGTCTTCAGTCCTGTTGTGTGGACTTCTCAGCTTTTCAGGTGAATCACAATCAAAAATGAAATATCCTTTAAGATATGCAATTAGTGCGTTTATTTACAAATTTGTTTTCAGGAAAAGATGGAATGGACTATGAAAATATGAATATAAAGAGATACAAAGTGGTGCACTTCTAGGATATTTCAATAGCCACAGAAAAAAATGTAGATTGGAAAGATGAAAATGAAATAGGACAAAGGCAATATCTGGAATTCTGGGTAATAAAATGGAGAGCACATTCAGTGCATCTCCAATTTTGGATGACATACACAGACAGAGGGTAAAACTCTGGCTGCATCTTAGCCAGTGGCATAACTCCCATTAACGTCAGTGGGTCATGATTTCATCTACAATGCATGAAAGAGTCTGCCAGCTCTTCTGTGCTCCTGGGGAGAAAAGAGAGGTTGCACAACATTATACCTATTGCCTCTAAGTGACACTCAGCTCTGACATGTAAGATCTGTCCAACTTTTGAAACTTTTCTCTGGACACTGCATTTATTTCGATTCGTGTGGAAATCTCCAGTTTTACAGAGTTTCCAAAGCCTGTACATGTCGCAGGGTAACCACAGGAGAAGAGGGTTCCAGCACTTCCTGTGACATTTAGGAGGAGAGTTGGGTCAGCTCTGCATGGTTTTCAAAATCCCAGTCATCACATAAAAGTTGTTTTGGGGAATGAGAAGGAACACTTCAGAGCCACAAGCACAACCAATTTCTCAGGAAGTTGTTCTGCTCTCTGTACTATGCCTAGACTGAGGGCAAGACAGAGAACTGTTAAATTACCGTCTCCATCACAGGCACACAAAAACTTCACTGGTTCACAGAAGACAGCAAACCATGCCTCTGCTTCAGAAATTAAGCCAAACATTTTGTTCTAAATAAAAGAAAATATGATTTCACAGTCCCTGTTTTACACTTTTATGTTTTTGTCCTGGAAATTACACTTCTCTGTGTATTCAGTAACTTGCATAAGATCATTTTATACTTTATAGCTCATGGCTTCCTTTTACTGTAGACAAAATTCAACCTAATCTATTTTCATCTATAAGATGATAAAATTGATTGGAGGCTTTTCCTGAAAGTCATAAGTAGTGATATTAGTGAGCAGATTCTCTCAGGGATAGGATCTTGTCCTGAGAATCCTGGGGCTCCCCATTCATTCTTGCTGCACAGAGGGCATGAAACACACTGCTGTGTGGCCAGTGGCAACACAAACCAAAGGTCCTTTGGCTATATTCCACTGAAAAACATAAGGATGAACAGTTTTGTGGTGCTTTGCATAGGTGAGGTTTTGACTCAAATGCAGTGATTAATCTCCTTCCCTAGGAAGAACGGAATGGCAGAAACAGATTTTAAATAGAATCATAGAATCACAAGGTTGGAAACAACCTGCAAGATCATCTAGTCCAACCGTCTTTTCATTACCGTTGCTACTACAAACTAATCCATATCCCGTAGCTCCTCATCCAGGCGCCTCTTGAACACTGCCAGGGACGGCAACTACATCACCTCCCTGGGCAGGCCATTCCAGTGCCTGACCATTCTCTGAGAAAAAGTTTTTCCTCATGTCTAACCTAAACCTCCTCTGGTACAACTTACAGCCATTTCCTCAGGTCCTGTTTGTTGCCTGGAAGAAGGGGCCAAACCCCTCCTCATCACAACCTCCTTTCAGGAAGTTGTAGAGTGCAATGAGGTCTTCCCTGACCCTCCTCTTCTCCAGACTAAACAATCCTAGCTCCCTCAGCTGCTCCTCATAAGACTTGTGCTCCAGACCCCTCACCAGTTTCATTGCCTTTCTCTGGATACGCTCCAGGGTTTCAATGTCTCTGTTGTAGTGAGGAGCCCAAAACTGAACACAGTACTTGAGGTGCGACCTCACCAGTGTTGAGTACAGAGGGATGATCACCCCCCTGCTCCTGCTGGCCACACTGTTTCTAATGCAGGCCAGGATGCCGTTGGCCCTCTTGGCTAGCTGGGAACACTGTCGGCTCATGTTCAGTTGAGCATCAACCAACACCCCCAGGTCCCTTTCCTCTTCACAGTCATCCAGCCACTCGTCCCCAAGCCTATAACACTGCATGGGGTTGTTGTGGCCAAAGTGCAGGACCCGACACTTGGCCTTGTTGAACCTCATCCCATTCACCTCAGCCCAGCGATCCAGCTTATCTAGATCCCTCTGAAGGGCCTCCCTACCCTCAGGCAGATCAAACCACCTCCCATCTTGGTGTTATCTGCAAACTTACTGAAGGTACACTCAATCCCCTCATTTAGGTCATCAATAAAGATATTAAACAAGATGGGCCCCAGTACCGACCTCTGGGGGACACCAATTGAAACAGGTTGCCAGCTGGACTTAACTCCATTAACCACTACCCTTTGGGCACGGCCCTCTAGCCAGTTTCTTACCCAAAGAAGGGTATACCTGTCCAGACCATGGGCAGCCAGTTTCCCCAGAAGAATACTGTGAGAGACTGTGTCAAAGGCTTTGCTGAAGTCTAGGTAGACTACATCAACAGCCTTTCCCTCATCTACCAGTCTGGTCACCCAGTCATAGAAGGAGATGAGGTTGGTCAAGTACAACCTGCCTTTCATGAACCCGTGCTGGCTGGGCCTGATCCCCTGGATGCCACGCACATGCTGTGTGATCTCACCCAAGATGATTTGCTCCATAACTTTCCCCAGTAGCGAGGTCAGGCTGACAGGCCTGTAGTTCCCCGGATCCTCCTTACAGCCCTTCTTGTAGATGGGAGTCACATCAGCAAGCTTCCTGTCCTCTGGGACCTCTCCAGTTAATCAGGAGCATTGATAGATAGCTGAGAGTGGCTCAGCAATCACTCCCGCTAGCTTCCTCAGCATCTGAGGGTGTAGGCCATCCGGTCCCATGGACTTGTGATAGTCCAGATGGAGGAGAAGCTCTCTAACTATCTCCATCTGAGTAGCATCCCAGACTTCCAGATCAGGGTGTAAAATGCCCGGAGGATAACTAGTCAGGCTATTAAAGGCAGATGTAAAGAAGGCATTGAGGACCTCAGCCTTCTTCTTATCCTCAGTGGTCACATTCCCTGCTGCTTCAAGTATAGGATGAAAATTCTCCTTGGTTCTTCTTTTACCACTGATATATCTATAAAAGGATTTTTTATTCTTTTTTACTGCAGTGGCCAATCTGAGTTCAAGTTGGACTTTTGCCTTCCTAACTTCCTCCCTGCATACCTTAGCAACTTCTTTGTAATCTCCCCCAAGTAAATTCCTTGTAATCTCTCCAATGTTCCTTCTTCCAGAGGACATAGACTCTCTTTTTCTTCCGGAGTCTCAACAGTAGTTCCCGTCTCATCCACACTGGTTGTCTACCCCTGCAGCTTGCCTTACGGCACTCAGGGACAGCCTGTTCTTGTGCCTTTAAGATTTCCATCTTGAGGAGTGTCCAGGCTTCCTGGATCCCTTTACCTTTAAGAAGCGACTCCCAAGGAACAAGTACTACAAGCATCCTGAACAGATCAAAGTCCACCCTCTGGAAGTTCAAGACAATAGTTTTGCTGGTCACTCTTCTGACATCTCTAAGAATAGAGAATTCTACAATTCCATGGTCGCTCTGCCCAAGAAGTCCCCAACCTTTACATCTCCCACGAGTCCTTCTCTGTTAGTGAAGATCAGGTCCAGCAGGGCACCACCCCTAGTAGGCTCTCCTACCAGTTGCATAAGGAAGCTATCTTTCACACAGTCTAGAAACCTCCTGGACTGCTTCCTCTGTGCTGTATTATATTTCCAACATATATCAGGGAAGTTGAAGTCTCCCATGAGAACAAGTGCTGGCAATCACGTGACTTCCGCAAACTGCTCATAGAATGCCTCATCCAACTCTTCATCCTGATTAGGTGGTCTGTAACAGACTCCCACCAAGATGTCACCCCTACAGGCCTTCCCCCTGATCCTTTCCCATAGACACTCAACTCTGTCATTTCCAATCCCAAGCTCTTCAACATCAAAACAATCTTTAATATAAAGAGCCGCACCACCACCCTTCTTTCCTCGTCTATCCCTTCTGAAAAACTTTTAGCCATCCATCACAGCACTCCAGTCATGGGAGTGGTCCCACCATGTTTCAGTAATAGCAACAAGGTCATAGTTCACCTGACTTACAATCGCTTCCAACTCTTCCTACTTGTTGCTCATGCTGTGTGCATTGGTATAGATGCACTTCAGTCGAGTCATCAGCCTCAACCCCAGCTCAAGCATTGTTCCCCTAGGCTCATCTCTTGTGAGGCCTGTTTTGTCCCCTTTTCCCTTCGTAGCTAGTTTAAAGCTCTTTCAATGAGCCCCACTAGCTTCTGCACTAGGATTCGTTGCCCCCTTAGAGATAAGTGGGTTCCACGGACAGACACCAGGCCAGGGGCCGAGTAAACTGCCCCATGATCAAAGAACCCAAAGTTTCTGGCTCGACACCAGCCTCTGAGCCAATTATTCATTGCTCGTGCTTTCCAATCCCACTCCGTGTCCCTCACTGCCCCTGAAGGTGTAGAGCAGAAGATCACTTGAACTCCCACTCCTTGAACTAAATGCCCTAAACCCCTGAAAGCTTTTTTCATAGTTCATAGGCTTGTCTGAGCAATTTCATCACTGCCCACCTGAACTATGAGTAATGGAAAGTAATCAGATGACCTAACCAGCTTAGGGAGTTTCCTGGTTATGCCCCTGACCCGAGCCGCAGGAAGGCAGCACACTTCCCAATGGCTCGGGTCAGGTCTGCATATGGGGCACTCCTTTCCTCTGAGAAGGGAGTCACCCACCATGACCACCCTTCTTTCTTTCCTGCCAGAGGCAGTCTCAAGGCGTGGGGGTGACTGCCTCTCCCTAGGCTCCCTCCTAGGCAGATCCTCCATTGCCTCTCCACTCACCTCCCCTTCATTTTCCAGCAACTGGAACCTGTTGCTTAGAGGGAGCTGGGGAAGTGGGCGAGGCAGGCAGGGGGGCTCCCATGACATCAAGTCGGGACTCTTTTCCAACCCTCCTCATCAGTCAGGTCTGTCTGACTGTGACAGGGCAGGGGGTCCACCACTTTTCTGGGTGTATTTTCCCAGAATCCTTCCCTCTGGCAAGCCAGCGAGTCACTCCACCAGTCGATCTCCCACTCCCTGATGGTCCTAAGTCTCTGCACCGCTTCCTTGAGCTCCACCACCCCATATTAATATTAATATTAACCACCCCATGTGAGATGAATCCTCCTATAGTTCTACAGATTTTCATCCTCTTAACTATTGTTTCTAGTTTAGAATGCCTCAAAAGCATACTGCAAACATGTGTATCTACCAATCAGATATAACTCCTTATGGGATCACATATTCAGCTCCAGAAAAGGCATTATAATGCCTTTCAGCTAATGTTAACTGTTTTCTACTTACCAGCTTCTGCAATATCCTCGTGACTTTCTGTTCTCAAGCAGGCAAAATTTTGTCCATCTCGCATTTTCAGTACGCTATAACTCAACATAGTGATGTTTAAAAAGGGCTTCAAAGGAGTCCTAGGGCTGTTCTATCATGACTCCTGCATATGATTACAGCAAAGAATCTGATAAAAGTAGCTTTGATAAATCCAGAAGAATATTTGCTTTTACACTGGGAGTGTCCAACCTTTTGGCTTGCCTGGGCCACAGTGAGTGAAGAGCAATTGTCTTGGGCTGCATATAAATTATACATTACAGTTAAGGTATATAAGTAACAAAACTATTTTTTATACTCTTAATTAAAACATAAGAAAGAGGACAACAAAAATATAAAACTAGTGTGTTGGACACGTGAAAATTTAGATTGTGCTTGATGAAGGAGGTAACATCTAGTCTTTGAGAAGTTTTATCCAGGACTGTGCTGTCACCTTGTGTTTAGACAACATGGGGAATTATTATAGTTTTTCAAAAACCACGGCTTCTGATTCAAGGCTTCTTACAACTGTATGTTTTCTTTCTACAGATGATAGCTGAAGGCTGCCCACTTTTGCACTAGAGAAGTAGAAACAGACATAATAGGCAGTTGCCAACAGAGTCCAAAAGAGTCAAGCTTGTTGCTATCATTGTTGCCATATATAATGGGAAGGATAAATGTGGGAATTGCTGGTTTGGAGTTTAGTTCTGTGCTTATTTGTTGTATAAGGGAAGTAGAGGTCTTCACAGCTGGGATTCCACTGGAGTCCTCCACCACCTTAAGGAATGACATCAGGATGGAGCCACAGCTCTACTTGCATTTGGAGGTGGGACTGCCTACTCCTTTTCTTCCCTGCCCTATCAACAATAGCGATCCATCTGCACTTGGTAAAAGGCTTCTGAGAAAAGAAGCACGAGGAGGACATCTCATGACCAATGTGAAGGCTGAGGCTCAGATATGGGTTGAAAGGTTACAAGGGGGCAATTAAGAATCACAGACTGCATCTGCTGCTCCCAGAGGAAATCTGGGGACAAGAAAAAAGACACACAACTGCAACGATCCCTACCAGCACTGGAGATGACACTATAGGTGCTGTACAGAAAACTCCCTAGCTGGAAGAGGAGGCTTGACCTTTCTTACAGTGGGTGTATATACATCACAAATCTTGTCCTGTCCACAGAAGACACATGGCCCAGAAAGTCCAGGAACACAACTGCAAAGGGTTTTCTAGTTAACGGCTGAGTTGACTCATCTGGGCCTCTTGATTCCAAAACAAAGACAGAGCATGGTAGAATAGAGGACAGAAGATGCAGTTTTGAGTTGAAGTTCATGTCAGTTATATGGGATGTATAGCATCCATAACAACTGCTGCTACTTGGGAAAAGAAGATACCATCATTTTATTAGCAACTATCATTTATGGTCTGAAAACAACTCCTAAGAGGAAAGAAACAAGTCTGCCTATGCCAGATAATAAACAAAGCTGGAGGATAGTCATGACTATCTTACGTTCTTTGATCCAGGAAATCTTGCTTGCATCTGTACTCTGGAGAGGGTAACTATTTTGCTTCACTCTAGAGCCCAGATCTGTCTATGCCTTGCTTCATTTTTGTCACCTAGAAACAAGGAAGTAAATTCTTCTTAACTTTTTCACACAACAAAAACTTTTAGGAAAAACTGGCCCATTTCTTTAAAAACAAAGGTGTACCATACTATAGTCCTTGCTTTAATCAAAAACATAAACAGGTGTGCTCGTCAGTTAGCCATTATAAACTAAAAAGTGATACTATTTATTATATTAAGTTTAATATCTGTGACCTTTCAAACTCAGCTGATTAACATAGTCCACTTGGCGTGTAACTGACATAGAAGCCTACCAAGGCAAGGATCAAAATACAAATGCATAATATCATACAGTGTGATGAAAGATTCATCATAATTCTGAGTGTGCCCTTCCTTCTCAAAGCCAAGTTTCCCTTGTTTAATATATAACAAGGTACTGATTTGACTTAACATACATTTGTCAACAGTAAAATTCCAGTCATTTCTATAAAATGAGTCTGGCTGGAAAAACATATAAGGTATGTTGTATACACTGTTCTAATAAGCATAGATGTTAAGAATATTTTCACAGGTGTAAGTTGTTACATACCTGATCTGAAAAGATGAAAATGAGAATGATCAGTTGTATCTGACATAACTAAATTACCTAAGGCCAGCATTGTTAAATTCAGAGTTATTGAAGATATAAATTCAGTACAAATTAGATAGATAGCTTTGTTTTCTATTCTGTAACAGAATTATGGCATGACCATGAACTATGATTTATGAATCTATTAATGACAGATTCAGATGGTTTCAGTTCCATGACAGTTTCTGTCATGCTTGTAACTTCTTCTTAATATATATAATAAGCAGATAAATTCTAATTAGCACCGCCGGTGAGTCTATAAAAATGCTATCATTTATATAACTGTTGAACACGGCTGGTAATTCACATATTCCTGAATAAAACAAGGATCTGTTCCTTTTAGAGTAGATTGAGGATCTACTAAAATCATAAATTGCTTAATTTCTAATCCAGATTAATTTTGAGAAGACCTGTGAAACAAAAGAAACCTTTAAAAGACTAGTTTTTAAGTCACAGTCCAAGAACTGGTGAAGAACTGGTAAAACATTCAACATTTATTGTGATCTGCAAAGAGTTATCTGTCCACTTAAACATGATCCAGATTTCTTTCACTTACTACGCAATCACTCCAGTGGTTCTCTTTCCTCTCATTCAGTTTCATGAATACCCTCTTTTGTAACATTTATGGAGGCAGGAGCTATGGAGATTCTACACAGCCATGATCATGAATAAAAGTGATTCATGATTTTCCTTTGTTAAGTCAAAAGCAATGTGGCAGCAGCACTGCAGACTCCTAGCAGAGGCTGCTAGGAGCTTACCAGCTAAAAGACAGCATAATCTGAATGAAAATTATGATTTGAACTTAATTTATGCAGTGACATGACTTTTGTTGAAGATAGATCATAAATTTTCCTTTAGGAATAACAAGCTCAGCAAAAAAAAGAAACAAAAATGCATCTCTACACAAAATGTCTGTGTGTTTTACCAGACTTTATTTAGGAGTATTCACAGTAAAATACCTGCTCTTCACTTTCTCATTTCTTTGTGTCTTAATTGCCCACAGCTTCTATGAATCAATTATCTGCTTGATTGTTGTTTTATGAATATGTCAAACTTCAACTTCAGCCTGATTTGTAAATGCTGGGATGACTGATCTATATTAAAAATGCATGGCATTAAAATCAAGGCTATCTACCTATATAATGTTTCTGTCTCACATTTTTTAATCAATAACATTTTTAATAACAAAAGGGCTATGGATAAGCTAGAATAGCTTAATAATATTTTCATAATATTAAAATTATTAAAATTATTAATAATATTTTAATAATATGAAAATTTCTGTTAACTGGTAATAACTATTTCCAAACTAGTCAAAATTTCTGCCGCATACAAATAGGTCAAAAATTAATTTAAATGAGCATTTTCAAATTTAATTTTGGCTTTCACTTGTTAATTTCCAGAATTAAATGTGCCCCTTATGAAAGATTTCCATTTTTGATTGCTTTCAATAACAATTTTTTCTTAACAACGATATGAGACCACCATCTCTCTTCATACACTAAACCAGAGAGAAAAGGCCCATGTTTTTTTCGCAGTCCTATACATACATAGGACTTAATATACAGAAGCTATACATAAAAATAACAACAATAGTAGTAG
Organism: Chrysolophus pictus; assembly: GCA_037305975.1. Classification (NCBI taxonomy): domain Eukaryota; kingdom Metazoa; phylum Chordata; class Aves; order Galliformes; family Phasianidae; genus Chrysolophus; species Chrysolophus pictus. The sequence goes on from CM074578.1 coordinate 49,750,690, forward strand.
TAACAGTATTGAAATTAGTCAGAATGAACACAACTAATGTCAAAGCTCACTTCACACAATGAATGTTTATGGTAGGAAACCTTGAGAAAAAGTAAAGCAGATACGCTCTTCTGTTTGGTGCAGAGAAAAAACACACACAAGCTTTTCCCTTAATTCTTCTTTAGCTGCATATTTCTGAGGCAAATATTTAGTAAAACAAAATCCCTTTTTTCAAAATCTGGGAGCTTATTGTTGAAATCAACTGAATTTTGGATTTGCTTCTTGACAGATGCAGAATTATTTATGGTCTTTTCTGCGAGATAAGAATTTTCCTGCCTTGCAAAGTTAAACCTCTTACTCTACAATAACATGCTAATTCCTTATTATTGCCTTAAAAACTCATCTTTGGTTATCAGTCAGAGTAATCTCACTAAACAATAACATTTTGCTGCTAGGTAGGTATAAGCCATCACAGACCCAGATGAGTAATAAATCATTGCAGACCAAGTCCAGTGCATGTGTATTTCATGTGTAAAGTTCATCTAAACAAGCACACATATCCAAGGAAAGCTTTCATTTCTCTCAAAGATATTTTTTTAAGCCTCTATGTTTTAAAGACCTGGTAGGCTATTTCTTTAACATGGACTAATATATTCTGTGGGCTAGTAAAAAATAGAACATTGGAGCCTAAAATTTAAATCAGTTAAGAAAGTTGTGCCTTAGCCCATGTGAGTTCTTCTTCTCTGACTTGGTCTGCAGCAGCCCAAGAAGCCCCTTGGGCTTGAGGGTTCTATTCTCAGCAGAGCTCAGCAGAATCTATACCTTGGTGTCTTTCATGGCCTGGGATTCACAAGCAAAGGTGCTTCACATCAAAGCCCTGGACCTAAGAGAAAAAAGTATTTTTGATTGAGTGTTCTTACTAACATTACAAGGCCCTGCTTACTCTCCCTGTCAGAGGCTGATATAAGATTAATTATGAGTAGTTCAATGACCAGGGCCAGAGAGAAATTGCCACTGGTACAAACTCTACTGGAGGCCAGCAATGAGTGGAGTACCCTAGAGGTCAATAGTAGGTCTGTTCTTGCTTCACACCTTCATTAACAATCAGGACAATGGGAAAGAGTACACCGTTGGTAAATACACAGCCAACACAAAACAGTCAAATGTCTATCTCACCAGAGGATAGCACAGTTCTGCAGAGGGACCTGGATGGGTTGAAAGAGTTGGGCTGTGAACCCAAATTCAAGAAGAAGTACAGATTCCTGCAGGGAGTAACAATCCCGGAAACCTGTACCTACTTTGGTCCACCTACTTGGAAAATAACTCTGCATAGAAGTACCTAGGAGTCCTGGTAGACATCAAGCTGAACAATAGTCAGCAATATGCCCTTGTTGCTAAGAATGCTAATAGTATTCTTGTCTGCATTAAGCAAAATATCATCAGCAGGTCAAGAGAGGTGATCCTTCCCCTCTGCTTTGGTGAGGTTGCACATGGAGTTCTGTTCTGAGATCCCAAGTACAGGAGAGAACTGGGCATACTGGAAAATGTTCAGCATGGCTGCCAAGATGATGGAGCACTTCTCCTATGAAGAGTGTCTGGGAGATGGGAATGTTCAGCCTGGAGGAGTTTCTGGGGGTATCTTATCAATGTCTATAAAATATCTTGAGACAGTGTGCGATTAAGATAGAATCAAGTTCTTTTCAGTGTCAGGACACGAGGCAATGGGCAAAAATTGGAACATACGAGATTCCATGTAAATATCAGGAACTACTTCTTTATTTTGCAGGTGATGGAGCACTGGTACAGGTTACCCAGGGAAAGCTATGGAGTCATTTTCCTTTAACATCTTCAAATGTCACCTATACATTTTCCTGGGCAATCTGCTCTGGGTTTCCCTGCTTGAGCAGGGGGAATGGACCACAGGATCTTCAAAGTCTCTTCCAATTTTAACCATCTTGTGAGTGGAAACATTACTACAACTCAGGTGTGCAATGTCATGACCAGAATGTTCTCCTATTCTAAAGCTACTTGTGTGCTTTCACAAAAATTAATTAACCTTAAGGTATCATGTCCCACTCTTGCACCCTGATCACTGCAGTACTCTGTCCAAGTGATCATAATATGATCATATATATTATATACATATAATATACATATATATACATATATAATATATACATGTATATTATATTGTATATATACATATATATACATATTATACATACATATATACATATATTATATGTATATACATATTATAATACATTATACATAATGTGATCATACATTTTATTTTTAATATCTAAGCCCCAGATCATTATCTGCCATTCCCTTGAGGGTTTTTGTTGTCACCACATTTTCTCAGTCCTTCATTTGCAGAGCCTTCTCCCTGCCCTAACTTTAGGAGTTGGACCTATGTGTCTTTTTTAACATGCGATATTCTACTATTCTATGATCCAGGTTCTTACATTTAACTATACTGTTCATACCAAGCCCTGTGAGCCAGATGAGCCTGTGAAAAAACCTATATCCACAACCTATCTACAGAATATTTCACCAGAAATCACACCATATATTTTTAAATTATCTGAGGATATTTGTGGAATGAGGTTGTTGTGGACAGGACTGGAGGGGATCACTGTTCCTTGCTATTGTTCATTTTCTAAACCATTCTTTTAGTTTTTGTTGAAAGAATCCTAGCCCAGCTTACTTACTTAGCAACACAAGAAAGCTAACTATCCTATGGCTATGCAGCTGATTGTAGATACTATTTTGATATGTTAGAACAAAAGCTGTAGCTTTTAAGACCATCTTAAAATGTTTTGCTTGACCATTTAGCTAAGCTTAGGCCTGTCTTTTATAGTACCTTTTCATCTCCTCAAAAGATCTGTTAGGTTACAAATGAAGAAATGTTTATAACTGAAATGCCTGTGTCTGGACCTAATTTAACTTTGAACTTTTGAGTTGGAATTAAAACCACTCAGAGTTCTGATTTCAGCTGATAAAATCAGGCTTTTACTTTTAATTTCCACCTTAGATACCGAGGCTCAAATGTGGGTTCAGGGTGACTCATAGGACTGATCTTAAATAGCCAACTAGAAAGCTAGTTTGACCAAAAGAAAGCCCTGGAATACTAAGAAGGTAGGAATTGCTCAAGTGTTTCAGACAAAAACCTTGGAAACATCAACCAAGCACAAATTCCTTCCATGCCCTGAACTCCTGGAATCTAAGAACAGAAAAAAAAAATGAGCGTAATATTTCTGAGGTGAGCTCTCTGCTAAACATTTCCCAGACTTCTCTCCACTGGAAAAATCCTGCAGTAAGCAGAAACAAGTGGAGAAAAACAAATGGAATTTGAATATCCAAGTCCTTTAAGGATCTTTGGATACCCTAGCTGCGATGGAAACAATATTGACAACAAATAGGTCCTAGAAAATAATTATAATGTATGTTTGTATGTGTAAAATGTAATGAAGTGGATCAATATTAAGTGTATTACTTCCCTTTTACTGGTTAGATTTTTTTCATAGTTAAAGGAAACAGATTTAGTGCACTATGATGCATAGCCTTCAACTAAATAAAATGCACCGCAGTAACATTTAATAGGGTTTTTGCATTAGTTTCTAAGTAATAGGATCAACAGTTCACTACATTATATCAAGAGATACTTTTAGAAAAGGAAATAACAAAAGATTTAAGTGTCAAACCCCCAAACCAGGAAATTTGAGGAAAATTTTGTGTGGATTTAAACAAAGAAGTCCCTCTAGAGCAGGCAGCAGCTAGAGAACTTCAGTATTTCATGTACAACCATAGTAGTCATCTTTTGTATGATCAGTTTACACAAAAATATTCAGGAATGGTAACAGATCTTCCAGTTTTTCTGCTTTCTACTTTGTTTGACTACCCATAAGATGTGAATATTTTGAACTTGAAGGTAGTAAGTGTATCCGGATGATTATTTATTAACAATATCCAGCTGGGGAGCAATTTGATGGCAGAAAGTAAACCTTCTTCAGTGTACACATGGCCAGATCCTTTTCATATTACTTGAGATTGCACTTCTCTAAGGCTCCCCTACAGTGCGGCAGTAAAACACGTTTTTCATTTAACAGCTGGACATGCCAACATGTCTTTAAGCACACTTCAACAAATTCACAACACACTGGATAGCTATAATCTAAGTCACATAAGTCCAGCTCAAATGTAAAATGACAACCTTTTGTTGTGGTGGCATGTGAGGAGCAGAGCTGGAGGAGGAATTTATTTCTCTACCAGCCTGTATTATTGGAGACACCCAGAAGCCCTGGATGTACTCTATCTTCTTCTGGGTATCACATAATTGTCATTCTCCCAAGGACTTAAGGCAGATTGGACACACACTAGTAACTTGCATCTTTTTATTTCCTCATAGTTTTCAGAACAGAGAGGTTAACCTTTAGGCCTCATTTAATCTTCACAGTCTTGCAGTATACTGCCAGTAGATGCGCCTCATAGGGATGAAGCTGCCTGTGCCTCTTCCCTGCTCACTGCCTGCTGATTAAGTCCCCTCCATGAAAATTCACTCTGAATTTTCCTAGAATCATAGAATCAGCAAGGTTGGGAAAGACCTCTAAGATCATCCAGTTCAACCGGATGGATAAGTTTCACTTATCACCAATATTTTTCGCTAAATCATGTCCCTCAATGCAGCATCTAAACGTTCTTGAACACCTCCAGGAACAGTGACTCCACCACCCTCATGGGCAGACCATTCCAGTGCCTGAGCACTCTCTTGGAGAAGAAGTATTTCCTAACATCCAACCTGAACCTCCTCTAGTGCAATTTGAGGCCATTCCCTCTAGTTCTATCTCTAGTTACATGAGAGAAGAGGCCAATACCCACCTCACCATAACCTCCCTTGAGGTAGTCGTAGAGAGCAAGAAGGTCACATCTGAGTCTTCTCTTCTCTAGACTAAATAATCCCAGTTCTTTCTGCCACTTCTCGTAAGACTTGTGCTTCAGACAAACACCAACTTCATTGTTCATCCCTGGACATGCTCCAGGGCTTTTATGTCTTTTTTGTAGTGAGAAGCACAAAAGTGAACACACTACAATAAATGTAGCCTTATCAAGGCTGAGTACAGAGGGATAAGCCAGAATGCCATTGGCTTTCTTGCCCACCTGAGCACATTGAACTTGAGTTCAGACGAGCACCAACCAACCCCCAAGTCCATTTCCTCTACACAGTCCTTCAGCTATTCTATTCCAGCCTGTAGCGTTGCCTGGGGTTGTTGTGGCCAAAGTGCAGGACACAGCACTTGGTCTTGTTGAACTTCATCCCACTGGCATTAGCCCAGCTATTCAGCCTGTCCAGATTGCTCTGCAGGGCCTTCCTTCCGCTAGGCAGACTGACATATCTGGCCAACTTGGTGTTGTCTGCAAACTTACAGAGGATGTACTCAATGTGCTCATCCAGGTCATCAATAAAGTTATTGACCAGATAGGCCCCAGTACTGAGCCCAGGGAAACACCACTCATGGCCATCACTCAGTGGCCAGCTGGATTTAACTCCATTCACCACCACTCTCTGGGCCCAGCCAACCATCCACTTCTTTACCCAGCAAAGAGCGTACCTGTCAAAGCCACAGGCTGCCAGCATCTCCAGGAGAATACTGTGGGAGACAGTTTAGAAGGCTTTGATGAACATTAGGTAAACTACATAGATTTTCTACATCATTTCTATATAGCAGACAAATGTTGCTGGAAGTGATATATGTGGTACCACTTAGGATCCAGTGTACTGAACTGACTTCAGATACCTCAATGCCCACCACTGTGCCAAGTGTCATTCAGGTAGAATCAATCATTGAATTCCCATCATGCTTATTAATTTTTGATATTTCCTTGCATATACGTAAAATAAGATTCAGTAGTGCCTACTTTACAGTGCCATACTTCACTAATTTGAGAGATTACAGAAGAGAAACTGGAACTAGAACTACAAAATGTATAGGTGCCTGGCACAATCAAAGAGCTGCTATCCTACCATACAAGTAGTCCAACAGGCAATCCCATATTTAAGTAGAAAGGAGAGAAAAAGTCTATTGCCGCCATATTCTTCTGATAGATAAACTGGTGAGAATAGCTACTGAATGGAAAGGATGTTCAAATATAGGCAAATTGACATCGTTCTTTATATCAGGATGAATTCTACCACCAATTTACTAGCAGTGGTTTAGTCTCTGCTCAGACTGGTTTATCCTAAACGTTGAGGACTGATTTATCCTCAATGTGAGGAAATACATTTTCTTTTTTTTTTTTTAATTGGATTCTATTGCTCAGTTGGAACAAGTGAATTAAATCTTGTTATCAAGGTCAAGCAACACATGGCAGCCCCCATTCATACTAACAAAGCATCCTGACTCAAAAGCAAAACTATTTTCAGTAAACAGAAATCCTATATGCTACTATCCTATGGAAGATTGAATCCTTTTATTGAACATATGACACAAGAAATCTTACTAAAACCCTATATGTCTGTTAGGACAGGATTTAGCCCAACAGACCTTATTTAGTTTCAGAAATGCAAAGGAGTACCATTCAGACATGATTCAGTTTCTATAAAAGATTTGATCAAAACCTCTTTGCAGACGCTCAAGGCAATTGTGAAGAGGAAAGAAACCCTTTCTTCAACTTGTACACAGCTACTAAGTTCAGCTAGAGAGAGAAAGATGTCCGTTGGGAATCAGTAACTGCTCCCTTACTTCATTATTGTTGACTTCTTGGTATTTGGACCTCAAAGGTTTATTTGTGGTGCTGGGCTTAGAGAAATGTCTTTTCTTTATCTAAGCAATGCAACAGGCACCCATTGCACAGATTTCCCATCACCCTGTTTTTCTACATACATGTGCATACACCAGGCCCAATTCTTAGTTATTCAATCTTTCTGGCGCACAGATCTTGCGTCCTTTACCACCCAAGCCATTCTATGATTCTATGCTCTTTGTCCTTTTGCCAGGGCATTGGGCATCCCTGGAAAAACACAGATCCTATTCAATTAAATTTTAAAAAAACAAACAACCTCAACACATCAAAAATAACTACAAACGTTTGGGATAGCAAAGCAAGCCCAAATGTGCCTAATTTATTTTCCATATTTTAAAAATGTGCTGAACATTTGCAGTTGATTTGCAATATTATGACTTTGTTTACTGTATAGTTTTAATTTGTTTGTCTTATAGTTAACAACTGTTACACATTGTTGTCTCCGGCTGCTTATCCTTTTATCCAAATTCAGAGTGGACCTGGAAGACTGTCTCACTGCTTTAAGATACAGTTTATTGTTATAGCTGCCATGGATATGCTCTGCTAATGTTGATCTTTTTAAAGGAGAGATCAAGATTTGGCAAAATATATGAGATAATTCCTGTCTTTGTTTAAACAGATCTAACCCTCAGAGCATATTCCTATTACAAGTACATGCATTTACACACTTTTATGTTTGACCTCAGTGTAACTGTATGGAGAATTGCAGCTCTTTAGTCAGACAATGAATGTAATGCATGATAGAACACTGTAGTATACTGTTTTTTCTGGCATGAGTTTGGGATGACTGCACTCATTAAGAGCGTATTATTAAAGAACACGCTCCCAGATCAAGTAGAATAAACCAAAATAAGCAATCTAATTCATACCTATGGAGATACTGAAATTATTTTAAAGATTAGCAATTTTACAAAGATACGTGCATATTCTTTACGTATAAAACAAATACAAAGGATGTATAAAGAATATTCATATGATAGATACGTGCATGTAGGAGAGGATATATTTATGTGTAATATAAAAGCAATAGGAAGCTTCATGGATCTGATCTTGTTTTATGAACAATTGCCACAACACGTTAAATTTCACTGGTACACTATCATTTTGACCCTGAACTTTTTGCACCCCATGGCATCTCTCACATGACTAGTTCTATTTTGCAGCAAATGGCAGATTCGAAATATCTGGAGTCAGATTTGCTTTTTAAGACTATAACACTTTCAACACCATTGATTAGAACCCGTTGCAATTGCAACTGACTGCAAAAGTTAACCCAATGTGTGATGTAAAACTATAGTAGTCACTGATAAAAGTAAAGAGAAACCAGAAAATACTCAAGAGCTATGTTGAGCAGAGTTCCAAAAATAAGCCAAACCATGATTTCTGCAACTAGTTTGCCAGCAAGACAATGTCTGTTCTCCAACTGCATACAATTTGTGATATTTCAGACCCCGCTAGAAAGGAGCCTAGTCAAACTATCTACCACATTTTGACTCAGAATATCATAGGGTGTTTGACAGACGATGTGGGGAGAGAATCACAGCCACCTACAGTTTGGGATTTGCAGAGGCCTCTATTAAGAGCAAGCTTCAGTGCAGCAATTTAGACCAAAACTTGCACCTGAAAACAATGAAGCTCAATCACAGACTTGGGTTCACAATTTAAACTATGTGGGCTACTCCAAAAGCAATGCCTCCTATGTTGGCCTATAATGTCAAAGACAGATGTTGATAGTATGGCAGTAGAGGCTGAACCTTCCCACCAACATTCTCAATTTTCTATTACATTTTGTTGCCATGTGACAGATGGCATCAGAGGAGCAGTCTGAAAAATGGCATCTGACATGGAAGTGCAGACGAAGCAAAGGTGTGTCATTGAATTCCTCCATGCGGAAACAATTTTGGTCACTGACAATCATTGATATTTGCTTAAACATTTATGGAGACCAACAGTAGATGTGAGCACAGTGAGGCAACAGATGGTGTGTTTCAGCAATGGCAGTGATATGAAAAGCAAGCCATGTTCTAGACAGTCGATGCTCAGCTGTCATACCATGAAATTAAGAGTATCTCTATCAGTTCATCCATGTAAATTAGGGGATTATGACCAGAGAATGTGTATGGACCTCATTCTTGGCTTCAATGCCTTACAAAGGATGACAGCAATCTTGAAATATTACAAAGTTTTTGCGAAGTGAGTCTCACAAATGCTCATACAGGAACAGAAAGAACACCATATGCAAGCTTTTCAGACCTCTTGAGCATATATAAGACTGCAGGTGATGAGAAGCAGTGTCACCCCAGAGCGAGACTCAAAACAGCAGTCCATGAAGAATTGACACGTGAATTTCCCATTGATTAAAAAGCTCAAGCCCTTAGCAAGTAAAATGATATGCACTGTCTTTGGGGATAAGAAAAGGGTGATCCTTCTAGAGTTCCTTTAACCTGGGATTTTGTTCCCCCATCCTCAACTAGATGTTCAGGGATGTGAGAGAAGTGGGAAATATTTATGAAAATCCGTTTTACCAAGGCACATCAGAAAGTACAGTAGTCATCCCATATTAATTTGATCAGTAGCTCTGCCCTCCATCCTTAGGGACCTTTAGTATCCTTGCAGATGAAAAATATTTGCTGTAAGTCATCATATTCTGGGGTGCAGGGGAGGAACTGCTCATCCATTTCTCAAAGCTGGGAGGAAACAACAACAAAAAGATAAAGTTGAATAAATAGTCCTTTCTTATGGATATCTTTCCTATGCTGTTGTTTCTACAGGGAATTGTTTTCTGCTCCACTCTGAGGATCAGAGAAGATCTAAAGGATAATTTAAAAGCAATTTCTTATCTGAAAAGACCAACAGCAATTAATACACCTCCAGGTCTGTCTCCCTGTGATGTCAGTAGAGACAGCTATCTTCTGTGTTTTAATGATGTACCAAGATTTATCGACAATATTGCCTCAAATTCCAGCCCTGGCACCAAACGAATACTGACCTGCTATCATAAAACATCTCCTAAGCAAATTAACATTCTGAATCTTGTTTTTCAGCATCCAGGATCCCAAATGTCAGCCTGCAAAGAAATGTAGAGTTGATCATCTGATAGTTTAATTGGCATAGTTTCCTTTTTTCCATATATTCCAATGTGTACATCTACATTTAGCTACACATTCCAGGCAGGCTTCTGGCCAAGAGATACTATACTTGCTTCAGCAGTCTTTGTGAAAATATATGGTCTAGGTGAACAGGCTCTGCAAAACAATGGGAACTACTAAAGGGAAATAAGAAAGACTTTTGCAAGGTAGGAAAATGTAAACATAAAGTATTGAAAACCTAGAAGTAGGGAGTAAAGAAGGGGAGGGGAGGGGGGGGGGAATAAAAAAAGGATTGCTCTGCATTGATCCCAGTTGTCTCAGATCTACCCAAGGAAGTAGCTGACCAACAGAATTCTTTATTCCTTGAATGAATCACAGATCATTGAAGCATTTAAACTAAATCTTTTATATTACCATGAACTTTTGATTTCTTTGTACTCTCTCATTCTTGAAGATCAGGAAAGTATTTCTGCTTTTAAAAATATCAGTTAGGTGTCACAGTTTTTGATATCACTGTTGACATTTGAACATAAGGTTTCTGAGCTCCATAGATAATATATCTATGTTGCTTTCACACTGCTGTCAAGAAACAGTACCAGTAGAATAAAGAACTTGGAGAAAAAAGAAAACAAAAATGAAGAACTCCATTCTGGAGTTTTTGGATTTGCAAACATGATCAATGGCTTCTAAAAGTCTTCTGAGTAATAGATATTAAAAGATGTCACATAAATTCATTTATACTCTTGGCAGGTAAGTGTTCCCAAAAGATTCCTGTTCAGTATTCCTTCTTTCTAGGACAGGAAGGTTCACAGATTAAAGAATATTAGCTCTAGAGTACTTAATTCACAAATATGAAATGGAAATAAGTACTAGTTTTACAAAAAGACCTTGATCTGTATAGAAGAGAACTGTATTTCAGTTCTAATAGCTCTTTCAGCTGAAAACAAACTGTGGACAATGATGGACTATAAACCTCTATGATTTACATGCTAATTCCTTTCTATTTATTTTAACCCTAGCTCACTGTTTTTGCTGAAGGAACAGGTCTCCAGCAGTGGTGTGTGCTATTTTGTCACCCAAAAAAGACAAGCAAATTGTCACCTTCTGTGTCAACTGAGTTCATACTATGGATGCTCAGAAGCAGCCTCATGATCAAGTCTTACCTCCTCTTTGGATGGGCCATAGCCATCCCTCCAGATTGTTTTCAGAAGTGTGATTGACTTATGAATAACATTTAAGCATTGAGCTGGAGTCAAGTGATGAGACATTTCACTGTCCCAACATACTCCAACATTCTGCAGCAGCTCTGTCAGAGGACAAAGGGCATAGCCATGGAGCCACGACAACTGAGTTGCAAGGACATACATATTACAACGTGTATTACTCATAACAGGAAAAAACTGAAGCCCTCTTAGTCCTCAACATCTCTTCTCTTACAATTCTGCCTTAATGAACTTGGCAACAATTACATACAAATATCTGCTGGATAATAAATAAATGAATAAAATTTACAACAAATGAGAGAGTAGCACAAAATACTAACGGTGTGTGTCTAAATATACACTGAAATGAGTTACTTCCTAGTGTATATTTGGCATTAAGTTTATGGCAAAACAGGCGTATATAACAGAATTGAGAATGTTTTGATGTACAAATTTCAGGTGGCTTTACTGTTCAGGATCAGTATTTTCCAAAGCCATCTGAAATGTGGATAAGGCCCACAGCAATTTTCCTGTTAGTGGTTCACTGTCATGCTGAAGGGATAGGAACACTTTCAGGATGTCTGCAAATGGATTCCTTCTGCAGCAGAAAATGCAAGATGAAGAGGGAGGAGAAAAAACATCCAGATACAGGAAATACTGTTTAGTTAGCATTTTTTTTTTAATTTTGTCACAGGAATTCTTATTTTGCCTTTCCCCTGAAATGTAAACTTTTAAAATATTTCAAGAATTTCTTGACTGCATTTAAGTACAAGCGAATGAGCCAGATGCCCGAAGGAAAATGTCAAGTATTTAAATCTGTTTTATATTCTCTGCTCTGAGACTCATTCTCTTGTCATAGCTCTTGCAAGGTACAGTAAAGGGAAAAGATAACTGTCCAGGGTCAAGTAACACATTCAAAAGATTCAAGGCTTGAATATCAGTCTTTGAACTATAAAAGCAAGCATATTTTAAAGCACAACCAGTTTTTCTGGCCTGAAAAAAACTACAAGATAGGAAATAAAACATAATTTTCAGCACAAAAAGACAAAAGCCATATAATGAATAGCATTGACTTCTAAAATGTATTTATTTTATCAATATTAAGAGAAGAAATAATTGATTTCATATGTAAGTAGTTACATATCTGTGATTTTAAGGTGAAAATCAGCTATAAAATTTGTAGAGAAAGCAAACACAGGCAAATTTTCAGCATATGAAATCTGTCCCAAGGTTTTTCTGTGTCTTCCAACTTCATATTTTGGTCTATGCAATATATCACCAACCCCTTCAAATCTTGTCATTTTGACATCAGATTTACTTTTAACTGTTATAAAGTAAAAGTACAGTTTTGTCTCCCAGATAGTTAAACTAGACTAGGGTGGGACATGCAAAATGGGTGTAGTAGCTACCACATTTGGAACTGGACACATTCATTTCAAACTACAGTATTCATTCATTTCAAACTACAGCATTTATATAAGAAACTAATTGGAAATAATTTACTAAGAGTAAATTTGCATGGTTACAGTTTTGGCAGAATAATCTTAAAGCTGACAAATTTTCCATAGTTTTTTAGTGAAATGAAATCTGATTGGAAACTAATTATACATAGCACAAAATTGTGATTGATATTAAAACAAACTTTTAAGAAAATTATTATTTACTTATTTCCTGCTGTTTGGTGAAATAATCTCTCATCTTGGAATATTTGCATACCAGGATTTGGCAGGTTGATTTAATTTATTAATATTTACATTTTCTTAGTTCAAATATTTTGACATTTTGATGACTAAGTTGTGATATCTGTTATTTCATAATGAAGTAATTTTTTTCTTGCCACAAGTTTCCTGATTTATTGAATTTGATGCCTTTTTTTGCAACTCTGCTATGCTGCATGAAGCTGGCTTTTAAGAACTACTTAATCCCAATTTTGATCTCAGAAAGACTGTTTTTTTATTAGAGAGAGGAACAACAGCTTTGCTGCAATGTTTCATGTACCTGCTTCAAGAAGAATAAAGACGTACCATCAAATGCAATCTGCACCACTTCTGATGAAGAATATGTCTATTAATGATGTGATTTGCCTGTTAATTGTTCTGTCTACTAGGTTGTTAGTGAGCAGTTCCTCCTAGGAAGCCTTGGTAAAGCAAGGTGATTTACATTTGGATTTCTGCTGTCAAGCTTTTGGACATTAAATGCTCGTAGGAAAATGACAAGGAAAAATTTGCAAAATTGCATTTATTCCATCTTTTTGAAGAGGATATTGTAAACCAAAGAGAGGAAGCAGATGGAAATAGAGAGCTGTGTGAGGCAAGCAGGAGAGAGAAAGCTCTGGAAAGTTCTACTAGCTCTGGAAAGAGAATGGAAATTAAGATCAATAAATACTAATATAATGACAGTGAGAAACATAACGATATGTTAAAATAACAGATTTTACTCCCAATCATGGGTTAAATTGAGGACCAGTTACCTTTTAACCCACATTACCCTCACAGAAATCTCTGAAATACGTTTAACAGAACAGTGTCTGTTTAATCCCTGTTTCTCTATTTCACGTCTTCTTTCTTCAGTCCACACTTACTGCATTCTATGTTGGAGACACTGAACAATGCTTTCTGTTGTATGACTGGAGTAAAGACATAGTCCTACAATAGGACATGGCTCAGCAGAAGACAATCAGCTTTCCTGTCTGTGAATTACACAAATCATTTTTATTATACTGTGAAAAACCAGACTAAATATAGTCAGGAGAGAGAGGAACCAAGACTTTCAGTGTAGCTACTTAAATAACAAAGAACCAGAGGAGAAAGCACTTCTAAATAAACAGGAGAGTTCTCACTTTCACTCACCTGACTTTTGTATTCTGTTTCTGAAAAGAATAATTACAGCAATAGTCAGCATGGTACATGTGATGTTTCTCTCAGGAAATACTGTAACGCAAGGAGTCATACTACATGGAATCTCTTCGTAAAATATTGATTTTTACTATTGGCAGTGTTATAGTTTTAAAACAATATTGGAAGCAGTTACATTGTTAACATGGATTATACTAAGTCTTCAGCCTGAACATGTACATTTTTACAATAAACACTTGAGGAAAAGAAATAAAAAACTCAAGGCATCAGTATCAACACCAGCTTTATAGGCAGGCACAACGAACCTCATAACATCTCTTCCTACCTTGGGCTCAGTCTACATTCCTGCTGCTGATTTAGACACGAGAACCTGCACAGTCTCAATATGTCTGCCTCAAACATATCAGAAATACATATTTTGTAGAGATCAAGTTCATGTTTATCTGGGATCTTCTGAAGTTTTAAGACATATCTCACAACTGCCACTTTGTTATTGGTAAACCCTGGCATGAGTATACATTTAATTTTGTGTGAGTTCTACCTTAGCCATGAATCAAATGAGAACGGATAACAGCATTGCATGACTATCTCTAAATGGAAATTTGCAGTGAGATAAAGAGTAGCATTTAAAAAATGCTTTCACAATCATCAACATTATGAGCTACGTACCATGAACTCCAAGTAAAAAAGCCCTCTGAGTGGTTAATTGTGAGGTAAAGGAACAAGGAAGTGAAAGGTACCCTTGATAAGCAAAAATGTTAGTCTAAACAAATGTCCAAGTTCCAAAATGGTATAACTCAATTCTCCTGCCTAGATTTTCAGCAGTTTCAACACAATACTCTTCTATATATCCATTCAAAATAATTTAATTTTGCTCCAGATTTAAAAGAGGATCAAACTCAGTGGGACTTGAACTAGATGCAAAATAGCTGCTTTTGATCTTATTTTTACTTGTTTCTGTTCATTTCTTTTGTGGGGAAAAAAACTAAAGCATATTTTCAGTAGACACATTATTGAAAAAATTCATTTCTGAATTGAATGCAACTTAGAAAACTAAAAGAAAAGACAGAGAATCTCTAATTTAAGTCCAAATAATGTACTAAAGCACCTCAGTTAATATACTCCTATAAAAAGACCTAACACATTTTCTTACATAGTCACTGCCTAGGAAGATCTGATGAACTTAGGCACTGTTTAACCTGCCTTGAAAGCTCCGAATTCTACACAGCTAGTTGTCCCACAGCTGATCTAATTTAACAAGCAACACCACAGAAAAAGTGAGAGATACATGTTCACAGTAAATCTGACATATGACCAATGAAAGTGAGAGGAAAAGCTGAGGGATTGTGTCCTGTTGATAAAAAAGACATTAGTAGTAGCTTCCAACCAGATCACTTGAAGTTGACAAGCAGCAAAGTTGCTGCTTTTATTATTGAAAGGCAGAGAAAACCATATGGTAGCTGAAAGCTGCACATCTTCCCTGACATTTTTGTCATTAAGGAGAACCTCGTCATCAACAGTGTTTTGTGCATGAATCATGTGAGATGACTAACTTTCAGTGTTGTCAGACTTAAGATGCTTCTAAATTTGTTTTATTTTGCTTATTTCTGTTACGTCACTAGTAGCAGGTTTCATTTGGAAAGACTGAATGTATTCAAACTCTTAAACAAACTAATAAAATCCTTTACTGCTAATGAGTAGGGTGACAATCACAAAATAAGGCCAAATACATGCTACCTCAGAGGCTAAATATTCAAGACTGTAACCACTTTATATTGTTTATAGATTGCAAAATCCTTGCAAACTTTGGCTTAAATTAACTATATTTCCATTAGCTTATGTTCCAAATTAAATTTAGCATAGGAAGCATGAGATTCCACTCACAGTTTTAAATGTTTCAGGAAACTTAAAGAGATTAAACTGAGACTGACAGTTAAAATTCTTTAGTACTATTCATTTAACCAGGAAGCTCAACATTCTACACCCGTAGTCAGTGTAGATCAGATGTATACTATATGGAATACATTATATTTTCCATTGAGTGAATTTGTCTTCATGTGTTTATCTTACTGTGTATATTTATCTTCAAAGTATTTTCACGTATCTAAAGATATATAGTGTTGCATACACTTTTATTACACAGAAACTGGGCTTGTATGCTACAGCTAGCTCAACATACAGATCAAATTAACAGCTACTTCATTAAAATTTCCGTAAATACGTACCTGGAACAAATTAATTTTTATGGTTCATACTTTTCAACATAGTTAGAAAAAGTTTACATACTGCAAATCACAGAACTGTAGAATCACCAAGGTTGGGAAAGACCTCCCAGATCATCTAGTACCACCTACCACCAATATTTTCCCACTAAACCATGTCTCTCAGTACAACCTTCAAATATTTTTTAACACCTCCAGGGACAGTGACTCAACCACCTCTATGGGAGACATTGAGAGAACCTGAGCAGCTTGGGGACAAGTGGGACAGTATTCCTTCTTCACTGCCAAAATCATTAGTAAGATAGCAGGAGAATGTCCTATAAAAAATATTTTCAGGAGATTCTGGAGCCTTCTGCTTTGACTTCTCACCCTGGATCCTGTTTCTCCTTGCTCAGTTTTCACTATTAGTTTCTTGCTCTTTACACCCTATTTTCTGATATGGTTCTACTGTCTATTCCCAGTTCTGAGCTCCAGCTCTGCCTTCATGGTGTCTGCTGATGCAAAAAATCACTTTTAATATAGGTACCATGAGGCTTGGAGGAATAGTCCTTCCTGGCACAAACTTTCACTACTCTTACAAAGTCTTCATAATACTTACCTCAAATATCAACAGTTCTCCTTGCAGACCTTAGTATAGACATAGCACATGCAGTCCATTTCAACAAACAGGATGGACATTTATCGTATTAAAGGTGTTTTATAAAGTTCCAGTTCTAGATATTATGGGGCTTACTGTTTTTCCACTGGCCTTTGAAACTGCAGCTATGTTTTTCCTTTGACGCAAATATTTATACTTTCTCAAATCCAAGATGAAATACCTTTTTTGGTCAGTGTTACTAATGTTTGATGTCACCAAGGGTGTCCACTGAACAAGCACAGGCTGCCTTTAAAACAACAGTCTGTCTTATAAACCATCTGAGTGATCAACAGTATCTGCAAGCATTTCTTCCCTTGAAGATACAATTTAACCAGCATGACTCCCTAACCAGGAGAAACAAGAAATATTTTTCAAGTAAATCCCGTTTTTGATTCCACAATGGCTGAAACTTACTGATATAATAATGGAAGAGAGCAACAAGATGCAATGCAGAGGACTGTGCCTTTGGGAGGCGCTGGCTGGCAAGAACAAGCAAAACCACTGGTTGCATTAGGCTGTGACATGTTGGCTTTGTGCTGGGCCCAAGCACACCTTGCCAACCCTTCTGAGAGATTCTTGATCCATGCAGCTGCTCCACCTTCAGGAAGCCTTTCCAAATAGGAATGTAGGTTTTTACCCTTAGAAAGTCAAGTTAGCAGAGCCTGTCAAATAAACAAATCTGCCTGCAGCCTCATGGTGCCAGCACTGCATTAAATGTTAGACATAACAACATTTTTCTTCTAGACAGCGAAATGCTCTGTCCCTCACCAGCACTCAGCACAACTGGCTGGGTTCCCCACGGTGCTCCCACCCAGCTTGAGCTCCCAGCACACCAAGGAGGCCAACATCCCACAGCGCTGGGGGTGTGGGAGGGAGCAGGGAGCCATGAGCAGCTTCTGCATCCCAGCACACTCCCCACTGCCCTCCTGAAGCACTGCCAGCCACAGGCCAGGCTCAGGAGCTGAGCTTGCCAGGGCACCCGCCTAGGTGAGCTATGGTCACAGAGGTATCCATACCTTAGGCCATTTCTTATGCCCACACCACAGGAAAATGAACAGAGTGGAAATGATCTTCTTGATTCTGGAGACTGCAGTGAAGCTAGAGTAGTTTGGTATCAGAGAGCAGAACCTGCAAACCTTTAGTCTTCTTGCTTTCTGGCTTGCAGCAATGATGTTTTAGTCAGAATTTCTCAGGCTATGATCTGCACATTCCTCTCTTTCTGGGCACCAATCAGCTCACTGTTGGTATTTAGCACGTAGTACATTGCTTTAAAGTACATAGCAATGGTTATTAGGATAATAAACTCTAAGAAGAGTCATGCTCTTCTCTTAGTTTTATTCAGCCAAATTGATTTCTCTTCAGTGTCAGAAAATGTGCTTCTTCCAATCTCTCAGCTCTCAGAGTCATGAAATGGAATTTTTTTTTTTCTGGAATGAACAAAGAATAATAGGAATTTTCAAGCTCAGTTTTCACTTGAGTGTTATCTGCCTTAGCCAAATTGCAGCTTGGCTGGAATATGTGCCACCTTTATGGAGTAGGAGACAGAGCAAATAATGCTGACTCAACTGACTTAAGACTCTTGGCCCTTCCCACCAACATCTTATCTCAGAGGTCCCTGCTCTCCCCCCACACCTGCTCTCCTCTCCCTCCCCCCTAGTGGTGATCACGCCAACTCAGCTCCCCTCACACAAATGTGGATGAGCTAATGAGCATTTTGTTGGCTCAGAAAAGCAAGCAGTGCTTCAGCTGCACTCAGAGGCACCTAGCTCAAGTCTCTACAGTCTCCTGCTCAGTCAGACACAAGCAGTAATTTGTTCAGCTGGTTCTGTGAAAGTGAGATGCCTCTAAAACTGCCAGCCCTTCTGTTCCCTGCAAAACTCCAGCTGACCTTCTTTGCTAAGCTTTTGCTCCAGGTTATTGTTTTAAATTCTGGAATGAAAAGGTGGTTGGTCAGATCTTGTTTCTTCATCACTTTGTTTTTGTTTTTGTGTTGTTTTTTTTTTTTTTTTTACTTTGAGCTCTGCACAGAATGCTGGAGGGACATGTTGCATTCACATGTTCTGTGTCCTCTTCGTACTTTTCTGAAAGGAGCTTCTTGACATGCAAAATGAAAAGCCAAAGTGTCTTATTGTTTGGAAAAAAAATCCATTTATTAAGTGAACTAATTGTCCTTTTTTTCCCCTATGAGTAAAGGTTACTTTTTTGGCCAAATATCATGTCAAGCAAAAATAGGCACAGAAGCTAACTAACCTGTTTCAGAAATAGTGCAGTACATATTAGGGCACTGCTGCTGGCCCTGACCTGGGATTTCTAGGTCATGCAATGTTTTACTGCTCTTATGAGTCCTCACTTTCACAAGAGAAAGTGATCAACCATTTCAATCCTTTTCGTTTGCGATATGCCTTAGACTTTACAGATCAAATCAGCAGCTTGCTGGTTTGTTTACTACCACTCTGGGTCTCAGATATTCCTAATTTATCCCTTGGAAACAAATATCTCAGCAAACATTGATGATCACTGGAGTTGAATCTCTACTGTCTCCTATGACCAATCTTTCTCATTAAGGCATACCCAGGATCTCCTTTTCGAACTAGAACAAATTCTCAGTACATAAAATACGTGCAGATCCCTGTCCCCCATCCATTTCTCTGTAAGTCTCGTAACAAGTAAGATGTCAGCTTCTACTACGACAAAAGTAGTGGGTTTAAGTTTTCAGTCAAACTGCTGTCAAGAGATTTGGGATCACCTTGCTCATCTTTGCTACTTTGAAATTTTATGAGGTAGAAACCAGATAGTTATTTTGAAAAAAATTAAAAGGAAATTTAATTTTCATATTTTTTTCCCGCAATTAACTGTTTTAGTTGCACTTAACTTCAAACATGCCTGTGAGCTTATGTCTCATGTCTGCCATGTCAAATGCATTATTATCTCAAAAAAATCATATGATGTGTACAATCCAAGATGGTAACAACAGCTTTGTGTAGTGAAACAAAATAGTTTGGAACTATGACACACATTTTTCCAGCTAACACAATAAAGCTATGCACATTTTTTTCCAAGAGAACAGACTTTTTAATGAATTAATATGACCAGTTTGCAGTTTGACTCAACTTGGCCTGTATTTATTTTTAGTATCTGTGACAAGGCTTAGCAGCTTTCTCAATGTCGCTGTTCACTGAAGTCAACAAAAAATACCTCTGGACCTCAGATTTTTCTTTCCCCAGATGACCTCCATCCTTTCTTCTGTTTTTTTTCTGCAACACGTTATAAACCACTAGGTGGACCTGCAACAATTTCTCCCTTCAGTTGATAATACAGGTGGAAAAATGCTGCCCAAGCTACCTATCTTCCCATCTTCAACATTTTGTCTATTGGGTTTCATCTGAGCTGTAGCTATGGTACTTCACTTTCTTGTCCTCCATCTGAGGATAGGCAGGAATTTGTAATCAGATGGCATAAATGCAATCTAGATCTGTTAGCTTCCTTGACTTTCCATTGAGTGGTTGAGAGAATGCAGTTGCATCTACCAAATCTTCCAAGATTCTTTCAAAAAAATGAAATCTCATACTGAATACATTTACATTCAGAATAACATTCTCCATAGTCTTGTATTTCAGTTAGGTATATTCCTTTCTTGGGAAATTCTGTCAAGAGTTAATTACCGAAAACCTGGTATTCTTTCTTTGGGTGTGTTTTTTTGTTTTGGTTTGTTTTTTTTTCTGGATAGTAGTTGAAAACCAAAATCCAACCATTTTGCCCTCTTTTGTCCCCTTTCACTTTAACTGTGAAATAGCTCTGCCAACCTTAATTTAGTCACTATACAAGTCATGTGATGGAACATCAGTACTCCAGACACCTCTGCAGAAAAATTTCATTGTTATCTTTAAAATGTAAAAACATCCAGGCATTAGAAACAACTACTATCAGAAATAAACAATCTTTTGTCAGTATGCTTTTTGTTTATGTGCACATGTAGCTCTCTGTCCAGACATCTTAAATGTTCTCCAGATACTTAACTGTATTTTGTTTTATTTTAGGGAAGGAGGATGCTGTTTTTTAACTTGTCAGTGCACAGTGCTTCTATTTACAAAGAAAACCTCAAAAATGTAACTTACTGTCTGAATTTACAGGACACCTGAAATAACAAGTCAAGGTGTAAAAAGACTTTATTTATTTCTACCTGTGCTAACTCTGATGATAGTAAAGACATTTTAAATGTCAGTAATTCAGCTATTTATCAAAGCATGTAAGAAATGCAGGGATAACTCATACAGAAAGAGCTACGTACAATATTTGAATGATTAACCCTTGCAGTAGATCTTCAGTCATGTAATTAATTAAGTGGTTGCCAAGAGGTGCTGCAAAAGGGATTTTTTTTTTTTTCCCAGAACAAGGACAAAAAATAAAAATGCTTTTCTTGCAAGTTCTGCTTTTGATCCTAATCTTTCTCAATTTTGTAATTTTTTTCTTAGTATCTAGAAATGAATAGATAGAAATTTGCACCTCAAAACAGGTTTGCTCACAATGCTTATAAAGAAAGATTTTTGCTTTATTTAATAATTTCCCTGACAAGACATTCCTGCATGAAAAATTTTCCTGTGCTATTTTTCACCATTAGATTGTATATTGTTATTTAAGGCCTCTGACTTTTTTTTTTTTTTTTTCCTGCTCAGTCTTGCCAAAATAAGTGGTTTTAAAAGCTTTTAAAAATTATCTGTTACTGACTCTCAAGCACAAATTGCTACTACTGGAAAGCATGAAAATCAAAACATTTTACCTGAGATGAGTACAAATCAGCTTGTACCATACTTTGTTGCCTCTAAGCTAGGTACAGGCATTCAAGTAATCAGAAGATATAAGAAAGAAATGGAAGCATGGAGCATCTCTTTGCTGCCCTAAATAATGACAATTCTACTGAAACACAAGGAGCCTGTATGGCAGCACTTAACAATGATGGGAGGATACCTCTTCAAGAGCTTCAAATACCTCAGGAAAAATGAAGCATTGCACCTCCAGAGGTTTCCAAATGTTTTCAAAGCATTCTGTATAATTCATCAGGAAGGCAAACCTCATACCTTTATGTTACACCTTTGCAAAACTGCCAAAGCTTTGTGCCAGCAGAACCCTTGGAACGAGGAACAAACCAGTATTTTAGTTATGACAAGTGAAATTCTGTGGAATACTCAGAAATGAAAGTAAGGTGGATGTGAAGCTTGGCCAGTCCAATTCACCATTCCATGAAAAAAATAAATCCATATAGCTGCCCTATCAATAAAGAGAGAACCATTTCTCTTCAGCAGGTCACAGTTGATGACTGCTGTTCGTTTGTTGTGCCCAGCTATGAGCAAATGCGATACCCCACAGACTTCTTTTCTGCAAAAAGGTGGGGAAGTCTGCTGAACATTTTTAATACCTTATTATTATTAAAGTTAACTTTGCAAACATAGCATTTTATGCGCTAATGCCTGTGTGCCAGATGAATGATTACTGTAAATGTGTCAGCTAAAGAGTCCAGTGACAGCTCCATATGTGCTCTATAAAGAAATTAGTAAAGCTTGCCCTGATCAAAAACAGAGTGATTGACTCAATATTTCAGGAGCTCAGAAATACAAAGACTGTGAGAGATCTGAAACAAACTTAAGCAGATGACCTAATATCTTCTGTAATCCTCTCTGTACTGCATCAATGTGCATGTCCTCCAGACCATTCTCTGTCCCCGAATGCACATACTTACTTTGTAGAAGACCAAATATTTACTCTGTAGAAGACCAAATAATTTGAAGATCTCACTGCTGCTGGGTTGCTTTATCATCTACCTGACCATCTACCCGAAGGAATTGTCATTGATGGAGTCTGCTGGAACAATTGGACAGAGTCTCTTCTGCAAGCTTAGTGCAAAATCACGTATCTCTGCAGAGGTGAGGGCTTTCTCAAATAGTGGTATGGCATAGGAAAAAGGTAACTCTCAAAAAAGTGTCCTGTACACTCAAATGTAGGTCATTCAGATTTCCCTGTGCAGCTCTGCCACTCTCAAAAAGCACTTTCTGGTGGGAAGTACTTCAGATTAAGAGAATGCATGTATCGTAAGTCTCATTGTATTTCTTCCAACAGAAACTAGAGATTTTACAAAGATGGCATTATGTTTTGGGTCAGCTTTGGGTTAAGTTTTTGAAGTAGAGTAGGAGATAACATTAACTGAAATAGTTTGGTATTAGTTCCAGTGGTAATTCTTTTCTCTCATATCATCAACTTCAAGAGCTTCAATATGTTATTAATTTCCAGCCACAGAGCACAGCCTTTTTAAGAAATCAGATGATGAAAGAGCCTGTGCATGTTGCTTTAGTTCAACAACAGACCTGACTTTTATATACTTTAAGAGATTTGTACTGTATAATTTATTTTCAGAATTTTCAGACTCTGCTTTTCAAACTATAACGATCTCTTAAATGTTAATATCCTCTCCATTGCTTCCTTAAAACCAGTTATTTCTATTCATCTTAGCATGGAAATCAGAGACTATAGACTGACTATATATTCTTTAGCGTTACCATGCATAGTGGTTTAATCAAAAAAATCTGCAGTTGCTGCAAGGCCTACTGAAAAGCACAAACTCTGATCTAAGTTAATTCAAAGTAAGTTTCAGAGACATTTAGATTTGAAACTGACCAGTCACCATCAACTAGTCAGAACCACCTTCTTTGTATGTATTTTAGCATCAGTATTCTGGAAGCTATTTGCCTTCTGCTCACTGGAAGCCAAAAGAAGAAAAAAATATTTCCATAATCAAAATAAATGAAAAACTAATTAAAAACCTCTGTGTTTCTAACTGGTGAAAAAACTCCAGCAAGTATTCTCCTTTCCTGTGCCATGGTAGGGCCTACTGACAAAACATCCAGAACAAGCACAGAGCAGATAGGAATGGTCTTTGCTTCTCCGTAGCCTGTTTGAACTTAAAGCTTTTGAATCATGCATGCTAAATTAGATGAAGTAATCAGTTCTGAAGCATCGCTATGGTTCTTTTCATAAATGAAATACAACTATGCAATAGGAGTAACAAAGCACAGTTTACTGCCAGTATGCTTGCTAGGCCCAGAGTCTAAATAGGCAAGTAATTTCTCTCTAAGGTACTGTTTTACAATGAGCAAAGTATTGTTTTAAAAATAAAAAAAAATTAAAGTGGATTCACGCTTGACTTCTGTACTTTGTTGGCTTATCTTCAAACATCATGTCTTCCATGGCTGTGAAATGAACAGCTGCTGCAACCATAGACTTGTGGCTTGGCTTGTTAAGATTTCATGGAACTGCAACGTTTTTCCAATAATTTCTGTTTCTGTATTTGTTGATCGTGGTTTCTTTTGAGACACCTCCACATTTTTATATCCTTCCTTAGTGTCTGGTCTTTCCATGTATTTACTTAGCAGTGGTGTCTCCTTATTCTGAAAATTGACTTCTCATCCTCTCTAAGCCGTACTTACATATTTTAAAGCAAGTACAGTTGATGTTTAGGTCTCTAGATTTATGAATTGTTGAGTTCTTTCTGACTCTAGCAACAACTACTCTTCTGTTTCTGCTTTCTAAATTTTAGCAAAGACCAGTCCTCTGCTTCTGACTGCTAAAAAAATAACAGCAGCAAAGAACTTGGTTGTTCTGTTCCATGTTTACTTTGTGACTTATTTATGCTGGGTGGTTGGGTTTTTGTTGTTGTTGTTTTTGGTTGTTTTGGGGGGTGTGTGTGTGTGTGTAATGCTACACTAGCATTAAAAACCTCCAAAAAAAATGGCTGTCCCTGAATTAAAGAGTGTATGACTCATAATGTCAGAAGTATGACAAGAGATAGGTAATGTCAATACATGTAGTAGACAAGTTGCTAAATGACGGAATCATAAAAATAAAGCAAAGACAGTGGGTGAAATCTTTATTCTGTTAAAATTTTATCATCACGTATGAAGCCAGCAGTATCCTTTTAAGGAGAACAACATCACTAAAGTAATGTGGTAATAAAAATGCTAACATGATCCTTAAAATTATTCTAAACAGATACTTTCAGATAAGATATGGAAGTATTAATGCCATTGTACATAGCAGCACTGAGGTTTTATCTAGAGTACTTAGTACTGCTCTGTTTATTAGGAAAAAGTAAACAATTTAACTTGTTTAGGTGAGCAGAATAAAAACTGAAGGAATATGTGTGCTGCCAGAAATATAAATTATTATGAGGACAGACATAAAGGAGACTACAGTACTTAGCCATTCAACTGAAGGACCATGATGGATTATGAATAAATGTGCAGAAGATGAGCAGGACAAGCTGTAGGCTAGAAGTTGGAAGAGGCTTACAAGCCAGCAGAGAACAGATACTCTGCAAGCTTAGTGACAGGACAGAAACTGGACTATCATTAGGGGGAAATGGTAGGATAAATTTATGAGGGTCTTTGCAAAACAAAGCACTGCAACAGCAGATGTAATTTTATCTCTGATCTAAAGATTGGGGGCAATAGGATCACTTCTGAAAGCTTTCTTCTACGTACATGGAAATTTTGCTCTGATGAGCTCTAAATGATTCCTAGATGGAGAAGCCACATTACAGACAGTTGTTCATAATGCAGAGCCTAACCCTATGATCAAGTGGGATACAAAGGCACTCAGGACATCATGGAAACTGCTTAGTGTTTTGAAGATTTAGCACCTTCTAAATAATGATTTCTCTTTTACAGTTCGGTCCCAGCCTACTGACATAAAAGGTAGTGTTTTCACTGATGTCAGCATCAAAGGAACAGGACAATATTTTTAATTATTAAGTACACAATGAATCAAGTGATTGATTCCACCATTCATTATTATTTTAAGCCAGATACAATGTTTCTTTCAAAAAACATTATTTCTTCTTCTGTGATAAATAGCTTGCTTCTAAACTCTGAACGTTCATGAAAAGCTTTGGTGTCATGTCTGGGAAGTCCTACTGCAGATAGCATTTTTGGGAATTTCCTAAGTCTCAAAAAATGCTTTGATTGAGCCAGTCATACCTATGCACAATTTTCTTCCCTTCCATTTGGAAATGAATTGTGATAATTAAAAAGGGCACCCTCTCACAATTTCTATCACTAAAGAATTCATTACCTCAGGAAAAATCATATCAATGACTTATGAACGGCAAAGACAGGCAATCATTAACGTTGCATTTCAGTTAATTGCTAACTTAGTCCTAATTAATTGCTAAATTACTCCTAATTAATTCAGTTACTCCTACTTAAAGTATTGCATAACACCAATAAGGAAACTTAGCAGGTCTACAGAGGCCTGAACTTCAAAAGACTGGTAACATAGAACATCCTTGACACTGACAAGCCTTGTGCTGAGAATTTTGTTTCAGGCCTATCTCTGCTAGTAAAAAGGTGCTGAGCATCAGAATCTGGCAGGAATAGGCTTAGCAGCAGCAGATCTGCTGGTATACTGGTGCCATATCTATACAACTCTGAGAGAGCTCTCCTTTTCATTACAAGAGGTAATCACTGAATGTGTTTATAAACCATTCAGATGTGGTGCTCAGGAACATGATTTAGCGGTGGGTTGTTAGAGTTTGGGAAGTACAGTTAGGTTGTGTTTGGACTTGATGATCTTTAAGGTCTTTTCCAACCTGAGAAATTCTATGATTCTGTGATTCTATGATTTTCCCAGAATAGTGTGGAGCAAGGGTGAGGAGGTTGGCAGTTACTAACTGAGAATCACAGACGATATTTCTGGCTTCCTTGCCTCAAGCCAGATAGATAGCAGCACCAATATTTCAAGAGAACCTATCTGTGTAATGATTAATAAGGTTATACTAAATATCCCAGAGGTAGAATTGTTTTTGAAAATTGATAAACAATTTCCCTAAAAGTATCTGTAAAATCCTGAAGGCTGTGAGTAGTATAGAGTTCTGTATATTTATTCAAATGAATAAAGATTGTTTTCATACAAAAACAGTAATTTATAATAAGGGCCAAGGGGGATGGAATGTCTGAAAGCCATAGGATATATTTTTTTAACCTATTAATCATTGAAATTGTTTCTAAGTGCTTTTGAAGTAGAACCATATTTCCCAAACCTATGTTTTTCAGCAGTTTCCATTCATTCTGAAATTCAGTCTTTTTTTCCTGGAATTACATGTATTTTATTCTTGGAATTTTTAAAAAACTCCCAGCATTTGTGATGCAATGTGAACAGAGGAACAGAACACTCAAATTAATAAGCTCATCTCATCTGAGAGTGTCACTGACATAGTTCTCTTCAGCACAGACTGCTGTGGTTTAACACAGCAGGTGGCTTAGCATCACACAGTAGTTCACTCACTCCCCTCATTCCTAGTGGGACAGGGGAGAGAATAAAAAAAATGTAGTACTTATGGGTTGAGACAAAACTACTTACTAAGATAGAGAAAATTAAGAGTGAAAATGACAAATATACATATGACTGCATATAACAAGTAATGTGCAAGCAATCCACCAGTGGATGCCCAGTTAGCCCCTGAGCAGTGGAAGAAAGTCTCATGAATGTCCAAGCCTTTCAGAACTTTCCTTCCACATGACGTCCACTGCTGGGCAACAATTAGAAACATCAGTGTGCTATCAATGTTGCTTTTCTCCTAAAACCAAAACATAGCATCATACCAGACACTATGAAGAAAACCAACTCTGTCTCAGCTGAAACTAAGGCAGAGATTTAGGATAATAGAAGTATACGGGGCAGAAATTATAGTGTGCTATAAGGCAATATGTTCACAGGCATGTGGGTACAGTCTGAATAAGACACACAAAATGTATGAGATTCCATATCTGAAGCAAAATGTTTTTTTCCAGTCTTTGGAATTCCTAAGCTCCTTTCTTCTTGAAGAAGAGAAGATACCCGTACCTCACCTCTGTTCTCCCCTTCCTTCTCTTCCCTTCCGCTAGGCTGGTGGACTTCCTCTTGCAAGATGAGATCTCTTTTAAAAGTAGCTAGACAGTTAAACATTCTCCCACATTTATCTTATTTCTTCAATAAGCTACAGCCTAAACAGTTTCACAGTTTTCCACAGTTTCCACAGTTTCCCTAGGGTTTCTTCAGTCTTCTTGCACTATCCTTCAACACCTCCACCTTCAGATTTCCAGCTCTTCCAGTTTTGGAGCCCTGATATGTCAACAAACTTGTAATCTCTTTTCTATTGTTTCTTTACAGCTGTGTCTGCTTTAAACTTACACAGCATTTCTCAGTCTTGTGCTCTATCTGGATATTACAACACTCATAGAAAACCAGCTTCAGTGGAGTTATAACCCCCATAAAAAAAGCAAAAGAACAGACAGAATTATGGGTTACAAGCCCAAAATACATCATTATACCACCCGCATAACCCACACCTTACCAGCTTCACTCAGTAACTCATGAAATTACCCACTAATTGCTGGTTTAGTAAGAGTGCAACTTCTAGAAGGCTTGGGGCTGCCTTTCATAACTGCAGTTTCTCTCTCCCACAGAGACTTTCATTTTAATCAACACAGAGGAATGAATAAAATTGGTTCATTTCAAGTATGCATAGACACATTGGTCTCATAAAGGAGAACACACCAAAATACTTTTTAACAAATATAATAGCACAATTGCATTTCTAAATGGAAAGAAAAAGAGAAAAAACAACACATTCTTTTCTTGCCTGTAACAATTCTGGAGTTATCACTTTGACTTCTGTTAGACTTACCTCATAATTTATTGAAAGAGAATTCATTCCAGTAATGAATTAAAGTATTCATAAGCACACTGGGATCCTTTAGGCTGAAAGACATTTCCATAAATATAACACATACACTTCTAACAAGACAAACTACTTGAATATATCCAACTATGTGCAGTCAGATTTAGATGCAAAACAAATTTAATAAGCTCCAGTAAGTTAAAAAAACAGCCCTTCTCTTCTAAACATAGTTTAAATTGGCATTTTTTTCAGTAAATGCAGATTACCTTCTGATTTCATCAAGAACAAGAATGGCAGTTTTCCAAAGAAGTGGTCATCCTAACTGACTCATTCATTTAATCTAAGTAAACTGCTTTGTTCTAAATTTTCAATTTTTTCTCCATTTCCAGCAAGACTCAGTTTGGCTTTAGGTTGATAGGACTGAGCTCGTGGCAGTATATACCCAAGCAATTTGCCTGTGCTAAGGGTTTTACAGCTCACCAGAACTGAGCAGTGTTAGAGGAAGTCTTGGAGATAGGTAGTCTCTAGAAAGTATCTTAATCTTCCTACTAGCATAGAAATTAAGGAAGTACTGTTAAGGAACAAAACTTGATGAGTTACAGGACTGTTTTCCACTATATAAATGAAAGACCATAATTCATTTTAAAGATGTGAACTGATTGTGACTAATAGTTCTGCTAAAAATCCAAATGTAAGTGAGGAAAAGAAGTGGTAAGTTGTGGAAAGAAAAAAAAAAATAATAATGAGAGTAACTTCCCTTGAAATGCTGTTAATAAAAATGAGAAAGCTTTAAATTGGTACCTCTCTGCACTTTTTCCCATTCATTATATGTGCCCAGTAATGGAAAATCCACTGACAGCATTTTCCAGAACAGTCATTATGCCTGCAAAGACAGGATCGGTAACATACAAGAAAACATGTTTACATATTTAAACAAAATGTTGGAATTAAAAACTTGTTCCTTGAAATAGTCTATTCTTATTCCTGTGTTCCCTATGCTATTTGGTCAAGTATTGTTCTTCTACTGATTATGCTTGCATGACAACTGAAATGATACAATCATGAGAAATCCACAAGATTCAAATATACCTGTTTGCAGATTTAAAAAAAAAAAAAGAAGAAGAAGAAGAAGAAGAAAGGAAAAAAACAGACAGACGTAAAACTGAAGATGAAAACCAGAGAAATAATTTTTCTATTTCAGGCTCAGCTCAGCCCCAAAAAACTTACCACAGGAACTCTGCTTTTCTGCTTCCTACAAGCTTTGCATGGGAGCAATTAGCTTAAAGCATGTGACTTTGCGCAGTGCAATTCAAATAGCACAAAACGTGGAAGCTGAGAATTAGTTTGCTGTTCAGAAGACATATGTCAAAATCTCATGGTTAATTTCTCTGCTTTTTTCCCCTGTCTGGGAAGGTGTGTTGCAAGAAATTACAGTCAGATACAGCATTTTTAATAATGTAAGTTTTCAGAACCACACACAGAATAGAAGGAGTAGCAAAGTGTGCATTTTTGGTAGTAAACCAGACAAATTCAGGGTACAGGGTTAATATGAGACAAACTGTAAATGAAATTGTATTCACATAAATCACACAAGAATAATGCAGGATCGTACTGTTCCAAAGGAAAATGAGAAACATCTCAAGTAGAGAAATATTCTCCAAATTCTACATTGTACATTGTTAGGACATCTGGAGATTCTTTGTTCTTTGCAATTCCCAGTTCACTCCTAAGCATCATTATTAAAGTGTCTAATAAAAACTTCTGGCAAGCCCTAAGTATTTCGTAATAGATTGTGCTATCTTATAAGATAATATCTTGTTAGGGTGTGAGGGGATAAAAAACAATATGTGGAAAAACGTTCAAATCAGAGGAATCAATACAAAGCAGAACAAAAGTAGGAAAAGTACTCTTTTTGCTCAGTTGCAGCATTCAGACAAGCTCCTAGAGGAAATGGCAGGAGCCTCCATGTGCTGAACAATGCTCTGAAGAATACACTGAGGAAAGAGCAGTGATGAACTGAGGGAAAGATAAATAGACACTCGTGAAAAAATGTCCAGACCTTACTTTCTGTATCTTTTATTTGCTAAAGTTCTCCTGAAATACCCATGTCTTGGGAAAAAACAATAACAACAAATATATGAATAAAAGCCGCCTATCGATTTTCTAGATTTGGTTTTTTAAATGGTCTCTATATTTCAGCTGCTACATTTCTCTCACTGGTCCTTTAAATCATTGCAACACAAGCATGACTCTGTTGAAACCAGCAGGGTTACAACATAACAGAGAAGAGAACTAGGCCTACTAGTGTGATTGCTGGTTGCTAGACTGAAGGAAAAACAACTTTGTTTAAACTTCACATAAGATCTTTTAATCACTACATGGACTAAACTAATCCAAGAGACATCAGACTGTTCCTGTGTTTGGAGGACATCAAGTGAGCTGCATTTATGGTTTCCCAGTCAGAAACGTTACTGAACTAAGACAAAAAATGGCCCGGCTCTCAAAATACATTTCTAATCCCATAGATGTAATAAGCAAATCAGTAGAAGGGGAAGGCAGGAAGAGCCATCAGGTCATCTTATCTGTCCTTCTGCATATCCTGTGCCAAAAAAGGTCCTCCAGTCTTTGAGGGCAATAACTTCCATGTCTAAAAAGACATTCCTCATGCTTTGGTTAAAGCATATTTTTCCAGATGATAACCAGATCTGAGGATTTTGACAGATATTCACTATCTCCTTGAGGTTACGTTTCTGTTAAAAAAAAATACGAAAGAGATTGAGAGTGAGAGACTTTCCAGGAACATGAGTGCTGCACAGAGATAAATCTGGAAAATGTGCCAAATCATAGATGACTTGTACATGCCAACAATCAAGTTAGCAAAATGTTGAAAATCTAAAAAATGGCTTCTGCTCTTAGCAAGAAATGCTTTGCTGAAGGTGGATGGCACCAGGAGGCTTCCAGGACCATAACTGCAAAAAACAGAATCCCAATTCAACCCCTGAACGAACATCTCACTTGCAAGCTAAGTAATTCTCTGCAGCTGCTCAGGCTCCATGACACCAACTTATAACTTGCAGTTCCCAGAATTAAGTAGTTTGCTACAGCTGCTGACAGTCATGTGGATGAACAGCCAGGGCTGAGAGATTTTTAAATCTGCAGAAGTGCCAGCCTAGTACCTTTCCTAGTACATTTAAAATCCGAGTGTAGATGTTGCATTGTTGCATCACTTGAATCAACTGTTCTTAAAAATCAGCATTTTCTGGTCTTTTAAACCCATTATTTCTCTCTATGTATATGAAGATAGTGGATTGTTCCCACAACAAAGTGACAACAGATATTTGTGTTTCTTAGTTTTTCCAGGCACACTAACTCAAAATGGCAGGAAGCTCAGCCCAAAGACAGAAAGATTATTTGATTGCTGATATACTTCTAGTGCCCTGCAGATTATGTGATGGTTTTCTTGTTTTGTTTTTTGTTTTTTATTTTTTTTTCTTTAGGATAAAGACTGTAAAAAACATTTACCTGTTTGATGGAACTGTTTTCATTTCATAAGCTCAGATGCAGGGAAACTGCATTGCTAACATGGAATATGTGATAGATAGGAAATTGCCACTCTTTCCACTTGATTGGAACACTATTACTGAATGCAGACAAGTCTTTCTTCTTGAGGTTGTACACAGTAATTACATATTATTGCATATAGTTGTGTAAATTATTATGAGAATGGTGCCAAGTGGCTTAAAGGAGTTGATATAAGTAAGTTGCTTTAGCAAATCCCACTCTTCAATGGTTGTTTTTATCTTTTCCCATTGATTAACCATAGGAGATTACTGACTAATCAACTTCAGAGTGAATTCAATATTCCTTAGTTTACAAATATTCTCTGAAGATTTTGTGGATTTTCAATTGCAAAGAAGAAATATGAGCATCTGATAAAGAGAAGGGCCTGAGGTCCCTCTCACTGCCATGGAGAGCAAAGGCCTTCTGAATTGCTAATAGGAAAAAAAAGAAAAAGAAAAAAGAAAAAAAAAGAAGAGGGAAAAAAAAGAGGAAAAAAAAAAAAAGATAACGGAAAGAAAAAGATGAAATACCTTCAAACCTGAAATGTTTTTGGAAATTAGGTACTCAAAACTTGTATATAGATTAACATGTCTAAAACTTCTAGATTTAGGAATTCTTAAGATGTTTCTTGCAAACAGACCAGTATATTGGTTTTATAAGTAAAACTGAGCTCAGATTGCAGTCTGAAAAAGAAACAAATTTGCAGAGGGCTGCTAGCCAGGTGAATGTGTTTGCACGTTTCCTGTAATATATGTTACATTTTATACCAAAGATTAGAAAGAAAACACTGACAGCTCTTCAGATCATGGCATGTGCAGTATCATTTCACAGTAGGATCTAAAGATGAAAATCTCCAGAGTCAAAGTTCATAAGGAGCTCTAAGGATCTTTCCAGGTGTTTTCATGGAAAACGATACAATAGAGCATAGAGATGAAAGAGCAAATATATATTATTTTAAATCATAGCTTCAGGGCTTAAAGTTAAGCTCAGCAAGTACTAGGAGACCCAGCATGGATTTCAAAGCAAATGTACATCTAAAGAAAGTAATTTTTCATTACGGTCATATTTTTACATAGCATTGACTTTTTTCCCCCTCACAGTTTTCTCTTCCTGTACTATCACAGTCTTTTCTTCCAGAGCTTCTTTAAGGAAAAAAAAGTTTCAGAAAATGAAAAAAAAAAAAAAAAAAAAAAAACCCACACTTCTGTTGCTCTTTGTGGCCTCTTCATTCATTATTTCCTGGCTATATGCAGAATTCAAATATAATTCAGTTTAGAACTGGGTATGGCAACATGCCACACTCTCCATTAAATAAATTTAAAAAAAAAAAAATAGTGTTGTAACAATAATAATTAATGTGAGGTTTCCTATTTCAGATTTGTGTTATGAGAAAGTGTGATAAGTTCCAGTCATACCTAAGGCCTAAGGTTTAGAGAAAGCAGAATTTTGAAAGCTCCTTCTGTGAGGACATGAGAGTTCTGTGTTGTTCCAACAGCCATGTATGCAAAAATAATACATTCTTCTGGATTTTTTGAGAGAAAATACTTAATCTTTCATATGCTATCATGCTCCTTACAGTCTGAATAAAAGAGAGTGACATCTGAGAGCTGCTTTCACCATCTCTCAAACTTCTAGGCAGACAAATAGATTCATTACACGTGCAAAATTCTCCAAACTCATAATACTTACTTTACAGTTGAACAGATAACTGTTACAGTGGGGCTGGTGAACTCTTGTTTGTGTATGCAGGCAAGGATTTTACAGACAAGCATGTAGAAAAATGTAACTATGGTTCAAAGTGATTTCAGGGAGCACTTTATTGGTACTTTTGAACAACCCACTTCATCCCTTAGTTCACTATGAATACTTCCAAGATGTTGATGTTTTTCATATGGGCGGTAGGTAGTATGAACATGAATATTATGGGCCTTTGTATTACACAGAAGAGACATACAGCCCCGACCGCCGTTTACAAATAAATACATGATGTTGTTGGGTTGGTTTTTGTGTTTGCTGGGTTGTTTTTTTTTTCCCCCAAATTTTAGCTTTCTTTTACTGTTATCAAAAATTGAACAAATAACATTTGTTTCACCTGGCTAAGTTAGCACAATCCAGTCTTTTATTCAGTTACCAGCACAACTTCTTTACAACTGTTCCTTGGAATTTATAGATTTTTCCATTCGCAACTAAGCTTTTAAAAACTTGTAAAAAAAAAAAAAAAAAAAACTTTGAATAATTAGGAATTGAATGCCTAAGAAAAACTTTTTTGGAAACACACTGAAGACAGAAACTATGATTTTATCACATTTTCCCC
The DNA here is from genome assembly GCA_037305975.1 of Chrysolophus pictus. NCBI lineage: Eukaryota > Metazoa > Chordata > Aves > Galliformes > Phasianidae > Chrysolophus > Chrysolophus pictus. Next base: position 49,785,057 of record CM074578.1, read on the forward strand.
TGGGATTCTGCTACCATTGATGCCAGAAACAGTAATATCAGGAAACATCAACTCTACAAAAGAGAACACATAGAGTAGTTCTTTCCAATTCCACTTTTATGCATGAGTTGAGCACCGATATGGGGAAGTTTTATTCATCCACATGTCTCTAGAATTTTTTTTTTTGTGTTCTCATTAAATGCTGGGTGTTTTTCCATTACCATATTCTATTTCAAATATCTGCAAAGTTATGATATGCATAGAATATTATTTGGGTATAAGTAAAGAAGCATATAAAAACATATTGGTTGCCCCCAGATGGATGCATATGGTCTTGTGGAAGATCATAATACTGCACACTGTTTAGCAAATGTGTCTTTCCAGTAAACTCCATACAGGACTGTATAAGAAACTATGGGTTAAAAGCAGAATGAAAAAAAAAGTAAGAAAACAGAAAGATATACAGGCACAAACAAGATATTTATCATCATTATTATTGCATATTACAATGTTTCAAATTTCTTAAAACCTTTCTGCTAAAAGACTCTGAAGCATTAGCAGCATTATAGGAATTAATGAAGGTGAAAGACAAGGCCACTGGAAGAATAATTGAGTTGTACAACAATTATGGGATTTAATCAAAAGTCAGGGTCTGAATTGGTGATATGGAAATAAAAGCATGAAGTCTCCATTCCAACACCCTCACTTCACTGTCATACATCACATAAAAGTTTTGCTGCTTTTCATGGACATTCTGTAAGAAACTGAGGAACTTGAATAGAGAAAAGCAGTACCACTTGCAAGACTTTTTTTTTTTTTTTTTTTTTTTAATGTATTTGCCTGCCTTGGTATATATATATACACATCTATTTATTTTTTCAGAAACAAGATCAAGAAAAGCTACCTGTAAAGGCAAATTTGTATGGGAGTTGGAAATAGTGCTCTTTAAGATCTCTTCCAACCCAAGCCATTCTATGATTCTCAAATGTTCTTGCTTCAGTGTCAGCTGAACAACTACCTACCATGGAACTTTTAGGCATGTTATCAGTGTGACCAAAGTAGAATCTACTAAAATAAGAGATATGTAAAACCACCTCCGTTTGCCAAGGAAATTACCTTCAGAATTTATATACAAAAACTTAGGAATAGCTGCACATAGATATAGATCTGTTCTTACATTCAACATCAGTTAAATTCTCTTCTGTCTCACTGGCCATTTTCCCTGTAATTATCCCTTCTATTGGCCTGGTCTGAATATAAGAAAAAAAAGAACAAGTCACATGAACTGAGGCTACTAGAGATATCATGTAACATGAGCACTGTTGCAGCCCTATTTAACACAAAAAAAACAAGGTCTGTTTAGAGGTAGTTCTGAGCAATCCAACCACACTGGCCATTTTTGCTGACAGGGAGCACTGCACCACAAAGTTACCCCATGAGTCTGCTTCTGAGCAAGAGAAGCTGTATTCAGCATAGCAGATTTCTGTAGCTGACAGGAAGAGGATCAGTGTCAAGGGTCAGGAATAGAAACCTCAAAATGCACCACATATCTTAGAGATTCACAAAATCATCAAAGCTTTTTCAGAATTAAGTGAGCCAGATCAGTTCCTTAATTGGCTGTGGTTTGTCTGTCATCCTTTTCACATATGCCATGACTACTCTGTAAAAAGTTACCCATTAGAAAAGCAAACCGCTTTATTAAGAGGCAAGCCTACACCACATATTCTAAAAGAACATGGAACAAAAACAGTCTATTTTCAGCTTTTAAATGAAATCTAAATGACCTCTTATCCAGGGCAATCTCCAGAAACTTCCTGCAGTGTATCGAAAACCTTTGTTGCACATACTAATGTGCATCTCAATTCACACCAAGAAAAGATTAATTATCTTCAAAACTGATGCATGGTGGCTGATTTAAACAATCAGTGCTTACTGGATCCCCATTAGAAGATACACCATTATCATGGCAGATAATATTGACAGCAATTTACACAGTTGGGACTCCAGTTGAATCTAATTTTCTGTGTGCTCCTACAGCAATAAACTGCCAAACTGTAGTGAGAGACTAACTGGCATGTGCGTGAGGTGTCTCACAAGCAGTGCTGCATTCAGCCACCGGTAATATATGTCAGCAGATTGCATATTCTCTGCCTAATGTGGCTTATTGCTATTTAAATAGATATCATATGTGTACTTACAATGCTTAACTGCCTTTATAAAGTGCCTGGGGGATCTGTGGGAGGAAAGGTCGTGTGACTTCAGGACTGTTCTCCACAGAGGCCCATTGCACAGCCACCTGTGATTGCAGGGGCCTGGCTCTGCAACCCAAAGCATTGATGGGACTTCTGCACACTTCAAATAAAACAAAATCCCTATTTTTAGCTCCTCCAGAGAATATGGGGATACTGTTACTAAAAAGTAATATAAAGCAGTGATGAATGGTTTAGTCATAGTCCCATGTTTTTAGCATATGCAGTTAATGCTTTAAAATTATGCTACAGAAATCAGCACTGGTTAGGTAGCCAAACTCTGATCCTCACTGATAATTTAAATAACTTTGGTGAAGTAATAAATTTACATTTGTCCCAGGAAATGAGATCAACACCGGCCCCTTTAACAGAGCAGATCCCCACGTGGTGTTACTGTCATAGCTCTGTAATTACTAATGTTTATTAATGTTCTGTCTGCCTGCAGTTTTAGTCATAATACTAAGATGCTGATGGCTCTCTACCATCCAAATAATTTGACTGATCAAGATAAACTATTGATCTACTCATGCTCATCTCAACTTCTTAGGAAGCGGTGCTTGTTTACTGCAGAGTGTAAATCAGTGACGTATCCCTATCGATGACATCGCTGCTGATGTCACGCACCACTGAGTTTAAACAATGACATCAGTGGCATTTGGCACGGATCAGGGTGCGTGTGGTGTGTCACACACAAGCAAAAAACAGCTCTGTATAAATACACATCTTTACATCATCCTTTCTCTCTCGGATTTTCAAGTTGTAATGATAGAGATTCACACAATCAGGAATATTTACTGTGGCTTGTCATCCCTGCAAGCTTACCAACAAGGTGTTCTGCTTCAAGAAAATATATATATATTTATTTTGGATCGCTGCCTGGACAGGAAACAACGGAACAGATGTCAAGGAGTAGGATGAGTAATAGAATAAATTTGAAGGGTGATTCGAGCTGCTAAGAAGATGACACTTGAGAGGTCAGAGGCACAAAACACTTTCCACTTTCTTTCCTTCTGAACTCAGAGCTTGAAGCACAAGCTGTGTGTGATTCAGCCTTGTGGAGCTGGTGAGGCCAGGTCAGCTTTTGTTTAGATCTATTCAGCCACTGTGAAGGTCTTCAGCAGAACCATCTCAGAAGGTAATCTTTAAAATAAAATAAAAAATGAAAAGCAGGTCGATACATTACAGCTAGCTAAACTGTTTCATGCACTGTTGTGCTATTACAGACTCAAATCTACCCAAGGGGCTGAGAAGCTATTAGCTACCCGATCTGTTCCCAGCAGCTCAGCCTTCACTCTCACAGCTGTGCAGCTTCCCCCTCCCTCTCATTTATGGAGGAGTTGCAGTTGGGGCTGTCCTAACACTAAGTGGATATTGAATCACTATTTATGCTACAGAGATAATCATAGGGTTTCAGAGCCCAGATGAGGAACTTTCCCTCCCAGTATTTATTCCTGGCCAAACGATGGAGGCACGCCTCCTGTTCCCAAAGTATTCAGCATAGGCTGGCAGGACAGAAGAAAGGAATGTGTGAGACAATATTGTGTCTCTCCTCATGAACTGGGAAAGAGAGGGACCCAGAGCTGAATTCCAAGAGAGGGTTATGAGAGGATGGAGAGCCACCGAAGTTCCAGTTCCTGGGCACTTTGATCACAAAACCATCTTCAAACAGAAGTTTGTAAAATTGACAACCCTTTACCCAGGGGCAATTGGTCTGGCTTCTCAAGTTGACGAATCACATGTGATACCTGCAGGAACAGACACAAATGCCTCCGCTGCAGGGTGATGGGACCATTTCCAGGCCCCCCCCATCCTGACAAGCAGAGCAGCCAAAATCCAAAGAGTAATAGAGGATATGGTGCAGCAAGAAGAGCACCCCAAATGTACACACTGCTAAGTGTGCATTTTTGGGGGGTCATAGCAGCTGCTATCCTATAAGAGTGTTCTGGGGAAGTGGTAGCCACAGTCAGGGGACTTCTGTGATAGTATTACCACAGCAATAAAATGTAAGTAGCTAAAGATTCAGCTACTTTGCTTTTATTACTGTATATTGCAAGTTACCTGTAGATAACTATTAGTAAACATTCAAGGGATGTTCTATCTCACAATGAAAGCTCTTTGCTCCAGAAAGTAAGCACAGAGTACATCTTCATTTACTTGGCTAGAAGTGAGTCTAATGCACAGAGCCTAGACAATATTAGGATTAATCTATAACACAGCAAGACTTAAATTCTCTATTGAAGGAAGTTGCTGCCACCTTCAGGCGAAATTGAGGGCCAGCAGAACACCCACAGAAAATGTATTCTGAAATACTGGAAGTCCAAGTAAAAAGTGAAAAGCAGTAAGTCTCACAATGCTGTATCAGTATTACTTAGTTACAGGTTTTTATGATAAAACAGTTATCTTTACATTGTTGTAAATTGATGTCAGAATAAATGATGGGCAGGCTTCCTTCAGAACTTAACAGCTACTTGTTTTTTTTTTTTTTCCTATTTTGTATAATGCTTTTTTCCTTATAAAGAAAGGCTTACAAAATGATTTAGATTAAGTACGTGTAGGTTTTGTGTATTGCTGCTCACCAGTGAGAAGTCTTTCTCCTAAGGTGAAAGTCAATAAAAATGAGAATGGAAATTATAGGTAACTGAACTTTAGTTATTCAGATCAGACTTGGGCTAAAATATGGAGTTCAGCAGGTTTTCTTGTACATTACAAAGACGGCATGGATTTGTTAATGGCTGTATCTTTAATGAACAAAATGAACAAGAAGAAAAACATTAAGTAGTTTTTTTTTTTTCCTGAAATAAACCATAGGAAAATGACTATCTGTTTTTCCTTTTCACCCTTTTGGGCCATGCCCTCAATAACATGATATAACTTTTGGTTAGCCCTGAAGAGGTCAGGCAGTTGAACTGGATGATCTTTGAAGGTCCCTTCGAAGTGGATTATTTGATTCTGTGCATGAGGAAGCTGTTACCTCAGCTTTAAGGCTGGAGTGCCCCCCTCTGCCAGCCTCTTGATAGCGTTCCTCCACTGAAGTCGGGATCTTGGCACCTCACCAGCCAAAGAATTACAGGGTTTCTGAAAAGTGGAGAGGGCATGCAATAAGTTTACCGAAGCCTTAGAGTATAGTTACTTTAAGTGTTTGCACAGAGCTGGCATTTGTCTATTAACTCTGCACAAGATAGCCCAGAGAACTCTCAGCTGTTCTTCAAGACAGCAGAAAGTCTAACACAGATATGGCTGTCACCCTTTACAAATCAGTCAGAAAAATAAGCAGTCAAGGTCATTCTAGTGATGTAGATCAAATAAGCCTCACTGAGAGCCACAGGTGATCAGCACCTCAGAGTCCACAAGATGGTACTCACAGCATTGTCCAGAAAGGACCTTGCATAAATCCCAACATTGCTTCTGGCAGGCTTCAGAGAATTGTACTTAGCAGTAAGATCAAAGCATAGTGAGCAATCTGTGCCTTCCAAAGAGACATAGCTAAGCATCAATACTGGGTTTCTTCCTGAAAAATCAGGACCATGTTGCAGACCCACATGCAAGACTTCGCAAATAACTTTTTATGCAGAAGTAAGTACTTTTGTAAAATACATAGTTTTTGTTAGCAGGATTCTTTAATGATGACTTTAACTTGTTCTCAGACTTCAGTTATGCTGAGAAAAGTTAGCAGAGCAAAGATCAGGCTGCATGAAAGTCTCCCCCAATCTTTTTATGTGCAGGAAAACATCAAAGGACTTCAAGGGTTTTAATAATGGAACTATGACAGCCCAAGGAATAAACAGAATTTGAGTGGACAGTTGCACAGGACTTAGAGCTTAATCTAGGGAGGCTGCAACTTGCTGAAAGGAGCCAATATTAAAGTAATTATGTATTTAAAACAATTACTATTTATTCTTCAAAGAGACATACTGAAGTGAAGTAACCCACTTTAAATTATTTCTGGTAATTGCACTGCATCCCCAAATTATATGTCTACATTCTCTTTGAACTAGGCTTTCCAAAAAAAAAAAAAAAACCTTGCATTTTTGCTTAAGGACTAGCTTCCCTCTTGAATACTTCTTCTCTAACTTATAATTTCCTGCAATAGTAATATAGGGTGTTAAGCCTGAGTAAATATCTATAATTTCACTTTTTCTATTTAGAACAGAAATACATTTAATAATGAACAATTGTATATCATAGAAGCATAGAATGGTTTGGGTCTGAAGCAATCTTAAGTTACCAGTGACTTCTGATAATCTGGGAAATTCTGTGAAAGTATCAGTGTATTTCTATTACAGTTGTAGTAGCTCGCCAACACAATTGCACATAGCATAATGACTGAGCACAAATTTAAGAGGAATCACTGTTTTTTTCACTTAAACATCTTTTGGTTTCTTTCATTTCTCTCACCTCTACGTGCAAAATCTGATTGAAAGTAATTCCCAGTGTCCATCATTTCAACTGAGATACAATCACATTATTCTTGCATAACAGAACCTAAGGAAAAAACTCCACCACTTGTATCTTCTCATTGGCCAGGACAATAATGTAAATTTTACTTCTATTTAACAAAGTTAATGATAGCTTGTGGGGGGATTTCCAGTGCTACACTTAAGAAAGTATCTTGCTCACATACACATGCAAAGGTTAAAAAGAAAGCAGCAGAACAGACTCAATACAGATTACTCATGGAACAGGGTCATTTGGGGCATCTGGTTTATGCCAAGATCTAGCTTACAGCCACCCTCACTGCAAGCAATACCCACCCTTACCAAGCTGAGAGTTGGCTCAAGAGCTGCAGTCTCTCCAGCAGTTTCATATTTGCACTGAATGCAGACCTGGTTCTAGAGGAAATGGTTTGGCTCCCTGCAGATATGATACTCCTTCCAGCCTGCCTTGAATCTACTAGGTCTGTTCATTCTATCCGAAGATTAATTCCTTTTCTCTCCATGCCTTGTTACACTTCCCATTCTCTTTGATTCTATTTTGAGACTGTGTCTAGGCTAGATTTATTTCACATAGCTATGCACAAGCTTAGCTAGTTGCCTGTTGTAGCATAGTAGTTGTAGTATATCTACTATATATATGTATATATATATATCTACTATATTTTTTATATATAATATATAAATATATTTATATAAATATATAAATATATATATAATATATATATATATATTTTTTTTTTATATATTTTATATATATATATAAGGAAAATGGCATCTTTCTGAAGGGAATGTCACCTCTACCTCAGACCTTGTCTGAGAATAGGGAGATTTGCCGACTGAAGAGCAGCTTCCACAACACAGAAAAGCTTTGAATCAAGATTAAAGAGACTTATTTTTGTAACATCTTCATTTTTGTGTCTCTGCTTTAGAAAACAATTCCTCTGCATATAGGCAGGTCACAGATGAGTTACTTAGGCTAGTTCTCTGAAGCTGAATTCAGCTTCCTAAATATTTGCATCTAGTGAGATTTGAGTTGCCACACAGTATATAACATATGCTATGACTTCAGCAAACATGACACAGAACATAGAAGAAACCCACTCCTTTCTGATGTGGCAGCCAGCAGTCACACTGGATACCGCATAGCAACTCAAATTACATAGGTACTTGCACATAAGCAACTAAATACAGTCACTACTGTTTACATATTTAGAATTATTTATGACTATTCCTATGCTTGTCTTCTAAGAGCATGTCTTAATTATTAAAAGAGTGTGTGATTTTCATTTCCTTGATAATGAGAACCTGTGGACTGGCCTACAATAAAAGCACAATAAGAAGTGAGCACTTCCATTATACTATTGGTGAGCCTCCTCATGACAGATGTGCCACAGACACCAGAGTTACTGAGTTTTGCTTGCTATAATCTCTGGATGGATAACATGTTCTGTTTACCCTGGGTAAAAACCTGGAAATGAGATCTGAGTATTTATTGAGCATTTTATCAGCTCATTGTATGTTAGTTTTTTGTCTATTACAGAATTTAATGAACTTGAACATAAAAATAAATATCTGAAGACCTGATAGCACGTAGGTCCCTTCAGTAACTGTTATGCTCATATTATAACTAATCTCTTTAAGTAATTTCCTAATTTCAAATGGCTCTAGATAATTTCCTAAGTTCCCTAAAAATTCCTTCAGAAGTGCTTTGGGGGACATCTCATTTTCTTCTAATATGTATATTTTTTAAATTAAGGGAAGTTCAAGCAATTCATTACTGTACTCCGTAGTACTATTAACCATGTGATGCCAAGGGGCCTTTTCCTCAAGTAAGGAAATAAAATATCATTACATTTTCTCAACAATCTTCTACCCTGATCCACTCTTCTTCTTGAAGGGTTACCAGCACCCTATCCACAACTCAAGTTACTCCTGAGCATCCTGGTGGCCAACTCCAGACATCCAGGTATACCAGTGGGTCACATTGTGGACATATCTTCCTGCCTGAGGTCACTGCTAATCCTAGTACAGTGCTACTCTTCCAGCACTTCAGACTAACTGGCTGCATCTCTTCAGTTTTCTGTAATTCAAATTCCTCTCAACAACTTCTTGAGATGATCTTTCCTGCACTGTTTATAGCTCTTTCTTTTTCCCCCACTCTGCTTTTTCCTTCTGCCTTCTGGAAAAGGATACAAAAAAAAAAAAAAAAAAAAAAAAAAAAAAATCCCACTTGATTTTTGTTTCAGCAATACTGTTTTTTATTAGCACCATTTTTTCCCATCAGTCAGACAGCGCACATTAAGAAAAATTAAACTCGGTGTTTTCATTTCACAGTGAGAGTTTTGCATAGAGTTCAGAGCCATCCTGCCTTGCAGAAAAGGTGTGAAGCATCTGTCTGGGTAGCAATAGCACCTAGGCCTCATGGGCTCCCCAACCTGCCCAGGGCACAAGAATCCATTTCATCAGTACCATCAGTCCCTGCCACAGCTGTTTCACAGTAGGGCTGGTCTCCAACCATGGTCCCACCAGCGGACCAGGCCACACCACCCTTCTTCTTTGGAGTACAAGTGAGACATGAAAAGAGTCAGTAGGCAAACATCCTGCAAGTGAGGGCACTCAAAATACCTTTCAGCAACATAAGCAGGACTGCTTCTTCTCCTTTTACCATATCACACTGTATTTTCCCCATACTTTCCAGCTTTTGGTTAACTGATCAAGATCTAAGAGGAATTTCTTTTTCTCTGTTTAATTACTGTTATGACCATGTTTTGGACAATCAGAGTCCAATACATAGCCTGCTTCTTAAGGAGACATTGGTCTACCTAAGAAAAGGCCAATGTAACTCAGTGTCCCACATCTGATACAGGAAGGCAGTCTAAGGATCAAAGTAATTGTACAAAGATACTTAAGCTTACAGCTTGCAAAAACATGTACCTCAGGACATCATAAGCCAGAATTTCTATCCTCATATTTGCATTTAATAGCTCTAGAAGAATTTTCTACCCTGAATTCATCTAGTTGGTATTTTTGACTCCCACAGTATTCTGAGTTCCCAGATTAAACCGTACATGGCAAGAAGTACTTTTGTTTACTCATTCACTGTTATCCTCAGAGTTCACAAAAAGGTAGTAGTTATCTAACAGCACAACTGGGGACTCACAGCTAGAATGCAAACTGCCCCTAGCTAGGTCCGCATCAAGGAGGGAGAGCACTTATACCATGCTTGTGAGATGTGGCAGCTAATATAGCATCCCCTTTCAGAGGAACTCTGTTCTTCTTAAAGAAATACTGAATTTTCAGACTGAAACATCAATTTTATATTACACCATAAACAAATAGACATGCTACAGCATCTTCCTATCAGAGGACGGAGTACTGCCATGGATGCAGGTGGGAATTGGGACATGATACGCATCAGATGTAACTGCCATTCTCAAAACTTTATCTCTTCAGTAATATCTCATTATGCACATTAGAGAAAGGAGTGAAGGAGGTCTCCAAAATAAAATAAATGCAGAAAACCTCTTATGCAAATACATAAGCAGTTGCATACCAAAATATATTCATAAACAGCCTGAAAACTTGCAGACATGGAAGGCCATGAGAATGAGTAATCTGCAAGAATTCTTTGTGATAAGTTTGCTAGAACTGCTATGTTGACAGCAAATAAATGAACTGAAATCTGTATTGTCCCAAGAAATAAGTAACATGCTGGGCTGATGATTTTCATAACGAAGCTGTGAGTAACATTAAGATCACAGTTTGAGAACAGTTATGTTGTATCTTCTATTACAGGCATAAAAAGAAGTTTTCTTCTAGTATGAAAATGTGAAAATGGTTTGGTACTTTAGAGCACCTGTTTATAATTGAGAAATATCACTGCTTCTCTCTGACAGTGCATGCTGGGTATATTTTGCTCTAATTATTACTGTTATTTATTCATTGATTAAGTACACTTTAGACTCATTTCCATAATTGTATACCAAGAAGACATCTGTGTGAGTATCAATACCATGTCAAGTGAGCTAAAAGTGATTGCAAGCATACCAACATCCTTTGTAGACAACCAGGAAATTGGCACTGTACTGTCAGCTGAAGAAAATAGGATGGCTTCTGCAGACTTCTTTCCTTCCAAAGAAAAGCAAAGTCAAAGACGCATACTTAGGAGTCTTGAGTTGCACAGTCCAGCATTTCCACTAATAGCTTAAGCTGCCTCAACATAAAACATGCAGTTTCAGTTCAGTCAAGCTTATATCTATGTGAAATGAGGTTCAGAACAACATCCAAAAAGCTTTGTTCCATGGTCATTAAGCAATGCCATTCAGTTGCCATCATTGGAACTAGCATATTTTAAAGAAAGCTGATAAATATTCTTATTCTGTGAGTCACATAAAATCTTAATCTGAGAGTCACAAGACATATATCAGAACTTCTGAAGTCCTGCATGTCCAGTCATAATTATTCACTTCCACAAGAATACTGAAATCACAACACTCAGAAGTTTGGCAAAAATCACAACTTTACTTTGGAATGAGATGTTTGTAACCGGGTTCTGCTACACATGTAAATAACAAAAATACACATAAAATAATAAAATGACAGAAAACTGGTAAATAAAATATGAATTAAAGTTCTGCAAAACTATCTAACTGTTCCATAATACCTTAGAACTAATTTTTTAACTACAGAACAAAATTTAGGAAACATTAAATCTTTCCTTGTTGTTTGTTCTCTGAGAACATACTATAACATACAAAATTATTTGAGAAGTTTCAGGAGAATGAATACTAGCACTGCCATGACCAATATTTACTTTTTTTTCTATAGTTGAATATTATGCACAAGCAAGTATATTAATTTCAGACTGATATTATGCTCTTATCTCAGCTGAACAGATCAGAGTACAGCCCATGTATGTATAGCTACCAACCAGATAGATAAACATATAGAGCTTCTGCAAGCACATTCTAGATGTCCTAGGCACTGATCAATGATCCAAAAACTGAGTAATTAAATCACTTAGCTACCTGAAGCTGCAGTCATACAGCAGTCTGAGAGAGCAATCTTATCGCTGTGAGAGGCATCAGCAAGGAAACAGCTACAGGTTATAATTCAGGATCCCTTTCAACACCTGGATCAGAACACTTCACTCAGAAGCACTTCTTTCACTTAACTTTATCTTACACACTCAGAATTTTGAGTTATATGCACAGCAGTTAGAATCCTTTGCAAGATGCATGCATTTCATGATTGCTCCAGCAGTGCTATGTTGTTTGTTTTTTCTGATAAAAAGTCAAACTTTCCTAGTGCATTCTCAGTTTTACTTCCTTTTCTTTAAACAAATGAATCAAATCACTGACAAGCTCTTTTTATTCCTTGTTGTGCTTTGTTTGACTTACTGTATTTTAGTTGCTCTGAGGAAATGGACCTTTGGATTTTGTTTCAACCCAGCAAAATTCAAAATTAACCTCCACTGGCTTCTTTTGCTTTCCACAAGCTTTAAGCCTGTTGAAGTCAATAAATTTTTTAAAAAGAGACATAGATGCCTTCTTCCAAGCACTTTTCATGAATGCCAAACACTGAAGTTATAGGACTGTCAGATGAATGCTCTTTGAAAGTTTTTGTTCTGAATCTGTAGCAAAGCACAGCAATGGCTCATTTCCAGCAACTGTCTATTATATTCCATTCTGACAGTTGTTTTCCAGCTACATATACCACTAGAATCTATAACTTAAACAAGAAGGAAAGAACAAAAAAAGATACTATAAGATTAATGGTCTTTGGAACTATATCACCACAATCCCAGCTTCAGTCACCATAAACAGAAACACATGAACAAAATCAATATATTATGTTGGCCTAGTGACTGAATATGCTTTCCATAAACTTCAGAAGAATAGCATTAAGCTAACTTAGGCCTCTAAGCACCATGCTGAAAATCAAGCACAGAATATTCAAGAATTTTCTCAGAAACGCCTCTTATGATACAGAACTTCTTCCCCAATTATTTATTCCCATAAAGAGTAAACGTTATTCACTTGAACAAAGAATCATTTCAAACTTGTTTCTGCTAGCATGACTGCACCAGCTGAGATATCTGAGGGATGCACATTTGCCCCATTTTCCAAACAGCTAGTATTAAAACTCTTCCCTGGTTTGCCATCTCTCCACTTACTAACTACTTGCTTATTGGCTACGTGTGTGCACAAGGAATAAAGGTAGGTCTCATTCTTGTGTTTCAGAGGCAGTTTAAAGCACCAAGAGTTATCTGTCATGAAATACCCATAGGTCACCTCCATCATGGGGGAAAGAAAGTGAGAAATGAAGAGTCAGTGAGGATGTTCAACGGCCTAAACAAGTCAAACCTGCACCACAAATTCATAGGCATCTGAATATTCAAGGTTCAAAGCATGCAAGTTGGCAGAAGGCTTTATCTCCCTTCCCAGTATGCACTACCTTTGAAAACATTAACAGTTACATAGTAAATACTGTGCAGCGCAGCACCTCAAAACCAAGCTAAAAAGCATTCCTTAGTAAAAATGATAAAATTGTATTGCTGATTCAAACATACCAGGAAATTCTTAAGTATGCTTAAGCAATTGGGTATTTTTTCTTGTGCCAAAGAACTCAGTCCATAAAAGGCTTCTGACATACTAGAGCGTTGGTCCTTGGAAGCAGTAAAATTGCTTCTGATAAATTCTTTGCAGTACCAAACAAAGTGTCATTAGGAATATCAATAAACACATATAGGAAGAAATTAACACACTCAACTGGTGATAAGGCTCTACAGCTGTAAAACACTCCTCAGAAAGCACCCTTCATCCACAAAACCTTTGAAGACTTGCCCTTAAACAAGCCCAAGGAGCCTTCTGGTCAACTGGGAGGCACAGGAGAATTACTTGCACCTGTGCTTCCTGGGCCAGCCATCCTCTTCACCAGGTGTTCAATCATCAATTCAGGACATAACAGTTCCATTACAGAGAGAAAAAGAAAACATAATTAGATTGTATGGGAAATCAGAACAATAGATGGCTTCCTTATTCCTAATTAACTCTGCCCACGAACTCACACACAAGGTAAACACACACAAACAAATTTGATCATGGTGACAGAGAATAAAATCCTTGTAAATGTATATTGGTGTCCTGCCTTATATATCTTCCCGGAAGTTTTTAAGTTGAGTTTGTGATGGCATCTGATGATTCAACAAGAGTTGACAATTTAAAAGAATGGAGGTTTTCCTATGGTGCAGCAAAGCTTTTCACAATGGAAGTATATCTCTTTTTGCTATGGTTCTGACTGCTACTACTAGTAGCATAGAAAGAACAAAATTAGAGTGCACGTACCTTATTTTCCTTTCTCTTGAGTGAGAGTAAGCAAACTGAAATTAAACTAGATGAAATGTCCATAGAAAATTCTCCATCGTTGCACGTGAATACTATGACAGAGAGCCAAGAATACCTGACAGGTACTCAGCTAGAAACTGCAGTTTCAGATAGTCATTCTGAATTTACACGCAGTGGCTCACAGTACCAGTATAGCAGGAAGACCACATGAAAAGAAACAACATTTGATTTTCTTTCCTATTGGATTTAATTCTCAAAGACTTTCAATGTTTCTGCTGTGTTTGATCTAAAGTTTAAAGATTTCCAGCAGTGACAACTTTTAATACTTTGCCTGTATGCAATATAGAGGTTGGACTGTATGCAATATAGAGGTATACGTAGGTTTTATTGACTGCCCTTCTTGAGAAATGATAGAAGATATTCATATATTGTTTCAAACTTAGCTGCCCAGTACATCATGTACATTCTCCTCGTCCCAGTGCATCTCAGATTGTTGCCTGCTGAGTATCTCTTAGGATATGGACTGCTGTGGGAGATATCATTGGAGAGGATCTGCCCCAAGTTTTTATCCTCGATAATTGACTAGAAAAGAAAGAAGGAAAACAGCATTTTCAAGAGAGTGCATGCCTTCCTTCATTCTACTTAAAAATAAAATTGCCATAGTCTGTAATTGACACACACAAAAAAAAAACAACACACACAACAGTTTTCAACAGTTTTCAATAGTTACTGTAGTGATTTTTTTTTTTTTTTTTTTTACTATCACTGTTAGTTTTCAACATTCTTGTAGTGAATTTTAATAAAAGAAAGGTCCTGAGGTAAGATTCAAATTGCATGCAGTGGTTCTGGCTTGCCCTTCTCTATAGAGTAGATTGCTTCAAAGCAAATGAAGGAAAACCTTTGGTTGCTAAAAAAAAAAAAAAGTGTTATGGGAAGACTAAGCTAGTGAAAAACTTTAAAAAAAAAAAACCCTGGCAGAATTATATGTGTTAAAACTTAAGAAAAAGTTATAGTTATGTATTGTTTATAGAAACCACATAGTGCTGTTTTTCTGGGAAATAAATATTGTAAATTTTTTAATGATGTTTTTATCCTGAAAAGTCAATGAATAGAGGAAAGAAGGAATGAAAGTAATCACAGTGGCACTGGAAATATTTTTAGTTTTCATTATTCAATTTGTGCTCCCAAATTCATATAAGTAAATATTAGAAATTAGTAGATTCATTCCTATAACACTGAGAGTATTTTCTGCTGGTATGAAATGGACATAGCTTAAAATCTGTTAGCTTTTTCCTCTGTAGGCATAGCTTATCCCACTTGTAAAGAAACATTCCTGAGTTTCTTACATGTGAACCAAGAAGACCTCTAAGATGTCACATTTCCAGAAATTAATGAATTATTCTGAGTTATATAAAGGGAAGGAGAAGGAGAGCATATGGTTCCCTTCAAACTTTTCTATTTGGATTCAGAGGAACAAAGACTTGGTGCAGTAAAATGAAGCACTGTCATATAAAAAGTCTAAAAACATTTCAAATACCCGTGTAATCGTAATCATGTTTTGGTATCAGTGTGGTATACAGACAGACAAGGACTTTTTGTCACAAATCAAAGAATGTATAGGGACTTTTTTTAGCTTGCTTGCTGTAACTCAAATATAAATTCTTTTTTTCCAAGTAAGATAATACTATCTCAAAGAAAATTGACTACTACAATATAAGGATACCAAGTGAGTACACTGACTTGGATTTTTTAGGCTGAAAAAAAGGAGATGGAGACACATATATGATAAGCCATGGTTTTCTTTTGTTCCAGATACCCTTAAGCAGCAAGTGATAAAGAAAAAAAGAAAATGCTATCATGGAAAAGTCTAAGCAATATCCTAGTATGAGAACACTGTAGAAATATAGAATATCTTGGTTTGGAAGGGACCTCAAAGATATCTAGTTCTAACCCCCCCTGAAACAGATAGGGTTGTCACCCACTAGATCAGACAGTAGATCAGACTGCCCAGGACCCTGCCCAAACTGGCCTTGACTATAATTTCGTATGTTCTGAGCCACTGAGCTTTGTGTTACAGAGAACCCAGTGCTAGTGGAAACAGCAACTTTAGTAATGTTTTTTGACAGTTTGTCTCTGTTTAATGCCTTAGATTAAAAGAAAAGAAAAACAACATACCACAAACAAAAGCTGAAAAGAAACCAGCCCAAATTCCAGCATGTGGCTCTGTAATCAGACCCACATGTTCCTCTTGCAGGGCTGGAACCTTTCTCTCTTCCTTTCAGACATCCGCCACTAACCAGCTCTCTGAGGTGCAATCTGGAGTGTCCAGCAGTTCTGCTCCAGTTTCCTCAGGTTTCCCAGTCCATCACCTCATCCTGCAAGTTTCTCTCCAGCTCTACGCCTTGCTCTGTCACTTCATTCCAAAAAATGTGCATTTTACCATTCCCTCTCCTTTGCTAAATGTCTGCTGGTCTGAATGCCAACTTAGAGACATCATCTTCCACTTTCAGATTACTCCCCAAGCCCCTAAACACAGCATCTTCACAAAATATGCCCTGACCTCTGTCTTACTTGCCCTTTCTCCTCTGGTTCTCAGCCTGAGACAGTTTTGTCCTTCTTGTTAATGAGGCTTTTGTCTTCTCCTATCTCTCTCTTCTTTCTCTCTTTCCTACATAATATTTTCCCTTTTTTATTTAAACCAGGTAATGTCCTTCTGTAGGTTTCCTCATTAGGTCAAAGTAACCACAGTTTCCCCTCCTTGCCATATGACTAGCTGGGGGAATACTTTTTTTCCCCCCAAATCAAACTTTTAATGAGGAAACACTTATCCAACATAATTAAGAACAGTAGAGTACAGCATTTTTATGCCCTAACAGTGAACCTCTGGGTAGGCTATTCCTTTTTGTTGTTTTTGGTCTCAATCATCCTTTATTCTTGTTTTGCATGTGTCACCAACCATGTGACCAACCATTCTTGGACCGCTGCTCAAGAGGTTTATATTTTCTGCTTTTGTAAAATTTCCTCAAGTTCTCCTGCTGGTACTGACTGGTAACAGCCAAGGCTTTGGCAATGGATTTGGAGACCACATGTATTTTGGAAGGCTTGAAATTGGTTTCCTCCAGGACTTTCACCATGTTACCATGTTCCAGACTCTGTTCATCCCATTGCGTCAACTCCTCTCCATCCTTCCTGTGCAGACAAAATGGCCTTGATCTTTGCCATGATTCTGGAAGCAACAAGGCTCCGAGCACAAAAGGCAGAAGCCACATGAGAGCAGGACGCAACAAAAGTCTGGGTTCACCTCCCCACGCTCATGTTTTCTATCTGTGATACCCGTTCATCTCCCAGCAGGGGAGGAGATGCAGTATAGTCAGTGACCACGTAAATTTAGAGATTTCAGAGTGCTGCATGTGTGAACATAAGCAGAGATTTTTACTTCATTAAATGCTTCTTCCCAAATCATATTCTCAATAGCAGCCAAAATACTTTGATGGCATTTTCTACATATGCATACATAGCAGCAGTCTGCCATTGACATACAGTTTAACAACATTTTCCAAGTTGTTGAGTCTCATCTGATGGGCAACTTCAGCAGTTACATCTATAGTAAAATCTGATTAGCTATTGAGAATCATCACCTTAGACAAAAGTGGAGCTTCATAATATAGCAATGGTAGAGACTTCTTGGATTGCCCAACTGGCCACCCATGCGTATCATATCATATCATGAGATATTTGGGTTTATTTTTCCACCAGTCACACACCTAAAAAAGACTATACTTCCCTGCTTTCTCTGCAGGTCTTCCTGCATCCAGGCAAAGAATGAGTTAGGCTGAGAGGAAGAAGCAGTGATGCACATGTAGATCTAGGGCTGCAGCCGGGACTGGATGAATGCATATCTTCCCTTTTCCTGTTCTGGGGAGTTTCCCAGAATAGAAAGATGCTCTATGACTCCAGAATGGACTTTTCAGCTAAACGAGCATCTAAAGTTGGCTCTGCTGAGAGGAGTGACACATACCACTGACTGCCAAAACTCCCAAAGAAGACTTTCTCTTCACTGTGGAGACAGTTCACTATCCAGACTTTTTTTAGGAAAAAAAAAAAAAAAAAAGAATATTTTCTGGGGTAAGAGAGGTGTTTAATGAGCATTCTTAGTGACCAAATCCTCACCACTAACCTCTCTCACTTTGGTTTTAATCTAATAAAAACTGAATAAATAATTAATCTTTGTATTATCATATGGTTCATAATTGCTAAAGGTCATGAACTATGCACAGCTAAAATACTTCACTGCAAGGGAAAATATCATCACAGATATTTCACAATAAGCTGGAGGATTTTCTTGCTTTTTTTTCCCCTTTTACTCCAGGTTATTAGAAATTAGGAAACTGCTAAGAGGAACATAGAAGCAGCAGCCAGAACATTCTGTTCACTTGTCTTTATAATCTTTTTCCTGTAATGCTAGTGTGATAATTGATATCAGTTATTTTCACAATTCTGCTTGCAATTTTGTATATATTGATCAGATGAATCTGGCCTGCATTTAAAACAACAACAACAACAAACAAACAAAGAAACAAACAAAAAAACCCTGTGTTTTATAAGCTCCAAGGTAGAGAGTCTTCTTTGTCAATAGTGATTTTGCAGAGTTATGTTCTTCAGTAGCAGGCCAATTAAAAACACTAAAAAAGTAAAGTTCTATCCAGAGAAGATGAATGACAAAACAAAATGAACAAGTAAAATGTATTAATTGACACAGCCACAGAAACACTGAATTACCATTTCCAGCCTGGAACTATGGAGTTGGAGAGTGTTTATATGTGCAGGTATATAATTGCAGTGTTACAAGAATGTTCTCAAATTCTGTCCCACATTACATTTACAAAATAAAACTTGCAAAGAAAATCTGCAATTATTTCCACAGCTTTCTACAGGATTAACAACTTGCCTAAGTGAATTCTCTCTAAAATATTTTATAGATTCCAGAAATTATAGAATATTAAGCGAATACAACAATAAATACAAAAATGTGTAAAATCAAAGTTGAATGTCTTTACTTTTTCACTTATGCATTGCATTCTATCTTTAATTACAAGAGCATACAGTGATATATCTGTGTTGTACTCTTTTGCAATTAGCCACACATGGATAATCTATTTCAGTATGCATATTGCTTTGTATATGCCACGCTAGACCGCAAAAGCTATTTATATGAAATGGAAGTATAAATTGCATTTACACAATATGCTATAAATTAAGGATAACAATAAGAAAAGCAGTATATATCTGCTAGTATATTAGACCAAAAAAATATTCAGCCAAGAGTTGTCTAGATGGAAAGTTATATGCTTTTATTTAAGGTTTGCATGTAATTTAGTTAAACTGATACAAAAAGCAATGGAAGAGGTCATTTCAGTTTACATAAAGCTTATCTGTCTTTGGCTTTTATTAATTAGGAATGTGATGAAGCCTAAAAAGAGTTTGAACTTACATGAAAGAAAGTTTAGCTCTCACCTTGTTCACTCCTTTATTTCAGAAAGTAAACTTTGCATGAGCTTTATAGCCAAGTTCTTTATTCTACAAAATAATGTTTAAGTTTTTGCTGTATTCTGTGGTATATACTTGAATACATATATACAGGAAAATACAGGAATACATTCACATATATATACAGGGGAAAAAAAAAGAAAAAAAGCATGCATTTTCTACTTACTGTTCAGTAAAGACAGAGTGAGGAATGCAAAAGGATATATGAGAAGCATAGATCCTAAAAAAATTCATTTGACTTTAAAATTGCAGTACAGTTGACAATACAATTTATTTCTTGTAACATGAGTACAAGCTATAATACAACTTGTGTGCCCAAGGATGTTGTGGATGCCCCATCCCTGGAGGCATTCAAGACCAGGCTGGATGTGGCTCTGGGCAGCCTGGTCTAGTGGTTGGTGACCCTGCACATAGCAGGGGGATTGAAACTAGATGGTCATTGTGGTTCTTTTCAACCCAGGCCACTCTATGATTCTATGATGATTATCTTCACTCAGGTAACAGCAATAGCAGAGGGAATGGCCTCAAGTTGTGCCAGGGGAGGTTCAGTTTGGAATTTAGGATGAATTTCATCTCAGAAAGAGTGATGATGCACTGGAACAGACTGCCCCCTGGAACTGTTTAAAGAAAGGGCAGATGTGGTACTTACAATGTGATTTAGTGGGCAGTATTGGTGGTAGATAGACAGTTCGCCTGGATGATCTTAGAGGTCTTTTCCAACTTTAATGATTCTGTGAGTCTATGATATACTTCCTAAGAGTCCTTCTCATTTGCCAAATACCATGAAGTGTTGTCTTAGGAAGGGACCTGTCTGGAGCAAATAAATGGGAAGGGAAAAAAACAAAACAAAGAAAAAACACCATATGTTCCCAGAGCAAATACATTTGCCTATTAACACTCCCTATTAACACAAGATATTCTTTCAAGCTTTTTTCCCATCCAGCTGGAATGCTTTGCAGTCTTTCCTTTGTGACATCCATCTCAGTGAGAACTGAAGCAAATTTGATGTCACAGAGCTGAAAATCAAAATTTTAATCAAAGTCTACCATAGAAAATCTCACTGTAATTCAAAGAGTGAACTCCTGTAATAACAACAGGAGTGGTTTGATATTTAACAAGTCTTTACAGCTTCAGATCTATGCTGCCTGAAGGTCACAGAGCTCTCATTCAGATTCAAATCTGAATCCAGAAATCCCACAAGCTCAGCACTAATAGCACTGAATGCGCAAGTTTTCCTCATGCTTACTTCTGAGATACAAAGTGAATATCTAAATAAGGATCTAGGCAGAAATCTCTGCCTATGGCTACAGAACAGCCAAATATATAAAGGTACTGTAATTGCAACGCAGGTGCAATGAGCTCAGATTTAAAACATGAGAAAATTATATGCAAAATGTTTTTTAAAATGGTGGTTAGATTTCTTTCATGTTAGATCTCACAGCTGAAATAGAAAAGGAAATACTGGTGAAATCATTAGCAACATTCCTTCCTTATATGCCAATTAGAGAAACTAAGAAGGTGCATGTTAAACTAAGGGACACTGCTGCCTAGTAGACGAGGCATAGAATTGAAACAATTTTTATTTGTGTTCATAAAAATATCTCACTATAGAGTTATCAACCCTAGTGCCCTGTCAAAGTTCAAATTTGGATAACTATGATATTCTGTATTCCTGAAATGTTGGTTTCCTTCACAGTAGTACCATGGAATACGTGTCTTAAAATGCTGCACAGTGTTGTTCTTCTTAAACATCTCTTCATCAGCTCCTTTACTTTAATGATGCATAGGCTACAGTTTAAAATGTTAATAGATATTAATATTATAAGAGCATTTTTTCACAAACTGTCATCCAGTCATCTCCCCACAGCACCAAAATCTATGATAAAAGTTGCCAGATTTGATGCCTGAGGAAAGGGTTGGGACTGCAGTCATTCATCTGCAGCAAGTCCCACCCTCAAGCCCTGCAAATCTGCTCATGAAAATCCAACACAAGGTTGCCACTAGAATTTTACAAATATCTCGTGATTCTTTGTAGATGATAGGAACAATCACAATATGATTTTTATATACATGATATATATGATATAGCATAATTTGTACCGCAGGACTTGGTGTGCAAGATAGACCAGAAGCTATAGGCTACATTTCCTTTAATTTAACCCTTGATAGCAGTGGTCTAAGTGCAGACATTTCCCACTGCAGTATGAACAAATTTTTATTGGTGCTGTTTTTAGAGAACACGGTCTTAAAAATGTTCATGGCACGGGCAAACAGCCTGTGCTGCTGATTTCAGCCTTGTCGCCACCCACAGAGCTTCCAAGATTGTTACATTACTAGGAAAGCAAGAATAACTGAGAAGGTTGCACATTCAAATATCTGCCAGATCCAAAACCAACCACTGACTCTGATAAGCAGTCAGTCCACATTTTATTGTTTGCATTGTATTTTCCTTCTGCTGCACTGTTGAGGGATAATTGTGTTTGTATTTGTCCTAATGATGTGATTATGTGTTGCATTTGCCCTTTTCATGTGATGCTGAAGGAGCTAATGGCATCCCCTTGGGATTATACAAAAAAGCAAGCAAATCCCAAACCAATGCGACTACTTCTCTGAGAATAATACAAGAAAGAAGTATAGAAAAATGAAAAAGGCCAAGCATCCTATTGCAACCAGTGGAAATAACTGGATTTTATGCATGTGGGATCTGGTCAGGAGAGCTTTGGACAGTAGAAAGACTCGGATTTTTTCTACATTTTTTTAAAAACTAGTTTAGATGTTTATTTATCAGCAATACTTTGACTAACAGAAGTTCTCTAATAGCTGTATCTCCAAATCCTAACCATTTTTAATGGATTTTCATCTGAGAAAGCATTGTATAAGAATCAAAGCTCTTCCTCAGCTTAGGAGTCTTAAGATCAAATCAAAATCTGCATTAAATAGTATTGACTCAATTCTCCCTTTTCTTTCCCATATCAGGTGAATTGGAATCTATATTTTTATAACAAAGGATAATATAAGTGCCAATTAAAAGGATTTTCTTTGGCTTGCCTTCACATCGAGGCAATACTGCATAACTGAACAGCTTCACAATTTAGGGTTTTGAGTTTTTTTAAATTAACAGCTTTCCTTTTTTTTTTTTTTTCAAGTGAACGGAAATTGACCTTCATTGTCTCTTTAGTCAGTCCAGCTCAGAATCAAAGAGCAAGTTAATTATAACCATTTAAAACTTAACAGTTGAAGCCTTTTGATGTGATATCACATTCATTTCTAATTAACTGTACATATGTCTTGCTGGTTTATCCAATAACTCTTGAAATGTGTCAGCATAAAACATTAATAAAAACACGAACACTTCAGGATGAAGATTAGACAATCTTTGTATAAGAAAGAACAGAAAGTGACAGGGAACAAAACTGACTATAGGACAAAATCCCTGTTTAACTGCTTTCCCTAACGTTCTTTCATACACAACTTCTGCTGCATAGAGACTCAGTGTCTTGAGAGGCTTTTTTAGTTTTACAGGTAAGAACAAAATGCAAGTAGCCTTATGTTTCTGATTTTCCAGTGACCTACTGTGTAATGTTTCAATTTTGTCAAGCATAAACATTTTCTTTCTGTGACTGTTTACGTCCCCTGTTTTGGAACCTGGTCATCAAAAGCAGTGAAAGCCACCCCAGTGTCCCACTAGAACAAATAGAAGTCAAGGAGACTCTGTCCCCACACATAGTGATTGCACAGACAACCCTCTCCCCATGAAACTCTTCTCTCCAGTGACAAGATTTACTCGGCATAGAGTTTGAGTCGGATTGTGGATTTTACAATAAGAACAAGGCAAGGTGCTAGCAGAATTTGGGATCTTAATTACATTTTTTTTGGCAATGAAGCTTCACTGTTTCTTAGTTCATAGTGTATTGTCATCACTACTCTTGCTTAACACTCTTTCTTCTCCAGATAGTTCATCTCACAAAAAGACTTTAGAGCATAAATAATTTGCATTCCATATGGCTCTGAAGATGGCAATGACACAAATAGCAGGACTCAGAAAAAGAACCAAAGTCACAGTGTGTCTGCTTTCTTCAGAGCTGCTTCTATTGTCCAGCAGACAAATTTTTGCTGTGTTTTGGAGTTTTGTTTTGTTTTCTTTCGTTTTGTTTTGTTTTTATATCTGGTGTATAAAGGAGAGAAGCTAGTTGGTTCTCCACTGTGGTCCTTCAGCTTTGTACCTTGTATCAGATTAGGTGACCAACAAACTGAGCATTCTCCTCAGAGCTCTGTGTGCTGGACACACCTGTCTATGGCAGAGGAATATAAGACAGAGTGCAGTCTCTCTGTTCAGAGTAGGGAAGATCCAATAATGGTCTCTTGGCCAACAGTGGTAACCATAAATCAGGTTAAGAATGATTGCTGTGTAGGGAAATATAGAAACCAAAAACAAATGGCTGGAAACCCTTCTGGAAGAATGGATGAAAATCTGAGGAAGGATGTTGAAAAGACCAACCCATGAAAAGCAGGAGGAGAAGAAACTGTGTGGGTTTGTTTCTTGTGGTTGTTTTTTTCTTCTTTTTCTTTTTTGTTTGTTCGTTTGTTTTTTAAATTATAATTTAAATGTTACTTGGGTATTACTGACTGAGAAAAGTTTACAAAACTTAGCCCTGAAGAAGATCCAGGATAACTGAAAAAAGTTGTGAATCGGCATTATTTCAAGGGATATGTTTTATTATGAGCTATATTGTTACTTTGGGAAGGAAGAAATTGCATTACCAACTGGATAATTAGAGGAGTCAAGAAAAAAGGGCTTTCTGTATTTCATTTATCAATAATTCATTGTACTCAGTAGATAGGTACAGCATTTTGTTTTCAGTTCACTAGATTTCCTGCCCACTGAAAATTGTAACCAGTAAGCTTATTCTTGCCAAAGTCTGGGAAGAATCAGACAAAAGGACTTCTGTTGCATAATTCTGTATCCAGTTAGACTTAAAATAAAAGCATATAATTGACCACAGAAATTAGTTTTGTCCTCATAAAATCTTTCCAAAAAATACCAAAAGGAAATTATGTTGCTGAGAATATATTGTATTCAAATGTTTTTGTTTAGCTTCTCATCACAGCCAGCTAGCTGTCATGAAAATACTTTTATATTTACAACGTTTCTCAGCATGAATGATCCCAAAAAGTTTTTGGTGTTTTCATTTGTTGGTTTTTTTTTTTTTTCAAATGGGAAAATATTCAGTACTAAAATGCAGCCCCTTTGGATAGAAGTAGGCAAACAACTGAACAGATGGGATTTGAAAAGGCCATGCAACTATAAAATGAAGTAAATTATGGCAAGTGTTTATAAAACAAAGCTATGTACCATAAAAGAGTGACCAGAAAAAAATTAGTATCCATAAACTGTTTCTATTTTTAGGGTCTCCACTGACTGTGTTGTGCACACTGAAGCAAAACATAATTGATACTCACCTGAGAAACTATAAGATTTTGGTGTAGGGCTCTGGGATATATGAAACTAAATTTATCAGCCTTTAAGGTCTCATTGCTTTTGGCCTAACCAGATGTAAGTTGAACTTGGGAAAAAGTCAAATGTAGTTCTCCAACTTGTACTACTTGAAGTGCAAGAAATTGCTATAATTTAGCAGCATATTGGCCATTTCCTCTGTGTAGCTCTACTAGGTATCTGGCAAATGCATGGCATAATTCAGCATTCACGGATCTAAGCAAGCACACTAATGACTCAGTCTGCTGTACTTTGAGATTCTTTCCACTCTTTCAGCTCCAACAACAGCAGCCAAAATACTTACTCTTCATGTATGCCTGTATAGACACAACTAGTTTAATTTTGCTCTTGCTTCCATGGATTTAAGTAGCCACTGGAAATGGTCTTCTCAACACGAGTAGGAAAGCAGTTCCTATGATTTACAACATTCAGGTTTAGCCCAGTCAGCCTTAAAGGACTGACATCAATCTGCTGTGAAATGTGATGGATGTTTACTGGGGAAATAAAAGCTCAAAAACTAAACTAAAAACTAAAACCCTGTAAACACTGTGTGAAATCTCACTCAGGGCATCACAACAAAAACCAAGCAGATGCCATCAGCTTGCATGATCAGGAACTTGCTGCACAAAAATAAGTTCTACACAGAAATTCAGCAACTACACATTATGAAAACCTGAAAGATCAAGATGACAGAACTGAACATTCAAAACAAAAGAAACTTGTATTGGAAAGGAGTTATCCAGATCATTTTTATATTTAATGAATGTGAAATCTCCAGTCTATGCAAAAAGAGCTATGAGATGCTCTTTTAAAACTCGTAGTCTTTTCAAGCCAATAAAAGACAAAGCTGGGAAAGGAAGTCTGGGGTCCAAACATCTGCTATTGCACCCTGTCATATAATTCTTCTCAGAAATGCAATCTGAAGCATTGTGGTTTATGGTCTGTGTTACTTGCACTACCAGGTTATTCCAGAGCATCAGGCTCATACAGTTGGAAGCCTGCTTCTCAATTCCTTCTTAGACTAAGTGTAGTTGTGGCCTATCAACACGTACTTGTTTCTCCAGACACTTTATCACTTATCTTACACATTTTTCTCCCTTCTTAATATTTACTGCCACGGTGTCTTTATGGGCAACACAAACATCTTCTCTCATCCTTTCTCTTCTTGAGCAAAGTGATGCTAACTTCTTGTCTTTGAGCAAAGGTACAATATGGGTCAGGATGCATTCTTGAAGAGAAAAAAAACCCAGAACACTTCAAAACTGAATGGAAAACCAAGTCACATAAGTTCATCAGAGACTAATACACTATACTGGGTGTAAGTGACAGGGTTTTACTAGAGGCATAGACACAGCACTGGTCTCTCTGAGATGAGGCCAGGGCCTGCCTGTCTGGCAGGTGCTGGCCTCCATCTGGTCCACCAGATGTCTCCAATGGACCCACTGCAAGACACAGCTGAGACCAGACAGCTGGTGACACCTCTGGGAAGATATATTTAGGAAAGGGCAGAAATCACTGAAAAAGGATGACAGAATGCAGAAACAGATGGAGAACAAGAAGATGAGGAAAGAAGTGGGACAAACAGCAACTGCAGCACCTGGGTCAGGAGAAGAGGAGATAGGTTCTCCACAGAACCACATTTCCTGAAGGAAATGCAGCCTGTAGAAGACCAACACCTGAATGCAGGAAAAATGTGAGAAGGAAGGAGCAGCAGAGAGAATTTGCTCTGTCTTGACTGCAAATGCCTCATGTGCTGCTTGCTGCCTCACTGAAATGATAACAGAGGGAAGGAGAGGAGTCTTGGCAGGAGTGAAGCTGGGCTTAGGAATAGACTGGTGTTATAAGTGTTTCTTTTTTTGTGTGTTTCCTAACACTCCCAGTACTCAAAATATTTATATTAATTGGTAAAGAATTTCCTTGACTGTATGTCAACCCTCAGTCTCCTCATTCTCTCATTCTTGATATTTTCTTCCTTGTGTGCTGCTGCCAGAGCAACATGCAAGCAGCTGTGGGTGCTTGACTGTGTGCTGAGGTCAACCCACCAGATATATAATCGAGATGCATTTCTGGGGTAAAACAAATTCCTCAGATTCGGTCAGAAAATCCAGTTTAACTTCTAAACATTTCAACTTCAGATTCTTGCTTATACCTGCCTCTACAGAGCCTGAAGAGAATAGTAAAGTAAAGTAAATGCAGAGGATCCCCAGCAACAAGGATTTATTAAAGTTTCTGTTTTGGTCACTGAACACTGTATGCAGATCAAGAGAGACTCCTTACCTGAAAGTATATAAATAGCACTGGAAACAAATGAAAGGTCAGAAAACAGAAGACTGTGAAGGTAATATTTCTTTCACAAAATTGTAAGTAGAAAATGTCAAGGCTAGAAATTCTTCTCAGGAATGACTCCTGATGAAGTGTGCATCAGATCAAAGACACCGCAGATCAAAAAGATCTGGTAGATAAGACAAGAAAAAGCAAAGCTTGCAATCCTCAGAATAAGAAAGTGGAAGAAAAAAGTGTGTGGGGGAGAATAGCCTCCAAATAATGTTCATATAAGTTAGATGTTTTCAGATCTTTTAGATTTGCTTGGCTTTACAGAGCTCATTCTGAGATCCCAGAAGAGCAGTCTGCTGCAGTATTTTATTGGATCTCTGAGAACTCCTGAAGGAGTTGGGAAGCATCAGAAGCTTAGAAAATAAATAATGGTGCATGAAGAGTGAAGACAACTTTAATTCTGTTTTAGAAATCAAGCAAAAATTTATAATAATTCAGTATCTAGAAGAAAAGCAGAGGAATATGTAAAGAACACATTGTTTCAGCCCATTCTAAACTCCTTCTGGCACAATGTAATATCTGTTTTTAGCAAAACCTATGTTCCGTACTTGTTGCTACTAAACATAATTTGATTAAATGTCTATGGGATGGAAGAGTTCTGGCAGATAGCCATATTTATATTTTCTAGTGAGATACTGTAAGAATAGAAAGATGTAGTGACTGAAGTTCTGTAAGGGTCTTTCAGAGATGCAGTAGATTCGGTATTTACATCAACCACGTCAGTGATGGAGTATGGAGCACACTTACTACAAATACCAGTAACTCAAAGCTAGAAGGGATTGCAGTCATGTTAGAGGACAAAGTACCAATTAAAGTGATCAAATGCAAAAAGTAATTTATTCTTTATAAAGGATCACAGGCTAAACACAAGTTAACAACATCATGCTGTTGCAATAATTAACAAAAAGAAAAAAAAAGCAACATGCTAGACTTCTAAATAGGATCACAAATTGCAAGATTTATAAGGGCTCCTTCTGTTCTGTTCAACATCAGTACATCAGTGAAGATCTCTGGTATAAAGTGCAGCTTTCAACCATAATTCAAGGAAGATGCAGAACAACCAGGCAATGTGGAGCAGAGTAACAAGAACAATGAGAGGGTTAGAAAAGACCCTTGGCTAGGGAAGATAGAAAAAATTAGAAGAGAAACTGGAATAAACAGGAAAGTATTATTTTATTCTCTAGTGTCATTTTAGATGTTCTAATGAATCCCACTTGGTCTCATGGATGCTATTGCCTTTTCAGGATAACACCCTTTAGAATTGTCCCATACTCACTAAGCCTCCAGAGATAGCACAGGGCATCTCATATGTCAGTAGACTCCTTTGACAGCAGTCTCCTATGTGAGAGAAGAAGACTGATGTAAATGGGCAAGAGACCTCAAGACTAAGTTACTACTGAGCAGCATGCTTTCTCCCTAAGCTCCACTCACTTTTGGAAATGACTAATTTCATCAAAAAGTCTTATGTCTGAAATAAATTAGATGACGTGAACTCTAGAAATGTTTATTTCCTTCCATTCTCCACAAGGAGAGAGGACTAAGGCAAGTGCAGATGTGTGTACTGTATATGTCTAAAATTATATCAGATGCATTTTCCTCCATTGTACAAATATTAACTCCCAGGTCACTAAGTATTTTCCCTCCATCACAAATAATGGTTCTTGATGTAAGAAGCACAGATTGAAGTTCTGTGACCAACTCCAAAAAGGTCAGACTATAAATCCCCTGTTTGTTCTTATAACCTACTCTTTATAAGCTACACCTATCTTCCAGTACAGTATTCCAAGAAACTTCTTGAACTGTGATATGAATCGCCATTACACAATAAAGAAGTAATAAATAATGAAAATAGCATGCCTGCTGTGAAGGCAATATAATTTATCAAAACCAAAGAAAGGAAAATTTTACCTGGTTATTCATTCAACAGAGAAGGCAACAACTGCACTTTAATATGGTTATACCTGGTATTTTATCTGTATATTGTGTTTTAAGTCTCACTGTGAAAAACATTTGAGAAGATAAAATGAAGACCATATTTCAGTAAAAAGCAAAATGTTCTCTAGCTCTAAAAATGGAGAAATTCATCCACAGTAATTGGCCATCCACCTAGCAGAAAATAATTTGAAGTATTTCCAATTCATACATTTCAGCTTCGTCTTTGTTTGGAGGAAGGGAGAAGAATATAGAAAAGAAAGCAAACCATTGTTTCTTTGCAGAAATTTGGTTTCAGCTTCCTCGTATCTCGTTTGCTTTGTTTCAGATAGCGTACACAAGAAAGAATGGTGAGACCATTGCTTTGATTTTTTTCTCATCTTCCTGTGATTCAAGGAAATAAAACTAGCAAACCCAGTAAACATAAACTATGGCAAGGATTTCTTCAAAGATGTAAGTTCCTAAAGTAGTCTATATAAAAATCTAATTGTCTGTGACCCTCGTCTGTGTTAGCAAAAAGGTGATATCACCTTTATTTTCAAGAGACTTTCTCTGCCAAGCATTTCTGGAATGTACTGCACTATGACTTGCACTGAGTGAAGAAGCTATATATGTCTGCAAGCTACCAAATGGCTTTATCCTCTACCCTTTGATTCTTTGAGTCTTTAGTAGGCTTACTTATGGAGAAAATAAATAGCTACTTATGTTTCTGCTGCTTCAGTTTCTGGCATGTTAAATGGTGAAGTTTATAACATTTCTTATGATCCCTGCAGCATAAATACAAGGAGAGGATACAAGCAGAGAAGTTCAGTGAAATGGAATAGATTATGCTAGCAAACTCATTACAGTTGTGCAGTAAAAAATATAGGATCTTCTAGCTTTTCAGAATCTAACTTGCACTTTGCGTTTCCACTCTACATGAGCTGATTCAACACCATCCATTATGCAATGTGGTATTCAAAGATAAGTTGTGCCTAAATCAGAAAATAGATGAAATATTCACAGTAGTGTTTATAAAGTTTATATCATATTATGGAAAAATTCTCGTACAAAAAACTGTGCATACTAGTTTCTGTCCTTTATTTACATCTCTTGGATATCTATGGATCTGAGCAAGGTCTCAAACTAGGTACTACTTTCAATATTCTGACTACACATAGCTCAGTGTGAAACTGTATAATAGGTAATGGTAATTTAAATAAAACTGATTTAACTCCTGTGGATTCTCTCAAACCCACCTGCTCGTATCTCCAAGGAGTCTGACCAGGGTCACTTTGGTGACATGGAGGACAAGGGACACAGGCTACTGAGTGTTCATCACATCACTTGTCATAGACTGGTGACCACATGCTGTTTTTCTGCTGTGGTTTTTTTATTCTTCAGGGTTTTACAGGAATGGCAGCATTTTCTTTCCCACTGTATAACACCTCTGTAAATTGTCAAGTAACATTGCTGATTTTCTCATTGTTCTTTTGACTCCTTTTCTGCATGTAGCTTGTCCTTTATCTTAGCCTGTCCTTTGTTTGCCTGGTCCAGATGTCATGAGATGGAATTAAATGTGCTGTGATCTTTGCCAGCTGGTAATCTGGGAGCCATCAACAAAGGAAAATCTTTTCCCTTTTTCTATTCTGTTGTTTTAGTTTTCTGGTACTTTTACATCTAGATACTTAGAACAGTCTTAACATCTTATTAGAAATCTCTACATTCATAATGCTGTAAACCATTAGGAAAAGGTAATAATAAGCAATCTCATTAGCACCCTCCCTATTTATGCATAAAACAGCAGACCAAAACCCTTTCCTCATTTGAATGCATAATTCAAATAATACACAACAGTCATATATATACACAGAGAGAGAGAAAGAGAAAATGACAAGGTCAAAATAAGAGTTAAAGTTCATATCCATTTCATATATGGAAATTCTTCTAACAATAAATAGAAGGTATAGAAGTGTTTATTCTGAACTTTTCAACACAATCACTTATTGTATAGTAATTCCTAGTCCAGGACTAAAAAAAATAATAATAAAAAAGAAGCAATTAACATTTTCTGCATAACAGCCACTACCACTAGTTGTAATGAAACCAGATGTAAGATGAACTCTGTCACTTGCTTGATACAACAAAGCAGCATAAGGCAACCATACACATCCAACAAACTCAGAATACATTGGCTGATTTTACTATTTCTGACTCTCTGCTACAGAAAATGCAATGAGCATAGTCTTGAACAGTGCATTTTCTTCCTGTGGCTGATAATTTATCGCATCTCACAGTGGTCAAGTGGATTAGAAGGAGTTTCCTTCATCCTACACATTAGATCAATAGCCATTTGCAAAGACAACAGATCAATGATGGACAAATGCTCTACTATAAAGTAAGAAATCTTATGAGGCTTTGTCCTGTACTCTATTCATCCCTTTTGAAATGAACATCTGTTTGGCTCCTATGGCTTACTTATAATGCTTGTAACATTTCAGTGTCTAAAAATCTTCACAGCCTGTGATTTAAGGGAAAGATTTTTTTTTTAAGTACAACTATTTTTCAAGCAGTGATATATTTGACATAATTATGAAATGTATTTCAGAAGGCCAAAGATGGGGGGGTTCAAAACAGCCCATACTGTCTTTCAGTGGGCTTCCATTGCCTTAGATTCTCTACAGAATCCCACCCTGAAGTATCCCAAGAACTTTTTCTTTCTTTATGTATCAATTTATTTTCTGTAAAAGGATAAGCATGTGAGAAATTATTTTTGCATGTTTTGTCTAATTATCTGTCTGTCATACGGAAATAAATCTTAAAGTAAACAATTTTATCAAGTAATCTCACTATGGGAGGGGAGGGGAGGTGAGGCAAGGCAAGGAGAGGAGAGGAAGAATTATACTCAAATATAGCAGGCAGTCAACTACAGAATATGAGTTTATAGACAGGCTGTTTGCAGTGAGTACAACCATGAGGTTGCAAATGCTCTCAGTGTATATAAAAAGGAGCAAAGGGTTTATATAACAAAGTAGATTCAGCTGAGACATTCAGGAGATGGGAAAAAAAAGTCATAACACAATGAAACACAGAAATAAGTTGTCGGGGGAACCTATGCATTTCCTATCATTCAAAGTCCATCAGGTATGACACAGATGCACGCCACACACCTTGAGGAAAAATCATCTTGATGAATGGAGATAGTCTGTATCCTCTCATGATATTTCCTGCCTCCTCATTCTTTCTACTAAAATACTAAAACAGAACTAGAGAAAGTGGCATCAATGGAGGGAAAAAGGGCAATTCTGAGAAAGTAAAGGAAATGGTCTGCTGAGTTATGGCATCCTTTATGATAAAAACCCACCGGGGGGTGTGTTACAAGCATGTATATCCCAGCAGAAAGGAGAAAGAGGATTGTTATCATGGAAACAAACTTATCTCCCTTCAGAGTAAAGGAGAAAAAGTCCAAGCAAGTCTAGCACCACCATAAACTGCCATCTCCACCATAATTTGAAGCCTAAGAAAAAAAGATCCAAATGCTGAAAAAGCCTCATGGATCCTAGCATCCATGGTCATGGCATAGCTTGCAATACTTGGTGTAGCTATGTATAATCCTGATCACTTACAATTATTAAAATTGTAGTGTCCACCATTGTGTACACCCATATGTACCTGGAATGCCCTGGCATGAGAGATACAGGTTACCCTTTGTAGAATAGTATGAGCAAAACAGGAAATCAAAGGAATAAAGGAAACACAGGCATTAAGAAATTCTTATATTTTTAATCTAAGATTTAAACTTTATTTCAAACCTGTCCTGGTTTGAAACTTGAATCAGGAACAGGTACGTGGTCTTCAAACACACACTCTTTGTACTCCTTATTCTTCGTATAGATGAGTATCTCTGGTTACTTGAAATGACAGCTGGCATTCAAGTGGAAGGAAAGAGTTTCTTTTTTCACTGTTACCTCATTGTATATACAAAAACGTTGTTCTTAGATATGATGTGATTTGACATAAAGTGAGGCAACAGTAACAAGAATTTTTAGAGGTTTCTTTCAGCTTGGGTGACTCCTGTCAATTTACACAGCCTCCACAAACCAAAATGTTTTATGAAAAATTAGCAGGTTAATTACCCATAAGCAGTGAGTAATTTGTATTACCTATGTGTTAATTCACCACATTGAAACACGTGCTGATTGCATGTCTGTGTTCCCTTAGCAAATTAAAGGAGAAACCCTGCAAGGCACTGTCTGTCCTGAAGTCCTACTATTGCTCCAACAATGCATAATATCTAATCCAAAAGATATTCCGAATGGATAAAAAGTGTTTGATGTATTTCAGATTGGATCACCTATGGCAATGTACTTTAGAAAATAAAACAGTCAAGAAAGACAAAGAAAAACAAAAATAAATAACTGAAACACTCCAGAGCAAAATTAAATATTTCTTGTTATGTTTATAATATTTTCCTTTATCATGTATTCAGCATTCACTAAATGACAAGAATCATCTGTCTGAGCTGGGACAAATATTACTGTAGGAGTGGCCATTGCTGCTGACAGTTTGCAGGTCTTCTTGACCCATCCCTAGAGAAACTTGGAGAAATTTCTCATTTCATCCAGAGAAATATTCCCAGAGCTCCCATCAACACTCTTTAGTATGTGTTTATAGTTTCCAGTCATACAAAGACTTCCATATGCAATCTGTAGGTCAGCCAAGTTGGCTACCTTTTATTAAATAGACCCTTGGAGAAATTTGTGGAGTTTTACCATTAGTCATAGTGAAACCAAGGTTTTCCCCTGCCATCACTGTACTTTCAAGTTCCAGAAGTACTCGTAAGGGAGAGACCATTCAGTGTTTACCCTGATCTAACACAGACATAGCACTACACCAAGATGTATGCCAGGAAAGTAGCAGATTCTCAGCCTGTCCCTGCTGCCCTCAATCTCAAGATACAGAGGACAGTGTGCCTCTTGAGTTGCTAAATAGAGTGCACTGAAGACCCATTCTTATCACCCAGCTGCCTTCTCTGCAGGTTATGCAGTCCACCTCTCATCTCATAAATGAGTCACTACACTTAATATATTTCCTTTAATTTGAATGAAGCATTGAGGTGAGCAACCGGACAACATATCTCTGACCTTTGTCTCAACTGAAAATTAAAGTTGTAGAATCACAGAATCATTTAGGTTGGAAAAGGCCTTGATATCCCCAGGTCCAACCATCAACTTGACCCACTAAGTTCCACCACTAAGCCACATCCCTTAATGCCACATTCACACATCACTTAAATGCATCCAAGGATGCAGAATCCACCACTTCCCTGTGATCAGCCTGTTCCAGAGCTTGATCATCATCTTCGTGAAAAAAATTCTTCCTAATATCCAATCTAAACTTCCCTTGGTGTAACTTGAGTCTGCTTCCTCATGTTCTATCGCTTATTGCTTGAGAAAAGAGTCCAACATTCTCCTCACTACAACCTCTTTTCTGGTTGATGTAGAGAGGGGTGAGGCTTCCCTTCACTTTCCTCAGCCACTCTTCATAATTTGTTTCCTAGGCCTTTCACCAGCTTTCTTTCTCTTCTCTGAACACCGTCAGGTAATCAATTCAAATCAACATCCTTCTTGTAGTGAGTCTCAAAACTGAGCACAATATTAAAGATGTGGTCTCACCAGTGCCACATGCAAGGGAACGATCACCTCCCTAGTCTTGCTGGCCACATTATTTCTGATGCAGCCCAGATGCTAAAAAGAAAATTACCAGTCAGCAACAATGATTCAGAAGTGATTTTCCACTTTTTGGTATCCAAAAGCTATTAGCAAGCATCAGAATGCTGAGTAACGTAGGCTGCCAAGTCAGTCTGTATGAATGTGGCGGGAAGCAGCGAAAGTATCCTGAACTACAATCCAAAGGAAACATGACTTGATGAATAATCATCTTATATTTCATATTAAATAACATACATTGTTTTACAATAGGCATAAAATAATTCCATCCCCTTCTGTTTTCAGCAAACTGCATAAATATCTTTCAGTAGAAAGTTTCGGTTTCCTTTTTTTTCACAAAACAAACAAGAAAAAACTCAGTTAAAAGCTTACAAGAGCTTTCTTTTACAAAGTTCTGGAGAACTGTCAGTAGGCAGGGCTATGATTCTAGCGCTAAGGATCCTGCACGAAAATTATTATATGCTACACATAGGTAAAATAAAAATTGCAAGCTGTATAAACATAAACTCGGCTGACACACCCGATGGCTGTGCTGCCATTCAGCAAGACCTGGACAGGCTGGAGAGCTGGGCAGTAAGAAACCAGATGAGGTTTAACAAAAGCAAGCATAGAGTCTTGCACCTAGGGAGGAATAATTGCATGCACCAGTACAGGTTGGGGGATGACCTGCTGGAGAGGAGCTCTGCAGAGAGGGACCTGGGTGTCCTGGTAGACGACAGGTTGGCCATGAGCCAGCAGTGTGCCCTTGTGGCCAAAAAGGCCAATGGCATTCTGGGATGCATTAAAAAGAGCGTGGCCAGCAGGTCGAGGGAGGTGATCCTCCCCCTCTAGTCTGCCCTGGTAAGACCTCATCTGGAGTACTGTGTCCAGTTCTGGGCTCCCCAGTACAAAAAAGACAGGGATCTCTTGGAAAGAGTCCAGTGGAGAGCCACAAAGATGGTGAAGGGCCTGGAACATCTCCCCTATGAAGAAAGGCTAAGAGAACTGGGTCTGTTCAGCCTTGAGAAGAGAAGACTGAGAGGGGACCTGATCCAGGTCTATAAATATCTAAGGTGTGGGGGGCAAAGTGGCGAGGCCAGACTCTTTTCAGCAGTGTGCGGAGACAGGACAAGGGGAAATGGCCAGAAGCTGGAGCATAGGAAGTTCCGCACCAATGTGCGCAAGAACTTCTTTACGGTGAGGGTGACGGAGCACTGGAACAGGCTGCCCAGGGAGGTTGTGGAGTCTCCTTCTCTGGAGATATTCAAGACCCGCCTGGACGCCTACCTGTGCAACCTGGTGTAGGGAACCTGCTTTGGCAGGGGGGTTGGACTCGATGATCTCTGGAGGTCCCTTCCAACCCCTACAATTCTGTGATTCTGTGATTCTGTGAAACTCGGCCATTAGATTAGTGATTGTGTAAGACAGTGCCCCAAATGCTGAGCAAACTAATGTCCAACATGCCACAATTTTTTTATTCAACATCTGCTTAAAGATGATTTTCCAACCCCATTTCTGAAACAGTTATCTTCTGTGGGCGTGAATAAGACCTTTAAATATTATTTGAACATAGATTTATGGGTGA
Organism: Chrysolophus pictus; assembly: GCA_037305975.1. Taxonomy (NCBI): domain Eukaryota; kingdom Metazoa; phylum Chordata; class Aves; order Galliformes; family Phasianidae; genus Chrysolophus; species Chrysolophus pictus. The sequence continues at coordinate 49,821,643 of CM074578.1, forward strand.
TTCATTTACCAGAAATTGTGTGAATTCTTCTTAGCTGCAAATCATCAGTATGGGATCTGCTGAATAAATATGACTCCCTCTGCTCAAAAGCTGTGCACAAAATGTTTTCACCGTTATTTAAAGTTTCTTAAAACTGAGATTTTGACCATCGGAATAACGTTAGCACCACCTACAGGCACATATTATAACGACACTTATCCAGACCCGTCATTTTAAAGTGCCTGGTTCCTGCCTTTAGTTTCAGGAGGTTTCCTTTAGTCTATGTTTTTGAGGGTTATTTTGAATATAAAGTAATACCCTAAAGCCTTTAACCAAGAGGAATTCTTTTTGCCTATATAAGAACAGACAAACAGCACCACTTAGTACTGTTTTACTATTTAAAGCAAATGAACTCCTATTAAAACTGTAATCATTGTATATCTCATTTTGAACATAGATGATCAGATCTGTGAATTGAACTCATTCTCATTCCCGTAAGAATATTTCCACATGTAACCAGCATCAGGATCTCTTTGAGGCTTAGAAATGTTTTGCCTCTGCCTTCTTGACCTAAATCATGCCAATCATGACTCCTAGTCATACTGTACTTGTCAAGGGCTTCCATTTTCTACAGATGAGCTCTAATTATATAGAGAAGTTTTGCACCTGATGCCCCAATGCATGATCTTGTTTTTCACATTATTATTTTCCTAATTTCTATCACTCCTTTGTCAAAACTATCTTATCTTTCTAGTAGAGTTATTCAATTCTTCATCGTCTTGAAAAAGTTTTGAAACTTATTTTCTCAGAAGTGTCATTCACAGATAACTAAAAGGTTTATGTCGTCACCCATGAATAGCTTCCTACCTTTCTGAAAATGTACTCTTTTGAAGACAATACCTTCAGAACTTGTTTATTTATTATATTTTATGTCAGCTAAAAAAAAAAAAAAAATCATAGTTACTATATTCAGCTTTCCTGTAGTGTCCCAACTGCCTATGAAAAACTTCATAATAAAATACATTATTCTTCTTAGCTCAAAGACCCTTCAGAAAAGAACTCTCTTAACTTTCATACTACAACTTTCACTAGGAGCAACTGTGTCCCACTGATATCAGTACAATTTGTTCTTCAACCCAGACTGGGAAATGAAATCCAGCCATCATCAGTAACCACTTAACAAAATTCATTTTTAAAATAATATTTAGTACTCAAGATGCACATAACCAAACAAGAATTAAAGCACTCTGCAGATACCTAACATGACACAACAACGCTTCTTTTAATTTTTTTTTCTACAATGACAACTCAAACCTCTTTTCATCTTCCTTTAAAACTTCATCTCAGTGTTACATAGTCTTTCTTTCTGACTTCTTCTCATGGTGTAACGTTTAGTATTAAATGGGGAGGTTGGTGGCCCTGCATGTGGCAGGGGGGTTGGAGATTCATGATCCTTGAGGTCATTCTGTGATTCTGTGATTGTGTGTGTCACAATTCAGGCATTACTACTGCTCTTCCACCATTCCGTTTCAAGCTGAGATCTGTATCTTACTGAAATTATTTCTAGCCTTTTGCATTAAGATGAAGATTCATCTCCTATTTGTTCTAATTTCATCCAACATCCTCAACTGGATCAGGTATAAACTCTTCTTATGCGTGTATGACATGACTGCTAGCAGTGTAATTTTCTTTTTCCTTGCTCTTTCTAATACATACTTATAAGCATATAGCTTAAGTTTACCCTGTAACCCTTTGATATTTGAATGCCTCACGCAAGACAGGTATTCCTCAAGCACTTTTGTCTCATTCTATATGCACTAGTGTCTTCCTGTACAGGTTGAGGCAGAAAAGCACATATAAGATAGCTAAATATTGCCAGTTACAGAAAGTACACATTTACTTTAAATAAACATGAGAATGTGATATTTGGGTTCCTAATTCTGAGAAAATTAATTCACAGACACACGAAAGTTGTCCAGGCACACCACTCTCTTGTCCTTCGTCACCAACTCAGCTTGCCCTCCAGTCTCTTCAACATTTTTGTAGCCCTCTTTTGGATGCTCTCTGATAGTTTTATGTCCTTCTTATGTTGTGGCACCCAAACCTGCACCCAGTGCTCGAGGTGAGGCCACACACAGAGCGCAGACCAGAGGGGACAACCCCTCCCCTTGCCTGGCAGCAATGCTGGGCCTGGTGCACCCCAGGGCATGGCTAACAGAGCACACTGCTGGCTCACGTTCTACTCGCTGTCAACCAGAACCCCCATGTCTTCAGGGATAAAGTTGAAGGATTTTAAGTCCTGTTTGCTACATGCAGGTGACTTGTTCTGCCATACAGAAATGTGTAAAACATGAAAACAGTGGCAACACATACCACTCAGCATGTACAGTTCTCTTGCTGGCTAGACTGGTAGCCCTTTTCCTAGCATAGAAGTTGTGATACCAACGCTAACAAATGTTTAATTCTTAGCACATCCATAATAAGTTACTATTAACTTCACCATGCAGCAGCTGGCAGAAAAGCATGAGCCAGGCATGCTGCACACCGGAACAGACAGAGAACAGGTAGGAGGCCAAACGTATAGCAAGGTTGTGAGCTCCCAGGCACAGGAGGTGCACAGGAAGAGCACAGTATCAATTAAAACGAATTGCCAGCAGGAGGAAAATATTAGTGGTTCCTTCAAAGAACTGCAATGCTACGGGCATTTGACCAACCGCATACACCTGCGTGCAGGCAGTGAAGGAGCGATGCTCACACACCCTACTAAGGGCACGCTCCCTACTCCATCTTGGTTAAGGGCACGATTTCCCTTCGCCGGTACCTCCGCCCCGGCTGAGTACGTCTGCTTCCTCCGCCCCTCTCAGGGTTGGGAAGCATTGGTTAGCGCTTCGCTGCGCGGCTCGTTTTGGTGTCCATGCGGCGGGAGACCGCTGTGGGGCGCTCTCCGCCGGGCTGAGCAGAGTAAAGCGGGCGCCGCGCGGAGCCGGGAACGGCATCGGGCTGCGTCCGGGCGTAGCTGGAGGATCCCCGAACCGAAACGCTGGCCGCAGTGATTGACCAGGGCAGTTTGGGGAAAGGAGACGACCGCATTCCGGGTGACATCTGCCGGAGGACAAGGGGGGAGAAGAGTCAGGGCTTCGCCTCTCTGCCCTGCTCCGAGTGCAGCCGCTATCTCTGCCTGCCGGCGGAGCGAGCCGAGCTGTGCGGGTGGCACTTGCCCTGCGAGGGGCTGAAGCGCGATCACGCTGGGGCATATGTGAGTGCTGGGGATGAAACGTGCCGATTGACAGTATACTTGCCTTCCTCATTCTGATTTCTTTCTTTCTTTTTGTCTTTCAGAACTTCCTTAAGGTCAGAGGTATCGCGGTAGCTGCGGCTAATCAGTTGTGTTGGCATTCAGAGATGACAGCTGATCACGGGTAACAGATAGTCCTGTGCCTTCGTGAAGTCTGCACAATGCGTGTGTTTACTTCGTGTCCTCTGGAGAGGGAAAGGGTCCTTCAAGTCAGGTGCAGGACAGCTTGACTGCACCCCAAGTGAGTAGGAGTTGAAAGGTAAATTAGTGGTTGGAGGAAGAGTAGGAATTCACTGAGAAATTGCTTGTAGGAAGACATGTCAAGAACAGTGAGTTCTGTTTGATCTGTTAAATGTGTGGTTTGTGTCACTTGAGAGACAGAGGCATAGTATGCTATTGAGACACAGTAGCACATAGGACTTCAGAACTGTGATAAATGGGCAGCCTCTGCTGAGGATCTGCTTGGTTGGAGACTAGATTTTTCTCTTTGTTAGTTTTTTAAATCTTGCATACTGGCAGGTGTTCTCTGGCTGTCACTGAAAGGAGAGGATCTTGGTTTATGTGATCAGAGTGTATTTGGTAACTTTCAGAATTGTCACTAAGTAAGTCAGGTTGGTTAACTGCGGCCCTTGTTCTTTATCATCACCCTTACATCTTTATCATTTGAGATTTAAGTGTGCTGGGAGGAAAAAAGGAGTTGAAGTACTTCCTTTCTTCCATTTTTTCTACTGATGGAGCCTTCTTTGACCAAGAGGCAATGCAGTGCTGCCTTTCAGTTACTCTGATTCCAGAAACCACACCATGTGATGACAAAAATATAGTGTAGGTTTGAATAATACTTAGTGTTCAATTAAATCAAGTGAAATGAAGTGAAATCATTTCAATTCTAAAAGAGTTGTGAGAAAACAATTTTTCACTCACTTCTAAGATATTATGTTTCTGAAATTCTGTAAGTTGTTAAAAGATTCTAAGCTTTTCCGTGTTATTTTTGTGGATCATTCTGTAACTGGAATATATTAGGGTTCCTCAATGCACCTCTTAAATAAGATGTCTGTTATAAATTAGTGGTGCTTACAAGTTTTTGTCTGATGTGGTGGTGTGGTAATTTCAGTACAGCATGTAAATATGGAAATAGTATGACGAGTATTGAGCATTATAATCCATAACAGATCCACAGGATAAATGTGAATTCCCCCTTAAAAGAGAGCATGGAAAGTTGCCCGAATGCCTTTATAGTATTGGCATCTATCTGAAACTTTAATGCATCTGAATCTTTTGTCTATCACTCTTTCTCTTCTGGGTGTGGATTATTATTTTTGGCTTATTGGATTTTGTTGATGGTATTTTGTTCTTTTTTCTTTTCTTCACTTTTTTTTTTTTTTTTTTTTTTTTCTGAAGAGCAACTCTCATGAATGACCTCAAGAGACTTTAGAGTATGCCCCTAGTTTGAAACAATGGAAAATTTACAACAGATATAAGGAAGAAATATTTTACATTAAGGCTGATGAGACACTGGAACAGGTTGCCCAGCGAGATGGTGGAAGCCCTGTCTTTGGAGACTTTCAAGGTCAGGCTGGACCAGGCTCTGAGCTATGGGTGTCCCAGTTCAGTGCAAGGGAGTTGGATTAGATGGCCTTTTTGGGTCCATTCCAACTCAAACAATTCTATGATTCTGTATCTCCTTTCTAATTCATTAATGTGATATAGAGCACTTTTGCATCTTAGAAGATCTGCCTTATCAATTCTTTGAATTTGTTTTTGTTTTAATTATGTTTTTGGCCTGGTGTTCCTCTTCCTAAAGATTGTAAGTTTATTTCATGAGCACTCATCAGAGTTTCCTTCCACTTCAGTTTTTCTCGAAAGCTTCTCTTTGCTCATTAGAATGCAATTTAGAAGCATTTCCATAAGTACATAAGCTGCTGCTCAATCCAGCAAAACTGTTCTAATTAACTTATTTTCTGATAGATGCATTCAAAGTGGTGCCATAGTGGCATTCTATTTTCTTTTTTTCCACAAATTGTCTGAGTAAACGATCTATCTCTTCCTAGTGGAAAAAAATGTTCTCAATACTGTGGCAAGTTTCACATCAATATTAAGACTCATATTTGTGAGGTTTTTTGCATTCAGCTGCTTCTGTCATTAATTTTTATATTCATCTTAACATATGAAGTAACTTTTCCTGTTACATTTTAAAATTTGTTCACAATCTTTAGAAATGATTATAAAAAGTCTATCTGCAAAAATATTCTATACTTTCTGAAAAAAAAGAAGATACTGTGTAGGAGTGAGGAAAAAGAGTGTAGGTTTATGTTTACATTGCCGAATATAAGCTTGTCTGATTATGGTGAAGTACAATTGTCATGTATTCCACTTTCAATTTCTTTAACATCTTCCTCCTCTTAATTTCTTTTACTATCAAAACCTGCTGTTCTTCTTAGTTCCTCAGTTGTGGGTTTAGTTTTTCTTGACTAGAGGAAGGGAGTATAAGAGTTTTCAAGTGTTGGATTACTTTGACTTACGCTGGAGAACTTACACATTAGAGACTTTGTGTTTCTAGTAGTTTCTCAGTGGATATCAAGATGAGTAGCTCAGTTGACTTGCAGTGGATCTGGGCAGTAGTTACTTAGAGAAACTGAAAATATAGCCTTAAGATTTTTTGAGGTTGCTGCTCTTGAAGGTGTGGTGAAGGCTTCTTGTTGGTTTGTTTAAATGACTTTAGAGTTTTGTCCAAACTTGAAAACTGCAATTATCATTTATACTTGAGTATTACCTTGGGCTATCAAATTTCAAAGGGGAGATTTTCTTCTCTATTTCACCTCTTCCCACTGCCTTGATCCATTTGGGGTCAACTTCAGTTTGTTTGTGGTTTTGTTTGGTTTGGGTCTTTGTATGGCTTTTGTGTTTTGTTTGTTGTTATTTTTTTTTTTCTTTCAGAAGGTTGCAAGAGCCTTGGCTGTGTCCATTTCTAACAGCTGAATATATTGTTATCCTTGCTAATGCAGATCTTGACTCTTCTGTTTGTCCTTCTTATTTAGACAAAGAGATGCTACAATTCAAGTTCTGACTTTTCTTTTTAGGTTATTTTCATAATGTTTTGCAATATGAGGAGCTTAGCAAATCAAGAACAATATGGTTTTGGCAAATGCTAATACCACTCCTTTATGAAAGGAGAGTTGTTGTCAAAAAGAAAAGTAACTTGATCTTACGTACTCAGGCAATATCCTTGCTTTGTTCATTGTTTTTAAATATTATACTTCCACGTCGTCTTAGGAATGTTTAGATAGATGGATGTGTTCTAGTCTTGCTCTCTCTAGTCACAGTCATCTCTGCAGTATGAGAAACACCAGACACTAGTAAATGGAGATTGCCATTTACTACTATTACTGCTAGGTTATTCTGCTGGCAGTCAAGTTTGGCCATGGCTTCTGTATCCTGAAGTATTTGGAAGGTAGAACAGGAAAACTTTTCAAGATGAGCAACCTAACTCAATATCAGTTATAAAATGCATAATGCTTGTTGAAGATCTGTCGGATGTGCAGCTGTGTTACGAGAATACACCTTAAGCAGAGGCTTATATCCTTTATTGTGAAATAAAGCTGGGAAACTTGAAATACCTAACTTGTTCTAGTGCGACTTGATGCTTTTCTCAGAAAAATCTTGGCAATGAAAGCCAAGGAACCGGTTGAAAACTGGTATCTCACTGAGACCTTTTTGGGGCATTTGAATACTTCCTTAAAGAGCCAAGTGCTAAAGCTGATTCAGAGAACTGAGAAGGTGACTAGCTTGACTTTCTTTCTCCAACTGCCATCTACTCAGATTGGGTTGCTACTTAGCTTATGTTGGCTCTCTCTAAGAGAAACACAACTCCTGTAATATAGGAACTTTTTTTAAAAATAAACACTGCTGTAAGAAAATTTTGTTTTCCCAATTTCCTGGGAAATTCTTCTGGTTCTGCTGCCTTCTTCCTTAGCTTTGTGTTTCAGGCTTAAACAGATAGGATACCACTCTCTCAATCTAAGTAGTTCCCCAAATGTGCTGTCGTGTCACTCTGTATCTGAGAGCTTTCTGCTTGTTAGGCATAGTTTGTAGATTGTTTTTTGTTTGTTTGTGTCTGCTAATGACATTTCAATGCAGGGCTGCAACAGTTTTGACCGATGATGTGTTGTATTGAAGACAGGCCACTGTACATGACTCATACTAAACCAGTATCCTGATCTTTGCTATCATCTCTTCCCAGAGACTGCACTTGGTATAATAATATATATTGGACAAGGCTTGTGAAGGGAGGTAATCATCTTTTATTAGGCTGGCTTATAATGGGACACGGTTCCAGGCAAGCTTTAGGTCACACAGTGACCTCAAGAGTTTATGTGCCTAGACACACATCAGATTTTTTTTTCCATCTATGTTAGTCTAATAAAAGGTATTACATCTCCATGGAAACACTGCCTGACTTGCAGTCTTGTTAATACAAGGCTGCAACAATGTGGCAACCATCATCAAAGCTGACCAACATGCTGTATACTGTGCACACTTTCCAGTCCCCACTGTGCTGTGTGCACTTATTTTGGCTCTAGGGTTTTTATGTTCAAGATGCGATTAATTATGCTTTGATCAACAGTCTTTCTGTTAAGTAAATTTTGAATCCAAATTTAGTTTGTCTGTCTTGAAGACTTTGATTTTGGACTGCCTTTGCTATCTTTCAACATTGCTTTAGTACATGTTTTAATAAATGAGATCCAGTTTAATAATTGTAGGAGCCTTAAAGGTCGTTCATGCTTTGTATACGAGCATGCATAATTTATCAGAATATTTGTCACATTTTGTTTTGCTTTAACTTAATTGTTTTCATAAGCAGATGAATACTTCATGGGATAACCTTTATTGCTGTCTGTTGTTTACCAAGTGAAGGATACTACAAACTTGTTGATGATGCTTATGCTATGTAAGGTGTATCTCCTTCTTGAGATAAGTAGCTAAATTGAAAAGCAATTTAATTGGTGTTTTAGGCTGTATCAATAACGATCTCTTAGCTTCCTACATTCTATCTCCTTAGACCTTCTCTGTTTTCATGAAAATACATTTTTACTTCATGATATAGGAAGATTCAAATAATTAATTTGAAGAGTTTTGTGTTAATTACAGAACTTTTTTTTTTTTTTTTTTTTCTGCCAATGTTGAGCAGTACTAAGAGCTACTGAAATGTTTCTTTTGAGCTTGTGGTGGAAAAAGTTCCTTTGCAAGGAAGCTCTTGATACTAAGCATAAGCAACTGAGGCATCAAGTACCTTTTAGATACTGGAAGGCCACAAAGGAGGCCTCTCTGGAGCCTCCTCTTCTCCAAGCTGAACAAGCCCAACTCCTTTAATGTTTCTTTGTAGTAGAGGTGCTCCAGCCCTATCATCATCTCTATGAATTCCTCTGGACTTGCTCCAACAGCTCCATGTCCTTCATGTGCTTCTTGTCTGGGGGGCCCAGAGCTGAACATGGTAGTCCAGATGGGGTCTCACAAGAGTGGAATGGAAGGGGACACTTGTTTCCCTCACTGCTGGCCACGCATTGTTCTTGTTTGTTGGTTTGGTTTTTAAGGTAGCAAAAGGTACAATTGGCTTTCTGAGCTACAGCCACTGATTTCTAGCTGGCTCATGTCTAGCTTTTTTTGTCCACCAGTACACCTAGTATTACTGCTCATTAATAACTACTGACTGGTAAAAGCCCACAAATAGACCTCTTGTTACTTTTTTCCAGATTGTTAGTTTAGAGTCCTGTAGCCAAACTCTGGGTCTACAAAAGAAAAAAAAACAAAAAGAAATTAAGCTGCAATCCAACAGAATCTGCTCAAGAACTGCTTGGAGAGAACCTCTTAAAACATTATCTCTTATTAATAGTTCTTTCCTGGTGTAACTGGTGTTGTAGAGCATATACTTGCTCAGTCTTGGCTGGAGCTACAGTCAATCTACACTTGAGTTCATAGTTTATATATAGATGTTAGATGGTATATTAACGACCACAGTAGTTAGTCAGTACTTCTCAGCACATCCCAAGGAAGTTTGTTCTCTATATACTTAAAGATTTTTCTTTTGTGTTCTGTTGTATTTTTGAGATCAAACTGATTGAAAAAAGTGAGGTTTTTCATTACATTCTCAAATTGTCTTCTTTGACAGTAATTGTTAACATCTACATATGGTTACTTTAAATTGATGTTCTTATGAAATCTGTTTATTTCTAAGCATTCAACTTAATATCATAAGAATAATTTTATATTTACTGTATGTTGTGGTTTAACTTTACAGGCAGCTTAGCACCATACAGCTGTTTGCTCCTAGTGGGATAAAGGGAGAGAATCGAAGGTGAGGGGAAACCAAAGTAGATCTGTAAGTTGAAATGAAAATTATTTACTTACTAAGACAGAAAAGGAAGAGAAAAATAATAGTCATGATAAATATAAATATATTGGTATATCATTACCATTATATATCTCATTACTTTATGTATACTTAGAAAACAAATTATACACAGTGCAATTGCTCACCACCTGCTGACTGATGCTCAGCCTGTCCCTGAGCAGCAGCTGCTTCTCCCAGCCATCTCCCTCAGTTTTATAGTTCTACATGATGTCATATGGTGTGGAATGTCCTCTTATCCAGACTGGGTCAGCTGTCTTGGTTCTATCCCTTCACAGTTCTTTGCACCCCTAGATCCTCTTGCTGGCAGGGCAGTAGGAGAAGCTGAAACATCCTTGGATCTGCACTGCTCAGCAACAACTAAAACATTGGTGTGTTATCAGCATTGTTTTCTCCTGAAGCCAAAACATAGCATTATACCAGATACTATGAAGACTGACTCTGTCACAGCTGAAACCAGGATACTAAAAAAAGATTCTATCAGTGAGTCGATGTCCACATGGAAGGTTTTGAAGACATAACTGGGCAGAGTGGTAAATAATACCATCTTGACTCTCATTTCCTATTAAAAGTTGGACTAACTAGATGATCATTCAAAGTCTCTTCTAGCCTCGGCTGTTTTAGGATTCTGTAGTTGTGCAGAGTTGAAATGGCATTTCTTGAAACCAGGAACCTTTAAGCACTAGAAAATTATTTTAGTAGTCACACTATATCATTAGCACAATAATGTCAATGTATGGGAACGGTAGCCTTAGGCTATGTAGGAAAATATTAATTTTTTGAACTTGAATACTTGTATTTAGTGCTGCTCTTTAATGATTTACCTGAAATACTGAGGAAGACTTCTACATTTAATCCTTTAATCTTTTACCTAAGTGTTATATGGGGTTGTAAGCAAGGATAGAACGTACTTAAAGAAAACTTCATTTTGAAATTCTTGGGATTGTTACTGGGATTATTCAGTTGTATCAGGTCTGTTTTCTGGATTGGTTTGAAAAGCTTTATTCAATGAAAACTCATAGCACAACTAAGTAGTATTGATTGAAATGAAGTTCGGAGCCTTCAAGGATGAAATGAGTTTTTTGAAAGACTGCAGAAAAAGTGTGCCTTGGTGAAAACGTAGTAGGAAAAATAATGTGGTGGCCTCGTAACTCTATTCGTCAGATTACACTCATGTCAGCAATGGATATTAAGCTATTGTTTTCTGCTCAAGCTGCTTGAATAAGAAGGTTGACTATTTGCTCATCAAGGTTCCCTAACAATTGCCAAGAAGATTTAACAGTTTAGTAACAATCTAATAGTTAAACAGTTAAATATCAAATATTGGATTCACAGCAGTGGTTATGATCAAAATGTCACAAATTCTTTTCTTTTGAGTAGGAATTTCCGTAAATCCACTGTATCAAATTTCTGAACCTGGAAATGCCGTATTCGGAGGCCTATTCTTAGTCCTTATTGATGCTGATCTTTTAATATAGACTACCAATTTCTTACCAGAAACTGAAGTACGAAGTTCTCATACACTGAAATATCTACACTGAGATAAAGCAAATTACAGGAGATCTATTCATTCCATTGTCCCTTTTGGTAACATTGAAGCAAGGGCATCTTAGCACTTCGTGTTGCTGTTAAGTATCCTCATTTCCCTGCTTATGCCTGTAGCAGTAGTCTCTTCACATTATTTGAGCCATCTAAACTTTACTTGAATAATTTCTTGTGTAATAAACTAAATATTATTGAATAAACCCCTGAGTTGCTTTGGTTTTATTTTGTTCTCCAGACTTTGGATAATCACTGAATGCTAACAAAACTTATCTTCTGAAATGAAGACAGATGTGGAGGTTTTTTTGCCTTGAATCAGCTGTACTTCTAAATAGTTCAGTATACTTAAGACCCTTCAGGTAAAATCTACAAAACCTAAACCATGGGTCTTTTATTTAAAATCTACCTTTCCTCAACATATTTCACTAATGAAAACATTCTTAAGTGTGTTTTTGCTGATGCTAGGTCACCTTGCTGGCTAAACTGCAGAATGGTGATTTACTGATGCTTTTTAATGTGGATTAAATCTATTGCATTTCCTTCCTCCCTGTTTTCTGATGGGCTGCAGTTAGAGCTGTTGAGCAAAGGGTCCTATTTTGATTTTCTGCTTCAATGACTTTGATACAAAGAAGATGACTAAAGTTTATTGACAGACTTCTCATTTGACACCAAGAGAAAAGAAGAAAAACTATAGAAAATGTAGTGATTGTCTTCATGTGTATATTTCTACTTGGAGATGGTTACTGTAATAATGAATGAGCGCTTCAGCAAGACTGACATTGAGAACTTTTGCTGTCAGTCCTGAAGCTACCATCATTTTGTAAACTGGAAGAACAAATTAAGATTTGCCCAAGGATGTGGTGGCACTAAATTAAGAGTTCTTCACCCAATTCCACCCATGCTGCCATCAGTAGATCCTGTCTGTTGTGTGGCAATTTGAAGCGTTTCTATTGCCTAAAAGATTTGCTTCTCCTAAGTCACTTTAGCCTTCTCCCAGAAGATCATTAACTGACACATTCTAAAAAATAATCCATCTGTGCTTCCTATCCTCAGTTTGAAAGCATAGGAAAAAAAGAAAAAAAAAAAAAAAAAGATTTGAGTGCTCACTATGTGCTTGCATACAAGCTATGTTCTTAGACCTGTGTTCCCTGTGGTTTCCAAACTATTGAAGTTACTTGAGAATTATCGGAGGTGAAATTACTTTGCTTTATGATAACAAAGGATCTTACAAGCAATTACTTTAGTGAAGAGCTCCCTTTTGTTTTTTTTGTTTTGTTTTGTTTTGTTTTTTACTGCTTCTGTTGCACAGCTTGAGATGGAATGTGTGTCTACATTGTAGTGTTAATGGTGTTAATGCAGACTTTAAAACAGAGCTTTCAGCATAGGCAGGTACTGCAGCTGCAGTGCAAAGACAGTAATTTAAGTCATGGGCCGTGTTTAAACTGAAATTTGTTTTGCCAGATGTATTTCAATTTTTCTGACATATCTAATAACTTTGTTCATAAGGATAACTCTTCAACTAGGCATATTATCCTAATGTTTAAGTAAAATGAAAGAAACTAAATTGTTAGATATAAACAAATGAGTTTTTACAATGAATCACATGAATGGCAGAAGTAGCTGACAAGTCAACTTTTTTTAGTAGGTCTGAACTTTTACCATCACTGGTGTTACTGGAACATATCTAATACTACTTGCTGTTGCAGCATATGGTGTGTTAATGCTTTCTTTTTATTTTTAGTATGCCAGAACCATGTGTTCCTCCCTACAGCATGAGCTGGCTTTCCTTATTCACATTCCTTGCAGTCCATCTGTCTATAAATGATTTTAAAAATACATAGAATGATGATGCAAAGATACTAATGTATTAAGTCATTAACAATAAAAATCAAACCTGGAAAATTTGTTGTATATTTGGCCCAAACACGCTCCAACACCACCTCCAAAATCAAGTAACTTCCAGTTTCTAACTAAAACTTTTAATAGAAGCTTTTCTTCTAAAATAAGTATTTGTCATATGTCGAAAGCATCTTTAGGAGTAGATCTGATTTTTTTTTTTTTCTTGTGGAATGCCTAGTATTTTGTGGAAGGGAGATGCTAAAAGATTAAGACTGTGTAAAAATGAGGGAAGGCAACGTAAAATCAGTCCTATGTGACTTAAAAAGAATCTGAATGTCTTGCTTTGTTCTGTTTTTGCAAGTCATGGTGAAATGAAGGAAGCTAGAAGAAGATGCATGCCTGTTAGATATAACTGAGCTAGTAATTTATATATTCTGGCAGGTGGTTGGTTTTCACTGGGTAATCTTGGTTCCAAATGAAATGTTATTTTTGGAATTGGTAGAATAAGCCTGTACTTGAGAAGTAGCAGTGGTTGCCACCTTTTCCTGCATTATTTCAGTAGTTACTGATCTGACAATATTAACAAGCTCAGAGGTGTCTGTAACTCTATGCTCAGCATTGGTGAGGCCACGTCTGGAGTGTGTGTCCAGTTCTGGGCCCTTATTCAAGGGAGACAAGGACCTACTGGTAGGAGCCCACTGTAGTGCCACAAAGATGGTGACGGGACTGGAGTGTTTCTTTTATAAGGAGTGGCTGTTCAGCCTGAGTGTCATCCAAAATCTGAAATCAAATAATCTAATCCCAGTGTGGTGTTAGAAAGCAACATTCCTTTATTTCTCACGATATTTACTGGGTGACTTGACAAATTAAGCATGCTCTCAGTGTTCATGTTTTATATTTAATCAGTTAAGATACACATATGCGATACATTTGCAAACATATTCATTCTTTTCCAAGAATTTTATTAATGTATGCTAATGTCCTTCTGGGCATGCATGGTAGGGGCCTCCAGTGGTCCTAGGCCACCTATTTCCTCTTCACTTTACCATCCTCAGCTTCATTATGGCAACTTTTGGCTGACCTTTAGTTATTTTTCCCCAATTTGCCAAATTTCCATTGCTTCTTATACCCATAATGAACAACTTCTATCTTGGTGCACTATAACCAAAAACAATACATGTGAAATTCAAGCAAAAAGTCCTTGCATCCTTGTGGATGCAAAGATAAAAGTGATTTCAGTGCTTCTGTGAAGCCAGATATTTGAGAGAAACAAGGCCGTTCGCACATCAAGCAAAGCCAAGCTGGAAGGTTTTACTGCTAAACTAAAATACTGGTCCTTAAACTAATATACTGTTTCCTATTGCTAAACCAGGCTCTGTGGTGGGGAAGAAGAGACTTGGGGAGAATCTCATCAGTGCCTATGGATACCTGAAGGGGAAGGGTACATTGAAGACAGAACCAGGCTCTTTTCAGTGGTGCCTGGTGCTAGAACACAAGAGGTTCTCCCTGACGATCAAGAAGCATTTCTATGCTGCACAGGTGAACAAGGCACTGGCACAGGTTGCCAAGAGAGGTTGTAGAGTCTTCTTCCTGGGGCATCTTGAAAATCTGGATGATGTCCTGGGCACCCTATTGTATTGTAGGTGGCCCTCCTTCAGTGGAGTAGGAGCGACCAGATCACCTCCAGAGGTCCCTTCCAGCCTCAACTATTCTTTGACTCACAAGTTGTGCTTTTAGCAGTGGACTCATTAGGATTATTGAGCATACTTCAGATTGTTTGCTCTTGGAGAGCCTTGCATTTAAGCCTGCAGTTAAGCAAGAATCTAATACTTGTGACCTGGCAGTGGGGAAAACTGGTGACAGAGCTAGATGTAGTGGTTTTGTTATTTTTTTGTTTTTTTCATTTACTTCCATGCCAATGATCCGATAAATTGCCCTAGCAAGCTTTCTCTTTAGAGAAGAGATAAAATAATAAGTAGAACTGGCCTGACATTCAATGTCTTGTCAACTCATGATGGCTCTTGCTGTTTGCAGTGTAAATCCTTTTGCCTAATTGCTGATCCTTCATTTCACATATGCAGCTACAATTTCTTAATTTTGTATTTATTTTCTGTTGTCGGTGTGTGGCATGCTTCGCTTGATAAATCTTGTGTAAACAATTGTTCATTGCTATATCTCTGTAGTCTTTGCCAGTTCCAGATCAGTATCTGAATAGTCAATCAGCATCCACCCACAATCTTCAATGTAGTAATAATTCTGTAACCTGTGTTTTCTAACACTGTGTGATTTTATTTTTCTTCCCCTCAAGGTAGAAGAGTGTGTGACTTCTGTGCTGTTTGTCAGCTTCAAACAGCTTTAAACTTGTAAATGGGCATATTGTTCTCACCAACAGCTGGTCAGGGGTGAGCAGAAACTACCATATAACTGGCACAAATCTAGATTCCATCAAGAAAGAAGTATCTGGAACTGGGTGGAGGTAGACAATAAGTCAGAACCCTTCAGCACTCAAATGAGCACTGTATCTTGCATCTTCTATAGCAGATTGCTCAAGACAGTAAGTCTTATGTGTAATGTGTCATTCCAGCATATCTGTATCTAAGTGTGGTTAATCCACCATTTCTTTTTTTCCTAAGAGCATATCTATCTTACTTATTTCTACACACCCTTCCTCTGTGATGCACCCTTTTCTTCAAATCCTCATGCTAGCCCACAGATATAATGTTGTCCAATTCACATGAGTTATCTCAAATGGGCATTCAAAGGGTTAGGCTCAGATTAAAATCCTACTGATTATATGCTCAAAAGACTCAAAATGTCTTTGTCAGATGTCTTTAACCTCTCCAGCTGTCCTGTTAGTGAACATGAGTCAGAAGCTGAGTTCCATCCAGCTGAACTTGGAAGTCTTAACTGTTAAACTGTTAGGATAATTTATCTGGCATTTTAAAGATGTGGACTGGTGCATTACTGAGGTGACAGCAGCCTTTTTGGAATGCTGCCTTGTTTCATTTATTTATTTACTTATTTATTTATTGAAGAGAGAGTCCCTCAGGCCTTTGTTTTCTTCTACACACTGAAAATGGTATTTTCTGGAAGAACTGAGCTTATCATGGACTGATAATTTTTAAGGTTTTTTTTTTTTTTTTTTAATGTCCGTGGAAATTCCTCAGACTGGTTGTGTGTGAATATTTTGTATACTGCCAATGAAGAAACAAGAAATCGATACCTTTCCCCAACTACCACAACTTACAGAACCTGATACAGAAGGTATCTCTCTTGTTCAGGGCTGCTCTGTAACATTTCATTTTTGGAGAGATGAGTGTTTTTTATAAGTATAACAGAACGTGTCAATACCTGGGACCTCTAATTAATCCTTGGAGTTGTGTGGTTCTTTTTTTCATTTTTGAACTTCAGGTCAGCTTCTTGTTCTATCCCTTGCTGACATTTCTGTAATAAAGTAGCACTTAGATGTTGTTCATTAAGAGATTTTTTTATTTCTGCTGGAACTGATTGAGATACATCCAGATATTTATCGCAGTGAAACAGCTCTTTTCCTGAAGATAAAAAAGGGATTATCCTTTGATTTGAAGAAATGTTCTTGTCGTTTTCAAGGTTTCTACAAAAAGTTAGGGTGCAGCACAGCTCCATCTATAGGTAATCAAAATCTGTCTCAGATGTGAAGGATGAGGGGGACCTCCTGGGTCATGTTATGGTCCACTCCATTAAGACCCAGGGATCCTTATAATTAGCAGCGATGTATACAGCATATATCCAGACTGTGCTCCTGTATTCTGTCCTGATGTTTGTACAACAGAGGCTGGTTTTGGCACAGCTGCCCTGCAGATAAGTACACCACCTCTTGCCACGGTGAGGTTAAAAGAGTGTTACAGAACTAGTCACTCTGTACAAACTGTAGTTACAGCCTGTATGTCTGATCTTTGTGGCCTTCCCTGCCTTTGAATGCTTGAAAGAAGAGCTCTGCGCTTAGTGGTCACCTAGCGACCGTGTACACAATACAAGAGTGTTTTTCTCTTTTTCAAGTTACTACATCTTGTGAGCTGCTATTGAGTGTCAGGCTATAGATGAAGTTTTTCCTTTTTCCAGTGCAATGGCAAGCTTTTGTACATTTAAAACAAAAGTATCAATAGATTCGACCTCTTGTAATTTTATTTCTGTAGGTACAGAAAAGCAGTGTTCTCTATTTGATTGCTGGTTACCCTGGCTGCATTTGAGTACATCTGTGTTTTGTTATGGTTTTAACCACTGCATAACATTAGGACTATTACACAATGATTTTATTTTACTTCCATGCTAACTCCTACAGGCTTCAATAGAAATGCACACAAGCTGCAGGATTTAGTGCTAGCTTTACAACATATTTAATTGTCCTCTTTAAACATACAGCTTTTACAATAATAATGAGAAGATTTTCAACTGTTTTTGAAGATTTCTGAAGCCAGCAGGATTTCTGAAGCCAGTGGTGAGGAATAGTTATGGAAAGAAACTGGTCTGTGTAATTAAGATCATTAAGCCTGAAATCAGCCTTTATATTCAGGGTTAGAGTAAAGCTGCAATAGAAGTTCACTAACTAAGGAAATGTATCTTAACAAACCAAGCTTTTGAGAAGTTGGGGAAATTAAGCAAGCTGAAAACATAGAAAGTATTGGAGTGTCAGTGTTCTCAAGAAAGATTATCTATGAGATTGCCTTATCTTTCTGGCCTCAAAACACATGCAGCTTCACTAGGAATAGTAGGAGAGATGTATGTAAGAAACTGAGAGTAAAGCAAGACGCCAGTGGCGTTTTAAGACTGAGTGAGGTTGCACTCCATAGACAGAAGTCTAGATGTTTTCCACAACTTCAGGTGTTTTCTAATACTGGTGTGGCAGGGTTAGTGTGTTGGGATTTAATTATGATGCAATGCTTGGTTTTAGTGTTGGAAAAAATCTGAATTGGTCTAGAAGCATAGTTTTTATGACTGAAACTATGTATTCTTACCACACAACTAACCTCTATGTTTATGTTTTCTTTCTGGAATGTATCCATTCAATAAACATTGAGTACTCAAGACATCAAAGGTAAAGATGTGAAAAAGAACATACAATAAGAACCTGAACTGTGTTCTTCTGCATGCTATTTATTTACATTAAAAGTTTTCTTATAACCCAAGACTGTGTTTTCTCATATTTTATTTCCTTTTGACACATTTCATTTCTGGCACTTGTCTGTTGATTAGCAAAATACCAAATACTTGGGAAAGGGCTTAGCCTAGTTTTCATTATACAGTTCAAATCAGATGAGAAGCAAGAATCATCTTGTTTTTATTGCATTCTGCCTTTCCTCATGAACCCATTGCTAGGAGGAGAGAAACCTGAAGGTATTTGTTCTAACTCATGCTTCCTTAGCTGCTCACTTTCACTCCTAGACCTTTCTCTCCATTGGGATGATGGAACATGAGAATTATTTGAACTGGATTATAGAATTGATCTAAGTTAAATATGCATTATTTATAACCCCTTTAATCCAATTTGCCTTGATTTAATATTGCAGTGTGCTGCAGGAGGTGGCACAGTGGAGAGGGAATGGAAGGACTGAGTAACACTGCATGATTGAGGGTGTAGGGAGAGAAAAACGCTTATCAATACTACAGCCATTTGGAGAGTGCTCGGTGTTCCCTGTGCAATTTTGAAGGAACAGTACCTAGCTGAAGAGAACTAGAGGACAGCTCTTTCTGAACAGTAGCATAGGGGAAAGTCATTTTTTTCCTAGATGGGAAAAGCAAAGAATTGTTATATTTATGGGACTTCTTCTATAATATAATTAGTAAATGTGCAGGAGGAACATCCTCATGGTTGTGTGTGTGTTAGACTGACTTAAAAAAAAACAAAAAAAAACCAACACCTTGAAATACAGCTAGCTACATCCTGAGACTTGTTCCTCAGTGCTGAGTGGAGAACCTTAATCATCAATGATGATTAAGGATGATTAAGGGAAAATGAAAATAATCTGTTATTTGTAAAGTCCCTGAAGAAGGTAACAGTGGGATCTGATTGCAGCTCTTTCTATACTTTGCCCCTCCTTAGCCTCTAGGAACACTTCCATTTGTTGGCATTGGCTTGTTTTTTAACATGTACTTTCAATGTAACAGTCAGTTTTTGTGGGGAAGAATGTGTAGCCTAACAAGGAAGAACATTGATAGCAATTTCAAAAACAGCTTGATTACATTTTGCTAACTAAACAAAGATGATGACAGTTGCAGTTGGAGCATAGGTAGTATTTCAGTTTCATTTGAACAGCGGCGTGTGGTTGCTACAATGGTAATTTTAACCAAACTGGAAAGGAAAAAAGAATCCTATGAAAACTACAGTGAGTCACTACTTTCTCCAGCATCTCACAATACAGAAAAACTAGCCATTTCAGTTACATTTCTTAATTAATATTAAATTAATTACATTTCCTTTTGCCTTAAACTTATAGGAACTTGAAAAAGCAATGAACAAGAGTGGTTTAGACACAGATACAGAAAAATAAAGTTCTGTTGTTTTATTTGTTTTATTTTCAACCTCGAATCTTTCTTAGTCTAAATCGGCTGGAGAGTGTTCTTAAATAGCCATTAGTGAAGTGGGAATGATACACTGCACCCCATAACCACAGAGCAGGTGAGTGCTGTCTGTTCAAATAATCTTTCCAGCCTTCCAGGGGCAGACAAATTTAATATAATTTATAACTTGTTTTTAAAACTTATTACGAACACTTATTTTTACTTTTCAAATACATGGTTAAAATTGCATGCTGGCACCTTGTGAAGAGTTTCTCCTCTGTTTTTTTGAGAAGAATAAAGCAATAGAAGCCCTGTTCTTCCTTGAAAGCTTCCAAAAGCTTCAGTACAGATGACTAGCTTTGCAGGAAGCCCTGAAGATCAAATAATCTGTCCTGAATTTGGAATTTCTTCTTACATTAGCAACTGGCTTTGGCTCAGATTTTTTATCTCATTTTTAAACTTTAATGGCTTCAAGCATTTATGAATGGATTTTTTTAAAAGCTGATTGCAGTTAATTGGTTGCTAAATTAGCCTGTTTAAAACGCCATTTTTCAGCATGCAACTTTCACTCACAATAAAATCAAAATAATCTTTTAAGGTGTACTGAGCATTTTCATGGAATCTAGAAGCTCTTTTCCAACTGGGAAAAGTCTGAAACAAATATTCTTTATGCATAAGTAAAGAAGAAATGAATACAACTTTTGTGCTATTTTTATAGGAAGACATGTTGAAGGATAAGTAATAAATACGACTGTAGGTCTGATTTTTTTTCTTTTTAAAATAAGAAAAGCTGCTGATCATAAATGGAAATTAACTTCTTACTTAGAACAGTTATTTAATTGTAAAACTTACTGTCAGTCTTTATTTTAACATAGTCCATTAGATATCCTGTGTGGTGAGTCTGCCATCTGCTTTTCCTGCAGAATAGGTGGAGAAGGAAAACGAATAAACAAATCATGTAAATACTCAAAAAAATAAGCAGTACTTGAATCAGCTGCATGAGAACAGCACAAAACCAAAAAGATATTCACTTTGGAAGAGCAACCTCTTGAAAGCTATCTGAAATTCTGTGACTGCTTTGTTTTTTGCCTTCACTGTGATCAGTATAGTCGAATAATTAAAATAACTGAATTTATAGAGTGTCTGAGAGTTAAGGTAGCCAAGAAAGATGTGGTTTTTATCATAGCAACAATGCAACAACCTTTGAATGTCACGTACTGCAGCCACAAAAAGTATTGCCTTGAAGCCTGTCACCTTGTCTTAGCTCCCACGTTGCTCTCAGTTGTTTTGTAGTTGCTTTGTGCTACTTGTCTTTAGGAAAATCTGTAGGCTAGTGCGTGGGAAGTTGACTTAGACTTTACTCAGGGTCTGGTGTAAGAGGAATTTATACAGGCTGCTGCTATAGCCCTGTTGAGCTGTTCTGTGGGTATCACCACAGTGCAAGAAGATCAGGATTGAGAGAAGGCAGATGAAGGTCATACTAATAAAGCATTGCTATATGAGGGTTATTCTTTGTGACATCAGGTTTTAAGTATATATGAAACTACGCTATAGAGCAAGATTCCATCTCACAGCTGAGATATCTGTTGCCAAAATTCACTTAGGAGAGGGCAGGGCTGGCTGCGGGGTTTGCCCGTTTCTCTACCGTGGGAGGAAGAAGCTGATGCTGCTGAGATTTTAAGTATACGTGATGTCAGAATAAATAGCAAGCTATATGAGTAGATACCCAACTTTACTCCACTGGCTTTCAGCCCACCTCGGAAGCAAGGTTTGGCGACAGCGCACTCACCCTTGCTGCTCCCGCTCCCCCTCTTCCCCTGGCCCCGCCCCTGCGGCTCCCCCCAGTCCCGCCCCGGAGCAGCAGGCGATGACCCATTGGCCCCCGCCCTCCTCTTATTTGCATAGAGGGCTCGAGTCCGCCCTAGGCCCCGCCCCTCACGGGTATGCGGCCGTGCGCGCGCTGTTGTGGCACGTGAGGGCGGCGCACGTGGGCCCGTTATGTAAAACACGGGGGGCGACAGGACGGGGAGTCGCCTGAATGCTGCGCAGGCGCGCCGGCCGCCCACTGCCGCGCATGCGGGGCAGCTCCGTGCGCAAGCGCGCGGGATGAGGGGCGGGGCCGAGTGGCGCTGGTTGCCCTCCTCCCGCGCCCCTCCCCCGGTCAGACGGCGGAGGTCTCGAGCGACAATGAAGCAGGAGCCGCAACAGCAGCAGCAGCCGCCGGCCCAGCAGCCGCCCCCCGCCGGCGCCGGGGTGCCGGCCTTCCTCAGCAAGCTGTGGGCGCTGGTGGGCGAGGCGCCCAGCAACCAGCTTATCACCTGGAGCCAGGTGCGGCGGCGCGAGCCTCGGCCGTTGGTCGCCCCGCCCCGGCCGCGTGCCCCGCGGCTGCGGGAGGCCGCTCCCCTCCGGCCGCGGCGCTGCGGGCCCGGGGACGGCGGGGGCCGGGAGGGTAGCGGGGCCTTAGGGGGCTGCGCTGGGGCGGCGCGGCGCGGGAAATCCGGGCACGGCCGGGCGGGCCCTCAGCGGGAGGAGCGACCCCGGCGCGGTTATCCGGGGACCGCGTGCGGCTGGAAGCGACGAGCGCGGGTGGCGGCCCGGGGTCCGGGCCCTGCCGCCGGCTGCGGAGCCCGCCAGGGCGCGGCTGGGGCGGGGAGCTGCCGCGGGGCACGGGCTGGGGCTGGGGCTCGGGCGGCGCGGCCGGCGCTGGCACGCGGCGTGCGCTGACGATGAGCGGCACCTTCCGCCGCGGCTCCGCCGGCTCGTTCGTAACGCGTGCAGTTGTGTAACGGCTGCTAATTGTGCAGATAAAGAACTGCGGGAAGACGGGAGAACGGCGCGTTTACATCCCTCCCCGCGGCCGCCCCGCTCCCCCATCCCGCGCGGCCACGTGGGGTAGCAGTTGCCGCGCTCGGGCTGGGCCGGCCGCGGCCACCTGCACGCGGTGTAACTGCGGGGCTGCCCCGCGCCCGGACCCTAGCGGCCTTTGTTCCGGTGGCCCGGATGTGTTGTGCACCTTCAGTGGACGGAGCCGGGCGGGCATCACCTCTGAGGAAAGCCCATGAGTGCCCGGCGGGTTTGGGCGCGGGACGGGGATTGGGCTGCTGCTTTCAGTCCCCTGATGTCGTGGAACCTGTAGTTACCATTCTGATGTGTGTCTGCTTTACCAGTAACTTATTCTTAAAAAAAAATCCCGTTCTCACACTGTGCAAGCGTCTTCAAGTGTTGAGATAACAGTTCTCAGCTGAGTTTAGCTCACGCGGTGGCTCGATACCCTGCAAAATGTTTTGCTGACAGTTGGGTTTACCAGTAGCTTCAGCTTTGTTGAGGAGGGAACAGGTTCCTCAAAGAAGTTGTGGATGCACTATCCCTGAAGGTGTTCAAAGCCAAACTGGACTGGACCCTGGGCAGCCTAATCCAGTGAGTGCCAACCTTGTCTGCAGCAGGGGGTTGGAACTAGATGGTCTTTAAGATCCTCTCCAACCTAAGCCATTGTGTGGTTGTATGCTGTCTACACTCCAGCAGCTTTCCTTCTGTTTTTTTTTCTCCTCCTCTGAAAGAAAGGTGTTGAGGGCAGTGTGTTGTCTAGCTTAAAAAGGGCCTTTTTTGCCACCTCATGCTTCATGGATGCTTCCCAAATTCATTGTGTTTACCTCAGGTAAATATGCCAGGGACCATTGTTTGGTACCTTTATGTTATTTCCTCAATTAAAAATAAAGGCTGAGTTTCTGCAAGGCAGTTTGTGAAAGGAAGATATACTGATTGTAGTTTACATGATCAGCCTTTGGCAGCTTCTGTATGGATGAAAGTATTGGGAGCCCTTCATATACAAACGTTGGCATATTTGAAAAATATGCTGCCTTAGGTGTAACAGTGAAGAAAGAGTCCTGTTATCATGACATTTCATTGTTTTCTGTACAAATCCATATTTTTACACCCTAAGGATGAACACTGAAGCAAAACCAGCCAAATTTTGTTTTCCTGCATATACATCTTAGTGCAGACACGGGCAGCAGAAGTAACAAATAAAGTACATAGAAGATTGTTGTCTGCTGCTGTCAGTAACAACAGGACTTGAGAACCGTGTTCAGGTACACAGTAATGCTTCACTGGATTAAAGCTGGGCCTTAGCATCTGTTTACAGCATTGATGTAAGTGACCGTCGGGGCAATGAGGAACAATGGAAGTCTCTCTAATTTTCTGCACTAGGTTTGAGACTTTTCAAGGTGATAATGAAGTTAGGTGCTGCACAAAAGCTGTCTGCTGGCATTGCAGGTCGCTGTAGCACCACTTAAAACCTTCAGCTGGTGAGTTAGGTTATCTTAAAATGATCTGTTCTTACCCTTTCTTTTACTTCCCATTTTCTTTACACTGCCTATTTCTCAGCAGGAGATAGGCGTGCGTTACTGGGAAGTTAAGAGGTTTTTCGTTTGTCAGAAATGAGTTCCCACATCAACAATCTTCACGTGGTCTCATAGTTGGTTCTTGAAGCTTCTTTACTGGGGAGTATGCAGCTGCCAGGGGTAGGAAACAAATGAAGCTTCTTGAACTGAAGGGCTCCTGAGAAGATGGAGCGTAAGTACTGGCATTTGTCAAAGATTATAGGTGAGGTAAGAATATTGTGAATAGGTCACAGATAAAACCTCTGCCAGTTTGAAGTCTCTAATTCAGATCTGCCAATTACTTGTCCTTTAGTTAATGGTGCAAGATTATGGAAGAACAAAAAAGGGAGGCTTCTATTTGTCTCGGTCTGTGGATGTAATTTGAGGATCAGTTTATTGGGTAAAAGATTGATCCTCTCAGAGTTGGCACGCAGGAGGAGGGAATTATTGTCTTGAGTGCTTTTTGGTCATTTTGAAATCTTGTGGACAGGCTCAGCTTTCTGACAGCTCCATCTTGTCTGTGAGTCTTAACAAACCAGTCATACTTTTATGCTGGGTAGCAAAAGGGATTTCAGCAGTGATTTGTTGGTTTTTTTTGACCTTTCACAGTCTCTGCTGTATTTGTATTCCCTCTCAAGGCTTTGAAGTTCGTACAGACAAAATTTATGGTATTATGCTGTAGTGAAACTGGTGCTTGTTGGTAAGGTTGTCGTTAATTAATTTCTTGAGGAAGTGTGGAGAGAAGCAGTGGAAATGTTCTCCTTTAGATATGGATGGCAATGCAAACTGGTAGTTCTCTGTTGCTTTGCAACTGCAGTTATACGCTTTTGTTGTGGAAAACTGCAGGCAAGCAGATCAGTTACGTACTGCATGCACAAAGGAAACATTCCTATGCGGTGATTAATTCTGCAAGCCCAGAGTGTGTTCTACAATAGTCTTAAGTAGCTTTATGTCTCTCATTTTAGAATGGCCAGAGTTTCTTGGTGTTGGATGAACAGAGATTTGCAAAAGAGATCCTGCCTAAGTACTTCAAGCACAACAACATGGCAAGCTTTGTCAGACAGCTGAACATGTGTAAGTTCTCCTATTTTGTTTGTTTCTGTCACAATTAAAGATTCTGGATGCGTTATGTTATTTTCTTTTGAACAGTTCGTCTGTGTTGTTGCAATTAGAGTACTGTCTCATCCTCAAGATTGATAAAAGGACAGTTGGAACAATATAGTTTGAATTCCTTCGTGTGAGTTTTTAGATATGAGGTTTTTTTTCTTCTTTTTTTTTTAAAGATGGCTTCCGTAAAGTTGTCCATGTTGATTCTGGCATTGTCAAACTGGAGAGAGATGGTCTAGTTGAGTTTCAACACCCATATTTTAAGCAAGGTCGAGAGGACTTGTTGGAACACATTAAAAGGAAGGTTAGTGAAAACTCAGTATATAAACCAACTATAGTAATTCTAAATGAATAGCAGAGTTCATGGCAAGTTTTAATTGTGGTATTGTAAGTCCAAGTGGATTTTGGTGCTCTCATATATGTTCTGATTTATTTAAAGTTATTCTGGGGGCTTTGACTAGGCTGCTTTAGCTAATTATTTCTCTCTCATAGCGAGTTTAACAGGCAGCAAAAATGAGTTATGCAAATAGGAGGTCTAACAGATGCATGTTAAGAGGGCAGAACATGCTTTAACTTTACCATTGCTAATGTAACAATTTATTTTTTATGTAGCTTGTTTCAGAACATAGCTAATGCAAGAAGTAAGCTTCCCACCCAGGAGAGCTGAAAGCAAACATATAAACATGTTTGTTATTATATTTCTGAAATTTGCTCTGCTTTTACTGAGAATCAGGTGAATAAGAGTAGATATCAAGCAGAAATACAATAACTATGGTGAGAGAGATTTGCTTTTTAGCATTGGGTTAATTTGAAGCAGTTCAGATGTAAGCACTGAGTATATGCCTGGAGAATCTAACATAAACAGATGTTTATAATAAGTAAGGGTGATATGGCATCTGTTGTAAGAAGTCTCTCTGTTTCTGTATTTACATATTTGATGCGTGGTTTATTACTGATTTTAACTCAGTTATCAGCACTAGAGAAGTTATACTTGATCTTCAAAAGAAAATAGTAATTAACAATGAGTAAAAGGAAGTGTTGTTTCTGAATTCTCATCTCTTAAAGGTTTCTTCTTCGAGACCTGAAGAAAACAAGATAAGCCAGGAGGATCTCTCCAAAATAATAAGTAGTGCTCAGAAAGTGGAGATTAAACAAGAGACTATTGAATCTCGATTGTCTGCCCTGAAAAGGTAAATGCTCTGTCAACAGCTGATCCCTAAAATGGAGTAATTCTGGTAATAGATACTGGAGAACAAATATGTCATAAATGTAAGACCTAAATCTTAGTGTTCAACTTGAACTATTGTTGTAGAAAGATAAATTTCAGTAAAAGATTTGCATTAAAATTGAATATTTAAGTATGACTAAAAGAAATAGGCAGAATTTGTGTTTGAAGAACTGTCTTTAATACTAGTTCCTCAATGCTGCTGAGGTGGAATATTCAACTAAGTTCTTAGCATATGCCAAATAAGCTTAGTTGCTGTGTTTAGTCTGAGGTAGTTTGGTTCTTGCAAATTACTTATGATACTTTCATACTACAATTACTGTTCTTACTCATTGCTTTTTTTTATTTTCCTCTTGCTGTCTTCATTCCCTCAGTGCTGAAATTACAGGACAGTTAATCCTTATGAAAATTTGTTTGTAATTGTAACTAATGAATTTTCAAGTTACAGCCACAGATATGTAGAATCTAAAATCCAAATATAAATGGAGTATTTTTATTATAATATTATTTCCTGTTTAAAATAATTGTTTTGTTGTTAACAACATGAGCAGTGTGAGTAAGAAATATTTGAGTGTGTAGATAGAGTGTGTATATGAGGACAGGATTTATAGAGATAAGCTCTTGCACTTACCTTAGTGCAAGATAGTTACCTTAGTGGTAACTATCTCCAGGACTTCAAATTGAGAAAATAATTGCTTGCTTCTGTGGCAGAGATAACTAGTAAGTTCAAGTTTTGAAAAATAAATGGTTTCATTCACTTGGCATTTTCAGTTCTAATTACTGAAGCTTGAAGGGCAGACTTATTTTGACTAGGAAGGATCTTTATTAGAAACTAGCCAGTCTAGAGTAAAAAGGTTCCTATTTACACTATTGGGTCGTATAATCTGGGTTGGAAGAAGCCTCAGGAGGCCATCAGGTTCAAACCAGGCTCAGAGCAGGGCTGACTGGCTGAAATAACATTTGGTTTTTAACGTCTGGACAGTTTGCGAAGATGAAGTGATACAATGTCTTTGACATCATCTAAGTTGTTCAGTGAGAATTAAATGATTTAAATAAAACTGGATCTAAATCAGAAGAGCCAGTCTTAGGAAGTGTGTTCCTAAAGCTAGTGGGAAGATTGAGGAAGTTCAGAATCTCTGACTGCTGTTGTTGAATTTGTGATGGAACTCTGTCATTAAACTGTTGGATGTTTTAATCCTCAAACTGCTACTAAGCTGCATCTTACTGCATATGAACAACTGTTTATGAAAACTGAGCTTAAAGTTCCCTAAAAACATGAAACACTGGTGGAGAGATTTTCATCATTTTTTGGCATACATCTTGAAAATTAAACTGTGAAAGAGGGAAGGCTGGTGTGTTGTCTTTCCTTATGTACTGAAGCTTTTGATATTCATTATCTACTGATGAATGTGCTTTATGCTGTCAGAAACCACAAGGTTCGTGGGTATGATAGCAAGGGTCACTTTATAGCAGTTCTTATGCTGTCTCAGTTCTGGACTCTTGTGAGTACTGCCAAGGTTTGTAAAATGACAGTATTTCAGGAAAACTGCTCTCTCTGCTGTGCTCATCACCTAATGTACCCCTTTATTGGAATTGATTAAAAACAACCTGTAGCTATGTGTAAGACTTGAGCTTGTTCTACAAAGATCTGTTCAAGATGGATGTACAGTTTCTGATAAATGGCTTCCCTCTAGAAAGAAATGTGTGAGGGAGGGCAAATAGGTGTAATATAAATGATGAACTGCAGTATTTGCTACAGAACACTATTTTCAATCTAGTCACCACCATTAGCTATATGTTTTCACCAGTGAAAAAAAGTGCCTGCATGCTGTGCTCATAACAGTCTATACCAGCAGAAGTGATCCACTGTTTCACAGCTGCTATTTTGCTGTAAGATGTTGCTAGTAAGATGTTGCCCACACAGTCCATCTTTCATCAGCCTGAACAGATGGAAGTCGCAAGGCATCAGATCCAGACTATACAGTGGGTGCAGTAGGACAATGCAGCCAAGGTTGGCATTGTGCTTCACAGTCTTAAGGCTGTTATGGAGCCTGGAGTTATCATGTTAGAGGAAGTTGCCTTCCCTGACCTGACTCTGGAAGTTTGATCCTTCAACTTTATCAGTGTCTTGATGCATCAGTCAGAATTGATGGTCCAGGTTCCAGGAAATCCAAAAGGATCACCCTTTTTCTATCCCAAAAGAGAGTGCACGTTGCTTTACTGGCTGAGAACTGTGTCTTGAGCTTTTTCTTTAATGGTATATTCACACTGCCACTTCTTCATGGACAGCCGTTTTGACTTCAGCTCATAATGGTGACACTACTCATCACTAGTAATGATGTGATCTGGAAATTGTCACTTACAGGCTCATGAGTACAGTAGGTCGTGACAAACTTTCCTGTAGTATTTTCTGTTCTTTTATTCATGGGACCCACCTGGCACAAACTTTGATATATTCCAGTTTTGCCACCATTATTTCCAATGCACTGAAGCTCATACTCAGTGCCACACTCAGCTCCATGGTTGTAGTCTGCTGACTGGCATGGATGAGCTGATGGATGGAGATGCTGTTCGATATCCAGAGCTGTGCATGGTCATCCAGAACATGGCATGTCTTTGTCACTGTCACCACCACTGAAATGCACCACCCACCACCTCACTGTGCTCATATCCACTGTTTGGTCTCCATATAAACATTCAGCAAGTGTCAGTGAATGTCAGTGGGTGCAATTTTTTCCACATGGAAGAATTCAGTGACACACCATTGCTTCATATGCACTTTCATATCAGATGCCATTTTGTCAGACTGCCCTTCTGGTGCCACCTGTTGCACAGCAACAAAATGTAACAATATTGGTGGGATGGTTCAGCATCTACTGCCATACCACCACATCCATCTCTGATGTTGTAGGTCAGTGTGATAAAATAGGAGACATTACTTTCTGAGCAGCTCTCCTAGAATGAAAACAAGGTAACTGTTGTTTGAAAGGGCACAAAACACCTAATTCCAAAATGCTGAATTAGTAGTAATATGTGGTGTGTAATGCATAACTTGGGGAAAAAGTGTTTTATGGAGTTTAGAAGTTCTCCTCAGGGTATTTGTTGTGTTTGGTTCTTCATTTTATAATTATTTGCAAGGATTGCTAAATGATTTTTTTCTGTTTGTACAGTCAATAAAAATTTCAGAGAGCTTTAATGAAATTAACTACTTTTTAACAAAAAGTAATAATATGAATACTTCAAAATTCAGTTTGATTTTTAAATTATCCTTTTCAAACAGGGAGAATGAATCTCTTTGGAGGGAAGTGGCAGAACTGAGAGCAAAACACCTGAAACAACAGCAAGTTATTCGGAAGGTAGGGCTTCATTCAAACACAATCAGCGGGTGTTTCTGAAGTAGGAATACTCTGTTACTGTCCTGGTGTCAGCTGGAATAGGGCTGATTATCTTTGTAGTGTCTGATGTGATGGTATATTTTGTCTTGAGGAGAAAAACAATGCTGATAACAGACTAGTATTTTAGTTGTTGCTGAGCAGTGCTGTACAGAGTCAAGAACGTTTCAGCTTCTTCTAGTGTCCTGCCAGCAAGGGGGGCTGGGGATGCACAAGGAGCTGTGGGGGGACAGAACCAGGAGAGCTGACTCAGGGTGGCCAAAGGGATATCCTGTACCATATGGTGTCATGCACAACTATGAAACTGGGGCAGTTGGCTGGGAGGAGCGGCTGCTGATCAGGAGAAAACTGGCTGGATGTTGGTTGGTGGGTAGTGAACAATTTCTTTGTCCATCCCTTGTTTTGTAAATACGTATGTGGGTATGTAGATGTATATATTTTTGTCATTACCATTTTTCCTTTTCTGTCTATTTTGGAAATTCTTTTCACTTGAAACTAACGTTGTATTTTTAATGATATCAGAGCAATAGATTATTGAATGGAAACCACGAATAACACATTAGCTTAGCTTGATGCTTAGATCTGTGATCAACCAAAACTATTGTAAATTCAAAGAGTTTGCAGGTTCTTATTTTTTTTACATATATTTATATTACAGTAATACTATAAGCTGCAGATAATTAGTGTGTCTTTTTTCCATGTTGTTCAGGCCAGATGTATGCATTTAATTCTTAATATTAAAACATGAAGGAACAGAGACTTGAGATTTCAAGGGGAGAGGCAACTAATGAATACTGTCAACTGTAGGGGTCCTTTTTTTCTGAATTTATCAAGAAAACTTTTCACTAGTCCACAGTATTGATAGATACAGGTTACACATGGTAAACATCCTTACATTGCTTATAAGAATTTTTCTCATAGTTCAATGTACTGACTCTTTTTCTCTATACCAAATGAAGTGTACAAATTTATTCTTAGTGCTTGCTATGTGAAAAAGATATCTTGGTGCTTTGAGAGAAGCAATTATAGAGCAGTGTAACTAACTATAATATTCTTTTCTTCATAGATTGTACAATTTATTGTTACCCTGGTACAGAATAACCAACTAGTGAGCCTAAAACGCAAGAGGTAAGTATGGTCTTGAAATGTTGCTATCCACTCAATATACTGACATTTTTTTTCTTAAAACATAAGAATTAGTTCCTAGATGACTGACTTCTTTTTCTGTGATTTAGGCCTCTACTTCTGAACACTAATGGGCCTACAAAGTCGAATGTATTTCAGCAAATTGTGAAAGAATCAGCAGACAATAATCATCATGTAAGTTTAATTTTATGCATACCATTTGTTTTAGTGAAGAAAGTAGTGAAGAGGGCCAGACAGATCATGTCTTTCTTACTGAGGATAAAAATGTTGAAGAGCTTTCAACTTTTAGAAGTGGTATAGCACATTTCCTTCAGAAGCAAGTGTGTTGATAATTGCCATTCACTTTTCAATATAATCACATAGAAGCCACTTAGCTACGTATAGCGTCATGGGAAACTGCTGATAGCCGTTGCTTTTAATAGTAGTGCTGTTAAGGACATTTATGTTGTTGTCTTTTTGAGTTAGGAGGCACAGTACATGAACAGGAATCCACCTGCAAAGCAGTATCTAGCCTTGCAGAGTCACGTTAAGTTCTTGTGCTGCTTGAATGTCCTACCACTGAAAGATACATTCTGCTGTCCAAATAATTCTGGCTGGGGAAATTATTAGAATTATTAGCTTGGGACTAGAATTAATAGCTTTATAATGGAGTATAAATGGCAAATCGTGACTAATAATAACTTTTTTAGTATTTTTAGTTCATTTGTAGTCTTGCCTTTTAGCTTTTTGTTGCTTTTGTTGTCTAACATTGGTAGTACTTTGAATACCTTTATTATTTGCCAAACATTTTTTTTGTAACTGCTCTTTTCCAGCTTGCTCATTTATATATATTATTTATATATGTATATATATTTCTATTTCTATCAAACACGGATCTGTACAAACTCGTTGTAGTCTCTAAAGCATAGGAAAACTTTCTACCTTTTTAGAATTGCGGTATTGAAAGATACAGAGATAACTGTCAGAATGCTGAGGCTAATTGTCCTTCTGTCCCCTCATTCTTAAAAATTATTCTCAGGTACCTCTCAACAGAACTGAGGGTTTAAAACAAAGAGAACAAATTTCAGATGACATAATTATTTATGATGTTACTGAGGATGTGGCTGATGAGGAAAATACCATGGCTGATGAAGAAAATGCTCCCATTACACCAGAGACAAATGAAGATACCACTTCAGATTCTTCTAAGTAAGAAGTCTTTAGAAGTCTACATAGAAAGTGGCTTCCAGTACTGAATAGTATGCAGTAATTCAGGTGTCTGGAGTATTCTTGCATGTATAGGATCATGATCTCCGAATTCGCACTAGATTTCCTCTGGATTTGTTCCATGTAGTTGACTGGCTGTAGGAGGTTTTAATATGTTGATAGAAACTAGTGAAAGTAATCTGTATTATTACATTCTTGTTAAATGTGCTATTTATCCAAAGACAGAATCAGTTATGTCTACTTATTTTTTGGTTGTGAAGACAAGACAGCTATTCAGTTTCAAGAACTTTGGGGTTTTTTTGTTTGTTTGTTTTGTAGTCCTAAGTGTTTTGTGACTGCATTTTATCTTTTTGTACTATAGAAATAGTTCATCTTTTGCCTATGAGCACTTCAAACTTGGTTCAGAGATTAAGATGCAACTCTGTTCCTTAGTTGCGTGGTACTGATAGGACCTGCGTTATGCCACAAGGAATAAAATTTAGAGATTACTATCTTATACTTGAATTAACACTATTGTGTTTGTTGAACTGATGTCTGGGAATGCGTTCTCTGATAGAAAAGTTTGAGATTAGGTTTCAGTAGGTATCACAACTACTTCAGGGTTAAGAAAACTGAAAATATGGAGATAGCAAATGAAAACTGTTTTTTCTGTTTTTTACGTTACCTTCCTTGTATACATAAGAAGCTTAATTAACTGTAACAGTATTGACTGACATCATTAATATTATGGCTAATCCAGAGTTAAATTGTGTTTCACCAGAAAGATGCAAACTACGTGTGGTCTGTCTTGTTTGGTGGTCTTACGTGCTTTGTCCTACTTCATGCATAGTTCACATTTATGTGCAAGCTTGTACTTGTTATAATGCAAAAACATCAGAATTCCTGTATGCTCAGAATAGTTGTTATTGTGACCTAGCACAACAGTATTTACTGACTGAGCTGCATTAACTGTATTGAGTGTTACTGTGCCATACCAGTGGAAAATAGGTATGTTTAGAACATCTGGCTGTATTTCCTGTTAAAATGCGGAAGGAAAACTAATTTCCATATTTTAGCCTGGCTGAAATGGAAAGTAACTAAACCTACACATTTACAAATTTAAGAATGTATAAAATGTTCATAATTTATTTGTCTTGTTTTACAGCTGCAGTCGTTCTCCTGATATCGTAATTGTGGAAGATGATAACGAGGAAGAATATGCCCCTGTAATTCAAGGGGATAAAAGCACAGAATCGGTTGCTGTCTCAGCTAATGATCCCCTCAGCCCTGTCAGTGATAGCACAAGTCCGCTCATGTCAAGTGCTGTACAGCTGAATAACCAGTCAACTTTAACTGCAGAAGACCCAGTCTCAATGATGGATTCCATACTCAATGAAAATGGAGTAATTTCACAGAATATAAATCTCCTTGGAAAGTAAGTAGCCTGTTTAAGTATCAGAAATTATTGTCTGAAGTCAAAAGAACTGAATAGTAACTCCTAGTTCTCCTAGTTGAGAACTTATTAGCTTTATTCTGGTAATGTAATTTGACAGTGAAATGTTGTAGATAACACCATTTAAACTAGTGTTGATGTCAGGATTTATCTGCAGGGTTCTTGCAGGCGGATTGGATTCTATTAGAACAAGTGAGATGCAGTTGTATTTCTGCTCGTGATAGTTGTAGTCTAACGTTAATGTGATTTTTTGTTCTGGAGTACCAGTCTTCCTTACTTGGCTTTTCCTCTTCAGGGTAAGGTTTAAGTCCTTCCCAGGAGTTTATTTTTAATGAAAAGCTGTCATCATAGTTCTAGTGAAAATTTTTAGGTGATATACTAAATCTGTGTCAAACTTAGCTGTGATATCTTTTTTCTTCCTTCTTTTAATAGATGCAATATTACAATATTGTTTTTGTTTTCCAGAGTTGAACTTCTGGATTATCTTGACAGTATCGACTGCAGTTTAGAGGACTTCCAGGCCATGTTATCAGGACGACAGTTCAGCATAGATCCAGATCTGCTGTTTGATGTAATTTTCATAGAATCATAAAATGGCTTGGGTTAGAAGGGTTTTTAAAGATCATCTAGGTCCAACCACATCAGCTATGTACAAGGTTGCTGGATCAGGCTGTCCAGGGACCTGTCCAACCTGACCTTGAATGCCTCCAGTTCTAGTGCCTAATGACTCCCTGAGTAAAAACTTTCCTAATATCTAATCGAAATTTCCCATTTTTTAGATTTAAACCTTTCCCCCTTGTCCTGACTCTTCCTTCTGTTTATTATAGAGCTCTTCTGAAGTATTGAAAAGCTACATTGAGGCCTCCCCAGAACCTTCTGTTCTCCACATTGAAGAAGTCCAACACTCTCCACCTTTGTAGGAGAGGTGCTCCACCCATCAGATCATCTCTGTGGCCCTCTGGACATTTTCCACCAGTTCCATGTTCTTCTTGTGCTGGGGGCCCTAGGTCTTTATCTTAAGTATTGTAGAGCAGAGTGGTACAATTGCATCCCTTGCCCTGTTAGCGATCCTTTTTGATTCAGCTCGGATACGGTTGGTCTTCCAGGTTGCAAGCACACACTGGCTCTTGTCAAGCTTTTCATTCACCAGAACAGAACTCCCAAGTCCTTCTTGGCAGGGCTGCTCTGAAAGATTTCTTTTTCCAGTCTGTATGCATCTAGGATTGCCCTGACCCAAGTACAACACCTTACACTTGTCCTTGCTGAATCTCTTTAAGTTCTTGTAGGCCCAATTCTCAAGCTTGTCCAAGCCTCTTTAGATAGCATCATTTCCTTCTGTTTTATCACAGCTCTGCTGTGAGCAAACTAGCTAAAGGTGAACTCTATCCCACTGCCTAGGTCATTGATAAAGATGTTGAAGAGCACTGGTCCCAGCTGCTCTTTGTGGCTGGCTTCTACCTGAACCACAACCCTATGGCTCCATTCCTTATCCAGCCTTCAAATAATTCTCTTCAATTTTGAGGTAAGGATGTGGTGTGGGCCTTGCAGAAGTCCAGATAGAGGACATCAATTGCTCTGCCTCTGTCTGATGCCATCACAGAAGGCCACCAGATTGGTTAGATCTGCCTTTGGGAAGACATGCTGGCTGTTCTCGATCTCCTCTTCGTCTCATGTAACTTAACAAAGCTTACAGGACATTATTGTCCATGATCTTCTTAGTCAGAGACAAGA
The DNA here is from genome assembly GCA_037305975.1 of Chrysolophus pictus. Lineage (NCBI taxonomy): Eukaryota > Metazoa > Chordata > Aves > Galliformes > Phasianidae > Chrysolophus > Chrysolophus pictus. The sequence goes on from CM074578.1 coordinate 49,856,856, forward strand.
GGCTCAGAAGCCTGTAGTTGCCCGGATCTTTTCTTCCTTTCTTAAAAATGTGAGTGATATTTTCCTTTTTCTAGTCCAGGACCCTGGCATGTATGTCATCCAGCCCTATACACTTGAACACATTCACTTTCATCAGGTGATCTCTGACTTGCTCTTTGCTTACCGTTGGAGGAATTTTGCTCCTTCCATCTCCTGTCCAGAGGTACAGGGACATGGAGTGTAGGAAAACTGACTGTCAGTGAAGTCCAAGGCAAAAGATTTACTGAGTCTTTTCCATGTCTGTTGTAGTCAATTCTTCCTTCTCTTTGATCAGAGGGGCTACACTCTCCTTGGCCTGTATACTTCCTGGACCCCATGTCCCTGCTTCCACCTGTGCATTTCTTTCCTATCTATTAGTTTAAACAACAGGTTTTCAGCCATGCTGGTTTTCTGCCTCCTCTGCTTAATTTCTTACGCTTGGAGTGGAGAGCACTTGTACAATCAAAAAGGCATCCTTAAAAAGCTGGCTGCTCTGCTTTGCTCCTTTGTCTCTAAAGGATAGCTTCCTAGGGGATCTTATCCAGTAATTACTTAAACAGCAGGAATTTTGCTCTTTGAAAGTTAAAGGTCTTGACTATGCTCTTTGCCAGGCCCATGTTTCTCGAGATCATGAGCTCAACGAGGACATAGTCATTACAGCCCAGACTGCCTCCAATCTTAACCTCTTTAATAGGCTCATCTGAATTATTGAGCACCGTGTCAAGTGATGCTTCAACTCTGGTCGGTTTGTCTGAATCAGGAATTTGTCCTCAGTGCGCTCCAGGAGTCTCCTGGATTGCTTGCAGCCTGCTGTGTTGCTTTCCCAGCAGACATCCAAGTAGTTAAAATCCCTTAACAGGATGAGAGCCTGTGAGCATGAGATTTCTTGTAGGTGGAGCAGGAAGGCCCTTGAACAGGCAGTGTGTGGTAGACTTTGACAGCCATATGTCCATTATGAAGAACTGTCCCTCATTTTTACCTACAAGCTCTTGACCTGGTCATGACTTCTTTAGAGGCAGTTCTTCATGATCTATTAACTTCTGAACAGAGAGGGCAACTCCTCCACTCCTCCTGCCCTGCCTGTCTCTTCTAAAAAGCTTATAGCCGTCAGTCATAGCAGAGCATTGTGTGATTTGTCCTACCATGTTTCCATGATAGCAATTAGGTCCTCATTTTTTAATTGCATCATTTTTTCTTCTCCTTATTTCCCATGCTAAGTGCATTAGTGTAGAGACACTTCAGCTGGACTATCAGCTGTGTTACCTTCTTGGAGGAGCCCTCTCGATTGCCTTTGGGACAGATCTTGAGGTTTTCTTGTGCTGCATTCTAAAGTGACAGTGTTTCCTGGCTCTTCTCTGTCACTCAAAAGTACATCCCCTCCCCCAACCAAATTTAGCTTAAAGCTCTGCTAATCAGCCTAGGCCGTTTACTGCCCAGAACATTCTTGCTGCACCTGCTCGGTTGCATCTGATAATAGCTTTATTCCTGATCCTTTCAACATCCTCCCAAAGGGCATAAAATCTCTTCTAATGTTTCAAAATATCCTTGTTGCAGCCTCGTATGACCCAGCTTGAGTGATCAGGAATGGATGGTAGTTCTCTGGCTTTATCAGACTTGGTAGCCTCTTCTTGATGTCATGAATGTGTGCCCCCAGCAGCATCAAACCTGATGGTCCACATGACAAATGGGTGCCTTTCAATAAGGAGTCCTGAATTACAAGCGTGCCTTTTTTTTTTTTTGTGACACTGGTTCTGACTTGGGTCTTTGGTGGACAGCTGCATTAAGTTGGTCCATTCCTGGGTCTGAACCCTTCTCATGCCCTCTCTTCTTTCCAGCCCCAGAGCCTTGTGTCTGTTGCTTAAGGGCACTTTGGTGGCAAGGTTAGAAACTCCTTCTGTAAGTTGAGAATCTAGTTTCTTCTATTTTGCATGTTTCTGTGGTCTGTCTCCTCCAGTTTGGAAGCTGGCTTAGCTGGTTCTCCTTGCAGGGGCTTAAGACAGGGCTGTTGACTTGCTTGTGTCACTGAACAACACTATATGCATTAGTTTCTCTCCAGTTCCCATCTGGTGATTGCCTCATGCAGCCTAGCAGCTTGCACCCATGACATCCCTCTCTTCCCTCAGGCCCTTGGGGAAATTTCAGAGTCTGGAACTGAAGGTCTGGGCAGCTCGAGGTCTGTCTGGGGGCATGTGTTAGCCTAAGATGGTTGTGACTCCCAAGTCTGGGTTTCTGCCTCAACCTGCCTGTTGCAGCAGGTGGTCATCATGTTTATTTCAGTAGAGTGGTGCTCTGTGCTGTGAGCAGTCTATTGCCCTTCCTTTGCCAACTGCTGTGCGGTATTCTAACTGATGTGCCATGTCTTGGTTGCTTGTGTTCCCAGGGGACTCGCTCATGTTAGGGGTGTTATGCTGCTGCTCCTGGCTCTGCCCATACCTCCTCAGCCGCTCTCAAATGAGAACTGGCAGGCCCAGATGGCTCTCACCTTGTCCTGGGGTCTCCTCTGCTTCAGGACTCCTCTTGCACACTAGGATCCCCTGCTCTACTGCAAAACATATCTGCACTGGAGCTGATTGCCATGGAAAATGACCCAAATTTTCTGTTTATTTCAATATTTTTGTACTGTTTTGGGTAATATATTGTGTGGATTGTTACTGTTTAAAATGGACAAGATTTTTTTTTTTGCCTTCCATTTAGAAAAGGAAAGTTATAAGTATTTGTGTATATGTTTATTTGGGGCATTGGTAAAACTGTAATACGCAGCTGCTCTCAGTGTATGCTGTAGTGATGACATTGATTGAAACTTTTGAGTAATGGCATTTTTAGTGAAATAATGCTTGTATTTGTTGCTGCATGAACTCAAGATACTGATTAGATTAATAATCTTTCTTTGAAATAGCCTAGCACATTCTGTCTTCTCCGTAAGCTTGTGCTAAAAAGGCTCTTTTATTACAAGTTTCTCTTGACATTTCAAGTTATTTCTTAGCAGTATTTGTATGTTCTTAATTTCTGTTCAGGTTCATGTCAAGTAGAGTGATTTGGTTGGGAGGGACCTATGCAGGTCCAACCCTCTTGTTCAAAGGCCAGCATGAAAGATCATGTTGCTCTGGGTCTTGTCAACATGAAGTCTGAACTCTCCAAAGGGAGTCTGCTTGGGTGCCTGCTCTACTGCTTTGCTCTCTGTGAAGAATTTTCTTATGTCAGTCACAATTTTTCCTGCTGCAGCATGACTCTCACATCTTGTCCTATATCCAGCTCTGTGGAGTTTGTCATCTCAGTAACACTTCTTTATTAGTAGTAGAAAAGTGCACTTAACCACCCTTGTCTGCCCTCTACAGACAAAATAAGCCATGCTTCATCAGCCCATTGTATGTCTCATGCCCCCTAACCATTCCTCCAGACTCTCTAGTGTGAACATTCTCCTACTGGGAAACCTAAAACTGGTCACTCCCTGCAGCATGGTCATGCTGCTGGCTCATGCGGGATGTTGTCTAGCAGGACTCCACTCTCTGAGGAGCCATTCCCTGTCCGTTTGGTCACTAACCTGGGTTGGTGCATGGGGTTATTGTGTCCTTGATACGTTTGTCTGTTGAACTTGACAGAGTAACTGTTAGCTCACTTTTTCAGCTTGCTGAGATCCCACTTAACACCAGCTCTGCTCTCCCTTGTGTTGTTGACTCTTTCCAGTTTGGTGTTTCTTGAAAACTTGTTTGGGGTTTGTTCCTCATTATTGTACACAGATTTCTTCATGGAGCAAATCAAGAATGAATCGGTATTCCTAAGACTGCAGCAAACAATGTTACTCCAAGTTAGATGTGCTTACAGTTATTTTCTTTGTGACTGAAGTTTTTGTGATTCCAAACAATGTAAACTCTAACATTTTCTTTGCAAAAGTGGTAACTGCCTGTAAATAAACTTTAGTTGTGATTGGGGCTGAAAACATAGTTCAGGGATTATTCTCACACACACAGATGTGACATTCTTGTATTTTTAATAGGACATTGAGATACCTAAAGCTTGATATGTTTTGTCTTATTCAGCTTTTTACAAGCTCCGTGCAGATGAATCCCACAGATCATATCCCTAATACCAAAGTAAGTCTTAAATCCATTGCTCAATGTACTCAGTAGTTGAGAGATGCAAACTTTTTTCATCCTTTACTTTTTTCTTTACGGGTATAATTGCACTTTTTTTCATTCTTTTAATTTCAAGACTTTTGTAAGGATAGTAGAGCTGCAGGTGAATTCATCCTGCTTGATAGGCTTTAAATAGGAAGGAGTAATTAGGAGCAAATAAGGTCATTTAGAACTGTTAGGCCAACACCTGTGCATGTTAGTAGTCTTTTTTGTATTCTCTTAAATTATAGAATTTGAGAACATATATATACTTTCTCAGTAGGTTTTTGTCTGTGCTGTCTGGTGGGAAACATTAGAATAAGCAGCAGAGCAACATACTAGCTCCTAGAGTTTGTCCTATTCATTTGTGAGCGTTAGTTCTTGTTTGAGTAAGTCTCTTTCCATTTCCCATTTTTCTCTTCCATGCACTTTAGTTCAAGTTACTGATATCAGTGCCTCTTTCACAGAATAGTAGGGGTTGGAAGGGACTGCTGGAGACCCTCTCTGTTAAAGCAGGTTCTCTAGAGTAGGTTGCACAAGAAGGTGTCCAGTTGGGCTTTGAATATCTCCAGAGAAAGAGATTCCACAGTCTCTGGGTAGCCTGTTGTAGTGCTCTGTCACCCTCAAACTAAAAAGAAGTTTGTTCTTTCTCATGTTCAGATGGACCTTACAATGTTCCAGTTTCTTCCTGTTGTCCCTTGTTCTGTCACTGGGTACCACTGAAAAGAGCTTGGCTCCATCCTCTCGACACTTAACCTTTAGATATTTGTATATATGTGTATCCCCTCTCCTCCAAGCTGAACAATCCCAGGTCCCTCAGCTTTTCCTTGTAAGAGAAATGCTCCAGGCTCTTGATCATCTTTGTATCCTGCTGCTGGACTTTCTAGTTCTTTGTCTTTCTTGAACTGAGGAGTCTGGAACTGAGCTCTGTACTCCAGATGTGGCCTCATCAGGGCAGAGTAAAGGGGGAGGAGAACTTCCCTTGAGGCTACACTTTTAATATACCCTAGGATAGTGTTGGACTTTGTGGCAGTGTGAGCATGCTGTTGGCTCGTAGCCAACCTGTTGTCCACCAGGACCCCCAGGTCATTTTCCAGAGAGCTTCTCTCCAGCTTATCAGCTGCTAACCTCTGCTGATGTGTGCAGTTATGCTTCCGTAGGTGCAGGATGCTACACTTGCCCTTGAAAGGGCATGTTGAACCTCGAAAGGTTCCTCTCTACTCAAGTGTACTCTGCAGCCTTTCCTGGTCTTGCTGAATGGCAGCACAGCCTTCTGGTGTATCAGCCAATCCTCCCAGCTTTGTATCATCAGCAAACTTATTGAGGGTGCATTCTATCCCTTCATTTAAGTCACTGATGAAGATGTTAAACAAGACCAAACCCAGTACTGATTTCTGGGGAACAGTGCTAGCAGTGGTTCCCCAACTATACTGCTGCTGATCACAGCCAATTCTCAGTCCATCTCACTGTCTATTCATCTTTGCCATGCTTTCCAGGCTTACCCCTGTGGATGTTACAGGAGACAGTATCAAAAGCCTTACTGAAGTCAAGGTACACAATATCCACTGTTAGCTATTCAGTCATGTCATTGAAAAAGACTACTAACTGGCCAAGGATGATTTCCCCTTGGTGAGCCCATTTTAACTACTCCTGATAACATTCTTTTCTTCCACTTGCTTGGAGATGACATCCAGAATAAGATCCTTCTCAACAAAGGGGAATTCTTCCTTTTTGCAGACTCTCTCTTCCGGTGTCTAGGATGGCTGACGACTAGGCATAGCAGTAAGGGCTGAGGCAAAGAAGGTGCTCAGTAACTGTGTTTTCAGTGTCCTCCATTTACCAGGGCATCTACCTCATTCGGCAGCAGGCCCACATTTTCCCTTGTCTTCCTTTTGCTATTGATAGACTTAAAGAAGCTCTTCTTGTTGTCCTTAACCTTTCTTATTAGATTAGAACCTTTCTTTAATTCCAGGTGGGCCTTAGTCTTCCACATTGCATCCCTGCATGCCCTGACAGTGTTCCTGTATACCTTCCAAGTGGTCAGACCCTTTTTCCACATTCTGTTGACTTTCATCTTCTGTTTGTGTTTTTCCAAGAGCTCCTTGCTCATGCCTGCAGGTCTCTTGCTGCCTTTACCCAACTTCTTAATCTCAGGGTTGCAGTGATCTTGAACTTGGAAAAAGTGGTGCTTTAATGTCATCAGGTTCTCTTGGGTCCCCTTACCTTTCAATGCTCTAACCTTACAGAATGCCTTCAAGTAAATCCTTCAAGAGGTCTCCTGAAGGCCAGGATTGCAATCCGAATTATTACACTGTTGTTTCCACGCAAGATCTGAATTCTGCTATCTTATGGTCATTGCAGTCAAGGCTACTCCTAGTCTTCACGTTCCCAACTAGTCCAGAACAAGGTCCAGCACTGCACTTCTCATCTCCTCCACCGCTTGTGTTAGAATCATCAATGCTCTGCAGGAATCTGGACTGCATGTGCCTGGCAGTGCTGCTTTTCCAGCAAATACCAGGGTGATTGAAGTCCCATCATGAGAATAGGTGCCTGTGACTGAGACTCTTTTCAGCTTCTGTAGAAAGCCTCATCAACTTCCTCTAACTGATCAGGTGGCCTGCCGTAAACAGCTACTGTGGTGTCACCTATATTAGTATGCCTCTTAGTTCTTTCTTAGTTGAGTAAGCTCTCAATTCATTCATCATTTATCCCTAGGCAGAGCTTTAATATATTACAGTTCTCATAATGAGAGCAACTTCACCATGTTCCCTTGCTGGCCTGTCTTTTCTGAAAAGTATATAAGTATCCATGAGTTGTACATACTTGCACATACTTTGTGATCACAGTGAGATCACAGCCCTGTGACCACACACAGGTACCTCCTTCTTCCTCTTTATTCCCCATGTTGTGCAGCCTGGTATGTGGGTGCTTCAGAGAAGGAAAGGGGAGCTGAGAATGCTGGTTTCTCTACAGGTATGCAAGAGGATCCCCCATAACTATACACAACCTTGACGTGGCTGGCCTTCTGCCTCATGTCATGGGAGACAGCTCAGGAATGTTTGTTATTGTTCTGGTTGGCCTGGCTTACTTTCCAGTCAATTGCAGTGTTGTGAGCCCTTTTGGACCTGTTCCCCAAGTCCTTCAGTTTAAAGCCTGCCTTCACAAATACTTTTTCAAAATAGTTGGTGAGCTAAGTTGTAGTGTCATTGCAGTTGCATTAAAGACACTTTAAGAGCATGTTTTTAGATTTAACTTTGTTTTCTAGATGGAGACAAAGGGAATAGAAACTACCAAGAATAATGCTGGTCCAGCTGCTTCACAGGAAACACAAGTTTCTAAGCCTAAATCAGGTTAGTTATAATAAGTTGTTTTTTTTTTTTTAATGATTTAAGAGTTGAGCAAGTATTGTTCTCACTGTTGTTGTTTATCAGCATGATGCAGGTGTAGACAAACATCTAATATATTTGCTTTTAAGGTTGCTTAATGGCACTGTATGAAACTGATGTTTTGTGAGAGAATCAGAATAATTTCATATAGTAGTTCTGTAATCATTTTAAGACAAGCATACAACTTTTAAAAAAATTCTTAATAATCTCTTAATAAACGGTAAGGTGTTGCTTTTTTTTTTTTATTCTACATTTAGAATGGGATGTCAACTGATAATGCATTGGGAATTTTTTTTTCCCTTAGATAAACAACTCATACAGTATACTGCATTTCCACTGCTTGCATTCCTTGATGGGAACCCAGGCTCCACTGTTGAGAGCGGGAGCTCCACAACTGAAACTCCTTCCTCTGTGGACAAACCCCTGGAGGTGGATGAGCTCCTGGAGAGCAGCCTGGATCCCGAACCCACTCAGAGCAAGCTGGTGCGCTTGGAGCCGCTAACGGAGGCAGAAGCAAGTGAGGCCACGCTGTTCTATTTATGTGAACTTGCCCCAGCACCCATGGACACAGACATGCCATTCTTGGATAACTAATGTAATGGGGACTATGTACATTGTCATGAAGAGGAACTATTTATTTAGAATATCGTTTGGTATGAGTTTTTTGTAAATCACTGTTTTATGTAACCAGATAGTGTGGAATCTGAAATACCTTTGCTATCCTACAAGCAATTGTTTAGCTACAGTTAGACAAGCTGTTAGACACAGCTGGCAATACCAAGTTGGACTGTTACAGTACTGCTGTCAAATGCTTGGTATACCTACGCATATCTCTAAATACCTGAGGTAACCAAACACTTGTTAAGAGTAAGCTTCAATTTATGGTTTCTTCCACTTCTGGTCTTACATATAATGATGATGACAACTAGTAGTGTATGGTTAGGGAGCACTGACTTTCTGTATCTTTTTTTTTTCTATTTTCTACAATATTTTGTTTAATGAGCTTAAGGCTTTTTTGGGGTGGGGGGGACCAGGACCTGATGTTAGGCTTTTTTTTTCCCTGCTTGAACTGGGAACAAAGTGCCTGTACCTTGCTAAATCTTGGTTCTGCCTTACTTTCACTTCAGTGAAAGTGCTTACACATAGCACAAACTGGGGAAGAAGTTCTTTACAGCCGCCAGGCCCCTTGACTGCATGAGTACTTTAACTTGGACCATCTACTCTGATAAAATAAATGTTATGTAAGTAAGTGTGGTAGCTTAAGAGTTGTCTCTTATTCCCTGTGCCAAGCGGATATGAATTTAACAGCTGTGTTTTTACTGTGCCAAACTTTTTTCTATACATATTTATTGGAAATGCAAATCTTGAGATTTAGATGTAAGATCCCAACAGCAGTATCACTATTAGCTAATGTAGCAAACTAATTTACTTTAGTAATATACAACATATTACTTTCCTCCTTTGGTTCCTTACAGACAACTGGTGCAGAGCCCACTTATTCCTTTCCACAGAAGCACTTCACTTCTATTCAAAATGTGTGTATTTACTGTAAGGTTTCCATCCTTATTCAAGCTGTTATTCCATCTTCATTATATAGCTGAACAGCAAAAGGTATATATGACCACTGTCAGTGCCAAGTTGACATTACAATAATCAACTGATTTCACTGAGCATCTGGTTTAGTACAAGAAGTTCAGCTGTAACTGAAGATCCCTTTTTGCCCTCAAAGCTGTAGCTACAGTGGTTTGTGAGAAGCTTCAGGGTAAGATGTCCCAGTAAAGTGATAAACTATAGTAAACTTGTTTATTGAGACATTCAGTGGGAGAAATGCCTTTATATTAGGAAGCATATTAAAGCTGTTGAATTGATCTTTTTAAAGGCATAGTCTGGTCTTTTCTAAGAGTAGCTGAATTTATGCTGACACAACTGACTCCTCACCTTCCTTTTTCTGTGAAGGACCAGTTAGTTACAGGCACTACAGTGTAATACCAGTTAATTATTATATCAGGAACTACTGTATTAAAACAAGCATTAAGGTATTTTACCTAGGCATAAAAAAAAATGATGCAGCTCAAATTATGCTCTGGTGCTGTTGTTTAGGTAGGAATGCAGTTACAAGTATAAGGCATTTTAGTGTTTTGAATAATATGTGTGCAGAGACAACTTGAAAAGCTTCACCCAGGCTTACATGTGATACAAGGAGTCTGAGCTGACACAGTGTACATTTTGCAGCATTGTCAGTTTTTACTTTTCAACTCCCAAATACTTGAAAATGTCCAGGGAATGTAAGATTTGAACACACTATAAAAACCATATTCTAGCCACGCATTCAGAAGCAGTACAAGACATCAAGTCATTACACAGTTTCATCCAAATTTATTTAAGGTAACAACATATTCCAGATTACTGAAAGCCTTTACTAATCCTTTCATTATCATCTCAAGTTAGAGTGACATGTCATACTTCTGTGCTAAATGTCAGTATGAGTTATAATAAAAGCTTAGAAAAGAATTAGCAACAAGAAGTAACAGTATAAACATCACAGTAACAGATAATCATGACATCATCTAAGTGCTCTAGGGTACCTTCTGACCAGATATCTCAAGTCTCAGGTCATAGCAAGTAAAGGAAAAATATAAATAATGCAGCTTACATACTTCAATTACAAAGCAGCAAGCACAAAAGCATTTAATTTTTCATAACTGCACAAAACTATACAGTATTTTAATCAAACAGATCTAATGTTTTACCTTTTGTCTAGAACTACTTTCTAGGCTCAACTTTATCTCTGGTAATGGACAGCAGAATACCCAAATCAAAAAGTAGAGCCTCGAGTATCTACAAGATTTTTGTTAATGCAAGCCTCCCCTAATTACTGCAGATTCAGTGCTTCTTCTGCTTCTATTTGAATCATTATACCACAAAAATCTGACATGTTAACAGTGTTCACCACTCGGCTCCTTGCACAGTCTGTGATTGTAACTTAGCCAAGAAAGTGACACAAAACCAGTAATAAATTAAAGCACAGCTATTCCACTTAAACTACCTTAAGAAAAAAAAACGTAGATGCATATTGTAAACAGGTGTCTTAAAACATGCTTCTGAGCATCTGCTACCAGAATATTTTTTTCCCCAGTCCTGTTTGCAATGGGACATATCAGACACACAGGAAGATGTCAGCCTCTCCACAATTTCAGGTGCAAGTTTCCCCATTTAACATTTGTGCTAAAGGTACCGTGCTGCCCTTAATACAAGGCCAGGCTTTTAGTGTCAAAATGATGCAACATGTCCTGTAACACAATTTTGCATCTAACAATGCTAACTCAAAATTACTTCGGAATCAAGGCAACACGGATTATCAAAGGCAGCCCCTCTTCCCTTGCAAAGCCTGATATAATACTATTTTGTTAAATTAATTAACATTTGCACTTCATTTCCCCCAGAGAACTATTTAGTTCAATTGAGGGGTGGGAAGAAAGACATACTTCCAAAAGGCCTTGATCTTCTAATGCTCCCAAAGCACTAGATCTAGGAATAATCCTACGAAAACTATCATTGTAGCAATTCTTCTCACTGAGCTCAGCCAGAAAGAGCCATTTAGTGAAGTGACAAAAAGACATGATTCAAGGTGATCATGCAGAGTAAAGCAGGGTATATGCTACACAAATAGCACACGCACACATATTTACAACTACACTATAATCCTGAATACTGTTTGTTTCAAAAGACATGGTGAACCTAACACCATCTTCCCTGGAGAGCAATACAGCTCCCTTAGTCAAAGTCACGATTTGTAAGAACCAGTGGAGCAACCAGAGTCCACACATACAACACAATGCCAATCCAGCTGGAAGATATCTTCACCCAGACAGACGGCCATTTGCTGGTCATTGTCTCGTAAGTAGCATCCGGACTGTTGAAAGAATTAAAAAGATGATTTGCAATTTTTGTTGTAATGTGGCAATCATGTACTATTCAACATTTGCAAAGTCAATTATTTTTATGTCAGCTTAACACCTCAAAGGATGCCTCCTCTTTACTTCCTCCAATTAGCTCACACCAATCTGTATGAAAATACCATTTGCAAATTGTGGAAAATAACAGCAGCCCAAAAAGTACTGAGTAAGAGAATCTGTCGAGCAGAAATAACTACTAAAAACATCTGCAGAAAGAAGACTTGGATAGCATTTATGCTACTGGTAATTCATTTTAGGTTGTGAAAAGACACACCCTAGGAGAATTAATAATCTTGATATCACATTCATTTAAGCAGAGCCACGAATCAAACCAAGAACAAGACTATCTATTAGAAGTTATTTTAGAAGAAAACACCTTTCTAATTTCATTATTTTGGTACAAGCAGTTCATCAACAAATTATTAGAGATCTTTAATTTGTTTTAAATTCTGAATAGTATCTGCTTAAGCTGTTCACATAACATTAGTAAATGTTATACAACTATAATTCATTCACATGGGCCAAACAGTACACTTCTCAAGGGAAGTCCCTTTCAGAGCCACGTTCCTTCTAGTACATTAGTTGTGCCTGTTTGACCAGCTAAATGTACCATCTTGCATACAGACTGTTATTGTACTATGTATTGTACTATGAAATGTAGATACCTGTACCAGTTGGTAAGTGTCATCATGATATACAGCGATGCCAAGAAAAGCATAAAATGGAAGAAGGAATAGCTGTAAGTAACTCCATCCCTTTCGTTATCTATGGCACGGTGAACATCATCTCCATCATCAAGGGAGCCGTCGCTCCTGGGCATTCCATCCTCTATCAGAGTTGATTCATCACTGGTCAGCATCAGCTTGTTAACTTGGCTGTTATTGGATGTTCGGATGCTGTATTTGACAGGAAATGATGCAGTACCGTTACCCAAATGAATATAATCTGTCATCTGACAATCAGAAGTATATATATATATATTTTTTAAAAGCAATCTTACCTTGAGTAGAGAACACACAGCAAAAACAAAATCAGTCCTACAATTCCTTGTGCATCCCACCACTGCACTACTTGACCTTGGGTTGGGATGGTGGTGGTATTATAGCCAATGATGCTCAGCAAGCTTGGGTTACAGCGCCTATCTGTGAGGAAAATTACATTAAAACTTACATAAAACAAAAACTGAACAAGTACTTAAAAGCGTATTTCCATACAGAACATTGAGTAATAGCAAGAAACATCGTGATGACCATTAAAGTTTTGAAGCATAAAAACTTGAATTTTAGCCTACAGAGTCTCTATAACAGGCCAATGATGGTACAGAAACTTATACAGATTTGAAATCCTTTATCTGCCCTGAGATACCTATCAAGTGCTTTACTTTTGCCATCTGATATAACCAGAAGCAACCAAGTAGAAGTTTTCTGCATATTAAATCAAATAAATTCTACTGCTAGAAACCAAGTATGCCAACCATATTGTCTACAGATAGGTATCAGTCATCTCAGAGTTAAAAAGAATGCTATAAAATTAGTTTCTTATACCAACAGTTCCCAACTTCAGCATCCACACACAACACCTAGATGTAACAGCAGAAAGCAGACTACCTTTCCATAATTACTTCAGTAACATTTAGTCATATCTCTGTCCTTACACAGGAGCACAGAAGATTGCCTACAATTAAGATTAAAGGCTACTTCCATGCCAGAGACAACTTAAGGCACTGAAATCAATATTTGGTAGTTTATTTTCATCAGTGAAATTGATGATCTTTTTTTGTTTTTAAGACATCTGGTTGTTTTCAGGCAAGCAGTGTTACAACATTACTACATTGAAATAATTCCTCCATTAGGAAAAATATCATCAATAACATTTCAATACCAAGCAAGAAACTTCAAACATGGTATGGAGATATCTTTGAAAGAACTATTTCTTTAGTATTATTGCAGGAAATCAGAGCCATGGGAGAAACTTGTGGCTGCACACATTACAGGGCCCCAATTCAATGCTGTCTTGCAAACAGGTGAAGATAGAATTTATAGCTGAATCGTGTACCTAAAAAGCCACATACTGCTGCTACAGTTACCTGGTTCATTGGTCATAGCTGACCAAGTCAAATACATTGTATAGATGGTAATCACAGAAGACTGCAGCAAACCAGATCTTGGCTGAGATTCCTGTATGAAATAGCCATGAAACAGCAGTTAGGTAACTGAAAAAAACTCAAAAGTCTCAAGCATGATTATATCATGGGTTTCCAATAATGAAAAATAATACAGAAAGCCAAGAAAATAACAAAACTATACCTGAATCCTTGGCAGAATAGACATTACAGAAGCACCGATACACAGTAGCATATTAACACTGATGAATGTCTTGTTTTCAGAACAACCTTCTGGATGAGTGTAATAAACGTAAAACAAGACAATAGCTACTAGAGACAGAAGATAATTGACAGCTGTAGCTGACAGCAGAGCTGTAAAGAAAGAGAAACAGAGTTTAAGTGATTAGTAATACAGCATATTAAAACTGAAATAATCTTGTAAATTATCTAAAACCTGATTACTATAACAGAATTAGAGAACAGTTCTGGGCTCTGACAAGTAAATAAATCCCTCTAACTTGAGGTGTTAAAAAGAACATTAAAAAAAATAAATGGGAAGCCAAAACTGTATTTCATTTTCCAGTGCTTTAACAGCAGCCAAACAGACTAAGCATGAAGGAATACAGTTCTGCTACATACACTTTGGGTAAAGGCTTATGGAGAAGAAAATGGAGAACTATTTTTCCAACAGAAGAAAAATCAAGGTCTCAAAATTACACCTTAAGAACATTAAAGAACAAAGTAGCCACTGCACACATACAGGCTGAGCTGTCTCCTTACAAGAATGAATTACCACATTTGAAATTGCTTTATTAAAATTAACAAATAATCTTTCCAGCAAGATTACCTGTGTTCTCCTTTACTATCTTGGCCCTTCATTCAGCATATGCCTATAGTGTCCTTATATGGCTAGGTTTTGACAGTGGGGGACTACCGAGGTGGCCTCTGTGAGCAGAGCCCAGCAGCTACCCAATGTCAGCTCCAGTTACTCCAAAAGGGACCCACCGCTGGGCAGAGCTGAGCCAGAAGCAATGCTGGTTGTGCCTCTCTGAGAGTAGATTGAAGGAAGGAAAAAAAAAATGCCGTGCAGGAAGCCACAGACAATGGAAAGCCCCTCTAGGAGCAGGCCTAAGGCATGAAGCCCACTGACAGAAGTTCAATATGGTGCAGGAGGTCTGGCTGAGCTGCTGCCTGTGGAGCCCTGTAGTGGAGCCATTCCTGAAAGACAGATCCCATAGTACAAAGCCATGTTGGAGCATGCTTGAAGAGCTGCAATTCATGGGAAACCTATTTGAGATCAGCTCAGGAAAGTCAATAACTCATAGAAGGGACAATGTGAAACAGGGGTAGAGTGATCATGAAGAAGAAGCAGACACAGCGTTAGGGACTGACCACAACTCCTGCACCACTTGGTGCAGAAAGGACAGGGGCATGGAGGGGAAAGTGCTTTTACTTCTCACTGCTCTAGTCTGTTAGTAATAAATGTAATTTGTTTATCTCCTTATGGTGCATCTGTTCTGCCTGTGACGGCAATTTATGGGTGATCTCCCTATCTTAATCTCAAACTTTGAGACCTTTTCCATCATGTTTTGTACCCCCTTCTTTTGAGGAGAGGGAGTGAGAGGGCAGCGTAGTGAAGTTTCAGAATGAAACGATCCCTACACCCTAAAAGAATAACCAATAGGCAGGCATAAAGAAAAGCTCACTGAACTTGCACTCAGTATGAAATCAGTTTATTTTTAATCAGTGCTAAGGTGTAACAAAGCCTGTGCTTGTGGCTGAAAAAAAAAAAAAGCAAAAACCTAAGAGCCTAACCTATAACTGCCTCTTCTCTGATACGGTATACTGACTCTCTGTGTCCAGGGACTAGATATCGTCACTTAACAGCAGTTTCCTCTTCTGCTCAGGGTTCCCACACTCCATTTTCCTCTTCTCCTGCTCAGGGTTCCCACACTCCATTTTTAACTTAGTATCAGAAGAACACACTGTTGAGTAGAATCACACTACAACAAAATGATACATAATACACAAAGTAGCTCTTCTGCTTTCTGGTGAAATACATTACTCAGGTGAATAATACATCCAACATAATATACAATGAAATGTAAAAGTTCTTGTTGCAATACAATACCTGCATACCAGCATCTTGAGTTTCCTTCCTCCATTTTTTCAACCCAAGATTCATTCCAGGAGTGAGCAAAGTCAATAAGCAAGACCAGCTGAATAAGAATAAAGCAGAATGCTCCAGACATACCTACATAAAACCACACTACAAAGAAAAATAAAAGCAGTTCAGGGCCATTGATAATTTACCATCTTGTCTTAAAACATAAAGGTCTACAGTTAGGCAGCCACAAAAACTGTAAGCTCTCAGTACACATTTAAATTAGTTTTAAAACCACTACCACTGCACCATAATCCAAGAGAAAGCAACGTTCTCTTACCAGTAGTAAAAGGTCCCTCTGGGATGAAGAAAGCTCCAACACTAATTGCAAGCGCTGTTGCAAATTTAAAGAACCAGAATCTAGAGAATTAAAGGGGAAAAAAAAGGTAAGAAAAAATCTGGCAACTACTGTAGTCAGATCTGCTTCACAAGAACTAAAAGTAACACACAAAACACACATTCTCAGAGGGTTCGGTGATTTTTTTTTTTTTTTTTTTTTAATTCATTCATTCTTGTTTCTTTAGAAGATAAAATTCTTATTTTATCTATCCAAGATTGTTTTCTCCTCCAGTAAATGATGCTAAACCATGCTAGATTCACAGAGTTCAACACTAATTTCTCATAGCTATCTCCCTGATGTATGAAGCCAGGATGGAAGATAACTGTGACATACATGCTCAAAAACAAACAAAACAGATCAGATGTCACATAGAAAGGAGACAGGGAAACATTTTCCATCAATGATTCACCACACACCTTAACATCCTGTGTAGTGAACTTCAAATTAAAAAAAAAAATCACACCAAACATAAGATGCAGATTGTTTTCCTTATCAGAATGGCACAGAGCTCCAAATATAGGCATGATAACATCTACGTGCACTTCAGAGCTGAATATAGCACAAAGTACCACATGTACCACACTCCCACATTTCAAACAGCTGCATGGTCTTCACATTTTCTATCCCCTCCTATCTTTTCTCAAACTTCAGTCACACTACTTGATCATAACAAGCAAAAGGTTGAGATTAAATTTCTTCAAATGAGAACTCAGAGAAGTTCAGCCAGGCAGAGAGAAGCAAAGTAAGACGGAAGAAGTGGAGAGTATGGGAAAACAGGAATTCACTGGGATATTTAAAAAAAAAAAAGTATTTATGAAAGTTGAACTCTGAAAATTTACTGTAGAATGCATAACCCACTTAAACTAGTTTTTAAATTCACATGGACATTTAAATGTCATAAAAAGTTTCAATTTTGCGTGAAGTTCCTTTCTAATTCCATGCATTTTTAAGGGCTCTTAACATTTCATCCACACACAGTTTGTATGACAGCTAAAAATAATACTTCTCTTAAAAAACACCTACTACAGTTGCTATTCTGTGCAAGTGAGTAACAATCCTCTGAATACATTATAACCGTATTTGTTGCTTTCCTGGCAAGAAAATGGCAAGCCATTTTGACTGCTGTTAGAAAAGCAAAGAAAGTGAATGCTGGCACTAGATCCTATCTACTAGGTTTGACTTGTAAGCAAACATGAAAAAGTTAGTACACAGATGTGGGAAAACCTAATATTCTGAAATATTTCAAATCACTAACAGAAAGATTACATTGCAAAGTATTACTGAAGATGTATACAACTTAAGAATCAAAACCCAGAGTTTCATAGCTATCTGTAAGGTGTATCATTGAAGCAGCTACCTGTTACAGAAGTGTTGGCAGTAGCATCATTACATATTTTACCAGTAACAGTTAAACATATTTTTTTCTTTTATTTTAGTGCTGACACTATATTGGCTAAGAAGAACAAACTTCTGTGGGTTGTATAAGTAATACCAAAAATTTCTATCAGATATTTCAACTCCAGACAAGCATATCAGGAAGATACCAAGCACCTAAGAAGTGGTCTTCAGTAGGAAGATTCTACACCATATATACTGTCTTCTATTAAAACAAAACAAAAAAAAATCCCTCAAAGCATTCACAATGTAGCTGATCCACTTTCGTTTGCTTTTTAAAGGTATATTTTAACAGAGTTTTCTGTGAATACTGGAAGATTTAGAGGATACTTGTGAGCAAAGCAAGGGGGAGAAAGGCCGAACTGAGTCATTGCTTCTAATGCATTCTCAACTATACCATATACAGACTTTTCTTTACACCTAAACAAAGAAAAGGACTAAAGCCATATTCTTCTCAGTCTTGTTTTTTGTTGGGAAATGTATAAACAGATTATCCAGTGTCATAGCTAGGGCTCTAAAAACTGACAGCCATGTGCATCTTCTTCTTTCACAAAAATTAATCTGCTCTGAGAACTCTATTAACTTTGAATGCCTTCTTCTGCAATAACACTCCTCTAACTACTAAGAAATTCTTTTGCTGGTGGATCAGTACATTCGACCAGCATGCTTGGCTGCAGGCTACATTTCCACAGTAGCTGCATCTCACAAACAACATCCCATGAAGTCCACCGTCAAGTGACCATCTCAGTTCTCATTTCTGTATCTTACCCATTGTGCACTGCTGCTCTTGGATCATTGCTGCTCTTCACTTTGATCATCAACAAGGAGAAGAGAAGAAAGAACATTGCCATACCAAAGCACACACGATACACTGCTTTGTAACCAACTAACACATCGCAATTCACATGGCCATGAACACCAGGAATAGTTGTGCCCATCCCTCCGTCGCAAAATCCAGGAATCTGTGACAGACAGAGGATATTTTAGCGATTTGTAAAAAGCCCCCTGTGAGTAAATAGGTGGTAGGAATTTGCACAATTTAACAATATTAATGAATAGTATATTAAGAACTACAAACTTAGCTAAGCAAATACGATACTGCAGGACTGTATAGCTGTGCGGTTAAAGCTGAAACCAGAATATTAAATGCATTCAAGGGGAATGAAATAACATGAATGAAACGAAATATTCTGAAATAAACATCTATAGACAACATTTGGGGACAAAGGGGTAGAAAATGAAAAGCGTGTCTAAAAGAAGTTACTACCTATCACACAAAAAAAAAATAAATAAAATGAATGAAACAATAAAATGAAGACTAACAGAACAACAGCATGCAATCGAAGTTCAGCAAAAGCTATCAACTCCCCAGTAATTCAAAACTGAAATTATCCCTCCATTAAGTTCATGCACTATCTTCGTATAACTAAGACTGTAAAATCCCCTAAGAACTTCCTACTGCCCTTTGTAAAAAATATTCTTGCTGTACATTTGCAGTTAAAATAAAATTTTAACTAGAGCAACACAACAAACTAGAAATCTTTCACCTCTCACCTCTCATCTTCAACTGTGTTCATTTCTCACTCATATCCTTATTAACAGCAATCAAAATCAATTAACAACTACAAACATCTTGGTAATATGCAAAAAAAACCACACAATTGTAAGTATAAATTATGATTTCCTGTTTAAGACTTTTCTTATCCAAGTAATTAAAGTGCAACTTTACTTCTAAATAATGCTATTTATGTACACAATGGTTCTTCCACAAGTCCTTTGTTTACTTGATCTGTAATCAAATTAATAGTGACTGTAAAGCACACGTGGCAGAAAAATGATACATTTCTGAGCAAAATCCACGCTCTGAGGATATCATATACAATTACTTCTGACATTTGTTCTACCAAATATGTTAGTAAAGAAGTAACCTGACCTTCTTCAGCTGCTCTTCCATTCCTGGAATTAACATCACACAGGCCACGCTCACGCCGAGAAGCAAGAAGAAGGCATAGATCAGCCTAGTGATGGTAGAGTTGTTTCCACTGGGGCAGCACCTGCAGAGCAGGCACGGGGCACTTCCACACAAACATGGTATCTGATGGAGATAAGGAAGGTAAAACAAACTCTTTAAAAAGCTTTGCACTCCTAGCTTTCAGTCAGGCTGTGTAGATTATCAAAAGTTATGATGGAAAATCACTCGATGTTTGGAGGCTCTGTAATATGTTGCATCTACTTAGCCTACATTAACAAGTCCTGGTGGCGCTTCCTAATGCACCACCGTACAATGAAACTATTTCTATGTCAAAAGTAATCATTTATCCATTCAGCCTGGATTCATGCTTACTCGTCCTCTTGAAATGTATTACATTTTTTTCATCTAATTAAGATTCAGGGGTTGTTTTAGCCTAGCAAAAACATCCTCCCCTGCACAGCTGCAGAGATAAAACATACAGCACATAGAAAAAAAATGTAAACATAAGTGCAACCTAGATATGCCTTCAGCATTTACAGTTGGGCTGCAATCCTTACTGAGGCCATAAGCATCAGTTGAGAATAAAAAAAAGAGGTAAAATAGCCTAAAGCTTAGGCTGTTACTTATTGCATTTTTAGCAGCTACTCACATCTGGGTATCATGTAATTCTCTGTTAGTTGCAACGTAACAAAAGTTAGTAACAGCACAAATAATACAAAGACACAGTATGTATTATCAGCTCTACCAAATATCGACAACAGAAACAGGAAGAAATGTGCAATAGTTGTAAATACTATGAAAGAATCAAGGGCAAATTACTTGCATTCAGCGAGTTTTGTTCTTAAGCAAAGCACTACAGGAAGAAGGGTGCAGATTCACAAAAACAAAAAACCACCCTGTACTTTACTACTTACCAATGCTCAGCCACTTGTTGAGAGACAGTTTGGGAAGCAAAAGAAGGGTGAGGGTCCACAAGTAAATGCAAGTCAGAAGAGGGAAGATCAAAACGTTTTGCAGTTCATTCCCCCATTTACAAACAATCGTTTTATGTAAAAAATAAATACAATTAAAGAAAAAAAAAGCATGGGAAACCCCAGTGAGTAGTCACAGCTAAGTTTTGGAGGCCACATATTATTCAGTTACAATAGAATTTACCAATGTAAGATTCTAGTATGTCACAGAATCACAGAATCACAGAATCACTAAGGTTGGAAAAGACCTATAAGATCATCCAGTCCAACCATCCACCTATCACCCATGGTTCTTGCTAAACTATATCCCTCAACACAAAATCCAATTGTTCTTTGAACACCTCCAGGGTCGGTGACTCCACCACCTCCCTGGGCAGCCCATTCCAGTGCTTGACCACTCTTTCAGAGAAGTAGTATTTCCTAATATCCAGCCTGAATCTTCCCTGGCGCAGCTTGAAACCATTCCCCCTAGTCCTATCACCAGTTACACGAGAGAAGAGGCCGACCCCCAGCTCGCTACAACCTCCCCTCAGGTAGTTATAGAGAGTAATAAGGTCTCCCCTGAGCCTTCTCTTCTCCAGACTGAACAATCCCAGCTCCCTCAGCCACTCCTCATAAGGCCTGTGCTCCAGACCCCTCACCAGTTTTGTTGCCCTTCTTTGAACACGCTCCAGGGCCTCAATGTCTTTCTTGCAGTGAGGGGCCCAAGTGAGGGCCCAGTGAGCATGTCCCCTGCTACAGTGCCTTCATTACATAAGACCTGCTCTGACTGTACTACAGCAGAACATGGAAATTCTTACAAAAGCACTGAACTCACCTCTGCTTGTGGGAAAAAAAAAAAAAAAAAAAAGCATTAATTATCACACAAGGGACACCCAGACACAGGCACATGACTAGTACAACATCAGTCAGCCAGGATGATGAGCATATGTCAGAGTTCTTAATGCTTAGTCATATGGCAAACAAAACACCAGTGATCCACCCTGCTAGAAGGTGCCAGCACAAAGCCAGACAATTTCTGGCAGTCCCTTGGGATGCTCTTGGGAAGAAGACTCTAATTTTCTATCCTGGCAGTTTCAACCAGACCCGCATCTTGGGTCTTCTAAATAATTCCCTTCTATTCTTTTTCCATATGTTCTTGTTCAAGGCTGGAAGAGCCAAAAACGTTCACTCTACTGTGCTACAGAATTGTTTCTAAATTAACAAACATCATTAATTTTGCCTTGCTATAAAAAGCAAAACTAGGCTATTCTCATTATAACTAATCCAGTACGTAAAAGACTGCATATCACTCTGTTTGACTTCCTTCTCTTCAACACAGTATCACTGCAACACAGTGTAAATGAAGATGCTGATTGCAAGCACCTACATTAGGGGTACCTATGCTAAGCCAGGAAACAAATGTCAAGTATTTGCTTAGGACTTACCAGGACTTTTTAGAGTACTATTGCATATATGGTATTTCCTCACCGCAAATAACCTTTCTAGTGAAAAATATTCCTATTCTCTACACAAAACATTACTTCCTTTAACTAGTTCTGTCTGTATTATATTTTTAAAATATATTCTTGACTAAAAGCTTTAATTTGCCAGAGCAGGACACAAGCCTAGATTCATTTGCTGCAGAAAACTTGGTGCGAGGACTGTCAGGCACAAACTTCTCTAAATTATCACTGTTCAATTGTTTATTAAATGCTAAGTAAAAGAAGCAGCTTCCTCCCAAGTGTTAGAAAGGGAACACACAACAGTGCATGTAACTTGGATATTCCTATGGACTTACAGGAACTGAAAGAAACATCACTGCATCCAACTCACTTAGTAAAAATGTATCTCAACTGAGACAATATTCCCCGTTTGACTTTAACTGTCTGAGTAACAACATCAGCTTTTAAAACACCTTGCCCGTGAAAGACTCATTCTCACAAGCAGTAATGATCAAGCACATCTCTGAACAAGAGAAATCTCCTGATACTATTAATGCACGTTGCCTACTTCTACAGAAAGCCACATTACAGTCTGAGTCTCTCTTCTGAGGAAATGTGTATTATTTTATTGGAATTGTACATGCTATTATTAAAAACATTCCTAACAAGCAGTGGATTCCAAACAGAACAGGGAGCAAGAAGCAATCTGCCCACAGAATTCAGTTTACCAGCTGAAAAAACAGTTTCTACTGATTTTTTTCCTCCTATATTCAGAGCTCTCCTCCTAAAAAATACCACAGTACAAACAGCAAGATACTACTGCACAGATCAAAGCTTAAAAGTATATTCTCAAGTGAAGTTCAGCTTACTCACAGATGCAACGAGCTACTTCAGAAAGCACTGCAATACAAACAAGACACAACAGAGTAAAAGCATCAGGACTGACTGATGGTTCTAGACCACTGGGATCAGAAACCGTCTGGTGAGATGACAATGCTCTTTAAGGCTTCTCCTTACTCCCAGTTCATCCTTGCTCTTAAAGACTGCCTGTGCAGCACAGCAGCACAGTACCACACCACGCAGTCAGAACAAGAAGTAACCATGCAAAATAATCCCAAAGAAATAAAAGATACCAAAGTCAGTTACTCAGAAGAGCTCTGCACAGCATAACACCTTGCCTTGCAAAGCAGCATGAGCAGCACTGTCTCCCCAGCCAGAAGAGGAGCAGCCATCCTGACTGGCACAGTCTGCACCAGCAAACTCAATGACATCTGGCTCCTCTGAACTCCCCCCCCCCCATAGCTCTTCCCTCTTTCAAAGCTATGAACTCTTTATACAGAAGCATTCTTAGTGACTGGGGACACAGACTCCAGCTGTACAAACTGCTGCACAGAATTAAGCACTGATTAGCTGTGGTTTTAACTGTGTAAAGAAAATCAATACTTTAAAGCCACCAGGAAAAAAAAAAAAGGATTTGTTTCAGGCACTCTAAAGGATGGGATTCACCCACAGTAAATCTAACTTAGTCAAGATTCCATTACTATGCAAGTCATTGCACTTACAAGACCATTAGATGATCTTGAAAACATTTCTCTCAGCAGAAATTAACAGTCAGAACCAGCAGCAAGTACACAGGATTCTTCACACACTACAAACACCAATTACCAGGAAAGGCTGTTTATTCACTTAAAAATGCAACATGTATTAACTCAAATATTTTCATTAAACGAGTCATGGCATCACTTAGTATTTGACACCAATTAAAAATGTTAAAGTAACTATATTCAGCTAATAATCACAGAATCGTAGGGGTTGGAAGGGACCTCCAGAGATCATCGAGTCCAACCCCCCTGCCAAAGCAGGTTCCCTGCATCAGGTCGCACAAGTAGGCATCCAGGCAGGTCTTGAATATCTCCAGAGAGGGAGACTACAAACCTCCCTGGGCAGCCTGTTCCAGTGCTCCGTCACCCTCACCGTAAAGAAGTTCTTGCGCACATTTGTGCGAACTTCCTATGCTCCAGTTTCTGGCCATTTCCCCTCATCCTGTCTCCACACACTGCTGAAAAGAATTAAAGCCTACCTGGCTTAATTCATTAATTGGTGTTTAAAATGTTAATTAAAGCAAAATGAACACTAGCAGCATCTCTTTGGCAAAATATTATCAGTGTTCCAGCAGCTTATTTACATGTATATCAGCGTAGTAGCTTATTTCATACCCTTTAATTTACTGTCTCTGTGATCATTTAACTGAATTTGTACAGGAGATCAAGGAATTAAGTTATCACCATTCTACACATCACTCTAACAGAAAAAAAATGAACTTCATATGTTTTCATAAACAACAGCACAAACATAGGAGCTTGAATCTACATGAGGCTTTGTTAGACCATTAAGTTAGCTGTATGAGTTTCTGTTTAAATTTTCCCTAACCAAAGTAGTCTTTTTGGTATGAAAAATTTAGTTTTTCTACAAACCCTCTGACATTTTTATATATGGATTCATAACACACATGATTGTGAACATTTGCACAAGGCCTAGATTTAGAAAGATAGATCACTTGAAGACAAGACAGCAATACTTCAAGTTGGAAGAAAATGGCCATGAAGGACCTTTACAGACTTTTGTGTTTCCCTGTACAGTGCGAACAGTTTTAAGCCCACCCTCAGCTATTGTTTCCAAGCAGTTAGAAGAATCACTGAGCAACACTCAGCACGGCAGTGACATCATCACAGCCTGCTGAGCAACGAGAAAAAGATGCCTTGACAAAACGAAGATGCTACAAAGGGCGGAGCTGCCCAAGACAAAGCCGTAAGAAAGACGAGCTAAATACAATCACCAGGAGTAGCGAAACGCTCAAGTTCTGTTTTTCCCAAAGCACAGAGCAAACTTCATCAACACTGAATGAGATTTTGACCGCTTTAGAGGGCTACGAGGGCGGGGGATGGGGGGAGGGAGGGAGGAGGATTGTTAGCAGACCCCGTAACGCCTTTTGCACAACGGCCTAAGAAACCAGCAGCGAGAAGGCGGTCTGCCTGGGTAGCTCCCCCTACACTCCATGTATCTCAGCGGGGGGAGCGCGGACAAGCCCGAGAAGGGGGTCAGGGTCGGGAACGAAGAGCTGCTCAGGTCAGGAGGAACGAGGGGCGACGGCCGCCTACAGAAGGTCGGTGGGCAGCAGAGGGGCCACAACCTCCCCAAGACCGGCGATGTGGAGAGGCACTGCCCCCGCCGCTGGGAGACAAAGGCCCCGGGAGGCGGGGGCCGCTCCGGGTCTGCAACATGACAGAAAGACGGATAAGAGGACAGGAAGAAACAGCCACCGCACCGCCGGACCCGCCTTACCCAGCTCGCCATGGAGCAGAGGCCCAGGACGCCGCCCATGGCTGGCGGCGGACTCGGACTCCGACTCCGCCAAGATGGACGCGCGCCTCCAGCTGCGCTGTTTACTCTTCGCCGCAGCACTTCCGGCAGCTCGGGCGGCCGTGCAGCGTCACTTCCGGCGGGCGGCAGGGGGCGGGGCGGTGGCAGAAGTTGAGTGTGACACGTGCGGCTGTTTTTTTACGCTTGCTGTCGGCTGTCCGGCCGTGCTGCGGGTTGAGCCGTGCCGTTGTGCGGAGCGGACGCTGGGGTCAGTGAGATAGCCTGAGTGCGGCGGGGCCGGGTGTGCCCTGCTGAAGCCCAGCTGTGGCTCCGCAGGCTGCTGGTGGGCTCTGCGCTGCCACCGCGGCCTTACCTCGTCCATGGTTAGTGCGTGCTTGGTGTTGGGAGTGAAATGGCTGCGGGGATGCAGCTGCCACTGGGTGTCATCTCAAATGCGTCCATTGAGCAGGTGGCCATAGCAGATAGGCTGCAACTCGTTGTAACGTTTCTACTCTGCAGCGCAATTCCACGGTTGCAGACCTAATTTAAGCCACCCTCCTGCCACAAGCCTCAGATCTCTGTACAAGGATCAGTGAAAGTCACTGTTTGTTAGGTGCTAAGCCATGGTGCGTGCCATGTGAGTGCTGGTCGTGTCCCCACAGGCCAACCTGTGACTTTATCCACAGGCAAGGCCAGTTAGCTTTACCCGTGTGACCACCACATTTTATTTTACTTCCCCAAATGCATTCAAGCTCTACTTCTTCCTTCCTTCCTTCCTTCTTTCCCTATACATACCTAAACCTGGGTATATATATAACACTTGAAAGCAGGGATGTAGTCCAGAGTTGGTAAGTTAAGCCCCCTCCATAGCAGCTGCTAGTGCTTGGTTTGTTGTTTTCAAGCAGATACCACAATTATTTAATGAGTTAGAGCTGAGCAGACATAGTCAATGTCTCACATACCTGAATAATATTTCCAGGTAGGCTATGTTGCATGACTCCGTAAGATTTTCATCATACCAAATTTATTAGTGACTGTATTACATAATTTCACTAGTACCAATAAGAACTTCAGAAACAAAAATGGTTTATAAAATAATGGGACTATCAGGAAATAGAAAATGTAAATTTTGACAGTAATATTAGTCACTTTTTTAACAGGTAATAATTGTCACTTCATCTGCAAAAATACAACCATCTCATTTGTCCAGTGTGTTTTAATATCCAAACATCTCTCTTCTATTTCCTTTACCCAAGCAGCATAGGGGAATTGAGAACAGGGGCTGTTGTCAGTCCCTAACACCTCATCTCTGCCCTGCTCTAGCACAGCTTTCCTGCTCTAGCTCCCTTTCCACAGGATTCTGTCCTTCCTGAACTAATGCTGCATAAGTTCTCATGGGCTATGGCTCTCCAAGTACAACTCCGACATGGCTCTGTACCACGAGGACCATCCTTCAGGAACTGCTCTAGCACAGGGCCATACCAGCAGCAGCTCCCCCAGACCTCCTGCTCGTTGCCTCTTGTCCTGCTGCCAGGCACCACAAAAAACAGCCTGACTCCATCCTGTTGATACCCTCCATTACCATATTTGTACGCATTAATAAGGTCATCTCTCAGTCTTCACCAGCTCCATCAATCTTTCCTCATAAGAGGATGCTTCAGCCCTTTAATAATCTCTGCCAGAGGCACAACCAGCATTGCTCATGGCTCAGCTATGGCCAGTGGTGCTTCCCTTTTGAAGCTGGCTGGAGGTGGCTCTGATCTGACATGGGGCAGCACCAGGCTCTACTCATAGAAACCACTCCTGCAGTCCCCTGCTACCAAAACCTTGCCATGTAAATCTAATAAAGCGTCATTATTATTATTTTTCTTCTTTCCTTCCTTCCTTCCTTTCTTTCCTGCAATCTGTACTAATTCTCATTCACTGATAGCCCAGTTTCTACACAGACCAACCTTATGTCTTTTATTTCAAAATATTAAATCACATCATTGTTCTGGGATTACTTCATTATTTCTGTTATCTTATTTGTAGTATCTACTGTGGAAAGACAGTGAAGCATTATGTGCACCTCAGTGAACCAAGTCCTCCTTCATCACAAATCTTTTCCAAGAAATTGTGTGAAAGCAATCTGTTACTGGGATTTATCTTCTGGAATTTATCTTCAAGTGAAATGCAGCTTGTCTGGCAGCTATTAATCATACTGTGAAATCTAGGTTGTGTAGAAACTAGTAATTTCTCAAAATTGTTCTTCAGGAATTTGAACAGCTCTATTTTGGCTGTTCATATGCTGCTGTGGAAATACCTAGAATTCTTTTTACTTTCAGCAATGATGATAAGTACTTCCTTTTGTGCTGGAGTTTAAGTATTTGCTATCGTTCCAGTGCCAAAGCTCTCTTGCAGCATTTCTGTGTTTTAGTCATTTCTTTATTTTTATTGCAGTGTTTGCATTTTATTTGGTTTGAAGTGGGATAGAATCCATCATTCTCAGAAATTGCTTTCCAGTGTGATCTCTTTCCCTGCGAACTTCTTGAGCTTGTATAGATACGAGAACCATAGCACCCCATTATTTGAGTAGCTCTTTGTCAATGTTTAGGAAATAACAGGACTCAAATAGTTTATCACTTTTTTCCCTTCCTTTTCTCATTTTTTTCTTTTTGCAGCTTTCTATCAGATGCATTTTGGAAAATGAGTTTGGAATTTTCCAAACCAGAAACCACCAGTCTATCCCATGGTCTCCATCAACTCCTTCAGTGAACATCAGCTCTGTGGAGTCCAAAGCTGCATTGTAGGGAGACCACAGCAATGGCCACACACACTTCAACTTGCAGCAGAAAAGCCTTTTTATAAACCTTTTTGTAGATACAAATAAGCTTTTTTTTCTAAAAGGCTTTTTTATAAAAAAAAAATCGTCAGGCCTTCCAGAGGAATGCAAGCTATACAGAAGAAGATACAATAGATGGGCTTATATTTTAGGTAAGGCTTCTCCAAATCCATAATTTTATCTTAAAGGTATTGAAGATGTAGGGTTGTATGCACAGTAACACAAGTGCAATCTAGGATGGGAGAGAGAAAAGCTTTATGGACGCTGATTGTAGTGAGAGCCTGTTCAGATAGCTTCTCCCTTCTGCTCCCTTTCTCTGCCCAGGGATTGCAGAGACCAGATCTATATGCTGCTTCGGAAAAAGAAAAGAAAAAGAAAAAAGAAAAAGAAATTTAAAAAAAAAAAGGGGGGATTGAGGGGTTGGAGAGGAGGAAAAGCAGTGATAGCAATGTTAACAAGGCCAGGAGCCCAGCCTGGTATGGATGGACTCTTTCCATAGCAGTGCTAGGAAGGAATTTATCGGTGAAGATGAGAAGTATCCAAGCAGAAAAAGCGAATGTGTCGGAGAAGAAAAGATAAATAAATAAAAATGGACGGTAGAAGCAGAGGAGCCTCCCTCATCTTTGAACTATCATCTCGTCACGTGAAACATCAGCCTAGAATCGTGAGAAGGAGCAGACTCAGGGGAGGGCGCTGGGGGGGCTCGCAGCCGTCCCTGAGGCGTGCCGCCCCTAGGGGGCACTGCGACACCGGAGTGGAGGCGGCGCCCGGCCGTGACGCGCGGCGTGTGAGCGGCAACCGGAGCGGCCGGGGCGGGTTGGGCGCGGCGGGTGAAAGAGGGCCCGTAGGGGTGCGTGAGGTCTGCTGTGCGCTACAGTCGTTGTGAGCTCTAGTTGAGTGAATGCTACAAAAATCGGCGGTTTACCCCCTCAGTCTTTTAAATCAAATAGCAATAAATTCTTTGATAACAGATGAAGATATCCAGGCTTTTGTCTGTTGTGAGAGAGAAGTGGAGCACAAAATAAATTGCATTAAGCACAAACGTAACATCGTTGTTTCTGGTAGGCTGTGCCGAGGCCTGTACAGGAGAACTCTGAAGTGACCGGAGCTCAGAGGCCGTGATTTTTAGGGACTTGAACAGACATAAATCCGATTATGAGTAAAAAAACTAAGGCTGTGGAATAAACATTTCTCTTTATTCTCCTCTTACAAGTGGTTTTCTTATTCTGTTAAACACTAATGCAGATCAAAATCTAGTGTTGCAACGGATTTAAATGGGGAAGCGTTATTATATGCTTCCATAAAATTAGTTGTCTTCAAAAGATATTACTGAGTAGAAATTGATAAACAGACTTTTTTTTTTTTTTTTTTAAATAAGAATTTAATCCTTCTTTTGGGAAGACTGAATAACATAGGGTGGTTCTGTACAGCTGCTGTCACAAAGCAAAGAACAAAACACGTCAGACTACAGATTGCTGTTGCTCTGCTCATGACAGCAGTAGATAAAATGATGGCTGGGCACAGACATTACAAGTAGGGGAGGAAAACTAATTTCTACCTCTGTTATTTTCTGCCTGGGGAAAAGAAAAAAGAAATACATGCACACACAAAAACGCTCTCCAAGTGTAAATTAACAAGACAGCTCCACATCACGACTAGTGCTTTATCTTCTTAACAGGAAAAGACAGGAACATTTGTAATAGAACACCTTCAATTTGAGCAGCATAGTAAGATTCAGTGTTTTAAAATAATGAACATGTGCACTACTGCTAGCACTGTGCCTTTTACTGTGTGACAGATGCACTTAGCCCAAAATTTACAATTTTCAGTCTATTCCCATCTTTCCCAATGATCCAACGATGGGAACCTTTGCATTCATGTTATTCATACTGAGGATAAATCTAAAGAGTTCTATGGAATTCATCAAGCAATTTATTTTTCCTGTTATTTTTTATTAGTCAGTTTTAGAATACCTGGATCCATTTGTGTTCTCCAAAATCATCCTATCCTGTGTACAGGAGAACTCCAGTGAGTGTCTGAGACGATCTAAGGACACAGAACTAGCAGCACATTGGGTTGGCTCTGTTTGCAAACCTCGGTGATTGGAGATGTGGTCTCACTGGGTTTCACCACAAGTTGGAGGGATCTAGGCTTGCCTGGATACACAGTCAGGCAGCAGTTTCTCTGGTGCCCTGCCTATGCACAACCACTAATCAACATCCTAACAAGAACAGAGAATTCAAATGCTTTGAAAGCTGTTACGTTTTTGGCATATAGAGTCAGTCAGCTGGAAGCTTTATTTGAAATTTATCTCACAGTTTAGCAACATGAACTGCTTCTTCTCCAATGGAGGATTAGACTGTTCTGACAGAAGGCTGTGAACTCTTCTGTGACACCAACCTTGTCCATGTTCCCACATTCCTGTAGGGAGGAAGAGGACCCAGCTCCTGTTCTGCTCCTGCCCCCAGGCTTTGCAAAGTGAGTATGACATCTCAGATAGAAATATTTCTTTTGATTCTGTTCTGCATGTAACAGTGAGAGTCTATGGGTTTTGGTGAAGGTGAGCAATCACCAGCTGTGTTGACAACACTAAGGAGCTGGTACATCTTCTTATGTACAGGCATGTGCAAAGCCTCTGAACTGTCAGTTCTCCTACACCTTCCAGCTGGTTGAGAAAGCAGAGGAGGTGGGTGGCAATGTGCTTTTCTTCACTGTATATATATATTTTTTTCCTCTTTCAGGTTTCCTCATCTTTTATTCTGAGAAGATTTAGTAAAAACTAGTTCGGGACTGTAAGCCATGCTGTCATCATCTATGGTTATGGGTGTAAATTATCCTATGAGGTGCAGCCATAAACAGTTTTTGTTGTTTGTCATTTTCCATGTAGATGTGTGTATATATAAATATCTACATGTGCACTTACATATTTGCATGTTGCACACAAGTATATGATGTATATACATATATGCAAACACACGGACAAAGAAATACACGTATGTGTCTGTGTGTTAATATGTTACTTGAAATTATCTGCATTGGATCTTTATGTAATAGCTGCACTTCAAATGAATTTGTTGGCACCTTACTTTTCATTTCAACACAGTAGATACACAGCTATTCGTTTTTTACTTATTTCTGTTAGTAATGGCTAATTTGGAGGCAAATTCTTTTCCTGAATTTTTTATAAATCCCTCTTAAATTGTGAGTGAAATCTGCCTCTGGGCAAAAAACTTTACCTGGCACAGGGTCACCTGTCTTCGCTGAATTTAATGGAGATATGTGTACTGCTGTTAATTAAAAAGATGGTGATTTTTCTATATACAGTAGGCAGCATGCATCATTATGCATGCTGTAACATTTTTGTTAATTGCTTCTCTTTCGACTAATACATGTAACTCCCGTCTCATCTAAAAGTAGGTCTAGAAAAGTAGTTATTTTTAGCTCAGGATTAATAGGCAAGTTTTAAATGAGACAGTTTAATTCTAAATGACCTCAGAATTTTGTACTTCATTCTTAAGGCCTATATTAGAGGAAGATAGTGGTCTAGCCAGCATCTTCCTGATCTTTTTTCTAGATAGCAGTATCTGGGGCCAGTTGAATACTGGAGCAAGCTTTTTTTCAGTAACCTTTAAAATACATATAAATATAAACCCAAATTGTTACAGAAGGCTGATATTGTTTTTTCAGATACAATAATATATTTTAGTTTTGATGATTATTTTGTACCTGTGGGGATGTTATTGAAGCTATACTATTATACACCCGTTATTAATAATCTGTTATTAATGACCTTCCTTTCAGTTTTGAAGTCAGTGAGGACATATTACCCTCAGTTATGTACTCCTGTTAAGCACAAATTTTGCCAGAGAGGAGTGGCAAAACTCTAATCTTAAAATATGAGGAAGTAGAACTGTAAGATTTTAATATTTGCTCCATAAAAACTCTTACCTGTTGCAGTAATGAGAAAACAACAGCTGAGGACCCTTTTGCAGACTAATATTTCAGGCACTGTGGCTAATACTGAAGAAATTAATGACATTGGTGGGTTCAGATGCTACTCACTGGTTATTTTAAACAAATTAAACTGCAGATTTGTTGAACCACTGACTGTTATTTAAATGGTTCTGGCAGTTCTCCCAGAAGACAGAGGACAAGAGATCTGATATGATTTTTTTTTCTGGAGTCTCCAGGAGCACCTGTACAGCCCAGTCTATGGAGAATACATGCTTCACAGCTCTAATAGCATTCTTTTGAAAGGTTAGTGAGCATGTGAATAAGGGTGATTTGGCTTATACAGCGTACCTGGATTTTTAAAAGCCTTACGCAAGGTCCTCAGGAAGAGTGTTCGAAGAAACTAATCAGTTATGAAATGACAAAAGAGGCTTCATTTTTGATTAATAGCTACTAGCGAGATCTATCAAGGGCTATTAAACATAATTGTCCAGTTGCAACCTCTATTCAGGCAATCCTTAAAATGGTAATTGCTGGAACTGGGCTGGCAAAGCTATCACCACCTGCTCATCCTTCACTTATGCTCTTTCCTGAAGCATTTGCTATTGGCCTCTGTCAAGAACATAATACCGAGCAAAGAAAATTTTACACTGACCTAGAGCAGCCTTTCTGATATTCTTAGATAAGTATAGAAATTTACGCTGAGGAATAAAAAGTATCTATATTTTGCTCTTTTTAATGATAAAAGGTCTCTTCTTTATGTAATATAATAATTTTATTTAGAAATAGACCAACAATACTCACATCAGTAACTTATTTTATGAAGGGTATCAAACTCACAACCTTTGAGACCTTATTGTCCTTTTCATTATTTTAATTGTTGCAGTACAGTGTCAGAGACAGTGCAGAAATACATCATTCATATAGGTTTTAGAACATTTCAGGGAAAAGAACATTGCTTAGGCAGTCCAGTGAGTTGAGTGAGTTGTATGCAGAGCTCTGGATGGCTGGCAGGAACAGGAGATGTCCAGAATGACTTGTGTGCTTGGCATAACTGTCCTTGGGTAACCCTCACAGCTAAAAGCACTGAAGTAGTGAACACAAGGAAGGGTTGGACTGCAACATGAACTCTGCATTGGTAACAATTGTGAGAGTGTAAGAGTTTAAGAGACAGCAAAATTGTTCAAGTCAACTTCCGTAAAAATGAGCATCCTACCCTTTCTTATATATTATTTCCCAGTGAGACTACATTCAGTGATGAGCTCTAATGTATACAAAAGAATTCTTCTCGCATAAGTAATACTGTTAGGATTTATGCCTGCATTCTAAACAGAAAAACTGACCTCTCGATCTGTTGAGCTGTCAGGACGACCTCGTGGAAATTCATAATTGTTCACTCTTATTTTTTGGCCAATCTATATGGCTTCAAAGGTACAGCTTATTATTTTAACAACAAGGATGCCATTCTTTTGGGGTACTAGCACTTCTCTTTTACCTTTTTTAAACCTTTTTTGGATTTAAGACTGTTTTGTGTGTTGGTAAGTATTGGCCCTATGTTTGTCAACAGCCGCATACCATTTGTAGAGAATGCCTCCGGCCCCTTGTTTTGAGTAATTTGACCAAAAGGTGACCAAGTTGCAAATAGCTTGTGTCCATGAAGTGAACCTGTTTTAGTTGAGAAGTCTAATAAAAGACAAAGAGATTTCCTGACGGCAGCTAGCAGTGAATCAGAGCTTGGTGACAAAGATGCCGTACGTGCCTTCCCACCTGGTAACTAGATAAGAGCCAGATCCAGGCTACTCAACAACAGAGGCAGATTTCAGCTCTGGTGCTCCATAAAAAAGAATAAAATGTAAATTGTCTTTTTTGGGGGGGGAGGGGGCTGGAAGTTGAGAGACCAGGTGTGAAAGATATCAGGGTGGTTTCAAGGTGATGTGGATGTTAATTGAGAGAGGTCCACATAGTGCTGGACTGAATGGTGCTGGAGGTGTATTGAAGGTCACTATCCAGTACTCATTAACCTGGCGAAATTAGAGGCCAAGAAAAGCTCTCATTTATCTCATGCAAAGGGAAGGCCACTCAAAAGCTTTCTTAATGCTTTCTTAAATTACATGCTTCAGATTAACATCTAGTTCCCTAAGCTTCTTTAAGAAGTCAGTGAGAGGATGATAGTTAATCCATAGCTGTTTTTCTCATTGGCTTAAAGAGGAATTGGAGGGGAGAGGGCTTTAAACTCTGATAAACTCTGACAGAACTCGGAGCCTCAGGGTAGCAGTGGGATGTGTTTCAGGAGGGATGAGCTCTTTCTTGTGTGTATTTCATAAATCAGATAATGGAGAATGAAAGTGGAGAGCAGCCAGAAGAGTTGGATCAGGTAGAATGAACAGAACCTGTTCATTCAAGCAGACACTGGTGTTTCATTCACAGTCAGTACAGACTGTGTTTATACATAAAAGGTGGACATTAGCTCAAAAAAAAAAAATTAAATCCATGATGAGGTTGTTAGGGTTGTTTGTTTGTTTGTTTGTTTTTTTAATACCATTTTTATCAATTGAATTTACAATGATAGATTCTTAACATTATGCTTAGCTAGTGACAGATGCTATGGTACATCCTGAGTAACTTTCCTACCATTCAATTTAGTAACAAGCATTTTCACATAAGTGGTACAAATGCTGATTCTTGCTGAAAGACAGGAAAGAAAACCTAGATGAAATATGAATATATAATTAATACAGAGGTTGAACCACCTGCGATAAGAATATGCATCTGAACAACCCTGCCTAATCTAGCTTCATTTAGTTTTGTATGTTTGGTACTGTATATGTTATTTTCAACTTCTGATACTTGTAGCATTTTTACTATCTAGTAAACATGTAAAAGCAAAATAATCAGAAGTTTTATGCACACTCTTGCCACAATCATTTTTTATTTCTGAATAAGATATTTTCATACTTTTCTTTTTTTTATGAGGCTATACTCCACTAAGTACTAAAAGGTTTGGAAAATATTTTTTCCTATGTCCCAATTAAAAGTTTTTTTCATCTCACATTGGTGAAAACCTATTTATATGAGCAATCCTATTACATTTAGAAGCAAATTCAAATGAGTAAATATTGCATAAATAACAGCAAATAAATTTTCCAATGACTCCCTCAAATCAATTTATTGATTTATAAGGCCAGCTATCTGCATATTGCAAACTAATCTTTTTTCTGATGAAAGTTTAGAGGGAACATATACTTCAGGGATTATGAGTATGGAAAAAAACCTCTCAGTCTGTGTATCTTTTACATGCGATGATTTTAAGTTTATGCAAGCTCTATAGTGC
The DNA here is from genome assembly GCA_037305975.1 of Chrysolophus pictus. NCBI lineage: Eukaryota > Metazoa > Chordata > Aves > Galliformes > Phasianidae > Chrysolophus > Chrysolophus pictus. The sequence goes on from CM074578.1 coordinate 49,892,161, forward strand.
TGCTGTCATGGCAGGAACTTCATGTTAAGTTTGAATTATGGGAAGACTACATGTATCATTTCTGCAGTCATCAAACTTTTGCGTGAATTGTTAAATCTAATCTTACAATAGTGGAAAGACTGCAACCAAAGGCACTGCTGTGGCATTCCAGTGATGTATGATTAAGTTGGAGATACTCCCATCCATTGGTTCTGTACGAAGATATCATTTCTAATTGGTACCATCTGACTTAATTCAACTTTTATTTGAGTGTTTTTATTGGAATTGTTTTGGTAGTTGTGGTTTGACTTTCTCCGTTTTAATTACCAGCAGGGGAAAAATATTTCAGTTCTATTTCCTAAAAGCTCATCTCTTTTTCCAGTCCTTCACTGACAGTCTCTCTGTCAGCTAGAGTCTTGCTCAAACTACTTGTCTCAGAAGTGAACAAATCTCAGTTATGTTCATTCTTAATCTCTTCTCCTATGGCATAATTACCTGATGTAATGTTTTGGACCTCCAATCCATGGTGATCAATCTCTTAATGATTTTCTCAATTATTAATATTTCCATTTTACAGAAGCCCAGAGAGCCTTGCACAAGATTACGTAAGAGGGTCAGCCTGTATCTTCTAATCCATCACCTATACCCTAATTATGTTCCCCTGCAAAAGTTTTCTAAAGAACCAAATATTTGCTTTCTTGCCATTTTCAGGTAATTATGATTGTGGCTGAGACTGATAAACATGAAGTTAAGAACTTTGCTCCTCAAGGATGCTTAAATTTGAGATTAATTTTATGACTTTTTTTTTTTGCAGGAAAAAAAAAATTCTTCTTAATGCTAAGATCATTTAATGATGGAGCAAGAATAAGATGATAGGTGATCAGTCACACATTGCTTGACAGCTGAATTATGAAGATTAATACTCCAGTAATGTTGGCAAGGCATTACTGAGAAATTTTCCAAAAGAAATTAATTCACTGATTCACTGCAGATTTCTGAACAGCGAATGCGTAGAAACTGTCTGTTTTGTAAAGCTAACTTGGTGCACTCTAAACAGCTGATTCATTCTTTCATAAAACATCTCTGCCTTCTTTTAAGACAAAATGTACTTTCACCCTTCTTTGGACTCGCTGTTGCTGCTTTTCAGCATCCACATTCCTTTTCCCTGGAGAGGGAACCAGCCACAAAATATGCAATCCCCAAGAAGGTACAATGCCTTTTTACATCACCTCTGACTTAAAGATCTCTACATCTGAGATGTGAACTTAAATTCAAGTCCGTTCTATTCTCTGAAATTTTGACTCCAAATGAGTTGTGTTAAGTAAATGTCATCTTTTTTTTTGAAACTTTTTAGTCCACATTACTCAGATTCCTAATTTACCCTCTGATGACATGCAGATAACTCTTCATAGTGATTCTGTTTCTTCTTTTCTCTCTGCTGATTTGCATGTTATTCGTTATTAATGCATCTCAGAGCTTTTTTGCTCCTCTAGCTGTTGGAGCCACTGAGAAGCTGTTTTGTAAGTTTCTGTATCTCCAGCTCCTTTATGCAACACCTGCTGCAGAGTACTCCTTAGTTAACAAAATCGGAGAATGAGCCTAGAAAAGTTATGCTGGACACCTTAATGTGGATGGTTATTTAGATGGGACTAGCACTCTGATAGGAGCCATGTTCCAAAGCTCTGGACAATTATAGTTGAAAGAGGATGTATTACTTGCTTTGCTTCAAAATACACCAAAAAAAAGAGTAGAGAACAATGTTGTGAAATGGTTACACAAGTATCAAATACATTATAAATTGCATGAGAAATAGGACTTGACAGAGACATCACTGTAGCCTATTTGCATCATTTGATCGGTGAATGAATGAGTGTGTTATCTCAGAGTTACAGGAGGGAATCAGGCATGCAGCAATTCTGGTCTTATTTGTTGCAATTCACTGACCTACAATGTTATGCAAGTAGTCCTTACTGCTGAAGTTATGCTGATGTCAGGAGCACTGTGCTTGCTGTCAGACTGCATATGTTGCACCTTGTGTTCATGTTTGTGTAGGCAGAAGGGATGTCCCCTGTTACTTGCATTTCCTGCAAGTTGAGTAATGCGTGCTTCTGACAGTCCTGTTACATGGCCTGGTTTGAGAGATGGGTTAAACATCCTTGAAATAGGTAAACATGGAAGGGGACTAGGGGGATATTGTGGAAAACCTATCCCTTTTGAAGTGAGAAAACTGGAGACTATCCTTTGTATTTTGGTTATTTTGGGTCCTCTTTCCCTTCCCTTCCCTTCCCTTCCCTTCCCTTCCCTTCCCTTCCCTTCCCTTCCCTTCCCTTCCCTTCCCTTCCCTTCCCTTCCCTTCCCTTCCCTTCCCTTCCCTTCCCTTCCCTTCCCTTCCCTTCCCTTCCCTTCCCTTCCCTTCCCTTCCCTTCCCTTCCCTTCCCTTCCCTTCCCTTCCCTTCCCTTCCCTTCCCTACATGGCCCTACATCCAGTTGCACAGAACAACTGAGGATATGATACACCATTCTGTAGAGCTAAAGCAGATAATCTGTAAACTATAGGTGCAAGGACAGAAGGACTTCATAAGTTGATGCTGCTGCCAGAGCATGCCTACCATGAAAAAACAGTCTTAACTATGTGTATTTCAGTGATAGCATCATGGTAGTACTATATTAAGATTGAAAGACAAAAAACTCTAGACATGCTTATAAACAGCAGCACTTAGGTGTTCCTGGGCCTTTGAGAGTCCAGCTTGCCTTCACTGTCTTTTGGGGAATGGACTTGGAATGCTGTTGCTGTGGTTTATCTGAACAAAAAGTTTGTCAGTTTATTGATCTGAAAAGAAGATATTTTCTCCCCAGCTAGATGAAGCATGGAAATGTAGCCTAGAGAATGACTGAATACACCTTCCAATTTGCTATGTCTTTTTACCTCTTTTTTTCCCTCTTTGTTTCATATTTTTACCCCAGTTAGCTTAAGTTCTCAGGGTTAAGCTGTATATTTCAGAGATAGTCCTTTATTTAGAGTGATGCTTTGTAAAACAATTAGCTAAGCATTAATCACCATTTATCTTGTCATTTTGGCTGCTGCTGACATATATTAAACTTTACCTCAGGATATATGCACATCTGGCGGTGACAGTCACTGGTTAATTGAATGTGACTTTTAATGAACTTTTCACCCAGCAGGCTATACCGGGATTTATGAACCACTGTATTTTTCGCATTTTTGTAATTTTTGGTAGTAAGAGTCAAATGCAACTGTAGTGCCCTTGTGATAGCTGCTGCAGCTTGCTGAGTTGTACATGCATTACCAGTTAATCTCCACGGGGACCAAAATCACCAGTTATGTTTGACTTGGTAAAGGTGGTATATATATCATCTGAAAATGAATCATCGGAGTATGGCTACTCATCATACCAGCTCTCATTGAGGGTGTGTTCCTCGGTGGCAGTATCACCAGTGTGACTTGCCTTCCTTCATCTCAGTTTCTCTGATAGAAGATAGCTGCCTGGTGCGTATGTTGTTGGTGAGACTGTTGGTGTGTTCTCCCTGGAGGCTGCACAAGGAAATTGTTGTCTTAGAAAATGGGAACAGGCTTGAAAGGATTGTGCATGCTTTTCACACTAAAGAAGTGAGGGTGACCAAAATGGTAGGACTCAAATCAACAGCATGTATATTTGGACCTCACAAAAACAACCTTAGAGTGTGAAGAGACCCTTTCCCAATTATTTTGGTTTTGATTCTAATAAGTTGTGATGATCAGCCCATGAGATTTCTCTTTCTTTATCTCAGTTTCTGATTGCCATTGTTTATATGCCCTGGAAGAACAGACGATCAAACACTGAACGGGGTGAGGGAAGCTTTGGAAATTAGTTATGTATATAGAGACTTGGCAAGAGCATTAATAGATGCAAAGGAAAATTGCAAGAAGATAGGAAATAATCTAAATGAAGTCAACTCACAGTATGAATATCAAAAGAGAACTAGTTTGGAAATGGAAATGCAACACACTTTGGAATTAATGTAAAATCATTCTAAGCCTGGCATGATTCACACAGTGCCAAAAGGCTGTGCAATTTGCATCAGTATCTATGTTTCAATACAATTTTGTAACCAGGCTATTTAAATGCTTTTATCCTGTTACGACTGTGTGTGGGAGTCTGGAGATGAGGAAGGGTGGGTAAGGGCTGGATATCTGCACGGCACATCTCACATACAACCCATCAACTCCCAGCCAACTCCAGGCTGAAAAAGCAGCATCTCTGATTAAACCCTTGCTTTTTCATTCTGATACACACATCTCAGCTTCAGATCTTTGTAGCAGACATTTCGGAATGTAGGCAAAATAATCTTACCCTCAGAATGCTTTAATTTAAAATGCATATATAGTGATCAGTTCCACTTTGGATCAATACAAGATGTAAAGCCTGATGCTTTACACTGCATGCATTTGGAAGTTGGCATACATTTGGATGCATATATGTAATATCACGAATCAGAAGCTACATTTTTGCTTTACCTCCTTTAAACTTCCATAGAGTTAACTCTTGATTTGTACTGATGAGAGGTGAGTTGCTGTGGGCTGATATTTTGGAAGCAGTTTCCCATTTTTCATCAACGTGGGGATATAATGGTTGCAAGAAGAAAATGCTACCAGTTTGAATAATGGTGCTGTCCAAGCTACAAGGGGCTCCATGCATTGCTCATGCTGTCAGTATTGTAATGAATATATTGGTACACTAGAAAGAAAAATTCTAGAATTCATACTGAAATGTCTTTTCCAAATAACATTCTCACCTATAGTATTTTGGAATGTACTCAGAGTCTATTCTTTGCCCAAGCAAGTTGGCAAATTTCAGGCCTTGAAGACGTAGGGAGCTGTGATACCGATGATACACCTGAGCTTCCTTTTCTGTTTCCAAAGCCTATTGTAAGACATGTCGCTTTTGGTCTTATATTAGAGACCTCACACTAATAAAGAATGGGAAATTAGAATTTTTGTGTTTAATTTTACCTTATGAGTATTACTTCCGTAACTTGCACTTAGTTACCCTTTCAGCTATTTTTCTTTTCTTTATATCATTCTCTGACTATGTGGGCGAAGCGTCACTTAATAACGTGCTCAGTGGAAAGGGTACTTCCTCTCACTTTTTGCAAACATGCTGAGAATCTCGTTCAGCGCCTTTTTTGCTGTATTGAGACAAATTGCACCTGGACCATTTTCTCTAATATCCTTTGATGGGTCTATAAGTAATTATTAATCTTATTAATCTCAAGATAGTTTGGTTGCTTTATAAAAGTCTTCATAGGTCTTACCTGAAGGATCTTAACAAAAGTATTAATGATATTAAAAAGACACCAAGCTGACCAGATCATCTACATAGAGTAGGTAGTGGGGCATGGCTTTCTTCCACAAAAGTCAGACTGATGTTCTCCATTAGTTCAGATTTACTTGCACATCAACTGATACTGTTGTTTAGGAGATTTCCTTAATGGATTGTCTCAAATGCAAATACCTTCTGGAGCCCTGTTGAAGATCTGGTATCTTCTATTTGGCTGACTTCAAGATCTGTTTATGTGGTAAGTTTACCCTTCAGTTAGTTGAACAGCTGATTGATATCTGACATCCATAGGGACTTCTGGGTGAATAACTTTGGCTGGTTGATTTTATTATTAATTTATGTGAGCTATTTTTTCCTTCCAGCCATTCAAGACGCCATAACTCTCCAGACCTTATTTCTGTGTAGAAAGTATGAATATAATATTCTCTGAGTTCTTTAGTAGTGAACAAAGGCTTCAGTTATCTCCTCTTCATGACCTCCTTAGAGATACTACTCCTTGTTCATCTACCAGCTTTACAGAGTTTCTTGCTTCTTATGCTCTAAGAAAGGGTTTTATTAGTAATCAGGATACTTGCCTTTCGCAAAATATACTTTGAAATCTTTGTTTATTGTTTTAAACCTAATACCCTAATTTGCGTGGGTTTATGTCCTATGTAAACTCCCTTGTCTGCACACAACTTCCACTCTTGAAAAATGCTTTTTTTAGTTTCAGATAATGCCTCTTATTCTTTTCAGCTCTGACAGTTTATTTATAGTCCTTTAAGTCCTTCACTTTTTTTTTTTTTTTTTTAACAACAAATATTCATTTATTCTGAATCTCTTAAGATGATGCTTTCAATGAGGGCAAAATGTCAGTTTTCTAAAGCCAAATCTCCAGAATAGAAGGGAGTTCAGAAGCCTTTACTGAAGCAAGGCCCTGCCTCCAGCTTAAAAGGCCACCTAAAACTCTTATATATTGCTGCAGGCAGTCTCGTGGCTGTTCAGATCCTATGAAAACCCTGCTGAGCACAGCTCTACTCATAGATCAGAAGGAGGGCCCGATGCAGGTGGTTTTCTTCATAGCTAATCCAGTGCAATGACAGAATGTTTGACCTATCTTCTCTGTGTGCCCACCACAATGCAGGAGAAGATACCACACCAGGAGTAAAATAATCCAGGTCTGCAAGCAGACCATGTGCGTGTTCACCCACTGGTTCAGCCTCTTGAGCTTGCTGGGTCAGGCACAAGATGCCAGAATTGGGCATGGGTGAAGGGAGACAAGCCCTTTTTGGCAGCTCTTAAACTTAGCTTTGTGGTAAAACCATATTCACACTTTCTTCCTCAGATAGAAGGGTAATCCTTGGTAACTCATGAAAGCATTCAGTATTAGCGTGCAGCCCTGAGGCTCAAACAATCCTGCATTTGCTTTTGTCTCATTTTGACTTTATGGATACACTGCTCATCTCAGAAATTGTAGATGTCACTTTAGGGTCACAGGACTACTAAGGATCTCGGTCGCTGAATTCAGTCTCCTGCTTCTAGGCATCACTGTACAGTATAATCTTCACCAATTTCTCATCTGGAATTAAAAAATATTAATCTACAATATTTTCTTCACTGGATTGTTTTTTATAACAACAATCAATTTCACTAGAAGGTTATCTGGGATTTAATTTTCTATTGTATCCAACCAGAAATATCCAACAGCATAAAGAAAGGCTTGGCATGAATATTATTAAAATACATTAGGATTTTTCCTAATCCTTTGTGTGTCTAACTATATATAAACTGCACAGAGCTGCATCAAAACTTTCTTAGCAAGGCTTTTAGTTATAAAATCTGTTTTTCAAGTGACATTGATTTTGCTATAAGAAGGGAAAAATTGAAACTATATCAAACTAAATACCAGTTTACAATGAAGAAAGGCTCTAAGTGAACCGTTGTGTGTTAAGGAATGCCAACAGCAGAAAACCACAGAGTCGAAGAATCACAGAATATCCGGAGCTAGAAGACACCCAAAAGAATCACTGAGTCCAACTCCTGGACTAATGGGTCAATATCAGTTGGAAGTACTGCCATTCTTTTACTAAATTTTCACTGTCCATACAAAGGGCCATCCCCTTGATAAGTGGATCCCAGCTCTCCCACATATCGGCCTTCCTGCTCTCCATTACTGAATATCGCTGAGGTCACTGATTTGCTCCTTAACAGAAAGGATTTTTCTCTTAGTGCTACATTGGGAGCTTGCAGTTCACTTAAGAACCTTTTGCCTCAGAGGAACCATCTCACTTATTGGTACCTTCTGGACACCCACCCATCATGAGTTTGATTCAGGTTGAGTGACTGAAAGACTCTTTACCAAACAACACATGTCCCAATCAGCCTGGATGCAGCAGACGTGCGCTGCATGAGGAGAGGCAATCATCACCTTGGACTGCCTTAGAAGCACTTCCACATCAGTCTGAAGCAATACATAAGTTGAGTCTTCTCTCTGAAGACATCCAGATAGGCTACAAAGATGTCAGGGCCTTCAGATTATGTTGGCAAGTTAAATCCATAAGTCTTGTGTTTTGGCACAGATACCTGTAATGGAGAAATGCACAGAGTTGGGCCTATTCTTCTTCTCTTTCCTAATGCATCCTTGTGCAAATGATGCACTGGAGGTAAACAGCACACTGACTTCCCATTCCTGCAGCGAGGATGAGCTGCTGAATGTAAATAGCAGCATAAATATTGCCTTTGAGGGCAAATAATTACAGTATCTGAGTAAGTCTTTTCTTTTTGCGGTATATCTTTTTCAGCAAGACCAAATGCCGGGTCCTGCACTTTGGCCACAACAACCCCAGGCAATGCTACAGGCTTGGGGCGGAGTGGCTGCAAGACTGTGTAGAGGAAATGGACCTGGGGATATTGATTGATGCTTGGCTGAACATGAGCCAGCAGTGTGCCCAAGGTGGCCAAGAAGGCCAATGGCAATTCTGGCTTGCATCAGAAACAGCGTTGCCAGCAGGAACAGGGAAGTGATTGTCCCCCTGTACTCAGCTCTGGTGAGGCCGCACCTCGAGTACTGTGTCCAGCTTTGGGCCCCTCACTGCAAGACATTGAGGTCCTGGAGCGGGTTCAAAGAAGGGCGACAAAGCTGGTGAGGGGTCTGGAGCACAGGTCTTATGAGGAGCGGCTGAAGGAGCTGGGATTGTTCAGTCTGGAGAAGAGGAGGCTCAGGGGAGACCTTATTGCTCTCTATAACTACCTGAAGGGAGGTTGTAGTGAGCTGGGGGTCAGCCTCTTCTCTTGTATAACTGGTGATAGGACTAGAGGGAATGCCTTCAAGTTGCACCAGGGGAGATTCAGGCTGGTTGTTAGGAAACACTACTTTTCTGAAAGAGTGGTCAGGCATTGGAATGGGCTGCCCAGGCAGGTGGTGGAGTCACCGACCCTGGAGGAGTTCAAGGAACATTTGGATTTTGTGTTGAGGGACATGGTTTAGTGAGTACTATTGGTGAAAGGGGGATGGTTGGACTGGATGATCTTGAAGGTCTTTTCCAACCTTGGTGTTTCTGTGATTCTGTGATTCTGTAATTCAGAAAATGAAAGATGTCTGCCATTTATTTCCATAATTAAGCTAAAAATAGTAGTCATTAGGGGTTTGGTGGGTTTTTTTGGGTGTTTTTTTTTTTTGTTTTTTTTTTTGAGAAATCAAACCTTATGACCCAATAACAAAATAAATGACGAAGTGACTAATCATTAAAGGAGATGTTGTAAATTATATTCTAGGAAAAAAGATTCTAGAGAGTGTAATGGCACAACTCCAAACCGGAGCTCTCATATTTTGAGGTTATATTTGGAAAGGTCTAATAAAAATGCAAGATAATCAACAAATTTTAAACCATCCACTGAGTTATCAGGTATTTAAAGCTCCCATTGTAGACTGAGTTACTGTAATAATATGGATAAAAAATCTTGACAACAGATTCCAGGCATTCTTGTTCACATCAGAAAAATGAAGATAGTAAAATAACGGGATTTTAGGATCAGAACCGCAATTTAAAATAGAATAAAATTCTAACTTTTTCACTGCCTTTATTTATTATCATATATAATGATGACAAAAAGCTTGACATAGTGTAGTGTAGTGTAGTGCTTTGTAGTGTAAGCACTGAAAAACCCACATGCAATACACATCTTTAGCTGAACCTGTCCAGTCCTGAGTATTATCTATACATGGAAAACCTCTATGAGGGTCACTCATCATTTGGCTGGAGGTAAATGGAAGGATAAGGGCTCAGGTAGATTTGCACCGGTTGTAATTAGACTTCCGAAAAAGGATTTCAGGATGAATGGTCTAGAATCGTTTGGAATTTCGAGATCATTCAAGAAGCTTTCAAAGCTTGAGTAATATAACACAATCTTATGCAAACAGTTGTACAGAGTGGGATGATTCCTCCATACACCTTAACAAGCCAGGTCTTAACTTTCGTGTTTTCATTGCAACGCAACCATTCACACCCAGAACTTGCTACACTGTCCCCAGGGCAGCACTTCGGCGAGAACGCTCACAGTTACTGCTCCCCAGCTGCCGCTCGAGGCAGTGGGAGCCCTCAGTCAGGCTGCAGGCGCAGCGCGGCCCCGGGACGGCGAGGGGGCGGCCGCCGGCGGGGCCGGGCTCCCGCGGGGGCGGCGCTCGGGCGGGCGACAGCGGAGCGGCGGGGCAGATGCGCCCGGAGCCGGGTTCCTGCGGCCGACAGAACCCCGCCGAGCGGGGACCCACAGGCGTGCAGGTAACGCGTGTCCGTGCTGGGACGGCCGGCCCTGCGGGCATCCCCTCTGTTCGGGTCTGCCCTAGTGCGCGGCTGGGGAGGGGGACGGGGAGAAGTGAGAGCAGAGGAGGAGAGCTTGGGTGCTCCGGGGCAATTTGGGCATCTGGTGTGTAGGGGTGCTGCTGCTGGGCGTCCCACCTTGTCACCGGGAGAGTCTGCACCACGCTGCCCTGCAGCTCGGCACCAGGTGTGATGTTGTTAGGGCTGTGTTCTAACGCTTAGGATTTGCCGGGAGTAGATGTCCTCGGGAGATCCGCATCTCATCGCGGAGAGAACTAAAGTGACGTTTTCCTCAGGCAGAAGAGCAATCAGAAGTGCTCTTGTTGCAGTTTCTCTCTTCCAGATTCTGATTCTACAATTCATCAGTACTCGGAACATAGAAAAGTACAGAGTAAAAATAATCTGCTCTGTTCACATGGTGGTAGTGCTTAGTAAGATTAAAATAAATTTCTGAAAAATAAGTTTTGTGCATAATGTCTCTAACTGAAGTTGAATGACAAGGGAATGAAGTAGCCCTTAGTTTGTCAGTGCAGAAGATGGCCCTGGGAAGTCAGTTAAGATACATCACTGACTTCCATCCTTCTGTGATTGTTAGAAGAGTCCTTATAAAAGAGTATTTTGACCACTGACAGGAAGGAATTTTTCTGATTGCAACAAAATTGTGGCAGTGTGATGGTTTTTCTGAATTCAGTTAGGATAAATGCACCTCTGCACTGGTAAAAAGTTCTTTGTGGACTCAGAATCCAGGCAAGGGTTTTCAGAGAAGGAAAAAGTGAAAATATTGTAAATATTTCTGCAGCGATACATAAAGTGGTCTCCATCATGCTGTTTGATTGGTACAAATACACCCAGTTCTTGAATGTTTGAATTTTGGAAAGTAATTTTGGTAATTTCAAGAAAATCCTTGCCTTTGGGAGCAGCAGAGTTAGAAATGATGAATGTGAAAATAGATAGGGTGTGCTGGCTCACCCAGTATACCTTCATCCCCTTTTGTACACAGCAAAAACCAGATTGGAACCTGAAAATGTGTGAAGTAAAAGCCATGACTGTCTGTTTACCTTTCCTCACTGAAAAAGCCATAGGGATGATGATGGTCTAGATGTTTTTTGGTTGGTTGGTTGGTATTTTTTGAGCTTCTATTGTTATTATTCCCTTTGAAATAATAAATATCTTTGTTATGATGTCTGAAATGTTACATTGTGACTGATAAAAACCATTTATGTGGAAGTAAAAATAAATTGGAACTTCACTAGAAATATCCAATTGACTTCTGAAAACGATCACTTTACCATTAGCATGTTTCATTCTATAGACATTTTGAAATAAACCTTGTTGGAATAGACCTATCTATTTTGTCTTTGATATGTCAAGACAGTGACAAATTTAAGCAAAGCAGCACTACATGCTATGAAAATATTAATGGGCTTCAAAATCAAGACAAATATAAAAATATTGATGCAAGTCATAAAATACAGAGATAGGAAAACTCATTGCATATTGTTAATGTGCCTGGGAGAGCAAAATTGTTCTCTTACATCCATTTCTTGGTTGATCCCTTTCAAATAATATTTTCTGCCAGTGTAATGATGGATGTTTTTAATGTATCATTCAGAATGTACCTTTTTTCCTTGGCTTTCAAAACCTGGGAGAATCAGTGTGCTTTTCTCCATCAGCTAAAGATGATTCTCTTGTGAGACTGTACACTGTCTGAACTCCTATTGGGGTTCTTCCTGCGATTTATTGATTTACTTTTCTGGTGAGTGTACTCCAGGACCTTACTTAACTCTGTTTTGGAGAAAAGGGAGGCTCTGGGGGAACAGTGAGGGAAATTTGTGTTCTCTCTCCATTTCTTGAGTGCTGGAGAACTTTCATTCACTGCACATCTTAGCATGTTCCTTGTTTTCTCAAACAGTTTTGTGAGCAGTGAAACAATTGAGGATTAAGAATTGAGCAATAGCTCACACTGGAATGGATTATCAACCTGT